>CM052815.1:25363409-25472751 GCA_028533885.1 Nasua narica | reverse complement strand
CCCTTAGCGCTTTCCGTACCGCCCTGGAGGCCGGGAATGCAAATGGCGGCTCCCAGTCTCCGCTGGAGGAGCTGAGCGCTGGAGTCCCTGCTCCTTAGCGTGCCCTCAGAGGAAAGCAGTCAATCACTCCCGTCTCCCAGTTCCGCACAAGCTCTGAGCTCAGCCACCGGCGGCAGCGCGCCTCTATCTCTGGCGCATGGTCCCGTCTGGAGTCTCCAAACCCAGCAGGTTCCCGCCGCCCGCTGCCGTGCCACTCCTCCCCAAGGAGGAAGGAGGGGGTCTCTCTGGAATGCCTTATGTGGTTCCCGCTCGAAGGGCCGTGGCCACGGTCTAGGGTAAGCTCCAGCTGAAAATGCACTGCGCGGCTCTTTCTCTGCCGCCGGCTTCTCAGCACTGATATCTGGGAGCTCTGCCGCACTCAGACACCCCCGGTCTCTTTATGATCTCGCGGGTCCTGAAACCACTCTGTTCCCGCAAGGGCCAGATCTCTGGGCTAGCCTCTGGAGCAATGTCCCTCAGCAGAGCAGACTCTAAAAGTTCCGATTTTGTGCTCCGCGGCTCTGCGGCTGCAGGGAGCCGGCCCCTCCCCCCGCGGTCTCTCTTCTCGTCTCTTTGGAATCACTTTTCCAAACGTCCTACCTTTCCGAAGGTGGTCGATTTTCTGCTCCTAGAATTGCTCTTCTTCCTCTCTTCTCCCTCCTGTTGAGTATGCTGGCTTTTAAAATGATTTATTAACTATCTAGATGAACTTCTGTGTTCCAACTCTATCTCAACCTCCTACTTCTCCGCCATCTTGCTCCTCCTCCCAGAAACACAAATCTTCTAAGACAAGTTTTATACAGGATCTCTCTGCAGGGTACCTAGAACAAGGTTAGTTTCACAAGACATCTTTCCTTTGTGGTATCTGTAGTGGATTATAAAATGACCATAAATTCTTCTCATTTCTGTTTGCACAACTTTGTACCTCCTTTTATCAAGATATGTGGGATCTATTTTTCTACCCCTTGAATCTCGGTTGTCCACAGGTCTTGCTTTGGACAAAATTTCTTCACAAATGTAATTTAAGGAGAGTCTTGAAAAGTGCTTGTACTTTGGAGTTTATCTTGTTATTTTAGGGAATGTAAGTATAATTAGGTTGGTAAATTAAACTGGGCTGGTCTTCTGGGTGATGAGAGATACAATGACCAAGTCATCTCCATCATTCTACTTACTATAGTCAATCATTTGTCACATTGGTGAGGCCTTTCAACACCATTCAGCCTTATTTGAGCTGGAACACTCTGAATTGGACAGTTAATTCTCAGAATCATGAGAAATAATGGAATTTTGGTTTTTTAAGAATTAAGTCTTGGGGTGAATATTTAAGTAGTAAAATATGCCAAGTAGCTGCTTTTAGTCTTGTTGTCATCATCCAGTATTGGTTTGCTTACCCTCATAGGGTGATGTTTAGAAACTGCTTAGTTAAAAAAAAAAAACTGACTTTGGGTGTTTTTGGTTTTCATTATTTTAGCTTCAGGGATTATCTTTCTAAATATATGGAAATTCTTTTTTGGGAGGTGTCTAGCAATGATACAGGTGTCAAACACGTTAACACAGAGAGTGAAAATTTCACAATGTCAGCAAATTCCAAACTATTGCAAAAAAAAGTAATTTCTCAACTTGTCCAGGGTGAATCTGATACATGGATTTTGTGTGGCATTGAATAATCAGAAAGGCAAAAGAGACCAAGATTGTCTCAGAGAAAGGAAAGGGGCTTAATAACATTTAAGCTACACTATATCTTCCTGATGGGAAGCTAGAGGTCAATTCACTTTTAGAATTTATAAAGTTCTTTGAGACATTTCTTCTGGGTCCTAGTATTCTAAGCTATATCTTATCCTAGATTCCCAAGGCAAATTGATCTATTCTCTTCATCTTCAAGCTATTTCTAACAACATATCATCTGTTTTCCCTGGGAATTGTTGTCTTCACATACAGAGAGCTCTTCAGAATTTTCATTTGTTTTGACTGTGTTACTTGGTCCTCTTCCAAAGTTAGTAGTTTATGTTCATATGTATGCATATATGTATTTATGTCATACTTCTCTGTTGTTTCTTTTTGTGATTTGGAAATAGGTTTCTGGTGGAAAATTGGCTAGAAACATGTTTGGAAGGAATGGTAAGGCATGGTAATCTATGGTCAAAGGGATTGTGCCTAAATTATATATCATATTTGTACTTAGAAAAATACTTTTTATTATCATCATATTTCAGTAACATGATAGTGCTTTTGGGTACACAAATATGTTGTTTATGCAGTTCTGGAGTTTGGTCTAGTATTACAATGTCAATTACTTCAATTGCTGCATCTTAGGAACTATGGAGAATTTGACAAAAAGTGCTGGTTTTATGACTAGGCATATAGTAATATTGGTGTTGTATTCTTTAGAATCAAATACCCAAATTCAACATAGAACCACAGTGTTCCCTGCAAAAGGCAGAATAAGGTCACAGTGGTTCTTATGTAAACTGGTTTAGAATAATTATTGGTAAAAATTCTCTTTGGATTAAAAAAATATAAATGATCAAAAATAAGATATATGTAAAATGTTTTATCATTTTTAATTCAACACCCCTTGGATGTGACACATAGCATGCACTGTTTTCTTTAGAAGTCAGTAGATTTTCTGAATATGTTTATGCTGGATAATTCAGTTCAAATTTTCACCAAATTTTCCCCTCCAAAATAAGTATACTATGCATATAGTGAAAGTGCTACTGACTTTTAGCTCTGGGAGAGATTTTGTGAAATCCACTGACTTCTGAAATAGAGGCAGCACGAGGCAGAAGTGTCTCATAGACATATATTCTCTTAACTCCCTCCCAGTTGGCACTGTCTGTATCAATAGGGGAAAGCACTAACAAAAAGATATTCTGTGTTAACAGTGGATAAAGCAAATTGTGACCTATAATTAGTAACTTGGAATCCTTTCTTGCTTCTCAGAGGGATAATGAACAAAAAAGAACAAGATTTCCAAAACCTGGAACTATAATAAATTGATGGGCCATATAAGAAAAAAAAACTCTTTTTCTGCCTTTGCTAAGACACTCCAAACCTGGATTCTAGGGATGAGTGCTCTCTTTTCAGTATGTAATAAGAACTGGATCAAAGAAGAATCAGGTGAAGATATGGTCTGGTGCTACATTCTAGCTCTCAAGGAGGATCTAGCTACGGATGAAGGTGGAGGATGGTACTTGTTAGCCTTAAGGATCCTGAGTAACTCATTTTAAATTATAGATCATGTCTCAGTCCTGCCTTTTGGCATGATAAATTCACTCACAACGCGGTTGTTTTACTGCCCTGCCCACCATTATTCATTCACTTATTTGTTCATTTAAGAAATGTTTAGGGGCACCTGGGTGCTCAGGAAGTTGAGCATCTGGCTTTTGCTCTCTTAGGGTCAGGAGAAATAGCCTTGTGTGGAGCCTGCTTAAGATTCTCTCTCTCCCTCTGCCCCTCCCCCCACTCATGCATGTGCTATCTAAAATAAATAAATACATAAATATACACATAAAATATTTTTAAAAATGCTTATTGGGTGTCTAATTTGTTTTAGTTTCTTGGGTTAGAACAGTTGAACAAAATGGAAAAAATCCCAGCCCTATGGAGTTTGTGTAACAGTGGGAGAAGATAGATAGTAAAATGAAGTTAAAATACAATAAACTAAGGGGCGCCTGGGTGGCTCAGTGGGTTAAAGCCTCTGCCTTCAGCTCAGGTCATGATCTTGGGGTTCTGGGATCGAGCCCCGCATCAGAATCTCTGCTCAGCAGGGAGGCTGCTTCCCCCTCTCTCTCTGCCTGCCTCTCTGCCTGCTTGTGATCGCTCTCTCTCTCTCTCCATTAAATAAATAAATAATAAATAAATATAAAAAATACAATAAGCTAACTGGGAAAAAAGCTATAAAGAAAAATAAGGCAAGAAAGTGGAATATTGTGTGTGTGTGTATGTGTTGGGGCAACAATTTAAAATAGGATAGTGATAGACACCATATTAAATTTTGGAGAAAAAGTAATAAATGAGACAGGCATGCTAATGGAACATATAGATTAGTGGATAAGAAAAGTGATTATACAAATAATTGTATTACACTGTGATAGTGGGTCCTTAAAAGGTATATATAATGCTAGAGATGAGAACATAGTGCAAGGGGACATTGAGTGGCCTAAAGAATCAGGAAAGGTTTTATGGGTGCATTGACATTACAATTAAGGTCAAATGTGAAATGAGCAAGAAAACTAAAGTGGGTTGAGGGTCAGCACAGGTTAAAAATATGTCCAAAGATCCAGAAGGAAATGAGAATTTGGTACATCCAAGGAATTGAAAGTTGAAAATGGCCAAAGTTGAATTGGAGGAAGGAGAGTGAAATGAAATGAGTCTGCAGAAGTAAGCACTGGTCATATCACAAAGGCATTGAATGTCATGTTAAGTAGTTTGGACTTTATCCTAACCACAAAGTGAAACCATTAAAAGAATTTTAAGGTTTAGGAAAGTCTTGAGGTTTGTTTCCAGGGGCCTATAGGGAGGCAGTATGAAACTCATTCAGAACCTTATTCCTAAATGGCACCTTAACTCTGTTCTTTGATTCAGCTAATTAATTTGCCTTGTAATAGTAAATGCCTATATCTGTGGTACACATATTTATTCATTCATTTATTTATTCTTCAACAAATATATAATCTTAGTAATATACATTCTAGTTGTGTCCAGAATAAACCAGAAAAGAAGACATTTATTTCAAATGTCTGAGAAGGTGTGTTTCCTTAGAATCGAAGTCACTAGAGACAGGGCAACAGTACCGTGCCCAGAACTGGAATTTCAGTTTTAATTTTAATTCATTGGAGCCTTGATTGCATTTGACTGGCTTGCTTTACATTTACAAAACTAAGCAAGATAATAATTATTTATTTCATAATTAGCTTTCTTAGCATATTACATAGTGTTTGTTTTCTAAAAAATGTAATATACATGTATTATTCTTTAGAGAATTACATAACATAGACATAAACTTCTATAGTTGGAGGGGTTCACAGAATTCAAAATTATTATATGGATGAAGAAACTGTCAACTTGAGAGAAACTATCACTTAATTTATATTATTTGACAAAGTCTACCTATAATATTAGTACTTTTAGTTTACATATTTTATATGATTTTTATTTTATGATTTTAATAAATTGTTCTTTTATAAAATTGTTACTACAAATATAGGCTGCAAAGATATAAAAGTTGTAAAAGGTATAAAATTAAGTTTATTTTCCATCCTTTTACTCAGGCCACACTATTTCCCTCCCGATACTATTTTTTATGTAATCTGTCCAGATCCATTATATATATATGCAAACATATGTTAAATATGTGTGTACATATTATAAGAACAAATTTTAGCATTCTCTACATCATTTTCCTCAACTTGTTTTATCAAGTAATGATCTCAAAATAACGTATTTTTGAGATCATTCCATATAGAGTATAGAAAGAGGTGCCTTACTCTTTTTAATAACCATATAGTATTCCATTGCATGGATGTGCCCCTCATTAAATTAATTAATCCAGTAAGGGATTTTATTTTTTCCAAATATTTTCATGATTAAAAATATTTCAACAGGGCGCCTGGGTGGCTCAGTCGTTAAGTGTCTACCTTCGGCTCAGGTCATGATCCCAGGGTCCTGGGATCGCGCCCCGCATCAGGCTCTCTGCTCAGCAGGGAGCCAGCTTCCCCCCTCTCTCTGCCTACTTGTGATCTCTCTCTCTCTATCAAATAAATAAATAAAATCTTAAAAATATATATATATTTCAACAAATATCATTTGCATAATATCATTTTTAACATGTGCAATTCTATCTATAGATACTTGTAAACATGGAAATGCTGGTTCAGAGTATGTAAATTATGAAAATTTTTATAAATATTGCTTTTACATATATAACACCTTATATTTTCATTAACAATTAATAAGAGTGCTGTTTTTTTCACCTTCTTTAACACAATGCCTTATTGAACTATTTGATCTTTGCCAAAGACCAAATGGTAAGTGATCATTGTTTTAATTTATATTTCTGTTTTTAAAGGAAAAAGATTAACATATTTTCATATATTTAAGATATATTTGCATATTCTTTACTGTAAACTGTTAATAGCATTTGACTATTTTTCCATCAGATTATGGCTTTTTAATATTGATTTGTGTACATTATTTATGTATTAAATAATTGAATCATTTGTTATTATTGCATTTTTTTCCCCAGTTTGAAATTTGCCTTATAACTGTGGTTAAGGTGTTTCCTTTTACTATGCACATTTTAGAAAGTGTAGTAAAACTTACCACCTTTTTCTCTTATCCCTTTGGATTCATGTATTTTATACAGAAGGATCTTCTCACTCTGTAATCATTTTTTAAAGTCCAAGTTTTATTCTAGAATGCTTATAGATATACTTTATTATATTCAATTATTATAATTCCAAAATATGTTCACATGTGGTAGGTCTAATCCCTCTTCATCGGTTTTCATTTTCAGACTTATTTTTGACAAAATGCATTGGTTTATATTTTCATATGAACTTTAGAATCCAAAAACTCTTGTTATATTTTGGTGGTTTTATAATAATTATAGATTAATTTAAAGAGAATTAGCATCATTTTGAAATTGAGTCTTTTTGTCTAAGAAGAGAAGATATTTTTTGGATTTTTTTGTGGTCTTCTTTTTTAAAACAGTCCAGGAAATGGTACAGACCTGCAGTAAGATAAGAATAAAAATTAAGAGCAAACATTTAGAAACTTTCAGGGCCATTTGACATGTTCGTAACATTAGTGTAGTCGTGACTTTTTTTTTAAGATTTTATTTATTTATTTGACAGACAGAGAGAGGTCACAAGCAGGCAGAGCAGTAGGCAGAGAGAGAGGGGCAAGCAGGTTCCCTGCTGAGCAGAGAGCCTAACGTGGGGCTCTATCCCAGGACCCTGAGATCATAACCTGAGCCAAAGGCAGAGGCTCTAACCCACTGAGCCACCCAGGTGCCCGTGACATTTTTTTAGAAATTCATTTTTATTGTATTTTTAACAATTATCTAACCATGATAAGTTGAAAGCAAAAAGACTGGCCTTTCATCGGTTTAATTTGAGAAGGACTGCTGCAAACAGTATAGCAATTTTTGTGGTTATTGTTACCATTTGAGGATTATTTAATTTCATTACCTGTATGCATAGGTATAAAAATGTTGTTACTTAAATATAATCATATGCATGTTCCTTGTGATTTTTTTTCATAATCTTTTCCTATTCGTTTGGTTCTTTGTTCCCTCTTTTTCTTGTCTCAATGTTGCATAGAATCTCTCTACTCCAAATAACCCATGTTACAAACCCATTGTGTAATCTTCCATATTTTATCTAGAAAAGCATTAAATAATAGTGGACAAAATTTCTTCTTTCTGAGTTTTAAGAATACTGCTAGAGCTTCACCAATAAATATGATCTTTATTTGGGGACTCAGATACCTAATTTATCATGTTAAGGTATCCTATTTCTTTTTTATTATATCAAAAAGAATCTATTTTAAACATTATCAAATATATTTTTAACATCTATGATGATGTTTTTATGGTATTCCTTTTAAATGTATCAGTGTGGTGAATTATATAATCAGATTTCCCAATATTGGACCATCTTTGCTTTCCTGGAATAAATGCCATGTTGTTGTTCAATATAGTATAGTAATCTTTTCCCACCAGCTTTATAGAGCTATAATTGCCATATACCATTGTTTAAGTTTTAGATGTACAATGTAATGATTTGGTACATATTCATTGTGAAATAATTACAACAATAAGGTTAGTTAAGACATCTTCACCTCAAATAATTACCATGTTTTTGTTGTTGTTATGATAAGATCAATTAAGATCTACTCTCTCAGCAACTTTCAATATATAATACTGTAATTTATTTTGTTGAGAATTTTTTCATCTATATTCATCAGGAATATGGGTGTGCAGTTTTATTTTCTTATAGTGTCCTTATCTGGCTTTGGTGTTAGGATAATTCTGGCTTTGTAAAATGAGTCTGGAGTTTTCCCTCCTCTTAAATTTTCTGTAAGACTTTGAGAAGGATTGGCATTAATTCTTTAATGTTTACTAGAATTCACCAATGAAGTCATCTGGTCCTGGACTTTTCTTTTTGGGAGGATTTGATTACTGATTCAACCCCCCCCCTCTTTTTTTAAGATTTTATTTATTTATCTGAGAGAGACAGAGCATGAGTGAGAGAGAATGAGCAGGGGGAGAGAGTAAAGGGAGAGTGAGAAGCATACTCCCTGCTGAGCAGGCAGCCTGATGTGGGGCTTGATCCCAGGACCCTGGGATCATAACCTGAGGTGAAAGTAGATACTTAACTGACTGAGCCACCCTGGTGCCCCATGATTCAACCACTTGACTCATTGTTAGTCTGTTCAGATTTTCTCTCTTCATGATTCAATCTTGGTAGGTTATATGTTTCTAGGAATTTATACATTTCTTCTAGGTTATCCAATCTGTTGACATACAATTGTTCATGTAGTCACCTATGAACCTTTGTATTAGTGTGGTATCAGTTGTAACTTCTATTTCATTTACAATTTTTTTTATTTAAGGTCTCTCTCTTTTTTCCTTATAGGTCTAGCTAAAGGTTTGTTAATTTTGTTCATCCTTTCAAAAAACCAACTTTTAGTTCTATCGATCTTTTCTATTGTTTTTCTATTCTTTATTTTACTTATTTCTGCTGTGTTCCTTCTACTAACTTGGGGCCTAGATTGTTCTTCTTTTTCTAGTTTCTTGAGATGTGAAGTTAAGTTATTTATGTGAGACCTTTTTTTCCCCTTGATGTAGGCATTAATCACTATGGAATCCCCTCTTAGAACTGCTTTTGCCATATGGTGTAAGTTTTGGTGTGTTTTGTTTCCATTTTTACTTGTTTGTACACCTTCTCTTCCTTTTCAATAAAGTTAAGAGAATTGATTCTCTCATAATGATTTTCTTTTATTCAAATTTAGGTCTCCATCTTTAGATTTATTTCAGTCGTGGTTTTAACTGCTATCAGCTAGCTCAGTTGGTAGAGTATGAGACTCTTAATTACTATCAGGACTTAATTGAATCAGCAAATTTGGGAGCTATCTAGAAATTACCACCTCAGATTTCAAAAAGAAAATAGTATTTATAAAAAGGGATAAATAATGTACATTGTATGTATTTTTAGAGAGAGGGAAAGAAAATAATGAAAAGTGTCCATGTCTTGAAGCCTTATTTTAGTAAAGCAATAGCATCTATATTAACTTATTTTTCTATTATAATATATAGTGTATCATATGTGTAAGTAATGTAATAATGAAGAAAGTCCAATGGAAGCAAAAATGCAAATTAAAACAAACCTTCATGTAGCTGTGATTTGTTTTTTAGCAAAGGTAAGAATAATTTAAGAAACAAGGGCATCAAGAGATAATACCTCCTTTCATGGATTAACCTCCACTTACACCACTTTGCAGGTATGCATTATAATGCCATCTTATCTCAGAAAACCCCAATCCAAAAGCTCTTAATTTTTGGCATACAAAGTGAAGTTTTGCTGAAAGATACAGAGAAAAAAAACTGTGGCACAGATTCATAGATACCTTTTAAGCACCCAATTCACCATGGAAAAACAAGGCATTTGATTTCAATTCAAAATTTGGAGATGTTTTGATTGCTTCTGAAAAATGTTTTTAAATTACAAAAGGGGTTATCTATACATAAATATCCAATCCTTGTCTCTTTTGGTGTTCTAATTTCACTCATTCCTTACTTATCTCTTAAATTGTAGTTTTTTACACACTCATGCCCTCAAAAGCCCAGCTTAAACTACACATAAACAAAGCACCTAGCTGATACCTGAGATCAAATAGTTTATTGTACAATTGACTTAAAGTTGGCTTTTTAAAGCATGGAAGGCATCACTGAAACCCAAATGGGGAGCCTGAAAAATTGCTGGATTAAATGCTGTAAGTAGCTCTGAAAATCAAGGCTTCAAACATGGAAAGCAATCAGTCCACTCATAATTACTATGCCACTTGAATTCCAGTAATTTATGGCGAAGGAAAACAAATCTAGTTACTCATCCTCTTCGTGAATGAAATGTGCTCTGCACTACAAATGCAAATTATTATCCCTCATCTAAATCATCAACTAAATGATATTCTATTTCCCAGTCTCATCCTCATGTCACTGACAATGAACAGGCTTAATCTAATAATTAAAAAGTGTTCTCTGTTATATTTGAGCTAGGGTTTATTTCAGAGTTGTGTGCTTTAAAATAATATAAGGATTTTATGTTTTTATATCTATGTAAGGGAATATTAAAAGTAAATGTTCCTATACATTCTCCTTATGAGGAATGATAACAAATATATATTAGTTCCTGCCTAAAGAGCTCAAAATGTACTTCAGAGGGCCAAGATGGACAACCATCTTGGAGAGCAGTAAAAATTCAAAATGGACAAGCACACTGGAGAGCAGTAAAAATTCAAAATGATATTATAAGATAAACTCTAAGGGAATACATTAAAGCCTCTTCTTTTTTGAAAAATGTGAGACATGTTCTCCTAAAAATTACAAGTGATGCTTATTATTTTAAGTACTGAAATACTCTTAATTTTATAATAGCCCAATAGCATTCTAACTGAAGTGATATACATATGCCTTTCTTTTACTTTGTAACTACATGAATCATCATATTACATTTTCTTTAGTGATCCAAAATTATGGTTGTAAATGTCAACTGTTATAAAACAGGGAGAAATATGCTCTTTACACTTAGTAGCTCCTAATGAAAATGTTTTAGTGGTTGCATCTTTTTTTTTTTCCTGTCTTTTGATGTGCTGCTTAAGAATTTTCTACTTGTTCTTTGGACTAGGAAATAAGGTATGATGTGGAAGTGGGTGTGTACATGCAAATGTGTGGTTGTGTGTATGTGTATGTTTATTTGTGTCGGTTGGATTCCTTTAGTTCAAGGAACCAAAACACTCAATATACCTAAAATACTAGAGGATTTTTCATTATGATGCATGTGGAAAGAACAAAGGCAGAAATCTCTCCCAGCTGATTATGCTTCAGGGAATCTAACAACAATAATGCAATAAGAGAAGACTAGAAAGTGGTTTGGGAACTAGAAAGTCATTTGGGATATAAAGCAATTCTGGGGACAATTGACCAAATGGACCCCACAGATATGTACAGAATATTCCATTCAACAGTAGCAGAATGTACATTTTTCTGAAGCACAATATGGAACATTCTCCAGGATAGATTACATGGTAAAGTACAAGACAACTCTTAGTGAATCTAAAATGATTGAAATCCTACCAAGTATCTTCTCTTACTACAATGTATGAAACTAGTGCTTGGGATATGAAGATGATTATGGCACAGTAACATAACTTAGAACTTATACCTTACAACTTACATAACTTACAACCTAGAAAATAAGAGAGAAATAAGCTGAACTGAAGTTTTTAAGTTCTGATTTATGAAATCTAAACCTTAGGGAATATCAGGTTTGAAGGTCTTGATAAAGGTGCTAAACACATGAAAGCCTTTCAGAAAGACCACTCTCCTTCAATTATAATTCCCTTTCCAGCATTCTATTTGGGAAGTGGTGTTTTACATATCACAAACCACTGGTGGTTAAGAAAACAGAAGAGGCCTAGAAAATCATTCTGAGCTTTAAAAAAAGTTATTGAAGTTTCAGTGTTCTTGGTGATGAATTTGATTGTGTGCATTTTTCATTAAGAATCAAAGCATGTGCATCATTCCGCATTGAAGCCAACAGCTTAAGCACAGCAGCATCCCCAAGGTGCAGTGACTAATACTTTGAGTAAGGCCTCAGCGTTCCCTTTATAGATCAGGTGTTAATATACACTGACATACTTGCTCACAGCACTGAAAATTAATACGAACAAAGTGGGCTAAATAAAGTGTCACTCTGAAAATGCAAATGCTTTGGGTAGACTGGGAAATATGGCTTTCTTTAAAAATATTTTCAGTTCCTTTGAAGATAAAAATATGCTAAAAAACCCTTTAAATATCTTTTAGGGGTGGTTGTATTTTTTCTTGTACATCTGAAGCAAAACCTTTAATTTGTGTTATAATAAACATATTTCCAGAAAGGACAGGCTGGAATTAATTCATGACCAAATATTTTTCCAATGACAATTATTTTTATCTTTTGAAACGATGATTTTGTAATGAAGTCCTTTCTACAAAACTGTTTCCCCTTGGTAGTTTAATTATAGATTCAATGGTCTGGAAGGGATAGAAGTGGTCAGTTATCAAAATATATGGACACTCAGGAGTTTCATTTTATCTTTGTAGATCAAGAAGTTTGGCCACCCAATTTTTGGGAGGACTAGCAGTGACCATTTCATACATTCATTGAACTGATAAGGAATTTAGAGATTAACCTAGTAGGGATTATTCAAAGACCTTTGTAATTCAAGGTAAAGGGGATAGATACAAACAAACAAACAAACAAACAAAAAACACATTTATAATTCTGGAACTATTTTCCTTATCGGTAGGTTCATGTTAAAAAATAAATAACTCTTAGATTCAGACACAAAGAGTTTTAATAATGTAACTGGTATGCTTTTTCTATGGGCATTGGCCTAAGTTTAGTGCAATGATTATGAGTGTAGAATATGGCAACAGTATCTGGTTTAGAATCCTCTCTCTGCCATTTATTTGTTGTGTAACCTTGGATAAGTTATTATATACTTCAGTTTCCTTCTCTGTAAAATGGGGATAATAATAGAACCTATTTAATAGAGTTTTTGTGACTATTAACAATAGTGAGTTCATAGAAAGTGTTTAAAATATTCCTTGCCACAAAAAAATTACTATGTATGTTTAAGCTGTAATTTTTTATAAATTAATTCTTGCAACATTACTAGAGATAGTGTTTTAATAGCTGGGAAAATTGAGGCTTGAAGAAGACAAATTACATGAGAATGTCATTCAATTAATAAGCAAGTCCAGCCAGGCATAGAGCACAATGATTTTCACTGAAAAGTGAAATTCTACATGATATTGTTTTGAGTTTCTCCCTATGTTAACATGTGCCGCCTATATTATTATTCATTTGGTGCCACTTTAGTTAATATTTAAATTTTAATATAAAAATAGATCATGGTATCATTCTTAGTAGTTAATTTATATTTTTATACTAAGTTTCAAGCTAGACAAGTTTTATTTCAACATGCATTTTAAAAGAAAAAAAGATATATTAATTTTTTATTGCTGCTATAGAAATTACCACAAACTTAGCAGTTTAATACAGTATAAACTTTTTTCTCTCATAATTCTGGAGGCCAGAAGTCTGAAATAAGTTTTACTGGGATAAAGACAAGGTGTCTGTAGGTTGGATCCTTCCGGAAACTTTAAGAGAGAATCTGTTTCCTTGCCTTTTCCAGCTTCTACAGGTCATCTGCTTTCCTGGGCTTATGGCCCCTTTCTCCATCTCCATAGTATATCACTCAAATCTTTGTTTTCACTGTCATGTTGCCTTCACTCTTTCTGACCATCTGCCTCCATCTTATAAAGATCCTTGTAATTACAGTGGGTCCACCTGGATAATACAAGATAATCTTCCTATATCAAGGTCCTTAACTTAATCACATCTGCAAGTTTCCTTTAACCATCTTTATAGTTTCTGGGGGTTAGTCCATGGACATCTTTGGGGGGACATTATTCAGCTTAAAACACAAAGCTTGGATTAAGGGATACTTAATTCATATCATTTTGAGAACCTAAATAGCATAAATTTAAAGAACAGAGAGAAAAGTTGGATATAACTCTTGATTCCCTGGGAATCTTGATTACCCCAGGAACACAATCATTTCTGCCCTTCATAAATCTAGTAAACCGTCTGGGGTGCCTGGGTGGCTCAGTGGGTTAAAGCCTCTGCCTTCGGCTCAGGTCTGATCTTAGGGTCCTGGGATTGAGCCCCACATTGGGCTCTCTGCTCAGCGGGAACCCTGCTTGCACCCTCTCTCTGCCTGCCTCTCTGTCTAATTGTGATCTCTCTCTCACTGTCAAATAAATAAGTAAAATCTTGAAAAAAATAACTCTTGATTCCCTTTCATGTTTTACTACCCCCTCACACATACTTGTTCACTGAGGCTACTGTAAGATCTGACGTTTGTTAATTATCAATTTTATTGTCAGGAAGATGCCTCCTTAGGGTAGAATACTCCTCTAAATATAGCAAAGGATTCATGGCAACAAATATTTGACTGTAAATATTATAAGGTTAAAGGAAAGTCATGATAACTTTAATTTCCTTTAAACTTTTTGGCTGAGTGCTCGCTTCAGCAGCACATATACTAAACTTTTTGGCTGAATCAAATTTGAACTACATTTTTCAAAGTGTTTCTTCTGAAAAATATACTCAGATGACCACTTTTCCCCATCACCATATTTTAGGTTTCTGTTTTATAAAACAATGACAACAAAAGGCAATTTTGCCGCAGCTTAGATAAGTTTTATACAGTTACATCTTTTGGATAAAGAAAAAAAGTGTGCATCACATTAAATTTATAATTCAAGGTTTCAGGCATCATAATCACTTTAAGGCCAGAGTTGAGAGCCTAACATGACCATTAAGAGATTAGCTTGCCCAGGTGAACATAAACTAGTCAGGTATATTCAGTCAATAAAGTTAAGACCTGAAAATGGATATAAGATTTATGTATATAAAATAATTTTTGGTATGTATACAGGACCCACAAATATCATCATCAAATCTTATAACATTATTAAAGTTACCATACCCTTTCCTAAAATTTAAAAGAAATTTTAGAAATTTTAGGAAAAAAATTTAAGGGACTCTCAACCAGCATTTTCAGAGAATGGACTAGTTGACTTAATTAAATAGTATGATCAATTGAATTTTACCAATTTTCAAAGACTATTGAACTCAACACTTCCTAAAATACCTATTGATTAATCATACAAAAACATTTATTATTATTGAGTTCTTTTTATGTACCATACCATATTATCAAGAAAACCCCAGAGTATATAATGATAATAATATACACTATGGTGGTGGAGGAATTTACATAGTATGAGAACACCTAACCTTGAAATTAGCCAGGAGACAGGACTTTCTATAGGTATTGCTTAAAGCTGAGACTTCAAAGGGAAAAAAACAATTGCCTTTATGGAGAAAGGAAGAGTCCATACCACAGTCAAAGGCATAGAATAGTTTTTACAGAGAATTATTTTTTTGGCAAGATAGAAGAGTAATAGACTTCAAGCTGACTAGCAGTAGGTTGTGAATACTTTTTATTTTTTTTTGCTAAATTAGAGAATTTGAGTTTCATTTGTAATTCTATGAATTAAAATATGAGGAAAAAATAATCACATCTGTGATTTGAAAAAAAAATACACCTGATAGCATTTCAAGGCTGGATTAGGTAGAGATATAATATACAGGGAAAATCACTAACTAAAATGTGATTTCTCTAATCCAGTTAATAGGTAATAGAGATATAGTGTGAGAAAATAGAAATAGGCATGAGTAGGGGTAGCAAAAGAAGGATATGGATGCATATTCAACAAACCATGAGAGTTAATTAAAAGAGTGGAGCCAGGGATTTGTTTCAAGAAGAAGATAATGTAGTCACTAAAATGGAGAATATAAGAAAAGAGGCGATTTTGTAAAAAGGATAATGAATAACTGTTTAGACTAATTTAGTGATATGCCTATGGGATATTTCAAGGGAAATATCATCTATATAGTTGAATATATTGGCCTGGAGGTCAGAAGAAACTTCTGGGATGAATATAAACACAGGTGTGTGTGTGTGTGTGTGTGTGTGTGTGTGTGTGTGTGTGTTTAAGAGGTGTGCATAAAGAATTGAGGACATAGGTATGATTAGATATGATTAGATTTGTCTAAGGACAGTGAGAAGAGTAAGACATTTTAGGATAGTGATCTAGAGAATACTACCCTTTAGTGGAAATATGGAAGGAAGGAAGGACGAAAGGAAGGAAGGAAGAAGGAAGGGAAGAGAAGAAGAAAGGGAAAAGAAGAAGAAAGGAAAGAAAGAAGCAAGGGAGGAGGGGTGGAGGGAGGGAAGGAGAGATGCCGCTGAAAGGTCTAAAATATCACAGGGTTAGCCTAAGGTCTAGTCAAATAGGAAAAAAATAGGGAAATATCTTTAGGACATAAAATAAGCATTGTGGCTTGAAATCTCAGTTTCTAACCCTGAAGTAGCAAATTCAATTGCCTATGTGACCCAGGCAGGTAATTTAATGAGAAGTTTGGGTGTAGAGTAATGACAAGGGACTGTCATATGCCAGAGAACACATGGTATGCAAGCTGCTATGTAGGTCCTGCCTATTATTCCCCTCTGGGAATTTGGGTCAATGTTGCCAGATATTTGGCTTTTTCAAGAAAAGCTGAAACTCTGTATTTTTATATGAAATCTGCCAAATTTAAAATGTTCAAAGGCTCACAAAAAGTATCTAGAGATTTTTTTTTCAGCCTACAGGCTGCCAGTTTGCAACATCTGCCTCAGCATCCATGACAGAACCAATTCTGGGCCAGGAAGAGCACTGGTTGCCCTCAATATTATAATCTTCCATGTTCATATGCATGAGTAGGTTCTCTGCCTTGATGAATACTTGTGATGTTCTGTGCTACTGTTTAAAAGTTGGCAACGGGAAAAATTAAGAAGGAGCTCTTGAAAACATTTTAATCAATATCTAGGATTGTCCTTGTGAATTTTGCTAGCTACTGTTGTGTAAGAACTTGATGTGTCTAAATAGGCTGTTCATATATAAATTTTAGCATTCAAATTTGGGCACATTTCAGGTGAAAAGGGGTACTCTCAGGAGGAGGTATAAAGTTTAGTTCAGTGTTCTTAAGTTAAATGGGATTCATTTTGTCAAAATTAGTCATTTTTTTATCTTGAGAGTATATCATGAACATTTCAGTATTTTTAAGTCTCACTTGCTACTCATGTCACTTATTTAGAGCAAGAGCAATTTTACTATGTATCAATTAGTGGTTTCTTTTGTTTGGGAACATAAATCTAAGTAAACTTAGAATAGGAATAAATAATTAGGTTGTAACTCTTCACAGGTGGCACAAAACAATTTTCTGAATTATAAGTTGAGCATCAAGCATTTTTCTTTTGTATGTAAAAGGCGATTTAATTAGCAAGACTAATTTTCTCTAGCTTTACATTAAGTTCTACTGTTTGGCTTTAAGTTCTGAAACAGATGACAAATACATAAAAGAAAAGACTGATTTTTTCAAGGGAATGAAATAGAATTGGTTTTGAGAGGAGTCAAGATAGTGCAGGAGTAGCAAGACCCTAAGCTTGTCTTGTCCTTCCAACACAGCTAAATAGTTACCAAATCAGTTATCAAATCTTGGGTGTTCTTGAACACCCAAGAAATCAGAGGTCTGAGAGAACAAAAACATCAAGCCTACAAGTAGAAAAGTAACCACTTTTTGGAAGGTAGGAAGTGTGGAGAGTTGAATTGGGGGAGATATAACTACGGATAAAGCAACAGTGAGGGACCCTGTTTATGGAGGCTACCACAAAGTATTAAAAGTGATGGAGTACAAAATTTGAACTTTTAGAAGTCTGTTACCATGGAGGATGCACCTGGCTTAAAGGTGCTCAGGTGGTGTAGTGGGGTAGAATCCCAGGAGTAGCCACGTGGTCTGAGGATCCCCTGGGTTGGAAGATGAGGTGGTGCCAATGTGCCACAGTGTTCCCAGGCAAAAGGGCAGGAAAGTCGGCCGGGGCGGTTGGCTCTGGTGCTAGTTTTCTGTTCTGTTTTACCATAAACTGTGAACTGCTGAACACTCTTGTGCCTGTTTTCCTGGAACTGGCCAACAAATGGCAAAAGTGTGGCAAGACCCTCCTCTGGAGGAACAGTGCAGGTGCCTGCCCTGGGTGTCCCTAAATTTTGGAGTTTTGAAATTTAGTCACACACCTGATAAAAAAAAGCTTGGATGCAGGCAGGGTGAGCACAGGGTTTAGATGGAAACTTGGGACACAAGAATGATGATTGATTGCTTTTCTGTGATGACTGGCTGAAGAGTGGGGGGCATGAACTTTCAACTCCAGAGCTAGAGAGTGGGGTGCAGCCATATTCATTCTACCCATCAGTGCTGAAAGCCTTCAGGGAGCAAAACAGTGCCACCTAGTGGATACTGGAGTTGCTTACACCAAGCTCCGCCCCTGCACCCTGGAGGCACATTTCTCTGGAACAAGTCAGCCTGACAATCAGGCCGCAGGCCACATCCCCAGAAGACCAACAGGAACAACTAACTCACACCAGTTCTGCTGAACAGGGTGCTGCAAAACTTTAGCTCTAAAGGAAATAGGATATAGTGTCCTTCTTATTTTTATCCTTTATCTATTATTATTTTTTTCATTTACTTTTTCAATTCCTTTTTAAATTTCTCATTATTAATTTTTTATTTTTATTCTTATTACATTTTATAAATATATTTCATTTTTCTTCATATATATATATGAAATATGTATCATAATTTATATATATAAATAAATTTATATCGTAATTTGGGATCTTTTAACTAGCAGATGAAAACACCCAAGTTGGTTTTTGTTTGTTTGTTTTCCTCTTTCTTCTTTTCTTTTCTGGAAAAAATGACAAGACAGAGAAATTCACTCCAAAAGAAAGAACTCAAGGAAGTAGAACTCAAGGCTGGGGATTTAATCAATACAGTTAGAAATAAGATGTCTGAACTCAAATTTAAAATAGCAATTATAAGGATACTACCTGTGCCTGAAGTAAGCATAGAGGATGCTAGAGAATCTCTTAAAGCATACATAAAATAACTAAAATCTAGACAAGCTAAAATTAAAAATGCTATAACTAAGATGCAAACATGAATTGAAGCTATAAAAATGAGGATGGATGAAGCAGGAGTGACTTAGTGATACCATAGATAAAATTATAGAAAATAATGAAACAGAAAAGAAGAAGGAAAGAAAAGTAATGGATCAGGAAGGTAGACTTAGGGAACTCAGAGACTTCTTAACACGTAATAACATTTGTGTCATAGGAATCTCAGAAGATGAAGAGAGAGAAAAAGGGGCAGAATATTTATTTGAACAAATTATAACTATAATTTGCACTATTATAGCAAATTATCCTTTCCTAATCTGGGGAAAGACACAGATGTCAAGATCCATGAAGCACAGAGACATCCCACTAAATTCAACAAAAACTTACCATCACCAAGGTATATCATAGTCAAATTTACAAACTACACAGACAGGGAAAGAATCCTGCAAGCGGCAAGGGAAAAAAAAAAGTCCCTAACTTACAAGAAAAGACAGTTCAGGCTCGCAGCAGATCTGTCCACACAAACTTGGCAGGCCAGAAGAGAGTGGCAAGAAATATCCAACATGCTGAATAGGAAAACTATGTAGCCAAGAATTCTTTATCTTGCAAGGCTGTCATTCAGAATAGAAGGAGTTTCCCAGACAAACAAAAACTAAGGGAGCTTGTGACCACTAAACAGGACATGTAGGAAATTTTAAGAACTCTTTGAGTGGAGAAAAAAGACCAAAAGCAACAAAGACTAGAAAAGCCCAGAGAACATAACCAGAAATACCAACTCTACAGGTGACAGAATGACACTAAATTCATATCTTTCAATAATTATTCTGAATGTAAATGGACTAAATGCTTCAATCAAAACACTTAGAGTAGCAGAATGCATTAATGAAAATTAAGATCAATCTATATGCTGCCTACATGATCACTTGCAGACTGAAAGTGAGGGGATGGAGAACCATCTGTCATGCTAATGGATATCAAAAGAAAGAGTAGCCGTACTTACATTAGACAAACTAGATTTTAAAACAAAGACTATAACAAGAGATGAAGAAGGGCATTATATCATAACTAAGAGGTCTATCCATCAAGAAGATCTAATAATTGTAAATATTTCTGCCCCCAACTTGGGAGCACCCAAATAAATAAATCCATTAGTAATAAACATAGAGAAACTCATTGATAATAAATAAATAAATAAATAAATAAATAAATAAATAAATAAATAAATAAATAATAGTAGAGGATTTTAATACTACACTTACAGCAATGGACAGATCTAAGCAGAAAATCAACAAGGAAACAAGGGCTTTGAATGACACACTGGACCAGATGGACTTCACAGATATATTCAGAACATTTTCGCCCAAAAGCAGCAGAATACATATTCTTTTCAAGTGCGTAGGGAACATTTTCCAGAATAGATCACATACTGGGTCACAAATCAGCTGCCGACAAGTACGAAAAGACTGAGATGATACCATGCATATTTTCAGACCACAACACTGTGAAACTTGAAGTCAACCACAAGAAAGAATTTGAAAAGACTTCAAATACATGGAGGTTAAAGAGCATTCTATTAAAGAATGAATGGGTCAACCAGGAAATTAAAGAAATTAAAAAATATATATGGAAGCAAATGAAAATGAAAACATGACAGTCCAAAACCTTTGGGATGCAGGAAAGGCAGTCCTAGGAGGGAATATATTGCAATACAAGCATCCTCAAGAAGCAAGAACAGCTTCAAATACACAACCTACCTTACACCAAAAGGAGCTAGAAAAGTGATAGCAAATAAAGCCTAAACCCAGCATAAGGAAAATAATAAAGGTTAGAGCAGAATTAAACAATATAGAAACAAACAACAACAAAATAATAGAAAGAATTGATGAACGTAAGAGCTAGTTCTTTGAAAGAATTAGTAAAATTGATATACTCCTAGCCAAACTTAACAAAAAGAGAAAGGACCCAAGTAGATAAAATCATGACTGGAAGTGGAGAGATCACAATCAACACCACAGAAATAGAAACAATTATAAGAGAATACTATGAAAAATTATATGCCAAAAACTGGGCAACCTGGAAGAAATGGACAAATTCCTAGAAACTTACAAACTACCAAAACTGAAGCAGGAGGAAATAGAAAATTTTAATAGACCCATGACAAAAAAGAAATTGAATCAGTAATCAAAATTCTCCCAACAAAATTCCTGAACCAGATGGCTTCCCAGGGGAATTCTATCAGAACTTTTTTTTTTTTTTTTTTCGTTTACGGCTCCTAATGTCCTCCATGTTTTCCCCTATGCTCCAAGTGTAAGTGAAACCATATGATAATTGACTCTCTACTTGACTTATTTCACTCAGCATAATCTCTTCCAGTCCATCCATGTTGATACAGAAGTTGGGTATTCATCCTTTCTGATGGAGGCATAATATTCCATTGTATATATGGACCATATCTTCTTTATCCATTTGTCCTTTGAAGGGCATCTTTGTTCTTTCCACAGTTTGGTGATTGTGGCCATTGCTGCTATGAACATTGGGGTACAGATGGACCTTCTTTTCATTGCATCTGTATCTTTGGGGTAAATACCCAGTAGTGCAATTGCAGGGTCATAGGTTAGCTCTATTTTTAATTTCTTGAGGAATCTCCACACTGTTTTACAAAGTGGCTGCATCAACTTGCATTCCCACCAACAGTGTAAGAAGGTTTCTCTTTCTCTACATCCTCTCCAACACTTGCTGTTTACTGTCTTGTTGATCTTGGCCATTCTAACTGGTGTAAAGTGGTATCTCAGTGTGGTTTTGATTTGAATCTCCCTGATGGCTAATGATGATGAACATTTTTTCAAGTGTCTATTAGCCATTTGTATGTCTCTACCAGACATTTAAAGAAGAGTTAATACCAATTCTTCTCAAACTATTCCAAAAAAATAGAAATGGAAGGAAAGCTTCCAAACTAATTATACGAAGCCATTATTACCTTGATTTCAAAAGAAGATAAAGACCCACTAAAAAGGGGAAAACTACAGACCAATATCCTTAATGAGCATGGATGCAAGAATTATCAATAAAATGTTAGCAAATTGAATTTAATAGTATACTGAAAGAATTATTCACTACAATCAAATGGGATTTATTCCTGGGCTGCAGGGACGGTTCAGTATTCACAAATCAATCATTGATATTCACATTAATAAAAGATATGATCCTGCCAATAGATACAGAAAAAATATTTGACAAAATACAGCATCCTTTCTTGATAAAATGCTCAACGAAGTTAAGAATAGATAGAATATATCTCAACATCATAAAGGCCATATATGAAAGACCCACAGCTAATATCCTCAAAGGGAAAACTGAGAACATTTTCTCTACTGTCAGGAACAAGACAAGGATGTCCACTCTTACCATTACTACTTATCATAGTACTGGAAGTCTTAACCTCAGCAATCAGAAAACAAAAAAGAAATAAAAAGGCATCAGAATAAGCAAGGAAGGAGTCAAGCTTTCACTATTTTCAGATGACATGATACTCGATGTAGAAAACTTGAATGACTTCACCAAAAAATGCTGGAGCTAATACATGAATTCAGCAAAGTCGCAAGATATAAAATCTATGTGCAAAAATCTGTTGCATTTCTATGCATCAATAATGAAGCAGCAGAAAGGGAAACCAAAGAATTATCCTATTTACAATTACACCAAAAACCATAAGATACCTAGAAATAAACCTAACCAAAAAAAGTAAAAGATTTGTAATCTGAAAACTATAAAACACTTAGGAAAGAAATTGAAGAGGACACAAAGAAATGGAAAAGCATTCCATGCTCATGGATTGGAAGAACATTGTTAAAATGTCTATACTATCCGAACAAATCTACTACTTAAGGCAATCCCTATCAAAATAACACCAGCATTTTTCACAGATGTAGACAAACAATCTCCTAACATTTTCATGGAACCACAAAAGACTTCAAATAGCCAAAGCAATTCTGCAAAAGAAAAACAAAAGTGGAAGCATCACAATTTTGGATTTCAAGCTATATTACAAAGCTGTAGTCATCAAGACAGTATGGTACTGGCACAAAAACAGACACCTAGATCAACAGAACAGAATAGAGAACCCAGAAAGTGGACCCATAATTCTATGACCAACTAATCTTCAACAAAGCAGGAAAGAATATCCAGCGGAAACAAAGACAGTCTCTTCAACAAATGGTGTTGGGAAAACTGGACAGCCACATGCAGAAGAATGAAACTGGACCAGTGTCTTACACCATGCACAAAAATAAATTCAGATAGATGAAAGACCTAAGTGTGAGATAGGAAACCATCAAACTTTGACCTTGGCTGTAGCAACTTTTTACTAGACATGTCACCAGAGGCAAGGGAAGCAAAAGCAAAAATGAACTATTGGGACTACATCAACATAAAAAGCTTTTGGACATCAAAAGAAACAATTAGGAAAATTAAAAGGCAACCTACGAAATGGGAGAAGATATTTTCAAAATTAACAATACAAGCTAAAATTAATACAAGATATAACAGTTGTTTGCAAGGATGTGGAAAGAGCGGAACACTCATGCACTATTAGTAGTAATGCAAACTGGTGCAGTCACCTGAAAAACTGTGTGGAGGTTTCTCAAAAAGTTTAAAATAGAACTGACCTGCAATCTAGCAACTGCACTACTAGGTATTTACCCAAAGGATACAAAAATACAGATTTGAAGGGGTACATGCATGCCAATGTTTGTAGTAGTATTATCAATAATAGCCAAACTATGGAGGAACCCAACGTCCATCAACCGATGAATGGATAAAGAAGATGTCAGTCATCAAAAAAGAATATTGTCATTTGCAACGACATGGATGGAACTTGAGTGTATTAAGCTAAGCAAATAAGTCAGTCAGAGAACAACAAATATATGATTCCACTAATGTGAAATTTAAGAAGTAAAACAGATGAACATAGGGGAAGGGGGTAAAAGAAAAAAAGGAGAGAGGAAAACAAACCATAGGACTCTTAATAATAGAGTACAAACAGTGTTTTTGGAGGAAGTTGGGTGGGAGATAAGCTAGAGGGTATTAAAGAAGGCACTCATTGTGATGAGCACTGGGTGTTGTAAGTAAGTGATGAGTCACCAAATTCTAATCTAGAAACCAATATTGCACTGTATGTTAACTAAAATTTAAATTTGAAAAAAAGAAATAGAATTGGTTTTCAATGTATTAATGATAAGCCTTTTGTGTACCTTTGTTCCTAAAATGGCTGTTATGTGTACCCACATTTTATATCCCACAATGAAGATGCCAAGAAAGCACCCATTCACATGGGCATTGCTGATTATTCTCTGCTGGACTATATTGGAATAGATTTTGGGAGAAGGAAACAAAGCATAATAATCCCATATCAGATATGCTGCAAGGAATTTGATATCAAAAGTGTTTCTGAACTGGTTATAAGGAAAACTACATTTAACATACTCTATTTGAAAGGGTTAGACAGGGGCATCTGTGTGGCTCAGTCAGTTAAGCGTCCAACTCTTGATTTCCACTCAAGTTCTGATCTTAGGGTCATGGGACCGAGCTCCACGGCAGGCTTCACCTCAGCTTCAAGATTCTTTCTCTCTCTCTGCCCCTCCCCCTGCTCTCTTTCTCTCTTTCTCTAAAATAAATAAATAAATCTTAAAAATCAAAAGGAAAGGGTTGGGTAATAGTAGGAAATACATTTTACTTGGGAAAATGTAAAAGTAAAATAAATATTTCTTACTATCATGTTGTTTTTGCAAGCATGAGTCATGGAATTCATCAAATAAGGAGGTTTTAAAGTACGTGTGTGGGACACCCTTTGAAGCCTCATAAATATTTACATTTTTCTAACAGTGATATTTGGGTATTATTAAGATAATTTTTGGTGTCAAGTATTATCAATGGTTTTACAGAAGAAAATGGCCTTTGAGATTTTTCAGAAGAGGAATTTGATAAAATCAGAAGACTAGTTCGTGGAAGAGTTAGAAGTCAAATTCAGGGCTCCTTATTCTAAGCCCAGTATATTTTCAACTATATGTTTTTATGTTCAACCATTCTTTATACTATAAACATTATTACAATAGCCAAGAATCAAGGGAAGAAATCTTTGGACATTTAAATTAGTGTGGCATTTTATGAAGAAGTTCATTAATTGTTGTATGGTCTACCTAGATGCAATTACTAAGTTTAAATTACCATTAAGACGCACACACCATAAATATATGCCTACACATTTTATCTGGTAGTGTTCACCTTCATACTCTGACTGTATTAGTTATTTAGGGACTACTTAATATTTATTTCTATTTTTATCCTAGAGGAATATTTAACTTGGTACTTGCCTTGGTAAGCGGTTCCTGGGGACAAATATCGTTTTAGAAGTCCCGAATCTAAAATACTCTCTCCTAAGAAAATACCTCATCTTAATAAGGGCTTGATTTGTTTGTTTATTATACTCTCTCCTAAGTATTGGAAAATTTTGGACTTTCATATAAAAACTGGAAGTGGAAGTTGCAACTTGATTTCAACATAGCAGTTTATATTTAGACACAAAAGCTTTGTTTGAAAGGTATGATTAAGAGTACCATGTTGCTACATATTTGTAAGGGACTGTAAATTTCTTATGTATTAGTGGTTCAGCCATAAATGCGGGGGTACTTCTATACTATACCTGTTTGAACCTCATAAGGAGGAGCCATATAATTATTTCTCAGGTAACAATCTGGTCTGTGCTCTCTATAAAAACTCCTTTATTTAAGGGAGGAAAGTGCCTGCTTATAGCTCCACTTCTGGAACTAGAAAGTTATTCTTTAATTAAATTAATAAAACAATTATGAATTATAAATTAATTATAAAATATAAACATAAAATAATTATAAATAAATATAAAACATTATATAGAAAACTGATTATATAATCATGATTTTCTCATTACACTAAAAAATAAGAATTGCACACTGTTTGCATTTAAATTTAAACTCGATTGTTTATACATATGAACTCTGTAATGAATTTGGAACACTCTTGTTCCTGTTTGGATGTCTGTATTTTTTTGTTTTTTATTAAAGTATAGTTGACACACAATGTTACATTAGTTTCCAGTGTATAATGTAGTTATTTGACACATCTATACTTTATGTTCGGCTCACCATAAGTGTAGCTACTAGCTGTCACTGTACAACATTATTGGAATACCATCGACTACATCCCGTATGCTGTGCCTTTCATCCCCATGACTTGTTCATTCCATAAATTAAGTCCTGTATCTTCTACTCCTCTTCAGCCACTCTTGCCCCTCTGCTCTCCCCTCTCTTCTCTGGCAACCATAAGTTTGTTCTGTGTATTTATAGATCTGTTCCTGTTTTTTGTTTTGGTTTTTAGATTCCACCTATAAGTGAAACCACATGTTTCTTTCATGTAAGTGAGAAATTGTAAGTGAAATTGTATGGTATTTGTCTTTCTCTGACTTATTTCACTTAGCACAATACCCTCTAGGTCCATCCATATTGTCACAAATGTCAGTATCTTATTTTTTATGACCAAGTAATATCCCATTATGTGTGTGTGTGTGTTTGTATACCACATCTTCTTTATCCATCCATCTATTGATAGGCACTTGGATTGCTTCTATATTTTAGCTATTATAGGTAATGCTTCAGTAAATATGGAGTGCAAATATCTTTTCAAATTAGTGTTTTCTTTGTCTTTGGGTAAATGCCCAGTAGTGGAATTACTGGATCATATGGTATTTCTATTTTTAATTTTTTTGATGTGGTTTAGATTAATAATGATTTTATTTGCCAAGGATAAAGAAGAAGGGGGAGTTAAAGATGAATAACAAGTTTCTGGCTTTCGTTCTGATGGATGCCCTAATAACTTACTGAGCATCAATTATGTCTAAAGCATTGCACTAGGTTCTGTGTATACTGAGATAGTAGATACAACATGTTCCTTTTTCATGGGTTCCCTCAGCTAAGACAGAGAGATTGAGAGAGAGAGAGATGAATAATGGACTATAACATGATATGATAAAACATAGAGGCATCTTAGTGCCTTAGAAACATGGACAAGTGAGTTATTCGCTCTGCCTAGTTTTCCAGGGGCAGTGTTGGCTGAATATCAAGAAAAGCTTCACAAAGGAGGTATTTGAGCTAGACCTTAGAGGTTAGTAAAGAGAGAGAAAGGAAAGGGAAAGCAGAAGGAACAGCTTAACAAGGGCACCAGAGGATTTATCTTAATAACTTAATTTATTTATTTATACTCCTTCTCATTCTACAAAGAATTTGAAGTAGTTCACAAAAGTACAAAAAAGTATGAAATGTTTTGAGGGTAATAAATAGCCTAGTGTGACTGGAAAATTGGATGCATGATGGTACATCAAATTCTGAAGAGAATAGTTCAGGATGTGTTCATGAAGATTTATGTGCTATGCTAAGAGGTTAACTTTCCTCCTACCATGACTTCATGTTGAATATCTTGTTAGGTATAAATGCATTAATTGGATTAAAAAGACTAATTAAATCCCAAAACAAAAACAGAAGCAACATATATCTTTTGTCACTACTTTGTAGAGGATCAAATTGTATTTGTATTTATTCATTCAATAAATAAATATTTAACAATACATTAGAACCTCATTAGTCATAATAAGATAAATATGATTATTACAGTTGAGGCACAAAAATCTAATAGAAAAGATAATTATTAAACTGAAAATCCAACAAAGTAATTAATTAGATTTGTGTAAAGTGCTACAAAGGAAAAATTCAGGTTGCTATGACAGCATTTAAAATGGGGAAATTAACCTACTAAGGGAGGTCAAGGAAGTGATAATTAAGGTAATTAGGTCAAGTGATGATGAATCCTCTGTGGTACATGAAAATGCCAGTGTTATAGGGAAAAGGTAAACGGCAATGTGTGTATGTATTTGTTTACTTATCCAACATACCCTGAAGTACTACTAGGTAGTATGAGAAAAACAGGAAGAAATAATACCACTTCTTCTATAAATTCACCTTGCACTTAATAGTTTATGAATCATTCTTTTTTAATTAGACACTTTTTCTACTACTCCACAAAATAAAATTCTGCAAATAAATAACCTTTAACTTCTCTGACATAGATGATAACACTAGGACTGTCTTTTTGAGAACCATGGCCTTTTAGGGGAACTGGTGGACTGGTAAGGGAGAGGGAGACCGCTCTGGCTTATGGAGACTAAAGTGATTTTATTAAGTCAGTGAACTATAGGAATTAAGTTAAGATTCCCCTTGCCCAGCTCAAAAGGCTCAATTTTGAACAAAGCATATGTAATTAAAATAACCACAAGAACAGTAGCAACAGCAAATCCTTTCATGATAATATCCCTTGATCTTCTCCAAGCTTTAGCTCTTACCTATCACTATTACGATGAGAAGTGACAGTTCTTTAGACCTGTCACTGAGCTGTCTGCAGCTAATTCAGTGATAGATGTCCCCAACTATCTCTTCTGACATTCTCTTGACTTGGACACTCAGCATCTTGTGTACCAGAATAAACCTCAAAGTACTAAGGAGTCCAGGTTTTAATTGACATTTAATTATACCATATAGAGAGTATAATTGAGTCTTCCCCCATATCCAGTAGCAATAGAAGTGTCTAGATTATATACATCAACTAGAACAAAAAGTTACGTTGGGATATTCTGAGGACAGTGAATGCATATCATCACTGAGTGGTAAGGAACGTCAGAGTTTATGTTTCTCAGTTCTGTCTAAAATGACCTGTAACAGAAATAGGATAAAGTGAGGCTCAGAAGGCATAATGATTTCCCAGAGATTAGCTATCCAGTGAGCTGTTCAGCCTAGTGTTGAAAGTGGGCATCTTGAGTATATGACCAATCTTATTTTTCCATCACTACCACCTCTCTAAGTCCCTATTCCAAAAGGAAAGTTGAAGTTTAGCTGGGGAGATAAGACATGCATATAAATAACCAGAGTAAAGTACAGTGTGGGAGATACAGATAGAGTGATATTATACTGACTTCTTTTCAATGGAATCTCATAGAGGCTTTTACGAAGGAAATGGAATTTGTTATATTGAGCTTCCATTCATGGCAAGGGAGTGATCTCTTTTGGCATAAAGCATGTTTCAGTACTTGAACCTCAGGGGAGAGAGCATAAAGGTAAATATATGCCAAGAATGGCTTTGTTGTTTTTACTTTATTTTATTTTTAAAGATTTTATTGGCAGCTTAAGCTGAGTTCTGAGACTTCTACTTGACAAAAGTACTACTAGCTTAGCTGCATTTAGGACAATTTACTATGTGATAAAAATTGTAATTTGTAGATGCTTTTTCTGTCAGTAGAGACTAAGGATTTCATTACCACCAAAATGCCTGTTTCAGTGTAAAGGTCAGAGGCATGCTGGATAAAATGCTCATATATTTAACTGTCACAAAATTGTTCTCTTTTCACAAACTCTAGAACGAATACTCTCTGAGGGTTCTCCATTTATTGCACATAGAATTAATGTGGGCACTTGGTTATAGAAGATACTAACATTTTAAATTTGATACATTTTTCATTGGTGAAAAGAGATGGGGCGAGAACTGTAATTTGCACATTCTAGATGTTTATGGGAAAAAAGAGTGGGCATGTGTGGGAAGTGAGAGGCAGGAATGGGACAAAATGTTTCTACTCAGGTCACATTTCCTGCCAACCTGTTTAGTCCGCTCAACTCAGGCGATCGTACTTTGTGGAGTTTAAATAATTAATCAGACTTCCCAACAGGACAACAAACCAATCTGAACCACAACAGAATGTTACAGGTTACTGTCTAGAGTAAAAGCAAATGTCCGCAGAGGTCTATAATGACAAGAAATAGCAGAGAGGACTTAAAATGACATCAGTGAGATACTGAATAGAAGAAAAAGAAAGGAGTCAGCATGCTTTTGTTAGGATATCCTGTTTGTGCTGGTATAGTTTAGATTTTAGGTACTCAGAACAAACAGAAACACTTATTAAGCACCTAGATCTTACAGAAGCAATGTAGCCCCTTCAGCTCTCCTAGGGATCCCTATTCATATGGCATAGTGAACTTGGACCTAGCTGTGTGCTATACCAAGGCGTGCTTTATTTTGCTGTTTTTCTTCAAGTTTTTTTGAACAAGTGTCCTTTAGGTGGAAGGGGAGTATACCTATAAATTTAGCTTCATGTACACAGTAATAAAGCACGACCTAATTTGGGAATATCTCTTAATATTCTTTATATGTACAATAGAATCCAGTTATTCCAGGAATTGCTTCCTGGAGCAAAACAAGGAAAAAGTTTGAGCCAGTTGGAAAATGGCATTGGTGTTCAGCTAAAAATATGGATTCAGATTTGGAGATAATAAAAGCATTATCCAAAACCAGAAAGTAAGTTGGTGGCTGCATCTACATCAAGGAAAATGACACTATTATCTGGAATCAGCATAACTAAGTCCCGAATTTAAAATTCAGTGCTATAGGTAAGGAAGAGAGGAGGATTCTGGATAGGGAAAAGTCAACCACTGGTGAAGGAAACACACACACCCACACACAAACCCACATAAATGCCCTCGTGTGGTGGAGACACTTGTTAAAGCTTGAGATTCTTCTATATGATTTACTTTGTAAATCAATTAGTAATATGGGAGATGACTGTTTTCTTGTCTTTAGGTTTTTATCAAACATTACCATTCAATTACATTAATGCAGACTTTAACATCTCAATCTCTTATTGCTGCTATAACAAGTTTGTGCAAATTTATGGCTTAAAAATGTAAATTTATTATCTTTCAGTTCTGGAAGTCAGAAGTCTAAATAGGACTCACTGAGCTAAAATGAAGGTTTCAATAGGGCTGTGTTCCATCTGGAGGCTCTAGGGGAGAATTTGTTTCTTTGTCTTTTTCACCTTCTAGAGATTGATTGCATTCCTTGATTCCTAAAGGCTTCCTTGGTCTTCAAAACCAGCAGCATTAGCATCTTCAAATGTCCCATTGACTCTTCCTTTTCTATCACCCTCTTCCACTTTAAAGGACCCCTGTGATTATATTCGGGATAATATAATAGGATAATCTACTTATTCTAAGGTCAGTTGATTAATCACCTTAATTCCATCTGCAAATTACATATTCATAGTTCTCAGGGATGAAAACATGAACATCTTTGGGGAGGGTCATTATCCTGCCTACGAGAACATCTAATTAAGTATTAAATTAATATACATACATAGAGTATTTTCAACTTAAATTTGTCTTAACAAAGGGGACTACATCATCCAATCTTCAGAATCTGTGAAGATGCAATTTACTCTGTGGTTCTAAAACTTTTTAATCTGCCAACCCATCAACCACTTAAACCTCATCTCCCTCTTTTTCAAAAATGTGCCTACTTTTCTTGGCATACCTTCTGAATTCATGAGTTTTGAATTCTTTCTTAAAGAGATTTTGATTTTCATAGATGAAATTTGATTGCTTTAGTAATTTTAAATTCATGTCCTCACTCCTCCCTACACCTCGTCCCTGTGTCTTATATTCAACAAGCACACTATGACTCAGATACACTGCTAGGTATAGGATATTCAAAGGAAGATAGAACTCATTGTCACTACTGCTTAAATAGGATCTGAAGAGAAGATAGGAGAAGGGGACATAAAATTAAAGAGGAAGAGTCTGGTCTAAAGTAAAGTACTATGAACAGTTAAATGAGAGAAAGAAATACTAACTCTCGTAGGTAAGGTCAGAAAATAACTATACATGTGAACTGTGGATATGATGGGTAAGGGCAGGGGGGTGGAGATGGCAACTCAGAAAGAAAGAGCAAGTGGAGAGGAAGACCACATGTCTCTTTTGCTCTTGTCATTTTTCCTGAAATGTCCCTCCACCTTCTGCCATATCTGATCCTTTTCTAGTTCTGTCCCCATTTTCAGGCCATCTGTCAAATCTCTATTCCTGTTTTATTGGAAGAATAAGATAAGGACACAGTAAATTCTTATTATATGATGCATAAGCTCCTTATGATTTCCCTTCCTTACTTCTCCAGATAATTTTTTAAAAGATTTATTTATTTATTTGAGAGAGAGAGTGCACAGGGGGAGGAACAGAAGGAGAGGGAGAGAGGGAATCTCAAGCCGACTTCCCGCTGAGCATAGTGCCTGACTCTAGGGGCTTGATTTCACACCCCTGAGATCATGACCTGAGCTGAAATCAAGAGTCAGATGCTTAACCAACTGAGCCACCTCGGTGCCCCCCAGATATATTTATTAACCACTCGCCCACATAAACCTAAATTCTAGATATTCCAGGTTGTATTGTATATCTCATATGGAGTCCATTGTGTAATGGGAACAGAAGAAACTGGAGAATCAGAAGTACTTTAGTGTGACCCCCTAGAACAATCATTAACAAAACATGTGACTTGAATTAATTGCTTTATAGCTTTCAACTCTATGTTGCAGAGAAGCGATAAAGTTAATATAACATGTGACTGATTTATTGAGTAGTCTGGACATGGTGTGGTTCAATCAGAAAACTCTTATTTTTCTAAAGTCTTCAAACATGCTCTGTTGTACTTCCTTTCTTCCAACAATATCTAGGAATATTTTATAGCTTAGATCATTTTAATGAGAATAAATTCCATTTTGGTCATAACAATTAAATTTCAAGTATCTAAAAGTTTTCATCTAGACTTAAATATAAATGGAAAACTTCAGTCTCAATTCTATTACATCTATATCGTAGAGATAGCATAACTTCTCCTTTTAATATTCCTCAATATTTCTTTTCTCCTCTGTCTTCCTACTTTTTCACCCTTCAAATTCTCTGGGGTTAAGAAAAAGATGAAGAAAAAGGTTAAAGTATTTTGCATTCATCTCATCCTGTTTGAAGTTCTATCTTGGCATATACTACCTGTCATTCCCTCTGTTTTTGGCAAATGTTCAAATGTTCATGTTTTTGGAAGGCGTAAATATGTCTATAGATGAATGCTCATTGCAGACTGCCACACTGAGTAGTTGCTGAAATAAGTTTGTTGAATCAACTAACTAGTTCACCTCTTGTTCCAGTAGATCACCCCAAGATATTTATAATATCCTTTTGTCTTGGGTAGTCTCAATAATATGGCTCAATATCTTCTGCAGAATCCATCTGGCCCAAAGAGACTTCTTCCTCTTCTCTTGACAAATGTGGACATGCATCATCATTCTGTTGCTTCCCTCCCCTCTCGTCTTGCACTCCAAAGCCTCTCTAGTAAGCTTCCCACCTTCAAAATTTTCTGATGGAAAGTAGATATTAATCTTGATTAGGACAAAACTCTGGAGGATATATGTCAAGATCCTATGATGTTTCTTCCCACCCTGTACTCATTACAGCATTGAGGTGGGCCTATGGATTTTTCTAGGTCATCAAGCATACAACCTTGAAGGGAGATGTCTTTCTTTTCATTATTCGGCATTCTAGATGTTTGTGAGTTTTTATCCTGGTACTTGGGTCTCTTGGCTGGTAGGCATTATAAAACTACCTAACTCTCTCTCACACTAGGAGAAAAAATGGACATGCTCCCCACTAGGGTGGCAACTCTCTTCCATCTGACCTTATATAAGTGGGATGGAATGATAAGCTGATGGTTGAAGGGCTGATGTGGCGACTTCTTGAGCACACAAGGTGACTACTTTATATGCTTATTTTACCACTGCCTTCAGAACAGAGAGGGAGTTATTTCCCATTTTCTATGGATGTGTAATTTCAGCCAGTGTTCAGAGAGCAGTAAATATTCCATTTTACATCCAAGTTCAGATGTAAATTTAATATCACAGTGCCTGGCACATTATGGGGCTCGGTACTGTTAGTTAGTATTTACTATCACAATTTTTATCATTCATTCATTCATTCATTCATTCATTTGTCCATTCATTCATTCATTTTTACTTGCAAAAGCTCAATTGGGCAATCTTGTAATGCAACTCCTTATATAAACTTTTAAGGGGGGTATTGAAATCTAACACTCATATTTTGGCATTTTTTAAATAAGCAAGAAAGCTAAAAGAAGAAAAGATGAATCTAAAATTTAAGAACTGCTTAGCGAAATGGAGAAAAGTAGCACCTTTCTGCACTGAAATATTTTTTCTTCAGTTTAGGACTGTAGGCCTCTTTTACACTTGCCTTTTCCAGAAGCTAACTTGTAGCTCAGCTCACCTGCTTTTAGGAACAGGTTGATTTGTTTTACCTTAGCATCCAGCTAGTGTATTTTAAATTGCTGATGAAAGTTACTGTCAAATCCCTGGTCTATTTTGATAATGACTTGTAAGGCAATCTTCCCATTAGTGTAGAGAAGGTGAATTGGGACAGCACCTCACAAAATGATCTTTGAAACCAGCATGGAGTCCCAGAGTCTGCTGGGCAGGAATTTATATTCCTATAGCATTTTGATTCAGCACACAAATGTAGGATGTATGGGGGTGTTTGCCTTTGATGCCAGATTGCTTGCCTACGCCAGAGGCTGTCCTAAGAAATTTGTTGTATCTTACTTTCTTACAGATTGGAATTTAGGGGTCTTTATTTAAATAGTAAGTTATAGCATAGGGCTTCTCTGCATTTTATCTATGGCTGACAATATGACCCATGAATGATCATGATATATCAAAATGTATCCAGTTGTCTGCCAATTAGATGGACTGTAATCTGTCACTAACCTGCTCTTGGTAAGGTACCCAGCAATGGGACTACTAAACCAGAAATTACTTGTGTATTATAATATGTAATGAAAGACTCCTCGATCCATGCTACCAGCTCTCACCCTTTATCCCAATATTTTATCTCAGAAAATACAGTTGTATTGAGAAAATATAAAAAAGTATAATCTGGAGTAAATAGGTATAACTTTAAATTTTAATTTGTGTGACTTTGAGTAAAAAATTCTACTTTTTCTGAACTACATTTTTAAAAGACCTCTATCTTAGTTTGCTACAAGGAAAAAAATGACATGCTCTAAGCATAGGGCCTATAACATTACTTGGCATGCAATAGGTGGTCAAGAACTATCAATTCCCTTCTCTGTACAATGCTAACACTTGCTACTCTTGTAGCTAGAACTGCCACTGTTCTGGTCTTCAGCTGGCAGTGTCTCAGGGAGAGAAAAGGAGTTGGCTTCACTATTGTTTTCAGCTCTTGTGTAGTCTTACTTTGAGATGTGTGGAAGGAAATCTGTTTCTCCTTTGTAGTCTTTCTCATGTTAGGAATCTGTGTTCATGAGGAAACAACATAAGTGGCTCTCTGTCTTCTCATGGTCAATTTTTGTTTGGTGAAGATTTTTGTTATGATTTGTTAAGATAACTTATCTTTTAAGATCTTTCAAAGGTAGACTTTTATGAACTTTCAGTGATTTAGGATTTTGGTCCCCTTCTCCCTTTTCCTAGCACCTGTTCACCTGGGGGCACAGTGAAGGGAAGAGGATGGCCTGAGCCAAGTGGCCCTGGTGTGGCTTCCACTCTGGTATTCATCTCAGTGATGTCAGGCAAGTTCCTCACCCATAGCAGGCTTCTTCCAGTTCTTTGAATAGTCAGATTCTTTCTTCTCTTAGGTCCTCTGTTCCTTCTGTTCCTTTTCTGGTAGATCCACCACCTCTCCTCTCCTGACTACTTCTCATTCTTCCAGGCTTAGCTTAAGCTTTACTATTTCAAAGACATCTGTTTTACTCTGATCTCCACCCCTTTCCTCTTTAGCGTTCATCACAGCTGTCTTCACCTATCACAATTTGAATTAATATGTCTGTTTATTCACCCTCCCACCCCCTATACTGAAACAAACTCCTTGAGGACAGAAGCTAGGTCTGTTTTCTCACTACTCAAAAGCCAGTGCCTCACAAAGCGACACACAGAAAGTGCTCAAAAAACATTAATTAAAGCAATGAATGAATGTATTCCCCAGCCTCAGTTTCTTCATCTAGGAAGGGAATAATAATAATAACTTGGTGTGAGATTTATATGAGATAAAAATAGGAAGAATCTGGCAGAATGTGTGACCTAGCATTGAATTATTGTTATAAGTACATGAAATGAATTATTCTATTGTAGTCCAATGATTGTGTAAATTGGACAAATTTTTTAGCCTTTTGGTGTTACTTACTTCATCTTTAAAATGAGAGCATTAGGCCATTTCATTTGAAGAGTCCTCTTTATCTATATAATTCCTTGTTAGTAAAGAAAAAAATATACTGGATATTTAAGCATTTAAGACACCTTCTTGATTAAACAATTAAAGTGTTATGCTACAACATGCCTAAATATTTGAGTTATTATGTAGTGAGAATATGAAACTATTCTTTTTCCTCTGGGAAATTCATTACCACCCAAGAGAAAAGGGGAATATTTCACTGGTTATAATTCTGTGAGGGTTACCAGCAATAAAAAGAGGAGCTGGAAATAACACGGTTTCTCTGCTGTGATAAAACATGTATAAAATTCACTGCAAAATTAACAGCTTTTCCCATATATAAAAACTGCAACTGCTTCTCCCATATTTCTAGATTTTCTATTCTAAGGGAGGGAGTTGCTAGGATGTAATATTCTGATTTGATATATTTAATTAAAACTGTGGGCTTGTCTCAGAGGAATTACCAGGAAAACTCTCCTTTTGCAATAGTGACATGGTTCATCCCATTTCTAGGCATTGGGGAAGTTTTGTCTCCTTGCCCCCATGTGACTTCCTGTTGCAATATAATGCACTCCCCAATTTCAGGGTTTGCTTCAAACTGCCAGCCTGATCCAGACAACATGCCTTCTCAAGATACCTTGGGGAGAAGTATTGCAAGTATAAGTAGACACACTTGGGTCATTTTTCTCCTTTATTTTCTGTCATTCTGTGACTTGGTACATTTTGCCTCTATTTTCTACGGTTACAACAACAATGATGATGACAACAACAAAAGCTAACATTTACTGAGGGTTTACTTTGTTTGGGCCACTGTTTAAATGGCTCTAAATACTCTCAATGTGGTAGGAGTCATTTTCTTCTACCCTTTGCAGAAAAATAAAGAGATTGAATAACTCATTATGAAAGATAAATTAAGTAACAGAACCAGGATTTGAATGCAGATGATATGACTCCAGAGTCCATGCTTTTAACTATGTATTTATAAATGTCCACTATCACTATGAACCCTTGTGATAAGCAACTTGTAAAATGGCCCCCAGTGATACCTGACTTCTCACATTCAATCCTTATGTCATTTTCTCCCCTTGTGTGAGGGCTGCATCTAATACCTTGCTTCAAATAGCAAAAGTGATGAGATATCACTTCTGAGATCATGTTCTAAAACTCTGTGACTTCCATATTATTTTCTCTCTCTGGCTCTTCCTTCTGATGAAGCAAATTTTCATGTTGTGAGCTGTCCTATGGAGAAGCCCACTTGGCAAAAAAGTAACAGTGGCTCACAGCCAACAGCCATCAAGGAATTGAAGCTTTCAGTCCAATATCTAGTGAAGCTCTTGCCAACAACCATGTGAGTGAGCTTGGAAGTGGATCCTTCCCCAATTGGGCCTAGTGAGGACTGCAGGCTCATCCAATACCTTAACTGTTCTCGCTTGTGAGAGAGCCTGAGTTAGAGAACCTGGTATTCTGTGCCTGGATTCATGACCGCTCAAACAGTGAAATAATAGATGTTTCAAGCAACTAAATTTGGGAGTGATTTATTACATAGTAATAGATAACTGATATAACACTCTAGGAGTCTTATTATTTCCTTCCTTCTTTCCTTCCTTCCTTCCTTCCTTCCTTCCTTCCTTCCTTCCTTCCTTCCTTTCTTCCTTCCTTCTTCCTTCTTTTCCTCCCTCTCTCCCTTCCTTCCTTCTTTTTATCAATGCTTGCTATGTGTCTGGCAATATTTTCACGTATATTGTTTTATTTAATCCTCATTACAGTCCTGTGAAGGCAGTATATATATCATAACTTATGTTGCACAGATCAGAAAACAGAGTCTCCAAGGGTTTAGGGAATCTCATAGCACATACATTATAAAATCCATGTTTGTATCTGGGGCTCTGTTATCTTTTCATCTTTTATAAATTTATATCACTTCTTCTATAAATTATTCTGAAGTAATTCAATCCCCAGGCCCCTAATTCTACAAATAAAGCTAATCATTTTCTGTCTGATACCTCTCTCTGCATCATGTAAAAAAAATTACTAGTAATAGATAGGACTGTGGCGTGACTTTAATATGCCAGGCACTATGCTAAGAGTTAATGTATATTATTTTATCTAATTCTTATACAAAAAATGTGAAATAGGTTCTATTACTTCCCCAGTTTGAAGATGAGGAAACAGGATTATAAATGTTAAAGAACTCATTTATACTCACAAAGATAGAACATCATGTGTTATACTTATTAGCTTTAATTGTATTTCACAAGTCTGATTTTCCCAATGGACTTTGAGCTCCAAAAGGGCTTGTATCTATGGAGACTGTGGCATCCAGCACAGAGCCTTCCCATATGGATGCTGAATGAATGTTTATTGAGTTAGATTTAATTTTGACCTCAAGCCCTCCATTCTCTGCATATGGAAAGTCACATTTATTTGGAGTAATATCGGGACCAAAAAACCCATATTCTGTACTTTATAAGGTCCTACTGTATATATTATAGACATAATATATATAAACATATATGTTTTGTTGTTTTGGCAACATGTTGCATTAAGTTTTAGGAAAATTGAGAGTTACAAAAATCTGGCTGGTATCATTGGCTCCCATAACATCCTTAACTCACATGGCATGGAATCACTAAAATCTCCTTTTCCTTCACAATTTGTATCATTATTTCACATCCTTTACAACTAAAAGTGATGTACAGAGTAGCAAATTCTGAGAATCTACAAAATTTATAATTATAAAACAATTAAGTAAATGCCTTCAACATACTGGTTTTTCTCAAATAGTTGAAGGCAAGAAAACAGTATACAGAAAGAATTTCTAAACTAGGATTCAAACCAAATGATATTTGGAAATTTAAATGATGAGGTAACCAGAAAACTCTTTAATCAAACTCCCACATTTCAGGAAATTGAATAATTAATATAGTTTATCTTGGAGGTTCTTACTGAATTGTTTATAATTGCTTCATGAGAATGTGACTTTTAAATTAGCAACTTGATTAATTCATGTACCTAGTTAAGAAACATTTAATGAATGCTTGCTATAGCGAGACACTGCTTTTATAAACAATAATACAGAAATGAATGAAACATGGTCTATGTGCCAAGGGTCTCTCAGGATAGTGAAGAAGTTAGATGTGGATATAAATCGTTACATCACATACGCATATATTTTAGGAACACAGACAAGGGAGTTTCTACTTCCAATGATAGAGGCATATCAAAAATATGTGTTATAAAAAACTTTAATCAATTCATGTGATTCCATATTCTCTGAAATTTTCTTTAAATGAAGATATATAATTATAGAAACTACCAAATAAATATAGACATGTTGGAAAGCTTTGGCTCTCCTATAACAAATTCCTAGCAGCTAATGAGTCACCCAGAAATATGGCACATTTAATGTTACATCTCTGTGTACTAACATTAGCACAGAATCACACCAGGAGAAATAAGAGTGTGAGAACCATAGGTATTTTGAACTCCCCAAATGTGTCTCAACTTCAGAAACACCTGTGCTAAAGAACTTCGTGCGTATCAGCTGTGATGACTCAAAGATTTTATAACTATGTGGGACTTTGCGTTGCCAGATTTTCTTCATTGTGATTCAGAGGCAACCTAGCACTGCACTATAAAATATAGACTTTGTGAACTCTAAATAGAATTACCCTTATCCCTCAAGGAGCTTCTGATCTATAGAATTATAAAACAGATTGACTTTTAGACTTAAAATTGTTCAGAGTCACATAGAGACTACATTTTAAAGCCAGAATCATAATGTCTTTTCTACTAAGTTTATTTTATAGAAAATGCTGTAATATTCTTCAAAATAACAGAATCATTTTATTAAATTAAGCAATAACGTTCATATTTGTTTTACATGCCACAATTCCTTCTTCCATTCTCTTTTGAAACATATTTGAGTACTTAACCCTCATTATCACTACTGTCTAACCCCCACCTGCCTCGTGCCCTCTATCTTTGAAGGCTTTTTAAATTGCTACATGGCATTGGTTTTCACCCACTCCATACTCTAGCCCCTCAGGATGAAATACTTGTGGTTGTCTTAGATTCTTCTTTCAAACTGTTTTATTAAAATCCTGTCAATTCTTTTTCAAAGATGTTTCTCCTTTTCACTGTTTCCCTTCTTTCTTTAGTTCTTGCCACAGCTGTATTCTCCCTGGTCTTTCATACTCTCCTCTCTTTCCCCTAGATGATCTTGCTATATCACTCAGTTTTTCTGTTTATTATTTATTTTGGCAAAGTACACAATGGATTGCAACTGCATCTCATTCAGCCTTTTTTCCTTCAGTATACTGATTACCTTTCTTTTATTATGAGAGTTTTGCCAGTTCATAGAAAAAGTGGAAAGTATTGATATGCTAAGATATAGATAAAACTGTCCTTTTCACTCCTTGTAATATTAGGCTCCTCTTGAAGAATATGGAATGACTACATCCTATATTTAAATTTACTGCTTTTATATATCTCCGAAAAATTTTGTAGACTTCTACATGCAGACCTTATAAATTTCTTCTATGTGGTGTTTCTAGATTGTATTTTACAGCTATTGTAACTCAAAACTTTTTCCTTTGTATTTCCTAACTGGCTGTCATTGCTTTATATAAAAAATAAATATTTGTTAATTTTAAAATATTCGTATTCAACTCTCTCTGATTCTAGGAATTTTAGCTTATTATTATTGGAATTTATGGGTATGTAATATTATCATCTTCAAAAATAATAATTTTCCTACTTCTTTTTAACATTGTCTAGATTTGGGATAGAACTTCCAGGAAAATGCTAAGTAATAGTAGAAATAGTCTACATCATTGTCTTGCTTTTGCCGTCACTGGGAATGTTTCCAATGTTTCATTAAGTATCATGCTAAGTATTGTTTCATAATATCATATTCATTAGTAAATGTCCTATTCCTTGCTTCCTAAGAGTCTTAACGAGGAGCAGGTGTTTTTGTTTTATTTCATCAAATAACTTTTTGCTATCCCTGAAGGGGGAAAATATTTTTTTTCTTTTAATTAATTTTGCAATGTAATCTTTAACAACTTTACTAATGTAAACTGAGTGTTCATTATCTCCACCAGCTTGTGGGTATGATTTAAGATATATTAATAATCTAAAGATTGATGGCTAACTGATCAGGAATCCTACTCCACTAGTAGTTCTAAATCTGATACCAACCAACCCCAAATCTTAGTAATTTCTTTTTGTTTCCAGAAGGTATTTAGTAGGTATTCAGAGAGAAAATGCCAGGGCCTTCCCGCAACTTGCTTTAACATGAGAAGTTTAATAGGAATTTGTTCAATAGTGAAGTGTTCCCATATATAAGATTTTTAAAAATTATTATTTTTCTTTTATGTCATTAAATATACTTTAAATTGCAGGTATGTTTTCAAGGCAACATTTTTCCAGAATAGTGTACTTTAAAATTACCCTTCTAAATTTTTATTTTTAAATTCTGGCTTTATAATGACATGGCTAGATAAATTATTATGTAAAATTTCCGATTTAGGTGCTCAATTAAAATTTATTTGAGGTCTATTTTACTGTTTAAATTTTCTAAAAGTAAATGTGATATATATTCATGTATATTCTTTTAAAGTAAAAAACTCCTAAGATGAAACCAACTCTTAAATTTTAAGTTTTAAATTTTAATTCTTAAATTTTATAACTTTTGTTATCTGTATGCAAATTATTACACAGTAGATCTCGAGGACTTGTTTACATTGCGTATCTGAAACTCTATATATCTATTGAATAGCAACCACCCCCCATTTCCCTCTCCTCCAGATCTTGGCTACCACTTATTCTGCTCTTATTCTATGAGTTTGATGAGCTATCTTACATAAGAGAAATTATGCTGTATTTGTTCTTCTGTGGCTGCCTATTTTACTTAGCATAATGTCTTCAATGTTCATCTATGTTGTAGAATATGACAGGAATTCCTTATTTTTTATGACTAATATTTCACTCTATATAAAAAATTCCTATTCTTTATTCATCCAATGATGGACATTTAGATGTTTTCACCTCTTGGGTAATGCTACAATGAACTCAGGAGTGCACATATGATTTTGAGATTCTATTTTCAATACATTTAGATAAATAGCCAGAAGTACAACTTAGGATCCTACAATAGTCCTTTTTTTAATTTTTTGAGTAAACACCATGCTTTCATAGTTTTGTAGTTTTTCATAGTGGCTGCATAATCTTATCATTTCTCCTAACAGCACAAAAGATTTCCAATTTTTCCACATCTTTGCCAAGACTTGTTTTTTGTTTGTTCGTTTGTTTTTTGACAATAACCATTATAACATTTGTAAGCTGGTATCTCATTATGGTTTTGAATTTTCATGATGATTAATGATGATTATCTTTTCTTGTTTGCCACTTTTAAGTCTTCTTTGGAGAAATGTCTATTCAAATCCTTTGCTTATTTTTCAATTGGATTATGTATGTATGTATGTATATATTTTGCTAACGAGTTGTCAGAATTCTTTATATATTTTGGAAATAACCCCTTATAATGTATATGGCTTGCATATATTTTCTCTTATCCTTAGGTCGACTTTTCACTCTCTCCTTTGCTGTGTGGACACTTTTTAATTGGATGTAGTCTCCTTTATCTATTTTTGTTTTTATTATCTGTGCTTTTTGAAATCATTGTAAAGACCAGTGTTGTGAAGATGTCCCCTCCTGTTTTCTTTTAGGAGTTTTATGGTTTCAGGTCTTAAATTTAAGTCTTTAATCCATTTTGAGTGGATTTTTCTTTACGGTATGAGATAAGAGTTTAATTTCTTTCTTTCTCCCTCCCTTCCATCTTTTTTTTTTTTTCCATGTGGATATTCAGTTTTCCCAGCACCATTCTATTTTAAAGAGACTATCCTTTCTCCATTGGGAAATCGATGCACCTGTGTCCAAAAGTTTTGTTGTTGCTGATATTGTTCTTAATCTATGGGAGCTGGCAGGGTTGTCATAGAATGAGAAACATCTGGGTGCTCAGGTTCCAGTGTTAAAGCCCCTCCTCCCAGACCTTCGTAATTAGCTCAAAGCACCTGTCGGACAATCCCCAATGCTCGTGGACTCCTAGTCCCAGCCAATCAGAGTCAAGGTGGGGCAGCCCCTCGTGCACAATCCCGGCCAGGAGGAGGGAATATGCTCGGGTTTAAAAGTGGCGCTTGCGAAGGCCTGCTGGGAGTTAGGAGACGCCGGTAAAGTGTGCGTGTGGGCTGCAAATGTATAGCTTTCCCAGAGGGCAAGGGACTGCATGGACTTCTGGTGCAGAACACCAGGGTCTTCACTGGGCCTCTGTCAAGGTCCAAGGCCACAGCAACTCAGGCACGCTCATCCCATTATCCTCAGGACAAGTTGTATTTCCTGGGAACTTCAAGATATCTAAAATTCATTTCAGGAAGTCATCTGCGTCTATTTTTCGAGTATTTGCCTTGATAAGGCATTACTCAGGGCATTACTCTGTATCACACTCCGCCCATCTAGAAGCAGTGTTGGAGCAGCTGGCTTCTTTAATGTCCTCCATCAGGAAACATTTCCTTTGAACACCGTCGGATGTGGGTAGGTGGTTAGGGGATGGGGCCTAGTCTGGGTGGTTGGAGTATAGCATTTCCCAAGAAGGCAAACAGGGAGTAATTAGAGCCTGCAGGGTGTGCTGGTGTAACTTAGGGACTTATGTTGTTTGTCTGTATTCCTGGGCTCTATTGTGTTCCATTTATTTATGTGTCTGTTTTTATGTCCATGTTACATCTTAGATTGTTGCAGCTTTGTAATTATCTTGAAGTCAGGAACATAGCATGCAAACTCTACTTTTCACCTACCTACTCCCTCCCTGTTCTCTGTATTGCCGCTACTAGAGGTCTCCAAACTGTACCAGTTCTGTCTGCTATGCCATTGGTCCTGAGGCAAGCAGCAAACCTCCCAGCTCTGTTTTGTTCTCTTTGGCCCCAGGCACCTAGAGTGGGCAGGGTCCTGTAAGCACATTGGGATTCATAAAAAAAGGAACCTGTTCCTTGGGGCAGTTCTCTGAAAAGCTGGAATACTAGATACAAGTTCCTATTCTTTCACTTTACAGGGAGGAGCCATGGGTTGGGGATTTTTTCCTGTTTATTATGAGCTGAGTTAGGGAGGGAGGCTATGGCTAGTGAGCTCAGGCTTGTCCAAATTACCATTTTTGTTCTCGGCACCTCCTGGCCTGACACATTTTTCTATCAGGGCTTAGACTCAGTCAAAACAGAAACCAGTCCCTTGGGCAGCTCCCCAACTCCCAAATGTCTGAGAGTTGCATGTATATTTTAGCCTTCCTCTTCCTCCCCAGGGAGAAACCCAGAACTCCGAGTTTTCTCCTGATTGTGCCACACTGATCCAAGGGGAAGGACAATGGTGAGTGCCACACATTTCCTACTAGTTTCAAAACAGCAAGTTTTGCCCTCATCTGAGGTGCAGGTACTTTTTAATTGTTTCTGGATATGTCACAAAGGGAATTGTCAATGTAGTGTTAAGTGTCTCCTTGGGGAATGGAGGGATTGGGGCTTTTTATCCTGCCATCTTGTTGACATTCTGTACTTGATGTTCTTAGGGTACAAAATTCAATAATATAATTTAAATTGATATTATTTGAATTTTGTGTGTCTTTTATATTTTTCAAATATTTTCTCTGGAAATCTACAGGAGAATTACGTTAATTCTACCTCAGATTGAGTTGTTACTTTCCGCTTGTATTTCAAACTATTTTTGATGTGTATATTTCAAAGTTAGGGGGTTTTAAGAACTTTATTAAAGTCTGAATTTATAGAATATTAAAAATAGAAGTGATGCACATAAAAAGTTTACCTTAGATTCTAAGAACTTTCCCTTAGAGGCTACTAATTGAATACATATATTTCAATCCCAGCTTTATTTTATGTGTTGCTTGAAACATTTTTACCCTTTCCGTATGATAATGTTAGCTGTTCTTCTTTAGATAATTTTTTACCTAATTAAAATCTCTGTTTTTTAATAGAGTTTAAACCAACTTATTAAAATCATGATTATATATATTTTAAATATTTTGAAATATTTTTAATATTCTCAATGACTTGAAGTATATCTCATGGTTGTAATTATACAATTACAAATACAAATAAGGTGGTTTCCTTAGCTTTCAAAACATTTCCTAATCATTGAAGCCCCAAGTTTAAACATTCTCTTCTATTTCTGTTATACAGAAAGCAAGAGTCTGATAGAACTGTTCTTTAGTTACATCTCTTCTTTATAACATTAATTTGTATCCTCAAATTACTGTGAATTTTAAAATTATGTTCTTTTCTAATCTTAATTTTACCACATGGGACAATTGAATGTTGAGTTTTATTTAAATTAAAAACAATCACTTAGCATCAGCTCTATTTAACTACTTTTTACCGCTCATTCTATTCCCTTCAGTTCAAAAATTTCTATTTTCAAATACTTGATTTTGTTCTCTGGGCCATTTCAAGTCTAGCATCAAGAAGGGTAAATGGATATATATTTCTTAGTCCCTGTTAGTGTCTTTCTCCTGTCCTCACACTTATTTAAATTAAATCGACTGAGTTTATCTCTTTTTTCTCTTCTAAATTTCCATTTCGAAACAGTTATGTAGTGCCATTCCCCCCCCCCCCCCAACACACACACACATTACAGAAGGACCTGGGGAAAATTGATGTTTATTCTTATCTATTCTATGTTTTTTTAAAGTTGGATATTATTAGATTTTTTATATTCTTTTATTTTGTATATATTCAATTACTTAATTTTAACTTCATTATTTTAATCAATTCCAGCACTTTTTAAAAATTTTAATTCCAGTAAACATACAGTGTTCTGTTAGTTTCAAGTGTACAATATAACAATTTAGCAATTCTGTTACTCAGTGCTAATGAAGATGAGTACCCTTAATCCTCTTCAACTATTTTGCCTCCCCTCCCACCCATCTCCCCTCCAGTAACTATCAATTTGTTCTCTACAGTTAAGAGTCTGTTTTTTGGTTTGTCTCTTTTTTTTTTTTTTTTTTCTTGGCTTGTTTTGTTTCTTAAATTCTACATGTGAGTGAAATCATATGGTATTCAGTTTTCTCTGATTTCACTTAGTATTATCCTCTCTGGTTCCATTCATGTTGTTTTAAATGATGAGATTTCATTCTTTTTATGGTTAATATTCCCTTATACATATTCCCTTATGCACATATACCAGTGTGTGTGTATGTGTATGTATATACACACACATAGATACCACATATTCTTCATTTTGTCTATTGAGGGACACTTGGGCTGTTCCATAATTTATTGTAAATAATGCTTCAATAAACAAAGGGGTGCATATATCTTTTGAATTGGTGTTTTCATATTCTTTGAGTAAATATTCAGTAGTGAATTATTGTATCATGTAGTCATTCTATTTTTAATTTTTTGAGGAAACTCCATACTGTTTTTCACAGTGGCTGCACCAGTGTGCATTCCCACCAACAGTGCAGGAGTATTCCTTTTTCTTCACATCCTCACCAACACTTATTTCTTGTATTTTGATTCTAGCCATTCTGACAGGTATGAGGTGATATCTCATTGTGGTCTTGATTTATATTTCTCTGATACTGAGTGATGTTGAGAATCTTTTCATGAATCTATTGCTAATCTGTATGTCTTCTTTGGAGAAATGTCTGTTCATGACCTCTGCCCATTTTTTAAAATTGATTCCAGCTTTTAGTCTATTATGTTTTATTTTCAACACCTGTTTTCACGACTTCCTGATGCTAGTTCAAAAAGTCATGTCTTGCCCCACATTGTTGGATCATTTAGGTTAAATTTGGATTAGCTTCCATGTGTAGAAATTCTTCTTGGTCCACCTTTTATATATTTTATTGATAGGTGAATCTCTTTCCAACAGACACAGTTAGATGGGAAGTTCTTGTGCAGTAGTAGCCTATATTTGCTTTTCCCCTGTTCCATAGTTTGGTTCTTTATAACTTTGAAAGAGATGGTGTGTGTAGGAGAAAAAGACAAGAATCGTAAGTATATAACATTTTAAGTACTGCTTTTTCTATATCCCCCAAGTAGAGTTTTTTTTATTTCTAGATTACACACCTCCTTGGGTGTCCTATTCCCAGAAAAAAAAAATAAACAACTTTCAATAGCTTTCTTGGTATGGAAATAGCCATCTGAATGTAGAAAATAAGATACTGTGACAGGATGTGGCAATTTTTCTGGATACACAACTTGTTTTTTTGAACCACTGGAGAAGAAGATAGAAACAAAGAATATTCTTGACTACTTTTTGCGGGATTGGTGGATTATTTATTGCCCCCTTGAGGAAAATCTTCCATTTTGTAATTTATAGAAATTTTCCTAGATTTTGATAGTAATTGAATGATCAGACTTCTCTTGCTATGAGGTTTTGCTTGTGTTTTTACAGTTTATATATATTTATGTATATAAATATATTAGTGGGAAATTGTGAGTGGCTCTGTTTTGGAGAACTAGCTTGTTACTTTTATACATCTCTGATAATATGATTTTGAAGATCATGGTCTTCTATAAAGTAAAATCACTTCCCCTTATCAAGTAATGGTTGTCACTGTTCCCCAGTAAAAACCTTAATGCAGCAATGAGGAGAAACACTTACGATGTCTTCTCTGTTGCTTGTATCTTCCTGCTTTTCTCATCTGCATCATACTAATCCAGCAATGGTCAAATGACCTGTCATTACCAGGGTTTTCATTACTGAACTCTTGAAATGTATAATTTGAAAACCCAAATTGAGTGCTCTGAAGTTACTTTTGTCTTCTGTTTTGTATGTATAATCTTGATTCCATGACTGGAATTCTTTGGCAATAGGACATATATTATGCAATATTAACTTAAGTATTCTTTGGATATGCACAGAAAATTGCAGTAGTCTTTGTAAGGATATTTAAACTCTCTGGAACTGGGACTTTTTTAATATCCAGTAAATTCTTTGTAGGTGTATCCACAAAGACTCAAATCACTATGCTGTAGGATAACAATTATAGGAATTATACATTCCATGTGATGTTATAGAATCAAGAGAGAAATGGCATTTTCTGGTGTAAATCTGGCCATGGCCTTAACAATGTATGGGGCAGGCAAAGAGTACAGAAGTATTTATGGACTGATTAGTGAGAAAAAGTACCTTCATCAGCTGTTTTGCAACGTCCTAGGCACATGTTGGGTTAAGACATATCTTAAAAATCACTAAAGAAAAGATGAAAAAATGAGATGGGAATTGACGGTTCACTAGGTTTTTTTTTTTTAAGATTTTATTTATGTATTTATTTGACAGAGAGTGAGAGAGATCACAAGTAGGCAGAGAGGGGGAAGCAGGCTCCCTGCTGAGCAGAGCCCAATGCAGGGCTCTATCCTAGGGTCCTGGGATCATGACCTGAGCCAAAGGCAGAGGTTTAATCCACTGAGCCACCCAGGCACCCCAGACGGTTTACTAGATTGATGAAGGGCAGAAATGATTGTGTTCCTGGGGTACCTGTTTCAGATGTCAAGGCAACCAAGCCGCTAGCAGCGATATATTTTCATCAAAACTAGCTTTGCCAGCTTGGTAAAACTTCATAATGATGCTTTCCAATTAAGAGAATAAAATGATGCTCAGTCAAGTTTGAAACCTGAATGTTACTCAACAGGTATCAGATTTTTGCCTAACTTACAAATTTGAAACTGGATTCTGTCTTTCACTGCAGTCTTGTTCTTGCATGTCTGAGTGACACATAATAACGTGATCACTCTAATTTGTCTTCAGCAAATCTTAATTTCCTAGTTTCAAATAGATAGGTTGTCATCTAACAAATACACAACTAATTAATACACATATGTAATATGCTGCATTTACTATAATACAGTCATGCAATGAAACCGAGGTATAGCAAATTAAAACACAAATGCTCAAATAAGAGTAACAATGATGAGAAACGGTGCTTTCCTTCTACTAGGTTTCTTTGCACTGACATTTGAGTTTAAATGTCAATAAAATTTGACCATCATATTTATGTATTAATTCCATGCCTATTTATATTTCATTCGGAGGTCTGTTTTCCTTTTTAAGACTCAAAGAATCAGACTAAATGGTCTTTAATACATTTAAAGACACGATAGAACCAGTATTTCCTTTTTCTAGAAAAGAGAGCAGTTAGCAATTTTGCAGGCTTTGTGGCATAGCCTCTTGGAATCTAAGAGTTGGCTTTCATTGGACCTTTCTGTTATACCTCTTGTTTTTGTTTTTTGTTTTGTTTTGTTTTTTTTTTTTGGTTTTAGGAAATACAGCATAGATTTCTTAAAGGATTTGCCTGTGTTCATGTTTGTGTTTCATACAGAACCCATATTGAAACCTACATGTGCCTTTTTTTGTTTTATTAAACATTTTTATTTAAATTCAATTAACATTAAATGTATTGTTGGTTTCAGAGGTACAGGCCTGTGATTCACATATGTGCTTTTAATAATGTGTTCCAGGGGCTTGCCAGAGGTCAATGTTGAGTTAAATGGTGAGGTAGTTTTTAACTCACTATTAAAAACTAAGGAAAGATCTTCCTGAATTCAGTTTTTTTATTCTCCTAGATTTCTAATCGTGACTTTGAAGTGATTAGTGTCCACATTTAGTACTTTGTGTTTTTTTCCCCAAATATGTTTATTTTTTCAGTGTTACAAGATTGATTGTTCATGCACCACACCCAGTGCTCCATGCAATACATGCCCTTCTGCATACCCACGGCAAGGCTCGCCCAACCCCCCACCCCCTCCCCTCCAAGCCCCTCAGTTGGTTGCTCAGAGTCCACAGTCTCTCATGGTTCATCGCCCCCTCTGATTTCCCCCCCATTCACCCTTCCCTTCCTTCTCACAATGCCCTCCATGAAAGTACTTTGTAACATAATTCATTTGGGCCAGGATACTCAAACTCTTTTGGGTCCTTCTATCTCTTACATACTTTGAGCAACAATGATCTTTTAATGTTTTTATTTTACCCTTTACCATGAGAAGGCTATGGTCCTGGCTTTAAGAAAAAAAAAAAAAAGGTATTGTCTCTTTCTTATAGGCCATCTTTTTTTTTCTATCCTTCCCTTAAACTCCTTGTTTGCACTTTATTGTGGTCTTTGGTTTTGTGTAGGTGTTTTTTGGTCTCTGCTTGCTTATCTGCTCATTTGTTTGAGCTTTAGCCCATCTTATTGGCCTCTTAAATTATTAGGGGTAGGTATTTCACCTAGTTGCATGACTCTCCTGCCATTTTTGAATGCGTTTTGAAATATTAGCTTCTCAGAGATCTATTTGCGATAACGTGACATGATGTTGTGCTGCCTGTTAATTTTCATTCAGCCAAGCCACTTTCATATTATTTATGATATTTGAGATACTTAAAAATTGTACTGCCAAAAATATGCTTTTTAGTTTCTCTCATCCATTTAAATCAACTTCCTTTTAGCCTCGGCTTTATACCTACCTTTCTTCAAACATTTTTGGAATTTGTTTCCTTGAAGTTTATGATATATGGGTGAATAGTCTTCAGACTTCTTTTCTTCAGTATTACAGATTTATGATAAAAAAAGTAAATGTATAATGTTTATGCCAACATCTAGTAAGAACAGCAAGGGGTTATTTAAATTTTATTTAAGATATTGGTGAAGATTGAGAGACATAAACTCTTGGAATATGAAGGTATTGATAATTCTAACTTCACAATGTGGAACTATAAGTCATTTTCAAGGGAATTTTGACCATACTAATCACGTTTTCTATAAATGTAATTTATATAAAATCACTTCTTTAAGGTTAGTGATTTCAGTTGCCAGAATTTCTTCTAGTGGAAATATTAGTTGAAGTACATATATAAGCAGGGATACTCTTCTATCTTTTGAGTTTTTCCATACTATAAATAATCTACATGTCATTGGGAATTAGTTGAAAAATTAGGAGGCTATCATACAGTACTATTGTTAGAAGAAGTGAGATTCTTTGCTATTTCTTCATAAGCTTTTCCAAGTTGAACATATTGAAAGTCCTACAGATATTTGTTTTTTTTTTTTAAAGATTTTATTTATTAGAGAGAGAGAGAGACTGAGAATGAGAGGGGAGAAGGTCAGAGGGAGAAGCAGACCTCCCGCAGAGCCCGGAGTCCAATATGGGACTCGATTCCGGGACTCAGGGACCATGACCCGAGCCGAAGGCAGTCGCTTAACCAACTGAGCCACCCAGGCGCCCCCTACAGATATTTGTAAGTTTGGATCAAATAATCCTACTTCTAGCAATAAGGAATTCTAAGGAATTCATCAGAAGAACTGTTAAAAACATGCAAACTTTGCATGTCCAGATTATCAAAGAGCAGTAAAGAATTAAATATTAAATTTGGAAATGATTAAGTTAACCACTGCTCACCAATGAGTGTGATAAAATATAAAGTAATTTTGAAATTTAAATTCAGCCAACATATAGTACATTAGTTTCAGATGTAGAGTTCAATAATTATTTGTGTATAACACCCAACGCTCATCACATCATGTGCCTTCCTTAATGCCCATCACCCAGTTCCCTCATCCCTCCACCTACGATCCCTCTAACAAGCCTCAGTTTGTTTTCTATAGTTAAATCTCTCATGATTTATCTCCCTCTATGGTTTCTTTACATTCCATTTTCCCCTCCCTTCCCCTATGATCCTCTGTACTGCTTCTTATATTCAACATATGAATTGTCTTTCTCTGACTTATTTCACCCAGCATAATACTGTCCAGTTCCATCCACATTGATATAAATGGTAGGTATTCATCCTTTCTGATGGCCAAGTAATATTCCATTGTATATATTTATAACATATTTTCATTATCTAGTCATCTGGCAATGGACATTTAGACTTTCCACAGTTTGGCTATTGTGGACACTGCTGCTATAAACATTGGGGTGCAGGTGCCCCTGCAGATCACTACATTTATGTCTTTGCGATAAATACCTAGTAGTGCAATTGCTGGGTCATAGGGTAGCTCTATTTTTAACATCCCAAGGAACCTCCATACTGTTTTCCAGAATGGTGTACCAGCTTGCATTCCAACCAACAGTATAAAAGGATTCCCCTTTCTCTACATCCTTGCCAACATTTGTTGTTTTCTGACTTGCCAATTTTGGCCATTCTGACTGGTGTGAGGTGGTAGTTCACTGTGGTTTTTATTTGTAGTTCTCTGATGCTGACTGATACGGAGAATTTTTTTCATGTGTCTGTGGGTCATTTGTAGGTCTTCTTTGGAGAAGTGTCTGTTCATATCTTCTGACCATTTCTTGACTGAATTGTTTTTTGGGTATTGAGTTTAAGTTTTTTATAGATCTTGGATACCTTCCCTTTGATATGTCATTTGCAAATACCTTCTCCCGTTCAGTGAGTTGCCTTTTAGTTTTGTTGACTGTTTCCTTTGCTGTGCAAAACCTTTTTAGCTTGATGAAGTCCCAATAGTTCATTTTTGCTTTTGTTTTCCTTGCCTTTGGAGACATGTCTAACAAGAAATTGCTGGAGCCAAGGTCAAAGAGGTTGCTCCTTGTGATGGATTCCTGTCTCACATTGAGGTCTTTCATCCATTTGGAGTTTATCTCTGTGTATGGTGTAAGAAAATGGCCCAGTTTCATTCCTCCGTGTGGCTGTCCAATTTTCCCAACATTAATTACTGAAGAGGCTGTCCTTTTTCTGGTAGATATTCATTCCTGCTTTGTCAAAGATTAGCCGATCATAGAGTTGAGGATCCATTTCTGGGTTCTCTGTTCTGTTCCACTGATCAGTGGGTCTGTTTTTGTGCCAGTACCATACTGTGTTGATGATTACAGCTTTGTAATAGAGCTTGAAGTCTGGCATTGTGATGCCTCCAGCTTTATTTTCTTTTTCAACATTCATCTGGCTATTCAGGGTCCTTTCTTTTTCCATACAAATTTTAGGATTATTTATTCCATCTCTATTAAAAATGTCGATGGTATTTGATAGAGATTGTATTGAATGTGTAGATTGCTGTGGGTAGCATAAACATTTTCACAATATTTATTCTCCCAATCCATGATCATGGAACGTTTTTCCCTTTCTTGTGTCTTCCTCAATTTTTTTTTTTTAATAAGTGTTCCGTAGTTTTTAGAGTACAGATTTTCTTTACCACCTTAGGTTTATTCCTAGGTATCTTACGATTTTTGGTGCAATTGTAAATAAGATCAATTCTTGAATTTGTCTGTCTTCTGTCTTATTGTTAGTTATAGAAATGCAACTGATTTCTGTGCATTGATTTTTTTTTAAATTTTTTTTTGTTTTATTTATTTGAGAGAGAGCGAGAGAAGGCATGAGAGGAGAGAAGGTCAGAGAGAGAAGCAGACTCCCCACGGAGTTGGGAGCCCGATGTGGGACTCGATCCTGGGACTCCAGGACCATGACCTGAGCTGAAGGCAGTCACTTAACCAACTGAGCCACTCAGGCGCCCCTGTGCATTGATTTTTATATCCTTCCACTTCGCTGAAATTGCTGTATGAGTTGTAGCAATTTTGGGGTGGAGTCTTTTGGATTTTCCACGTAAAGTATCAGGTCATCTGCGAAGAGAGAGTTTGATTTCTTCTTTGCCAACTTGAATGGATTTTATTTCTTTTTGTTGTTTGGTTGTTCAGGCTAGGACTTCTAGGAGTATATTGAATAACAGTAATGAGAGTGGACATCCCTGTCGTGTTCCTCACCTTAAGGGAAAAGCTCCCAGGTTTTCCCCATTGAGAATGATAACAGCTTTGGGCTTTTTGTATATGGCTTTTATGAGTTTGAGGTATGTTTCCCTCTAGCCATAGAATGTGGAGAGTTGGTTTTGTTTTGTTTTTTTAAAGATTTCATTTACTTGACAGAGTGAGAGATCACAAGAGAGGCAGAAATCACAAGTAGAGAGGGAGGGGGATGCAGGCTCCCTGCAGAGCAGAGAGCCCGATGTGGGGCTCGATCCCAGGACCCCGAGATCATGACCTGAGCCGAAGGCAGAGGCTTTAACCCACTGAGCCACCCAGGCCCCCCACAATGTGGAGAGTTTTAATCAAGAAAGGATGCTGTATTTTGCCAAATGCTTTTTCTGTATCAATTGAGAGGATCATAAAGTACAAAGTGGAAAATGTTTTTGGCTATAAATTGTTAAATCATGCAGAATATGATATATAATTATAGTAATCATCTATAGAAAATGTTAAATCAGTGGGATCATGGGTGTTTTCTGAAAGTCATAGATTTTTAAATAACAAAAAGTGAATAATATACTAGAACTTAGGCATTTAGGAGCATTTTGGGATAACCAAAGTTTACTATAACTCTTTGTGCCACCCTAGTTACTACAGTATTAGCCTATTTTTCTCATCTCCTCTTTAATGAAAATGTTCCCTTCTCCGCTTCCTATGTCTTATGCATTGCATTTTTATGTATTTTCTATACCAGTGTATTTATTATTGATATATTAGTTGTCTTTTTACCTTCTCAAAGTCCAGTGTTAATTAAAAAATACATGTATCATTTATGAAGATTATTTCTCTCCAAAAGTCAATGAAACCTATACATCTGATTTAACTTCTCATCCCATTTTTTAGTATAGTTGATAAATGATTTTATATTAGTTTCAGGTGTACAACATAGTGATTCAACAACTGTATGTTATGCTCAAGTGTAGCTACCATCTGTACCCATATGGTACTATATGATACTATTGACTATATTTATTACCTGTGCTGTACTTTTCATCCTTGTGTCTTTTTTAGCAATAATCGCGCCTCGGATAAACCTCATTGGCTACGATACTGCCACTGCGCAAAGCTTCATCCCTGTGTCTTATTCATTCTATAACTAGAATACTGTATTCCCACTTCCCTTCACCCATTTTGCCCATTCTGCAACCCTTTCCTTTCTGGCAACCGACATTTTGTTCTCTGTATTTATAGGTCTCTTTCTGCTTTTTGTTTATTCACTATTATTTTCTAGATTTAACTTTTTTTTTTTTTAAAGATTTTATTTATTTATTTGACAGAGTGAGCGATCACAAGTAGGTAGAGAGGCGGAAGCAGGCTCCCCGCTGAGCAGAGAGCCCAATGCGGGGCTCCATCCCAGGACCCTGAGATCATGACCTGGGCTGAAGGCAGAGGCTTTATCCCACTGAGCCACCCAGGCGCCCCTAGATTTAACCTTTTTAAAGTATATTTTCTTTTAATACTCATTCTTTGTACTTTATTATCTGATACTTAAAACCTCTTACCTAGTTTTTATTAATTTAGAATCCATATGCTGTTTCCTAAATTTTTTCTGGCTAATATATGTGGCTATTTGCAAATCAGGATCTTTCTCTGGCTCTCTTCCCTTCCACTAGATAATTCTCTACCTTTTCCATTTATATCCATTTCACATATGGGCTGGGTATTATCCATGAAAGAATTTAGAAGGTTATGCTGATAGAAAATCAAAAGTGAGGGGGACCTGGGTGCTTCAGTCAGTTAAGTGTCTGACTCTTGATTTCAGCTCAGATCATGATCTCAGAGTTTTGAGATTGAGCCCATGTCTGGCTCCACACTAAGTATGGAGCCAGCTTGGGATTCTCATTCACCCTCTGCCCCTTCCCATCTAAAAAATCAGAAATTAAAAAAAAAAACCGAATTGTAATGTTTATTTTCTGGCCCACAAAGTAAGGTATGTTCTTAGATTTCCAGGATAAAAAAACATGCTATAGTGAAATGGTCAGGTGTAGCAACATCTTGGTTTCTTAGCAGAATTATAGTTTTGTTTGGTTTTGAAAACAATTAGGAAGCTATTGTAGTGTTACTAAGATGATTAACATCATTGTACATATTTTGGCTAGATACTTACCTTTAAAAGGTATAGTTCATTTTCTCAGGAAGGTGGGAGACTTTGGAATTTAACTGACATACTTCGAAATATGGAGAGAAAGTGATTCAGATTGTGTTAACTGATGCCTTCTGATCATCTTGACCAGATTTGCAAGTAGCCACGTATTCTTCTTACTTCAATCAACATCCGCTCAATGAAATGAGCAAAAATTATTTGCATCATGAAAATAATTTGTGGGAGAAAAGTGGTTTAAGTGATTTTTTTCACTACTTTAAATTTTTAAACTTTTAATTTTTACTTGCTATAGTTGACAGTGTTACATCAGTTTCCGATGTACAACTTAGAATAACAAGTTTATACATTATGCTATGTTCACCTTAAGTACAGCTACCATCTGTCCCATTACATCATTATTACAATATTATTGACTGTATTCCTTATGCTCTGCTTTTTATTCCTTTGACTTATTCCATAGCTGGAGGCCTGTATCTGCCTCTCTTTAACTCATTTTGCCCAACCCCTAACCACCTTTCCCTGTGGCAATCATCGGTTTGTTCTCTGTATTTATAGGTTTTTTTTTTCTTTTTTTAATTCTGATTCTGGTTTTTGTTCATTTTCTTAACTCAATTTATGGGTGGACTCATATGGTATTTGTCTTGCTCAGTCTGACTTACACTTAGCATAATACTCTCCACATTAATCCATGTTCTCTTGTGGCATAACTTTATTCTCTTTATGACTATGTAATATTCCGTTGTGTATCTATACACCACCGTTTTCTTATCCACTTATCTACTGATGGATATTTAGGTTGTGTCCATGTCTTGGATATTGTCAATTCGAACTATGTTTACATTTTTTTGAGTAAATACCCAATGGTATAATTGTCAGGTCATATGGTATTTCTGTTTTTACTCTTTTAAGGAATCTCCCTATTTCCCACAGTGGCTATACCAATTTATATCTTCACCAGAAGTGCAGGATCTTTGTTCTCTACTTCCTTGCCATCACTTGTTTCTTGTCTTCTTGATCTTAGCTTTTTTAAAGGCCTGTGGTGATATCTTCTTGTGGTTTTGATTTGCATTTCCCTGATGTTAATGATATTGAGCATCTTTTCATGTGTAGGCCATCTGTGTGTCTTCTTTGGAGAAATGTCTATTCAGGTCCTCTTCCCATTTTTAAATCAGATTTATTTTTTAGTGTTGAGTTATAGAAGTTCTTTATATATTTTGGATATTAACCCCTTATTGGACATATCATTTGCAAATATCTTCTCCCATTCTGTTGGGAGGTTGTCTTTTAGTTTTCTTGTTCTCCTTGCTGTGCAGAAGCTTTTTGTTTTGATATTGTTCCAGTAGTTTACTCTTACTTTTGTTTCCCTTGCAATAGGAGACATATCTAGAAAAATGTTCCTGTGGCTGCTGTCAGAGAAATTACTGCCTGTATTCTCCTCTAGGATTTTTATCACTAACTAGATGAATTGGCAGATGGAGGATACACTATCTCTTTGGGGTTGGAGCCAGGAGTAGTATATCTGGTTATGTAGGGCTTAGGCATCTTGATACCAGTTTTGTATAGGAAATGGGTCTTGGGCCTGAATGGAGGACATTAGGACAAGGAAAGGAAAAGTGAATTGGGGTAAATTGGAGGGGGACACCAATCATGAGAGACCGTGGACTCTGAGAAACAAACTGAGGGTTTTGGAGGGGAGTGGGTTGAGGTGATGGGTGAGCCTGGTGGTGGGTATTAAGAAGGCCGTGTATTGCATAGAACACTGGGTGTGGTATATAAAAAATGAATACTGGAACACTGGAAAAAAAATAAAAAAAAAAGGAAATATGGTCTTAGTTCTGAGTGAGGTTAAAAAGAAAAAAATAGAACTAAGACCACTGAATAGGCTTTACTTTCATCAAAAGGTTGGCTAACGATAACCTGCCACAGCATACAGAATTGCTAAAAAGGTTTCTATATTAAGGCTTTTGGTTGTTGATTGGGGATGGGGAAAGCGTCACCTGAAAAATTAAAAACTTGAATCTGTATTCATGTTTAAAATATAAACTTATTGGAGTTTTTAAATCTTCATTTAGAAATGACCATAAAAATATAGCTGGATGATAATTCTTGCATTTGTGTTAGAAACAAAAGAAAAACCACTCTGGAGGAATACTTTCATAGGGTAGACCATTGGAACTCACATATAAAAACATGTGTTGGTAAAGATGAGTTCTCAATCAGAAATCTTAAAATGTATGATCAATAGTTCAATATAAGTGAGTTTTGGAAGTCAAAATAGAAAATTGGAGCTCCACAAAGGTTAGAATAATCCTCTGAAAAAGAACATAAAATAGTTAGGCTTGAATGATTAAAAACATAAAAGAACAGATAACTAGGAAAAGTAACAAATAGAACTCTGAGAAATGAAAAAAAAAAAATGGCCATTGAAATGAAAACAGATTAAGTAGATGAGGCATATATGAAAAATAATGAACTAGAGTGATACCAAGCAAATTACCTGAAAGTAAGATTTAAAAATTAATATATATACACACATATATATATGCAAAAAGGACAGAATGAGATGTCTAACGTATGCATAATAAAGATAGTGAAAAGGGGAATAGGGAAGATGGAGCATAGGCAATATATGAATAAATAATGGTTGTGGGCTTTCTAAAATTTATAAGATACGATTCTTTTGATTCAGAACTTATAATTCAGGGAAAGACTAATACTAAAAATTAAAAAAAAAAAAACATTGTGTATAAGCCATAAAAAGAAGTGATAAGGTGAAAATCTTAAATGCCACTGGGGACAAGAAATTATAATTAGACCAGTTTAACTAGAAATCATTACCAAAAACATAAAACATAAAAATGTTTGGGGGGGGGGGGAAGAATACATTTTTATGTGGGTTTTTTTTTTTTGTAATAGCTTTGCTAAGATAGAATTCATATACATTCAATTCACACATTGTACAATTCAGTGGTTGTTCAGCTATCATCACAATCAATTTTAGAGCAGTTTTATGACCTCTAAAAGATAATCCACATCCTTTAGGTATGACTTCAGATTTCCTGTTGCACCCCTCAGCCAAAAGTAAACAATAATATACTTTCTCCGTATTTTTTTTTCTGGAATTACATAATTCTATATAATTCTGGACAGAATTATATTTCATTGTATGGATATATCACTCTTTATGCATCTGTCAACTGATAGACATTTGGGTTGTTTCTACCTTTTGGTTATTCTAAATAATGCTGTTATGAACATGTGTTTATAGGTTTTTGCATGGAGATGTTTTCCATTCTAAAAGGTGTGATGTGATAGCTCATTCAGGTTTTTTTAATTTAATTTTATTTTTTCAGTGTTCCAATATTCGCTGTTTATGTACCACACCCAGTGCTCCATGCAATACAAGCCCTCATTAATGCCCACCACCAGGCTCACCCAACTCCCCAACCCCCTCCCCTCCAAAACCCTCAGTTTGTTTCTCAGAGTCCACAGTCTCTTGTGCTTTGTCTCCCCCTCCGATTTCCCTCAGTAGACTTTCTTTCTCCTAATGCCTTCCATGATTTTCCTTATGCTCCACATGTAAGTGAAACCATATGATAATTGACTCTCCCTGCTTGACTTATTTCACTTAGCATAATCTCTTCCAGTCCCGTCCACGCTGATACAAAAGTTGGGTTTTCATCCTTTCTGATGGAGGCATAATATTCCATTGTATAAATGACCACATCTTAATCCATTTGTTGAAGGGCATCTTGCCTCTTTCCATAGTTTGGCAATTGTGGCCATTGCTGCTATAAAAATGGGTAGAAGACACGAACAGACACTTCTCCAGAGAAGACATACAAATGGCTCACAGACACACGAAAAAAATGTTCATCATCATTAGCCATCAGGGAGATTCAAATCAAAACCACATTGAGATACCACTTTATACCAGTTAGAATGGCCAAAATCAACAAGACCGTAAACAACAAGTGTTGGAGAGGATGTGGAGAAAGGAGAACCCTCTTCCACTGTTGCTGGGAATGCAAGTTGGTGCAGCCACTTTGGAAAACAGTGTGGAAATTCCTCAAGAAATTAAATAGAGCTACCCTATGACCCTGCAATTGCGCTACTGGGTATTTACCCTAAGATACACATGTAGTGAGGAGAAGGGCCATATGTACCCTAATACTCATTGAGGTTTTAATTTGAATTTCCCTGATGATTAGTGATATTGAGAATGTTTTCACATGCTATTGGGCATTTGTAGATTTTGAGAAAAATGTCTATTCAGTATCTCTACCTACTTTAAAACTGATCCCCCACCCCCAACTGAGTTGTGGGAGTTCTTTACATGTATTGGACATTAACCCTTCGTCAAACATACAATTTACAAATATTTTTTCCCATTTCCTAGGTTTCTTTTGAATATTTTTTCATGGTTTCCATTGCTGTGCAGAAGCTTTTTAGCTTGATGTAGTCTGATTTATTTATGTTGCTTCTGTTGTCTTTGTTTTTAGTGTTAAATCCAAAAAAAAAATCAGCCATCAAGACTGATGTCAAGGAGCTTACCTTTATGTTTTCTGTTAAGAGTTTTATGGTTTTAGGTAGATTGTTTGGGGGTGGTATGGACATTTTAGTATTATTCATCCAATCCATGAACGCAAAATATCTTTCCACTTATTTGTGTCTTAGATATCTCTCAAGTGTCTAATAGTTTTCAGTGTACAGATCTTTCATTTCTTTGGTTAAATTTATTCCTAAATACTTCATTTTGTATGCAATCACTAATTGTTAATTTCTCTTTCTTATAGCTTGTCAGTGTATGGAAATGTAACTGCTCTTTGTATATTGATTTTTATATCCTGTTAAAATGATTTATAGTCTGTATCTCATTATTTCTTCTCTGATCTTTACTTCCTTCTATTAACTTTCAGGTTAGTTTGTTCTTTTTCTAGTTCCTTGTAATGTAAAGTTAGATTTGAAAGTGCTTTTTTTAATGTAGGTGTTTTATTTAAAGTTCCCTCATAGAACTTTGCTATACAATAAATTATGGATATGTTGTATTTCTATTTTCATTTGTCTGAAGGTAGTTTTTGATTTTGTTTTTGATTCTTCTTTGACTCATTGGTTGGGTCCTGTTGTTTGCAACAGCTGTAAAAGCTGGAACACCAGACATGTGTATCAGCTCCTCCTCAGGGAGATATTGGTGATTTGGAGTGGGCTCAAGTAAGAAGATAGAGTTGGTATCTGCTGACTTCCCTGTTCTCTAGGGAGGATTGCAGTCAGCCCCTAGCAGCATGTTAATTAGAGGACTGACCCTCAAGCAGGGGCTTTTAAAATATGCAAATAGGTCTCTTTCAGGGAAAGACTGGGAGACAGGTATTTTTGCCTGCTTTCTCTACTGAGCCTGGGTAGGATGGCCACAGGGAGCTCTCTTGAGCTCCTCAAGAATTGTTTCTTTGACAAAACAGGGAAAAAAATATCCAGTGGAAAAAAGACAGTCTCTTCAATAAATGGTGCTGGGAAAATTGGACAGCTATATGTAGAAGAATGAAACTTGACCATTCTTATGCAATACACAAAGATAAACTCGAAATGGATAAAAGACCTCAATGTGAGGCAGGAATCTACCAAAACCCTAGAGAAGAACATAGGCAGTAATCTCTTCAACATCAGCCACAGCAACTTCTTTCAGGACATGTCTCCAAAGGCAAAGGAAACAAAAGCGAAAATAAACTTTTGGGACTTCATCAAGATTAAAATCTTCTGCACAGTGAAGGAAACAGTCAACAAAACAAATAGGCAACCCACAGAATGGGAGAAGATATTCACAAATGACACTACAGACAAAGGTCTGATATCTATAAGGTCTAAGATCTATAGGCAAAGGTCTAAGAAAAATAAAGAACTCCTCAAACTCAACACTCACGAAACAGATAATCACATCAAAAAATGGGCAGAAGACATGAACAGACACTTCTCCAAAGAAGACATACAAATGGCTAACAGACACATGAAAAAAATGTTCATCATCTTTAGCCTTCAGGGAGATTCAAATCAAAACCACATTGAGATACTACCTTACACCAGTTAGAATGGCCAAAATCAACAAGACAGTAAACAACAAATCTTGGAGAGGATGTGGACAAATGGGAACCCTCTTCCACTGTTGCTGGGAATGCAAATTGGTGCAGCCGTTTTGGAAAAAAGTGTGAAGATTCCTCAAGAAATTAAAAATAGAGCTACCCTGCGAACCTGCAATTGCACTACTGGGAATTTACCCCAAAGAAGCAGATGCAGTACAAAGAAGGGCCACATGTACCCCAATGTTCATAGCAGCAATGGCCACAATTGCCAAACTGTGGAAAGAACCAAAATGCCCTTCAACAGATGAATGGATAAAGAAGATATGGTCTATATATACAATGGAATATTATGCCTCCATCAGAAAGGATGAATATCCAACTTTCCTATCAACATGGACAGACTAGAAGAGATTATACTGAGTGGAATAAGTCAAGCGGAGAGAGTCAATTATCCTATGGTCTCACTTACATGTGGAGCATAAGGAAAAACCTGGAGGGCATTGTGAGAAGGAAAGGAAGGGTGAATGGGGGGAAATAGGAGGGGTAGATGAACCATGAGAGACTGTGGACTCTGAGCAACAAACTGAGGGTTTGGAGGGTTTGGGTGTGCCTGTTGGTGGGTGTTGAGGAGGGCACGTATTGCATGGAGCACTGGGTGTGGTGCATGAACAATTAATTTTGTAATACTGAAAAAATAAAAGTATTTGTGGAAAATAAAATAAAAAAATCTTTAAAAAAATCGTTTCTTTGCTGTAGTCTTCTGGGTCTTATAGATGCAAGTTCTGTTGGTTTTCAGAGCTAGGTGTTCTTGGCCCTATCCCTTAGGTAATCTGTAAGTTGTACACTTGAACACTTACTAGATCGTGGGTGTGTCTTCAATATATCTGATGTTTAGACATATTAAAAACATGCAGAAGTGTGTTTAAAAAGTCCTTAAATCTGGGGGGCCTGGGTGGCTCAGTGGGTTAAAGCCTCTGCCTTCAGCTCAGGTTATGATCTCAGGGTCCTAGGATCAAGCCCCACATCGGGCTCTCTGCTCAGCAGGAAGCTTGCTTCCCCCCCACCCCCTTCCTGCCTCTCTGCCTACTTGTGATCTCTCTCTCTGTCAAAAAATAAATAAAATCTTTAAAAAAAAAAAGTCCTCAAATCATCCTTGCTTTTTCATTACTGTTACATTTTTCTTCCCTCTCTCCTCATATTCTCAGGTGCCCATCCTGACAGATTCATTTTTTTCAATAACGTCAGTGTATTTCTTGGGATAGACTGAATGTTACCTTCTTGGGTAGAGGCCATGCCTTTGATTAAATCTTCATTCATATAAAATATTCCTGATATATAAAAGAACATTCGTGTAAATAGACTTATAAACTATAGCAAGGTGTTCTATCTTTGACGGTTTTGGAAGATAGCATATCAGAATCAAATGAAGTAGACTTTTTTTTTTTAAAGATTTTGTTTATTTGACAGAGACACAGCGAGAGAGGGTACACAAGTAGGGGTAGTGGGAGAGGGAGAAGCAGGCTTCCCATAGAGCAGAGAGCCCGATGCAGTGCTTGATCCCAGGACTCTCAGATCATGATGTGGGCTGAAGGCAGACACGCAATGACTGAGCCACCCAGGCACCCCAAGGTAGACTTTGAGAACATATAATATCTCTGGTAGAAAGAGAAGCTCCTCAAGTGCTGGAATTTCAGATGCTATAATGGGGAATATTACAGGGTTCATGGGACTAAGGAACACTGTGATCACCTATCGTGCCAATTAGGTTACCATCAGTTTTACTCACATGAATAGTTTTTCTTGATAAAGGTAGTGGTATAACTAGTTAGATGCCAAATCTGCATGGATTGCTCACAGACTAGTTATTTACATATTCCTGTTTTGGCTAGGTCATTTTCCCCCTACAAATCCAAAGTAGATTTCCCATCCCTGAAAAAATAAAGTTCAGAGTAAGTGAATTTGGAGTTGATGCATTGCTATATTATTTTAGTAGAATTCAGTGTGTCTGTAAAATGCATTTCCATTAGTGGCATCTGATGATAGCATTCAACTGTTTGAGAGGTGTGATAATGCTTAAAGTGAGGGCAGTTCTACACTCAGCTGTTTTTCTATGTGTGATGACTGTAAGCTGCTTTGATCTTTTAGAGAAGTGACAGAATTCTTCTGGCCATAGAAGAGAGGCCAATATTGAGATTGGCAGACCTTATTTCTTTCTCTCTACTTTTGTCTGCATATTTATTTTTCCCTTGTTTTTTCCTTTTTGTGCACTGAACATTTTCTGAAGCAGTGGGATCAAGGAGCTTCATTTCCATCCTTAATGAAGTTATGCTGTATGGTTTCTCAGGAAATCACTGGAGGCTTTATAAACTTTGCTTTTTAATTCAGATTTATATAATATACTCAACTTACCATCTGACCTAAAAATTGAGATATAAGAATATCATTATTTGAGCAAATATACTATAAATCAGGGCTTGTCCCTCTTGCCTAAATTCCTTGGTGAGGGGAACAAAAATGACTTATAAATCATAAACTTCTAGTAATTTTGTGTGCTCCAGGCTTATTTGGGGGAAAAAATTCATTTTAGAGATGGCTTATACCCTTGGCTATTTTACTGGTGCGACTGTGATAATTTAGAAAGGAACGTTACAGTAGTAGGAAAGATAAGATAATACTAACATTTCACCACATCTGATGCCTGAAAGAATTCTGTCCTTGAAAATTGCCACCCATCCGTTAATGAGCATTTGGTACATAGTGGGTACTGTGCTGTATGCTTTATATATGTTTTCAAATAATCCCTAAATACAGAAAACATTTTAAGGATTGTATGTGTGTGTTGTCATTTTATAGATGAAATTCAGGGGAAGTTAAGTAACTTGTCAAAGGTTTTAAAATGAATAAGTAACAAATCCATTTTTCTTGACTCCAAAGCCCACTCTTTTAATACTACAAGATACCACCTTTTATTTCCACTCACTTTCACTGTCTTGATAATGGATTATAGGAAACTGTACATACTGTTTTATTAGTATGAAAGAGATTTCTCTTCCCTTTTATATAAAAATCTATGATGATCTATATTCTTTGCAAGATAATTTGTTCTCAATTGACTATATAATGTCACCAGGAAAAAAATAGATGGTTTGGAAAATTGTTGGCTCATTAATTGATTGTTAATATCCTTCAGAAGATTGGTTTCCCTCACAGCTTAGACAAAGAAAAAATGTTTTGAAAGAGGAGTTGAGATACTGTTCGTAAAATCACAAATTATTTTGTTTTGGGTTTGCTCAATGGTTTTTGGTGGTCAAATACTCTGGAAATGAAAGAATACTACTTTTAGATTCTCTCACTACATTTGAGAATTCTTTGCATCACAGGAAATGGACACGATTGCCATTTGAAAATATGATGTTCTCAAGAACAATTCTGAACAACTTTAAATACTTACCATGGATGTACTAGATCAGAGTGCTGCTGAGGGGGAAATATTCCCTTTACACCAAAAAATGTGTTAGACAAGCTATGTATCCTGACTCCGGTATTCTTACCTTTTAATAAATTCTGTAAGGAGAATAAAAGATGATTTTTAGCTGATAAAATTGATCTGAACCAAAATGATCTCTAAACAGATTGAGTTCTATAATACTGTGAAACTGTTGCTCACTGGTACCATCATCCGAAGGATGCTTAAAGCCCTCGTATGTTTCTACACCTATTAAAATTCACAAAAGTCCTTTAACACTGTTAATTTTTGTTGGATAGTTGATATTTTAAAATTACACTAAATCAAACCATGGTAAGATCCTTCATTTATTTGGTTCTTATTTATTAAATGCTTATGTTAATTTCATTTAGATTTTTAATTCAGTTGTACTTTTGAAAAACCTGAGGCAGTTCATAGTAAAAAACACACAAATCAAAAAGATTTCTTCCCAGAAGTTACATGTGTCAGTAGTAGTAGCATCTCTGAATAACGGACAAGAGGTAGCCAGATAGTAGTTATGGAGAATAATTGTTGACACAAAAGAGCAGACCTCAAATACATATTTTTCTCTGGGGGAAGATACTTAAAAAAAAATACCATCAGGAAGGCATTATGCTCATCAAAACCCACCTTACCACCCCAATAGTAGAACAGAGACAGAGAACAGCAGGAAGTCACTGGACTGCCAAAATAGAAACTATTCCCATTTAATGAGCAATTGACAGCAGATAACTTATAAATTAGATTGAAGGAACTAACATCTTTTATCAATATCATTGGTAAAGATTCTACTTTAATTTAAATTCTAATTTAAGTCGTAGCGTTTGCAACGATAGATAATGTTTTACAATTTAAATTCAGACACATACACAGATGATTGTAATGTGTGTGACAAAATACTATAACATATGCTCAGTGCTATGGTAGAAGAGAGACAGGCATAAGCCAATCTGATGGAAGTGTGGGGTAATAGAGAAATCTTTCTGGAAGAAGCAATGCCTGTAATAGATCTTGAGGACTGAATAGAATTTATTTAGACAAAGAAGGAATGTTTTTCAGACAAAGGGAATTTTGTGTGTAAAGGGAATGAAGGAGAATGGTGCTTTCAGAAAAGTGAAAATTGTTCAGAATGGTGGGAATCTTGAATGAAGAAGATTGGGAAGGTAGGACACTAAGGGAAGATATGAAGCTAGGAAATTAGACAAGGGTCAGATTTGGGAGGATATTGAGTGTTGTGTTAGTGGGTTGTTGTTTCCAGAATGTGATGTCAGGTTACTAAAGAATTTTAAGCAGGGAAATGTTGTAATTATATTTTCCATTTTAGAAAATATTTTCTGGAAGCATTGAGAAGAATGGATTGATCAAGGTATGTATAGGTATAAGAAGAAATCTTTTGAGTATCTTGAAAAAGTTTTAATGAAGAAATCCTGAAGACTAGGAAGAGTCAAGAGAGAGCTGCAGATAGAATGGAGGAAAAAGAAAGAAATGTTAAAATGGCAATGTAAAAGGCAATTGGGTTGATATTGAGGATGGGGGGAAAAAGAACCTTGGAGAACAGGATGGACAATAATTGTGCTCACTCAAAAAGCTAATGTTGGGAGTGAGCTATTTAGGCACAGGGAATGATGGATTCAATTCTAAAGTTGTTGACTTGAATTGCTATAACATGCCCACATGTGGATGGCCAGTACAGAACCTACAAATACTGTATTCATGAGTCAGAGCTCACAGAAAATATAGATTTTAGATATGCTTCATGAGTAGGAAGTAGATAACTCAAATAAAAAAATACAAAGGTTGTTGGCAAAAATTGGTAAATATAAGGAGTGGGCCAGAGGAAGAAAAGGTTGGGACTATCACTAAAGATTAGACAGAAATTTGATTGTAACAAAAGTCTGTCTCTGTCTCCAGAATTCACATGTAATGCATTTTTAATTCATCAGTTTCAAACTAAAGGAACAAGAGCTGAAAGTAAATCGATTGGTCATGAGTCACCAAGTATCTCAGTGTTAGAACTATATTAACATTCTGGGTATATTAGCCAGATTTTCAGGACTAGCAGATGTTGCTGGGAGAAAGGACATGGGGGGAGAGATGATAGCACCAGGTGAAGGGCCCATAAAAGTACTTTTGAAAGATGAACAACAGGAGTTGGTAATAATTTAAGGAATAACAACAAAAAGAACAGAAGGCTTCAGGCCTGAAGCAGTAAAAAGACTTGATTTTTCATTGCCTTAGTTCAGCAAAGAGAATCCTGGTGGTCTAACACTATACTCTGGCTCCTTGGTAGCAAACCACAGCCGAGGACATTTAAAGTTGTTGTCTGGGGAAAAAAAATGGAAAAAAAAAAACTATACTAAAGAAGCAAATTATGGCAATATGCCTAATGCCTTTAATTTTTTGAAATCTTATAAAATTGATATATTAACTAATGTGGTTTAAAATAATTGACAGATAGAAAGGTTTAGAATTATGGTTGTAAGGCAGATCAGCAATACATTATCCTAAACAGAGGCTCAGTAAATAATGAAATATATTTATAAATACAGAATAGTAATTAAGAAACAATAAAACAAAAGATAGGACCAAATGCCAAATATAGAAGTCTCAAAACAATAATAACCTCTAGTTTTCCTCAATGTGATTTATAAACAAAAGCTAGCATCTACACTCTAATGTCTGGCCATGAGTCAGCAATGACTAACTTTCTTTTAACAGGGCCGTGCCTTTGGTCTGGATTAATGGGGAAACCAACATACTCCTTTTTTTTAAATTTTTAATAGATGAGTCTCAGTCTACCTATTCAGGAAATCTAGATCATTCAAAACCTTAGAAAATAATATTTTGGCAGTTCTCAGCAGTTGTCTCAAATACGTTCAGGGAGATATCTCAGTCATTAGTATGGTTAGTTACCTTGTGGTGCTACTGATATTCCACTTGTATCCTGATGGGACCTCCATCACTGTGTATCTACATTTTCCAGACACTGTGGAGAACTTAATTCTTCTTCAGAGTTCTGCAGTCTGAGGCTGTGCAGCATTGCCAAATCTTGCCACTTTCATGTTCTGATAGCATACAAAAAGTGATGACTGGACTGCATGGATTTCTCTTACGGAAGAGGGAGAGATGTCTCTCATTCTTTGTTATATCCTGTTAGAGGGTCCTCAGCAGCACTTTTGAATACCAGGGTCCATTTGGAATGTTTACTCATTCCAGGTAAGATGTTTGCTGTTGAATATGAAATAGCAAAAATAGTCGCCTTAGTGGAGCAGTCAGAACCTACTCAAATTCCAATAATGAGAACACAAGTACAAAACTACAATTGTGGAAAGGAGTCTAAAGGAAGAGACTCTTATGACATTTGAAGGATCCGTCAAAAACTAGGTAAAGTGAGAATGGGTAGAGTGAGAATGAGGGGACAACTATTCCAGCAAAGTGAGTTATCCAAAGACCATGACAGTTGGAGCGTAGAACTCTCAGCATCTAAAGACAACCAAGGTGGCTAAAGTACAGAGAGTAAGGGAGATGTGGTACATTCTGGTGCTGGAGAAGGCTGTAAGAACCCAAACATACCTTGTGAAGATATCCTATCTTCGTTCCAAGAGTAAAGCATTGTAAGCTGAGGGTGAGTGAGATAAGCATCCTTGTCACAGTTGTGGGCTGCTGTGGAGAGTTGATTAAAGAGAGGAAGGACTTATTTTAAGTGAAATAAGACTTTTATGTTTTATATAGAGCTCACCTCTACTCTTCCCTCCTCACTTGTTGCTCAATACAATTGAGAATGTGAATCTAAGGAGGTAGCTGTGCTTGGTAAATCTTAAACTGTTATAATCAGATTTGTTTCTTTCCCCCGATAACTATGGATTTCTGATTGGGTATACCCTTTTATGCCTAGCTTTCTGGGAAGCACCTCATGAAAATTAACTTTGGTTAGGACTGTCTCAGCAATTTATCAAAGATGCTCAACCATTTCTAAGCCACAATACATTAAATTCTAGCTGGGTTCCCCACTCTATTAGAATAGAGAATATACATCTTCTTTAGTGCTCTGCATTTAGTGTCCTTAAAATATCCTGTATTAATCTGTTTCTTTAGTCAGAGAATATAGTTCCTTTGAATTTATTATTTTATAATTTCACCACATAAACTGGGATGTATGATTCAAATAATAGAATAGTCTTTTCATTAAACTGGAAACAGCTAAACCAGTATATGTTTTATGGTTTCAAATATCCTATCTGTCCTTTTAAATAGATGTGGGTACAATTTCTAGTTCAGGTGCTTGAAACTCTGAAATCTTAGTTTTTTAAATAACTATTACTCAGCCTCCTCATGTGACAGGTAGTTATACCACAGTTGGAAGTATGTAATAAAGTAGTACATACAAAATGCTTAGCAAAGCACCTGGCAATATCACATCCAAAAATCATGATTATTGCTAATCAAATATAATGTGAATAGTACAGTATGATAAAGATAAATGATTGTCCACCACATCTTTTTTTCTTGTTATTTAGTAAAGACTCTATGCCTATGGATATTAGTGATATCTTGCCTTAAGCGGCACATAAGATTATTTTTTACAAGCCTTCATAAAAATGGAAAACTTAAGTTTTGCATTCTAGTCCAAAAGCATATGGGAAAAACAGTTTCAGAAGCTTTAAATATTAACAAGAGGAACACAGCATAATGATACAGGGAAAAAGTGCGAGCATGAATGCTCAGAATTGCTTTTAGTGGGAAAAAGCAGCCAGCATTTGTTGAGAGCTAAAGATTTTTTTTTTAAATAGATCTGAGTTTAATTGGCAGGACTTGGCATCATTTACAGGAAAATGTTTTATTTATTTCAGTTTAAATATATTTCAAACACTATTTTAAAATACAATTCTGCCAAGTGATGGGGCAGCTGTGAAGTGGTTCAAGATTTAATGCCCTAGTTAGCCTTTCACCTTCGAGGCCCTTGATCTTGTAATTAAGTTCATACATTAAATGAGTTTTGTGGAATATGGGAGTCTTGAGTGGAATATGGACATTGCCTACCAGAAAGCCATTTTGGATAATTGGCAGCTTCAGCTTGAAAGCCACTTGGAGTGGAGATGAATGGGTGTTGCAAGTTTACATAGGCATCAGCAAAAATGAATACTGATGATAAACTTGAACTCTTCCTGTTGTAGGTCAGAGCCAACCTGAGGCAAAATTATAAAGTAGTGAAGAATATTTTCCTTGAGATTCTATTTCATTAATGTTTTCCCTTCCTCTTTCCCTTCTACTCTCAGGGAGAATGGAAATATACACATCTGTGAGATGTCCTTTCTCATTGGGAATCCCCTACCATAATGCCATATTGCAGATTTAACTATACTCTGTACATAATTCTGTGTCATGCAAATTGGTGATTTATGCCTTGCCTTGTGCTGTTACCTGTGCTTAAAATGATAGTTCTTGGCCCCCCAACCAGAGCTTTCTGGTGAACATACTATTTATCTTTTGAAACTGAACCAAGAATATTCTCTAGACAGACATTCCAGGTAGAATTAGACACTACAGGCAGAATTCCCTTATCTTTGTCCCCTCTGTACCCTGTACAGGCTTCTATTACAGTATCAGGGTACTAAATGAGATATCTAATATGGCACATGAACTCTAAATTTCAGCGACTTAACTAAGGTTATATCTTCCTCTCTTTCATGTCTTGTGCAGTTGGTGGGGAACTTTCCTCCACAAGGTCAGTCACTCAGGAACTTGATCTGCAAAAGGCTCTGCCATCCTTTTGGTAGATGCCATATGACAGTGCCATATTTACACTTGTCTTCCACGATTACCTAGATAGAAAAAAAGAGAAAAGGTGGAAAACTCACACCCACTTCTAAATGCCCTAAGCAAAAGTGCCAAAATTGCTTTTGTTTCCAACTTATTGGCCAGAATGGGCCTAACAAGGTTTACAAATTAAGTCAAGTTATGGCAAGCCAATCTAACTAAAAGGAGTCTGGGAGATGCAGGAGTGAGGTGTATTGCTGGATGGCCATTAAATTTCTCACATATAACGTGTACCAAGTAAGTGCTCTTGTTTACCTGGCTTTTTCTACAACTCACAACTTATATTCTCAAGGACCGGAAATTTGTTCTCGCACAATGCTCAAATATTGTGCACTGACAATGAATTCATGTTAGAAAATATGTTGGCCCATAAGGAAAGAGGTAAAAGGGAAGAAAACACTTTACACACATGAGCTCATTAAATTCTTACAGAAATGTAAGGCAGTATTGCTGTCTTCATTTTACAGATAGAACATGAAGGCTCAGATTATTTAAATGAATTATCACAAAGTTGGAATTCCAACTCAGGCTGACTCTTAAAGTATATGCTACATTTAAATTTTTGAAATGTCTCATTTCAAAAGGAGATATCTGAAAAGACTGAAACAGAAAGGAATGAATTTCTCATGTGAAGTTCTTATGGCTTAATTTACTCTCTAAGTAGGAGAAAGTTTGCTATGTGTGACAGAACATTTTGGGAAGCTTTGAATCATAAAAATCAATGTGACCCTGACCAGGGTTCAAAAGCTCTAGTAGATTCCATGTTTAGTGTTCTGACAATCTGACCTTTTGATCCATCTGATAGTGAACACAGTCTCATGGGGTTTTGGAGAAGATAAAAGGAGATATGAAATATGAGGTTTGTAAAGTGCCTTGGATCATGTCTGGCACAAAGCAAACACTCTAACTTGTTGGTTCTGTGCCTGTCTGACTCCCACCTCTTCTTGGCTGAATAGACCTTTTGCTCATTCTGCAAAGCAAGTATTACTTTGAGAGACACATACAGAAATACCAGAGATGTCTGTTTTGTTTGAATGAAGTATTATGATAGAATTTTAGATTTGAAGGACCTTAGTTTATCTAGAGAGACCTGTCAGTTTACAGATTTAAAAAAAAATAGGTCCTAAGAAGTGGCTTCAAGGTCACAAATGTGGCAATGGCAAGAGTAGTCCAACTGCCTAAGTCAGTATGTCTCCGTTCTCTGAGCAGTGAGCAGGTGCTCAGTGATAAAGACCGTCAGTGATTGATCAGTTAAGAGTATTAACTTCTTTTGATTGTGTATGTCGTAGGGGTGATTGGAGTCTCTAGGGGTGGAGAGAGAAGGAATCTCACTGAAGTAGTTTCAACCTATTTAGTTCCTATCTTTAGAAAAATATTCCTTCAGCCAGTATTTTCAATAGAATAATTGCATTGTATTCATAACCAATTCGAGCTCTTTTCAGCAACTCTTCTTTCCCATGTGAGAAGCATGGTGAGCATTTCCATTCCATCTTGAAATAATATTTTCATTTTCAACTCTAAACATAGTAACTAGGGTAAAGACTTAGTCTAAACTTAGCTGCTAATAGCCTAGGCTGTTAAATTTGTCATTACAATAATTCTTTTTTTCCTGAATGCTAAACTATTGCAGTCAGATGAAACAGTCTTTTGTTAACAACTAAAGAAATCCATTGCTTTTAGCCATGTAATTTCCAGAAAACAAAGGGGGCAGCACATCATATTTTACCTTTTTTTTTTTCTAGATGACACAGCCACAGTGTGTTGCATGAACACTTTCCAGTTAAAGGGAAAGGTAGAGAGAGGGTAGAGTTGGCAGAAAGTACAGTAGGTGATGGGGTTTATAACCAGGACCTTGTACATAAATTTCCAGGGGAACTGTTACCCTTGTAAGGAGGAGGGCATGATATAATAATGTAGCAGAAAAGTAAAAGAATGTCTTTTATTTTGTTATTTTCTGATGTATTCTACCCTCTAAATGTGAGTCCGAAGTCACAATTATCTTCAATCATATTGCCTTCTCCTATTTCCCTAAACTTGTGTACATCAAAAAAATAATGTACAATTAGAAACATCATCATAAAGGCAGATAGTTTAGGAGGGTATCTAATTGGAACCCTTAATTTGTTGCAGGATCACATTTAAGTCACCCCATGTGAGTGATACTTTCCTTAAACTTAAATAGCTCTCATCTCTTATGATAAGAGTCTAAATCTTCTCTTGGGGACCATTCAGATGTTCAAAATATCTCTTTAGAGGTTTGGTTAACAAACTAAATTGCTGTGTGAAAGATTATATAAGGTTCTCAGGGTCTAATACTGCTTTTGGGCTGTTGACTCTTTGAGATTACTTTTAAATTAGCACTGAGGATGGGCATAACCTATCATTTGTGGTTTCTTTGCCCTATCTTATACTTACCTTTACACTATCCTTTCCACATCAAACCACATATAATAAGGACTCATTTTCCCATAGCTGTCCGTCCTTCCTTATGGCCTTGAGTTCCGTTGTCTATCATAATTTTTCACTCTCTCTTCCATCCTCTCTGATAGAGATGTGCTATCCAGATATCCTTCACCAAAAGACTTGATGGCACATGTAGGAAGTGGTATCACCCTGAAGCCTCTGGCTCAGCAATCTCAGAGTTGGCCCTGACTACAGAATCACCTCATCTGAAGATGACCTCTGCCAGGGCAGCCCATTTCCATTGACTGAGCGAGGCAGCAGGATCAAAGTTACCGAGCCATTTCTACCTGCTGTGGTCACAAGGGAAACCAAAGATAATTGCTCCAGAGCTCCCTGGAAGGTTGACCAAACATTTTAATGTGTCTGTACTTGAGAAGAATGCCTCTCTCTGCTGAATCCTGTGTCCTCCCTTTTCCTTTCACAGGTGTTGATTGCTAATTAACATCTTTCACCTTAAACTTCATCTTAGCATCTACCCCTAGAGAACTTAACTTCCCATACTTCTCTACCCCATGTGTCTGATTAGGCCTCACCATAAAAAACTCAAGTTTTGCCTGCCCTCAAGTAGATCAGTGGGTCTGGAGGAAAACGTAGAACCAGATATATTCATTTAAAATTCATGATCACCAGTCTCCAGCAAAGGGCACTCACCCCTGCCAGTTTATCCTTGCGTGCTCCCTTGGAGTGTGTTCTCTGTGACTCTCCATGTTGTGTGTTTCTCCTCTAGTATCAGAACACCATCACCTTTCTCTTCACAGTTTAGTGAGAAAGATCTGAAATATCTCACTTTATAGTTTGGTGAGAAAGAAATAATGCATTTCACAATGCCTTTATCTTCCTGCCTCCAAGTGTATAAAACTAGCTACATATAGAGTGTAGCTCTATATGTAGATGTACATATACATAACATGCTCTCTCCTTTCCCTTTGGTTAGAGCTGTGTCCCCTTCCCCATCTACGTCCTTTTGCTCTTGCTCTCATGCAATCTTGCCTTGGTATTAAGGATTTTGTTTCTGGAATGTTATTCTTTCTCTGCCAGCATCAGTTTTCTCTGCTCTCTGATTCTTATCAGTATAACAATACAGGTATTAGAAGCAGACTAGCATAGTGAGTAACAATTCACAGTAGATTAAAATCATAAACTCTGGAATCAGACTGCTTCATTAGACTAGGATTCACTAGGTGAAGCATTTTGTCATGCCTTACTTCCTCTATAAAATGGGGATAGTGATAGTACTTACTTCATAAGGATTTTGTGAGGATTTGTCAATCAGGGAGTGCATTTAGAAAAGCACCTTAGCCATAGGTAATCAGAAAATAAATAGGATTAATAGTATTTACACCTTTCATCTCAGATAATATGCAAACCAAAAAACTTTTTGAAAGGTCTCCCTTTAGATCCTACTCTCTCTCCTCCTTCACATCAAAATTAATAAATTATTTATATTTCCACTTCCTCATGTCCCATTCTCTCCTTAGTGTTCTCTCTGCTTGGTCCTCATTCCCCACCTCATCATTCTCCACCCCTTGCTGAGTCATCTTTGGAAAGTTACCAGTCCATCTCACCAAATCTAATGACATTTTTCTGGGGCTTTGCCTCTCAGCAAGTTTTGACCTAGTGACTACAGCATGCTTCATTAAACACTATTTTTTTCTTATTTTTCTGAAACCATAACTGCCTGGTTTTCCTTTTAATTCAGTAGATGGCACCTTTTCTGATTCCTTTGCAATCTCCTGTTCAGGCTTTACTATTGGTTTTCCTCTTGGCTTAGCATTAGAATCTTCTCCTTTTCCCTAATTACAATGTTTTTCCTAGGTGATCTTGTCTGTCTTAATGTTTTAACTATCATTCGGTGGGCTATTGACTTCTTAATTAAAAAATTATCTGCCCTGGCCTGGCCTGTTGCTCAGTTACAAATATGTAACCTGACCATTTACTTATTACCTCCACTGGGATGGCCAAAACAAACTCATCATTTTCCTCTCTGCCTAAACTTGTCTCTCCTCTAGTCTTCTCCACAGTAACAAATGGTACAAATGGTAATACCTAGTTACTAAAGACCCAAGCAAAAGAATCTTAATATTTTTTTCTTTTTATCACACTTACATCTAATTATCAACAAATGCTATGTTTCTAAAGTATATCTCCAAACTGTCTACATCTTTCCATGTCTACCACTTCGTTTCAAGATATCTTACTTGCCTAAGAATCCTAAAATAGCACCCCCACGGGTCTTCCTGTTTCCACCCCTGTCACATTAAAATTCATTGTCAAGTAAGCAATCGTAAATTTTTAAAATTTTTTAATTTAAATTCAATTAGCCAACATATAGTACATTATTAGTTTTTTAAATGCAAATTAAATTATGTGCCTTTCTTCCTTAAAATTCTCCAGTGACTTCCTATCTTAGCAAGAATAAAATCCAAACTTCTGACCCTCCTTCAAAATTTTCTGCCCTGTACTCCTCTTAGGCATATTGTCATATTGATGTTTTTCTTGAATATGGAATTTCCTTCTCACTTTATGACCTTTGTACTTGCTTTTTTTCTCTGTATGGAGCACCCTTCCCCAGATCTTTCCAGAGCTAAAAATTGCTCATCATTTAGTTTTCAACTTAAACATTACCTGTTTAGTGATGCTTTCCCTGACCACCTATTATGATGGTCCCCTGCTCATTGTCAATATGTATCACATTATTCTTTTTATTTGACTTCTAATGTTTATCTTCATCTGAGATAATCTTATATTCTCATTTGTTGTCTCTATCCATTAGAATGCAGGTTTTATGCAAACAGGGTTCTTGCTTGTCTTGTACCACCAATTTGTGCCTGGTATATGCTAAGGTCTCAAAAACATTCTTCAAATGAATCAATTCTAGTCCTTCCATGCCTTAGACCTGATTCTCATTGCAGCTCGTTTCACCTTTTCCTGTCTTGATGTCATTGCTTATTTGCTTATTTCCTTTTTTTAAGATAAGTCTTTGATAGTTAATTTTTTTTTTTTGGTACAATCTTAGCATTTCATGGTCATGGGTTGTTTCCATAAGGAACTCTCCTGTTTCACTCTGGTTTTGAGGCTTTTCTTATGAAGATCCTTTTATAGGTGGCATTCCAGCAAGTTACCCCTTTATTAGGGAGTCGGAAGTTAAGGTAATGGTTCTCATCTTATGGTTCCACAGAGCATTATAAGGTCAAGGAGACCTCTTGGGTTGCTACCAGGTTGTGCAACAAGTTAGTTAATGAGAGAGTATGCTGTCTTCTTCCTCCTAGTTTTTAACTAAAACAGTGTTTGTTTTGAGAGTCTACATATTCCTGTTTAAAAAAAAAGGTCTTTTGTTTAGAAAACCATCATCCAGGTGCATTCTTTTGAAAGTTCCTATGACGGAGGTATTTGAAGTGTGTCCTAAAATGTCCTTACCTATTCTCAGTTTATTTCTTAGTATAACTTTACCATAGGTTTGTTTGATAATTACCTGGCCAAATGAATATTTGTTCAAAAACATTTAAATGAAATTTATCATTTGTATTTATATTCAAAGAAATCAACGGAGCAAAAAAAACTTTAACATTTGTGACCTATTTACAGATTTCATTAACCATTAAATCAGGTCCTTGCTCCTAGTTAATTACATATATATCATATGTGTGGAGTTTAGGCTCTATCTGCTCAAGAGTTCAGGGTAAGTGGTCCAAATTTGATTCTCTAAGGAATCAGAGGACCCAGATAGCAGTCTTCTCTTCTCCAAAGCTTCTGTTTTTAATATTCATGCTCCTTGTGTGAGTGCCTTGGCAATTTTTGCTAATTGTAAACACCCCTGGAACTTTTGTATTTACTCAGTGCCTAGTCATGGCCGTACACTTGTTTTTTACCCTTAATACTTGGGCAGCACACTACTCTCTGCTTCTACAACTGTGGTGCTGTCCAGCCACTATGGTTTTCTAAGTGAGAGATCAGCTCATCTCCTTGTGGAAAACAACCATTTTCCCTGTTAACAGGATAGGTAATTCATTTGCCTTGTATATTTCTGGCAGAAAATATTAGCTCCTGTGGGAAAAACATGAAAGCAACTCCTCCAGGGAAAACCAAACAGATGCTTTCCCAGTTATCATTTTAACTGTTGGCTCAAGCAGACCCATACTCATAACCTAATTGTACTGATAACAATAATTATTGTCATAACCTATTGATTCAGTGTGCCAGACAATTTGCTATGTATGTTCCATACATTATTTCATTTCATTCTCAAACAACTCTCTGAGGACATTACATTATTATCAACCTTATTTTACACATTAAGATCATAAACAGGGTTAAGTGACTTGGCCCTGAGCATGCAATTGATGAAATTAGAGCCAGGATTCTAATACAGATGGTGGCTCCACAGTCCATACTCTTCTCAAAAATTCTCTCTTGGAGTGCATTCCTTTTGACAGTGTCCTGGGCCTTCCCTTCCTGCAGGTCTATGGCTCATATGTCTTCAAGTGTTACATTTAGAATCTTTCCTATATGTTCATTGCGGGTCAATTTTTCTTTGTAGACAGAGAATCCAGATGATACTTACAGGACAGTGGTGCTCAGAATGATGGAGAATGTTGGTTTTTTGGATCACAGTTAATCACAGGAAATATTTATTGACCACATGCCAAGCATTGTGCTAAGTACGCACAAACTTGCACAGATTCTTCCAACAAAACTGAGAAATAAATGCTGCTATATTCATTTTAAAAATTAGGAAATTAAGCCTAGAGAGGCTAAGTGACTTATTCAAGCTCACAGAGGTAGTAGGTACAAATGAAACTTTACATATGTCTGTTCATATCCCAAGTTCATATTATTTCCACTGTATTAGATGGGTATCTGGACAAGACAGCATTGAAGAAATATTAGAAATTATGGAAAATCCAGTAGGTGGAATCTAGAAATAGCTAAACTAATAATAATGTCAATGGTATCCAAAGATATGGTGGGGAGAAGAACAGGTATCTGCTGCTTTTCTGGGAAAGCTGATAGTCCTTACTTTGTTCCCTGATATCCAGCTGGGTAGTGATGGTTAGTGACGATACCTTACCATATCTGTTTGTTGTATATTTTTCACTTATTATTTTCCTAATATAATGCATATTACTGAGTCCTCTTAAAGATTTTTAGAAAATATGAAATCTATCCCTCAGTTCACTAAGCGTGCTAGGATCAGTTGCAGGTTTTTCACAGGATACAAAGCATGGCACAGAAATAAATGTAAGTGCTTTGGAGCCAGGAGTATCCAAAGTTAAAATTCTGCTTCCTCTTTATGTGTAACCCAAGGCAGGATACTTAATGCCTTAGAGTCTCAATTTTCCCATTTGTAAAATAAGATATCTACCTCATTCTGTGGTGATTAAGTGAGGTAGCTCAGCATGGCACTTAGAATATAGAAGGAATAGATTAAATGTTTTTCATTTCATTTCCTTTTTTTTAAAAGATTTTATTTATTTGACAGAGAAAGATCACAAGTAGGCAGAGAGGCAGACAGAGAGGGAAGCAGGCTCCCTGTCGAGCAGAGAGCCCGATGTGGGGCTCGATCCCAGGACCCTGAGATCATGACCTGAGCCGAAAGCAGAGGCTTTAACCCACTGAGCCACCCAGGTGCCCCATCATTTCCTTCTTTTTACAGAGAATACAATAAAGAAAATAAGACAACTCAAAAAATCATTGTAATAGTTTATAAGAAAAGTAAAAATATCATGCCACACTTTTCTATGAACTGAGGTAGTATACAGATAAATGGAAAAAACTGGAATTTAAATAAATACTTGGAAGAAAAAAACAAATGAATTGTGGAGTACTCATACAATGGAATACTACTAAGCAATAAAAAGGAACACACTATTACACCCAATTATAAAATAGAATCTCAGAAATATGCCGAGTGGAAAAAAACAGGCATAACAGAGTTCATACTGTATGTTTCTATTTATATGAAGTTTTGGAATAGGTAAAGTTACTGTGATGGAAGCCGTAATAGTGACTGCCTCTAAGTCAGAAGAACTTGCTAGAAAGGGGCCCAAGGGGATTTTCTGGTGTGGTAGAAACATTCTATACCTCAGTTGGGGTTATGGCTGCCTGAGTCAAAACTCCCTAATCTGAATACCTGGAATCCATACATTTTGTATATGTAATTATAACACTTTTTAAAAGTGTACAGGTCTATGAAGATTTTTAAAGGAAAAGAAATGTAAGCCTAGTTGAGAAGGTAAGGAGAGTCTCATTTGAAGCGTTCATGTAGGAACTAGAATGATTGAGAGTTAAACAGAAGTGGTGGAGAGAGCATTTCAGGTAAGAGGAAAATACTGGGGGCTTTGAGGAGGAAGAGTAGCGGGGAGGAAGTGCTGGGGAATATTATTGAGGTGGTTCTAGGGGCTAGGTTTTTAAAAGGCCTTACATACCAGAGGTTTTACTTAATTTGTTAGGTAAAGGAGGGGCCACAGGAAGGTTTCAGTAGAAGACTGGAATGCCTAAAGCAGTGCTTTAGAAAGAATATTCCGGCAAGTACCTGCCAACTAAATTGAAGGCAGAGAAAACAGATACTATGATACTTGGAGACAGGTGGAAGAAAGACTGTATAGAGGAACCTATATTATGCTATTTAGGAAGGAATAAATTGTTTCTCATATGTACAGGTCTTTTTTCTTTTTCTTTCTTTTTTGATAGATAAAGCCATCAACTATTTCCTTTATATTATTTTTTTAATTTCCTTTATATTATTTACCCCCATTCTAATTTGTGAGATAGCAAGTATGCCCATGGCTCTAGCTGGTTCATTCGACAGTACTGACATCTGCCTATTTTTGAAATTGAAAAAAAGTTTTTTCCAGCATATGGTGATACAGAGTTGTTACTAGAAGTTTAGCTGGGTGACTGCCAAGAGATCTCATAAGGTAGTATTTTTTCCTGATAAAGTTGCTGTACATCAGAGTTTGGGCAATACATACTTACATACAATTGAAAAAACTCAGTATATAAGAAGTGATTAGATTTGAGTATACTGACTCATGCCAACTAATTTTACACGAAATTGGTGTATAAAGGATACTGTTTTAATTAACAAGAAAAATACAGCTGAGAATACAGCCCAGAGAGGTAACTATTGATTGAGTAGGAGGAAGGGATAGGGAAGTTTTGGGATGCTCCTAGGTAATGAAAGCCCACTATGGAAACTGAAGGTGCCATTCTCCTTATAGCTAATTGCACAAATTTTTTATTTATTACTTCCCCACCTCCCCATTCCTGCAGACTCTAGGTCCATCTCAAACTTTTAATATGAAACTAGTGGTATAGAAATAAACATTGTGCCAAATCCATTCTAGACTGCCATTTTTTGTGGCAGCCATATCCAGCGTGTAAAGATAGTAATTTTAGGATTATTTTCTAATGTCCTGTGCCAGTGATGTGGGCAGTGAGAGCAGAAGCTTTCCCCCATGAGCCAGTGGCAACAGTACTGTCTTGATTAGTTTTGCTGTGTGGTTTTTTTCGTGTCTTCCCTGCTTACAGAGATACCGTGGACCCATGAGGCTGTCTGTATGTAGATATGCCTCTGGATGTAGGAGATAGTGAAGTGTAAATAAGTAAAGAAAGGGCTAAAGAATTTCTCCATAGGTGAGCCTGGGTTGGTTAAGTGTCTGGTTCATGGTTTTGGCTCAGGTCATGATCTCAGGCTCCTGGGATCAAGCCCCTTGTCAGGCTCCGTGCTTAGCGTGGAGTCTGCTTGAGACTTTGTCTCCTTCTCCCTCTGCCCTTCCCCTCTTCCTTCTCTCTCAAATGAATATATAAATCTTTAAAAAAAAAAAAAAAAGAATTTCTCCATGCAATACATATTGCATGGAGCACTGGGTGTTACACATAAACAATGAATCTTGGAACACTGCATCAAAAACTAATGATGTATTTTATGGTGACTAACATAACACAATAAAAAAATTATTCTGTAATACTTAGATATCTTTTTTACCTACAAAGAAATCAGGAACGTATTCAGTTTTAGGGCTTGAATAAACTTTAGAAACCATCTCTCATAATTCTTACCACAGTTGCTAGAAAGTGAGTTTTACCTGGGTAAGGGACCCTACCGTATCTTTATCTTCCCCCTTGCCCAATGGAGTGCTGATCATTAGCGTATACTCAATAAATGTATTTTGAATGAATGAACCATCTGATTCCTCCATGGCAAGTACCTGGCAAAATATCTTACCAGGTCAGGTCTAATCCTTCCAACATGAAGAGTAGATTTCATTAACTGATCAAGTTAATGTTCCTTTTTCAGCATATCTTATGTATGATCTCTGAGTTCTCAACACAAAATCACCTGAAGGTGGCATGGACACAAAATAATTTGCCATTTCTGAAATCTACCATATTTCATCAAGATGAGAATACTGAGATTTAAAATGTTAATTATTTTGAGAAGAGGGTCAAGGCTGGTTAGTGGTAGAACCAGGATTAAAATTTAAGATTTAAATTCCTAGACTAGTATTCCACTTTTTCACACAGCATATTTATTTTTAATGGGTCTGGATAGTCAAGACCAATGTTTTGTTTTTGAAATTGAGCGACTTTAATAGAGTTAAAAAACTAAGCGAAAAAGGGGTCCAGGAAGACATGTATTTTAAGTAAAACAAGATATTTAAGAAGTTAAAAGGTTCCTATGTGGTGGTGGTGTGTCAATATGAAAATTTTCATGAGGCAAGCATTAAAGGGAAATCTCATTAATTCAAAACACTGAATTGTTTATCCTTGGACTAGTAATAGGAAAGTTTATTATAGTAACAGCCATAAAATTTTTTATGCTAATTTAAATATCTAAACAACATGTCAAAGAAAACAGTATTTTCAAGTGCTCTTACAATTATTACCACATTTATAATTACCCCTTTCTGGAAACTGACAGTATTTTCATGATAACCATGATTGTTCAATGTGGCCTTGACTATTGATTGGAAAGGTGATAGACACTTGAGGTATGTTGAGCCAGTTATTGAGGATCTTGGAAGGGTGATCTCTGAAAAAAGGTTGGAAGTGGTATAGTAGAAGGAAAGCCCTTAAAACATCCTAGTGGATTCTCTGGGGGTCTCTCTTTCTCTCCTTTCCCTGAAACTTAGTTGCTTAGTTACTATTTTTCTTTGAATTACATGGTATCATTAATAATTCATTTTCCTCCATAAACTTCCTTGAATAATTTCATTCCTTATTTCTCTCAAAACACATAAAAACTAAATCATACACCTAAAAACATGTTGGCTTCTATCTCCTCCATTTTGTGTTTCTAATCATTTACCTTTTTTTTTTTTTTTTTTAAGATTTATTTAGAGTGTGTGTGAGAGTCAAGCAGACTCTCCACTGAGCATGGAGCCTGACCCAGGGCTTATCCCACAACTCTGAGATCATAACCTGAGCCAAAATTAAGAATCAGATGCCTAACCAACTGAGCTATGCAGGCACCCCATCATCCACCTCACTTCTTAATTTGGACTTTCCTGGAAGCAGTCTCTGGGCCTGTTTCATATCTGAACCCACTTCCTTGGTAGTACCATCCGTTCTCTTCTCTGACCTCCAGACTCAGGAATCAAAATCCCAGGTCATCCACTCAGATGTCCAACAGTTATGTCAACTTCATCATGTCTAAAACCAACTCTTAGCCTCAGTCCTTTCAGTCCAGTTAGTAGTAACTCTATCCACTTGGTATCATCCTTGCTGCCACTCCTTCAGCCCCACATCTAGTATGTCAAACTCTTTATGCTTACTTTCAAAATATGCCTCAAATCTGATGACTTCTCTCAAACTTCTCTTCTTTTACTCTTAGTCCATTCTACCATCATCTCTTGCTTTTTTTTTTTTTTTTCCCCAGTTATCTTTTTCCATTCTTATTTCTGTTCAGGCTATTCTCTGCAAAGCAAAGATGATGATCTATTAAAAATGAAGTAACATGTGAGAGATGAAAGTCAAAGTTCTCACAATGTTGTTTACATGTCATTACATGGCCTACATTACCTCTTGGACTTTATCCTCTACCTAAAGCTCTTTGTACCTTTCTTCTAGATTTGCTAGCTTTGCTCCTGAACTTGGCTTGGCATTCCTCCACTCAGAAAAGCTGTCATTGTTGTCTCCTCTGCCTGGAATACTCTTTCTCTAGATGAATAGTTTGTTCCCTTCTCAGTGAAGCCTTTAGTGACCATCCTATTTATATTGTAACCTTCCCCTATAGCTCTGGGATTCCCTATACCACTTTCTTGATTTCTCCATAGCATTACTTTCTTCTAACATGTTATATATTTTAGGTTTATCTGTCTTCCCACTAGAACTTAATTTCCACAGGGGCAGGGATTTTGTCTATTTTTTTTTTTTCCACTGTTATCTCTCCGTTATCTCAATTGCCTGTGACTGAATCACTTGCTAAGGTATTCTGTTGTCAAAAGCTAAGACCTTTCTCCTCTTGATCCCACTATATTAGCAATGCTGCAGATAATTGGAGATTAAGGTTTCTTTTCTTTTTTAAAATATTTTCTTTATTTTTCAGATGGCATCAGTAGAGCATCAGATAGAGGGAGAGGGAGGATCCCCGCTGAGCAAGGAGCCCGATGTGGGTCTGGATCCCAGGACTCTAGGATCATGACCTGAGCTGTAGGCAGACACTTAACTGACTGAGCCATCCAGGAATCTGGAGATCAGATTTTCTATAAATAATTTCATAGCTCAAAATACTGTGGGAAACAGTATGTAAGTTCCTCAAAATATTAAAAATAAAAATACCATATTTTCCAGTAATTCCACTAATGAATGTTTAACATCCCCCCAAAAAATTAATGCAAAAAGATAGCACTCTGTGTTTATTGAAGCATTATTTATAATAGCCAAGATCTGGAAGCAACCCAAATGTTCATTGATAGATGAGTGGATAAGGAAGATGTGGGGTGTGTGTGTACAATGAAGTACTAGTCAGCCATGAAAAAGAATGAGATCTTGTCATCTGCAATGACATGGACGGGTGTAGAGGATATTGTGCTAAGTTAAATAAGTTAGAGAAAGACAAATACCATATGATTTCACTTATATATTGAATATAAAAAAACAAACTTAAATAGAATAAAAACTGGTGGTTGCTAAAGGGAAGGTGAGTGGGTTGGTGGGGAATGGGTGAAATCGATAAGGGAGATTAAGAGAAACTTCCAGTTATAAAATAAATACATCATGGAGATGAAAAGTATAGCATCAGGAGTATAGTGAATACACAGCATTGTATGTGTAGAAGTAGAATTTTTTAGCCAAGATGTTGTATATCTGAAACAAGTATAACATGTCAGTTATACTTCAATAATGTGTTTAAAGATTTTATTTATTTATTAGAGAAAGCATGAGCGGGGCTGGGGAGGGCAGAAGGAGAAGCAGACTCCTCATTGAGCATGGAGCCTGACTCCAGACTAGATGCCAGGATTCTGGGATCATGACCTGAGCTGAAGGCAGACAGTTAACCAGTTGAGCCCCCCAGGTTCCCTATACTTCAATAATTTTAAAAATAATAATTTCATAGCTCAGTTTTATCTAAGTAGCCCACCCTAAAATTGTCTCAATGTAGCCTAGATGGGTAAGTTTATTTTACTGTTAAGAATCACTGGATATTAGTAGAATAGGGACTTTGGACAGACCTAGGTTCTTACTCTGTTTCTGCTACAACTTATTTGCCATCAACTTGTCATTCAGCCTTTCCAAGATTCAGATTTCCATTCAATAAAATAGGGTTAGAACTACACACTTTTTTGTTATTTGAAGCTTAGGGATTATTTTTAAGGTTTCATATTGCTCGTACTCAGATATTCATAAGTAAGGTAAATGACGACAGCATTAGTAGTAGTATTGGAATTTTATTTCCTAGTGATACATCAGAGTTATAAACACTGGTATGTCCTAAGGTTGTAGTTTTTGATTTAGGATCCAGGAGAAGTAAAGGAACCCTTAGATCTCAAAGGAACCCTTAGATCTCAAATGACCAAGGGTATTTTCTGGGCCAGTCTAACTTGATTCAAATCTTATATTTGCTATTTTCTAGACAAGTGATTTTGGGCAAATTATTCTGAGCTTCAGTTTAAAATAATAGGCACCTGCCTCACTGAATTGTTATGAGAATAAAGTGAATTATTGTGAATAAAATATTTAGAATGGTGCCTAGCATATAATAAGCATTCCATGGGTATTCACCATTCTTATCAGTAATAGAATGCCAGAGATCACATCAGTTTTGCACCTGATAGTAAAACTGCCTTACAGCCCATCACAAGTCCTTAAAATTAGTCAGTAAAACTTTATTAATCCTGGTACTTTTAAGTAGCTAGTGTTTATAGATAAACAAATATGTATTCTTTTTCCCTATTAAAAATATACCCTAGAGGGTACACTGGGTCGCAGCTTGGTGGACCTACTAGTAAATGACTTGCTTTTTCCTTACCAGCTTCATGGAACCCATGACTTAAATTACATCTCTAGAATAGTTATTACAGATAACTTGTTAGGGGTCCTTGGGATTACTTGAGAATAGTACATTTGTGAAATGTTAAGTATGCTCATGCCACAGATTCATTGTGTTGTACTTCTAAGTAATGGCTATCCCTCACTACCGTTTTGTGTGGCCCGAGACATGCGTGATAACTTTTTTTCAGTTTTTTCTCCCTTTACTTTTACCTTTATCAGTCCACTAGAAATAATCTATTTTGAAAAAATGAACAACAGGCATGGAATAAATTAGCATAAATAAAGAAAACCAAAACGTGATGAGTGTTAATAAGGCCTCAGTTGGATTGACAGTAGATGAAGCAACATCCAGAATATGAAAGTATTGAGCTAGGGCATCTCTCCTGTTTCTCAGAAATGAAGGCAGCTCATGTCAGCCATTTACTGGCAGTAGATACTTTCTTGCAGGAAAAAAGTATCAGATGTAGCTAGCCTCTTCACACTTACTCTATTTCCTTATGAAAAAAATCCATAGCTCTCTTAAGAAATAAAATTAATATTAAATATTCCATTGGCTGAATCCCATGCAGACACTAATGGGAATCTGAAAAGAGCCCTGCTTTTGGAAAGCAATCTTGAATGATTTTTTTCCTTTTCCATAATATTAAAAAAAATAGGATCTGATTCTTATTTCTTTCTCATCTATGAAACTATCCTTAATTCTTTGAATGTAAATTACATATTTAGATAATTTGTGAAAAATTGGAAAACATAGCTCAGTTTTCCTAAAAACCTCCTTTTCAAGCTGAATAGGCAACCATAACGTAAATGAAAGCAAGCATCAACATCAAATATGAACAGCAATGTAATGGTATGTCTGCAAATTCATCTCTAATTTCTTCTATTCTACAACTCAGCCTTAGTATTTGAAGTTCCTTTTTTATATTTATTTCATTAATATTATTTATTATCAGTAATTATTCATTATAATCAATTAATAATTAATAACAAAGCAACCAAACAGCACTGATTCTCTTTCAGCTTGTTATCACTATGATAACCCCATCTTTTATGCTGTACTTCTGCCTATACAGAGTTTCTGATTTTTCTTCTTCTGATCCTCTGATGGCTTTAGCCCTTCCAAAAAAAAGTCAACAAATATCTCTAATGCAGTTTATCTTTTCTCTGATGGGCTGTTTTTCTAGTTGATCAAATATTCATTTGAATTATCCTTGTTATCCTGATTTACAGTTAACTGTACTCAAGGTCATTTCCTTTTTGTATGAATATACTTTTTCCCCAAAATATGTTTATTTTTTCAGTGTTACAAAATTAATTGCTCATGCACCACACCCAGTGCTCCATGCAATATGTGCCCTTCTCAATACCCACTACTAGGCTCGCCCAACCCCCCACTCCCTCCCCTCCAAAACCCTCAGTTGCTCAGAGTCCACAGTCTTTGATGGTTCATCACCCCCTCCGATTTCCCCCCATTCACCCTTCCTTTCCTTCTCACTTTTAATGGTTTTATTGAAGTCACTGGTAAAGATAAAATAATTATTTGTGTTCTAAGACTGTTTCCTTCCAAAGAAGATTCATAGAATAATCCTTTATACACAATCATTTATGTAACACTAGCATTTCACCATAAAAACCAAATTAACCAACCTACATTAAATGCCTCATGAATGGATCTGCTTGCTAATGTGTTAACTGTTAAACTTGTAGTATGTTCCAGTAGGAAAAAATTTTTATCAAACTAAATAATTAGCTGTACTATTATAATAAATTTAGAGTACCCCAAAGTTCAAATCATATAAGTACACTCAACATATATTGTATGAGAAACAGCCAATAGAATGAGTTAGGTTGAAGGTGAGTCCTTTTTGGGAGTACTGAGCATTAAGGCTGCTTTAAAACATTTACCAAATTAGAAGTGAAGGAATCATCTTATTCTGCATTGCCATTAAAGAGCAGAATTAATACCAAGTAGTGACAGACACCTCTCAGTAGAATTATTTCATTATCCCTTGACTTGTTTCATGAAGAATTTCAAAAGATATGAATATAGATTTCTAAGAATATAAGGGTTAGTAAGCAAGAATGGTGCTAAGTTCCTTACCAAATATCCAAAAAGTGACATGAAGATTACTTTCTGAGGCTCTTAGAGAAATAAATTAGCCTCAGAATGAAGATTTTACTAAATGGCCCACACATTTCACTCTAACCCTGGTAATCCATGGTTCTATAAAGTATGTCAACTACTTTTCTTCAATTACTTCCATTTATTCTTCACTCTTACAATCTATGCTCCTCATTAACCTATGTTTCTTACTAAGGTTACTATGTTAAATTGCATTAATGGTTCTGATTTTTCACCCATCCTGTATCTACAGTCTTTGTGATTATTGTTTTGTAGGTCCTACTACTAAAGAGAAATAACTCTCTGCCTTTTCACTTGAGTTTGGCTATGTGGCTTGCCTTTGGCTGATAAGCTATTAAGAGGCATGATGTGACAATAAAAATCTTAACAATTTCTGTGTTATTGCATTTACCTACTTATGCCCTTATATTTTCATTAGAATGGCATTCCTGGGCTAGCCTAAGTCCCCAAGAGGAGGAAATGCATATAGAGTAGGACAGAAACATCCTTACTGATCCCAACCTGATCAGCTGATATACAACAAAGCTGGATTTCCTGAAAATAAATTAGTGTTGTTTAAGCTGCTGAAATCTTGCACGATTCATTACATAGCTTTTTTGAACTAGTAGCTAACTGACTCAAAAATTGGTACCTAAAAATGGGGTGCTGGTATATTAAATACTTAAAATTTGTGGCATGAGTCTTGGGACTGGCAAGTCAATGATAAAAAATTAGAAGAGGCTGGATAAAGGACAGCCTACACTATGTAGTGATGAAATTAGTAAAATTGTCTTTTATAATAACTATGAAGATAGAAAATGTATTTTCCCCTTGTATTTGATACAGAACTTTAAGAAAGACCTGAGCTTAGGGAAGTACTGAGCAGATTGTAAGCAGAATTTAGAAGGAATATAAGGTCTCATGACCTGTTGGGTTGGGAAATAAATATCTCCAACCTCTCCAGGCAACAAAAGAATCTTTATTTCTGATAAATCCTGAGGGTAAAGATAAAATTGGACAAAAACAAGAGCTCCAAATAAAGACCAACTAAAGGTTATAATTATAGGTCTATAGTCAGAGATTATAAATCTTTGATAAGATCTCTGAAAAATTTAGGTTAATAGTACCTTTTAGACTCTTAGTTGGACCAAAGAAGGTTAAAGCTGTGACTCCACAGCAGTCTATGTGCCCTCAGGACATAAATAAGTCTTAGTTTTTGTCTTACATGGTAGCCACTAGCCACATGTGGCTATTAAAATCAAAATTAATTATAATTAGATATTTGCTTCATTCATCCTAGCTATGTTTTAATGACTCAATGGCCATACAAGGTGTACCTACTTTATTGGATAGTACAGATAAAGTTTTATTTCTGTCACTTTGTGTGCTATTGCAGTTCTAGTAGAGCTTTCTAATAAAAAGTCACTAAATATTTCAGAGAATTCATTTACCATATTTGTTATCATTCTGAACTAAAAGATACTGAGACTATTCACAATATAAGAGGACCATTGGACACCCACATTTCTTCAGGTAGGATGTTGTTCAGCCACAAGAAATGCCTCATCTTACAATGATCTCCTTATCAGTAGCCAGGGTGGTGTGGTGGAAAAGAAAGATGTTTCAGAAGTCAGAGACATGAAGAACAATGAGCCATGAAAAACTTTAGTATATTTCCTTTAACTTTGGATTCAGCCATGTTGCTTGCTTTCACCGGTGGAATGTTACAGAGTTTAATAAGACCGAATGCTTGAAAGTGCTTGTACAATTGGGTTTATCTTCTTGACCTCTATTATTGCCATAAAAATGTTTCTGGACTAACTTGATTGTTCCAGGAAGAGGATAAGCAGATATGGATGCCTCCAGCTGATAGATTAGATCAGTAGATCTTCCAGCAACATGCAGATCAGTGAGACTCAATGATTATTGTTTTAAGCAACTGATTTAGGGGTAGTTTGTCATATTGCATTTGTGTGTCATTTGCAAGTGGATAGAGTCATCAATGACTTCTTGTCTATTAAACTCAATAAAGCACTTAACCTTTATCTAAATCTCTCTGCAGCATTTGTTACTTTTGACTGTGCCATCTTCTTGTTACATGATTTCCATGATTCACTTGTTTTCCACCTGCTTAACTTTACGGTTGCTTTTTCTCAGCTTTTCTTTGTGAGACTTCTTTCTCTGCTTGTTTTAAAATTCAGGTTCTATACAATATGAAACTTTTACTCTTTTCATTCTATGTGCTATGTTTAGTGATGCATCTTTCTCCTTGACTTAATTGTTTCCTACCAACTTATAATGCCTAGATCTCTGTTCTACCATAATTTTACCTACTAGAATATTTAAACATTGATGGGCTGCTCAACATGTATGCCTCACTGGATTTGTCTAAACATAAATTACTTATAATTAATCCTTAAATATGTACCACTTCCTGTATTTCATAGTGCAGTGGATAGTAGTATCACATAACTAGTTGCTCAGGCTGGGAATATAGGTAATCTGAATCTTCTTCCTCTCTCACTTTCCACATTAATTGAAAAATTCTATTAACTCTACCCATTGATATATTTATTTGCATACACGTCACATTATAGAGTCAACATATTTTAGGCCTTTTATCTCTTGCTTAGGCTTCCAATTTTGTATTTATTCAAGCCATTGTTCTCTCTGCTATGAAGCAGATATCTTACATTAAGTTTCTTTGGTGACTTATAAATAAGAGAAACCATCTCTGGGTAACTAAAGTTGAAAGGTGATATATTGGAAAGATATGCAGACATTTAAAGACAGAAGAGTATTTTAAAGAATCAAGCTTAGATAAACACATTTCTATCAGTAGGAATTACTCCATAGGTTTGCCTAAACACACTTGCTAGAAATGAAAAACAATGAGATTTTTCCTTTGGCTGAGCTTTGGTGTTTCTTTCCTTCAGAGTGATTGTCATAGAAGAGTGAAAGAAAGGATGTGAAAATTGGAGTCTCTAATGATTATCACTTTCTGAGGTCAAAAGAGCTAGAAGTATGATTGTACTAAAACTGTACACAATGAGATAGTGGTCATTTCCAAGAGGAAGTTGGAGTATCATTAGGAAGGGGAAATGTTTGCAGGGTGGTCTTAAATAGATAAATGATTATTATCATTTCTAAACATTTTTCTTATATTACTGAAAGTTTTTATTATCTCTTTCTGTCCCCCAGGGTAAATCCCATATTCCCTACCATGATAAGCAGACATTTTCCTGAGCACTTCTCATATCCTCAACTTCATAGAACTATATATCATCCTTAACCTCATAGAAAATTATCGTCAAAATCATCAGAATAGTCAGATTCTAGTAAGTTGTATTCTTAACTGATTTTGGGTACCATAGCTCATGCTACCTCTCAGGTCTGGTCCAAGCTCTCCTTAGCTAAATATGTCTGGTCATTCAAAACTCATTTAAAATTTATCTCTTGATAAGTGATGTAATGTGTGTCTCCCATGAGTTCTTATAAGCCCTTATGGTTGTGTCCAGCAGAGGACTTATATTGTATCTTAGTTGTCTTAGAATAGTGGGATTGATTCCTACTCACCCACGAATCCCCAGTGGCTCACATTGCAGTTGATACATAGTAGGCCTTCATTTAATTTGTGAAAAGTTCAAAAATATGTTCCTTACTTCATTGATAGATTGTTTGAAAGCACCATTGAAATGGTAGTAACATTAACCACATGGCAAAGATGCAAGATAGAAAGACTTCGAATTAATGAAATCCACCCACTCTGGCCCCATAAATCATACTGCAACATCGTGTTCCAGGTTCCACAGGTGCAATGCTTACATTTAATTGCACTGATCAAACTCTCCTTATGCTGAATTCCTGTATATATCATCCTCTGGGTAGGATCAACTGAGCAGTTTCAAATCCATTTGTTTCAAAATCCCAGGAGGACTCTGTGTTCTTGTGTGACTTTGTGTTACTTCCTGATGACTCACGGAGTATAAGAGCAATGAAAGTAGATGCTGCGTAAATAGATTCTCCGGGGGAGAAAATTCCTCTTTAAATCAATTTAATTTCCCAAGTTTTTTGAAATGTGAGTTAACATGTTGCATCTTTCTTTTAAGAAGCTCAAACCTCTTTGCAAATATTTGGTCCTTTATTCTTAAAGAATTCTTAAAGCCTAAGGTGACCAATTTCAGCTTCCTGGTTTCCTAATTCTCTGCAGTTTGGTAGGCATATGAAAAACTAGAATCTGTTCTGCTTTCATAGGCAGATCAGTTGTATATCAGGAAAATAATAAAATGGATACCAATAAGAGCATGCTTTTGCTACAGAACTGAATTCTTTCCCTAATACTATCTTATTCTATTTATTCTATCAACATGACATAAATGGATAAATAAAATGGCTGGGGACACAGAGGCATAAGAAAAAAATATTCTGTTCAGTCAGGTCTCCAGATTTATTCTCTTGCTTATATCCTCCAAAACATGTTGCTGTCCCACCTATATTTAAAATATTGGCTCATGATCATTTGACTATCACAATGGGTGTATTGGCAAATTCCTCTCAATCTTCCTCTGGCCAGTAGGCTTTGGAATAAGAATGACTCCCAACTGACCGATACTATGTTTTGAATACACATTATAATGATCAGTTTACACAGACAAACATTGGCTTCCCTTACTGATTTGGTTTTCTGAATCCTACCAAATAAAGGTTGGACTTCATTAGTTTTGACTCTCTGTGTCTTCTACCATCAGATCCCCTAAGCATTCTCTGTGCTCTAATTAAGCACTTTCTGATGTATAATTGAATATTAGTCTTTTAAAACATGCTGGAAAAGAAGTGAATTTCACAGTAAAATAAGTTTATGACTGTATATTATATTACCCTTTTAAGAATGTATAACGAAAATTAACATATTAAAAGCCCTGAGAAGTCATTCATTCATTCATTCATTCATTCATTCATCATTCAAGGAGAGGAAGGGCAGAGAGAGAATCTTAAGCAGGTTCCATAACCCAGCATGGAGCCTGATGCAGGGCTGGATCCCAAAACCCTGAGATCATGACCTGAACTGAAATCAAGAGTGAGAAACTTAACTGACGGAGCCTCCCAGGTGCACTAGAAGTCTTTTAATAAAGAAATTGGTTCCATTTTGTTTAACCCATTGTTTTACAAACTTAGGTAATCATAGATTCCCCCTTTCACATACCTCTTTACCTTCCTAAGGAGAGATTCCATGAAATGTGTTCTGGAAAGCTTTGTTTTAGCTAAGCTGAATTGTGGCCCAGCAGTTTCCTATGCTCATCCAGTCTCTCATCGCAGAATATCTCATTCCCTATTTTCAAATATCTTTCAAAGCTGAATCTGTGTGCCATCCATTCTCTTTCACGATCTTCCCAGGCAGAAGTGTGGCTCCCACTTGTGAACTCACTTTGCCTTCAAAAGTATATCCCTTGTAAGGCACTGCTTATTTTCTTATTGAACAGTAATGAAAACCAGTTTAATTACTTTCAGTGGACTTTATGGTTCTTGTGGACAGAGCCCAGTTTAATCATTGGTCTATCATCTGAAGAATAGATGCTATATCATCTATAGATGATATTCTAGATATTCTATAGATCTTATTCTGGAACACAAATGCTGTTGAGCAAATAAAATAACAAATGAACATGTCCATTAATGGTTAACTCTATACATCATTAATCAAATGTCATTTTTAGTGTGCCTAGATCCAACTCTATACAATTTTTGTTGATATACAAAATGACTATATAATGACTCATGCTTGATTAACAGCTTAATTTACACGGGGATCAGCTATCAATTAGCAGATTTGGCCCCCCAATTCAGTCCTCATACCATTGTATGTCCTATTCATGAACATAAATCTTTAAGAGCTAACACCTTCCCTGGTTTGTAATGGTTTCCTATATAAGGCTCCTCTTACTTCAGTCTTTGTTTTCAATAGAAAATGTCTGTTCCAGGAAAAAGTGTCCTCATCAAATGAATGCACTGTCTATTCTTGCCTTCACGATGCTTTGCAAACTATATTCTTTCCTCGAATGCTTTTTATTTTCCTAATCCCTACCTATACCATTTTTCAAAGCCTCATTCCAATCACATGTCCAAAATGAAGCCTTGATCACTTCAATCTTAACTCCTCTGACACATAGAATAACAAACATATATTGTATTATTGGTTAGTTAACTTTTGTTCTGCATTTTCCCACCAGACCTCGAACATCTTGAGGACATTTTGTTTGCCCTTTTTGTTGCTTCTGAGAAGAACAATAATATTAAGAGCTGGCGTTTAGTGATCACTTACTATGTCTCAATCACTGTTCTTGACACTTTGCACATATTGATTTAGTAAATCCTCACTAATCTGAGGCACCAAAAAGTTAAAACCTTGTCCAAAGTAACACAACCTGTTTGCAATTTAAACCCAAGTGGTCTGTCTTTGGAACTCACATGCTTAACCACTAATTGGTTACTTGAAATAGGTTATTTCCAGTTTCCTAGGCATTATAAATTATGTGCATTCATACACATATCTGTTGCAGGAATTGCATTGAGAAAATGTGTTTCCATACATTATTTTTAAAAATCCTCCAAGAGGAGAAATTTTTAATTGGAGAAGGCTAAAAAGACATACCAAAGAGAAAATTGAAGCCCAACATAGTTACAATTTTTTAGTTCTGTGAAATAAGTCCATATCTAAGCCCAGATGTATGAGGTACACAATGCAAAGGTATAACTACACAAAAACCAATAATTGAAATAAACAAAACTCTGTTTATATACTTTCAGAAAAACTCACTAAACTTTGATAACTTAGGGAAAATAGCAGGCATTTCATAACCCCAGAGAAAGTACTGTGTTTTAAATATTTTAAGAGGAAATTGTCTAGTTTGCAAACAGTCATGCCAGCTATATTAATCATTGCGAATTTTGTCTCAGATTTTTAAGCAGAAACTTTATTGTAGAATGAGAGAATGTGTTAATGAAGGAGCTGGTGAGGGTTCATTCTCCTACATTTGGGGGATAATTTGACAAGGCTTCTAGATTCAGTACGATTGGGTTTTGCTGACCTCTCAGGTGGATTTGGTAGACACCTGAAGCATAAACAGATTTCAGAAGTTTAATTCTGTTAATGACAAAACTGCTCGTGGCAGAGTTTGGGAAATATTGAAAGATTAGTAATGAGTAAAAATAAGACTAGGCATTGGTTAGACAAATGCATATGTAAAGTGTTGATAAGTTGTTTATTTTCCTTATAATGTTTGACTCTAAATAATACCTGCCTGTAGTTCAGTGATCAGGAGTTTTTCCTGAAGCACCTTTCTGTCCAGGAAACTAAGAAAGCTACACTAGGGGTTTATATTTTTAGAGCCCTCCTCTGACTTTTTACACTGATAGTTCTGATAACTGGTTATCTGTTAAAGAATCCCCACTAAAATATTACTGTTGAGTGATGTCTTAATGAGTTCTCTCTTTCCAAAGTATTTACATGTAAAGCCTGGGCTTCTTGAGGATACAATGCCCTGGTCCCAAGTGACTAATCTTTTAAGGTAGTAATTCAGCCATCAGTGGAGACCAAAGGGAATTGAATATTGGTCCTGAAATTAGTATTTTTGACCAAATTTATAAGGCACTGTGTGGTGTGTATATGTGTGTATATGCATTTGTGTAAGAGTTCCAGAATTCCCTTGGGCTCTCTTTAACCTCTTGTTCTCTGCACTATCCTCCTCTATAAAACGTGCCCTCTGGAAAGTTTCTAATACCAGTCATTTATAGCCTACTGAAAATTTAAGCACCAGTATTTCTTTCAAGTGGCATCTGAATTTTAAGTCTAATTTAAAAACAAGAGGTTTTATCCATAGCGAAAGATGTTTTAGTCACTCTAATACAAGGAAGAAGGAAGTAAAATTCTGGCTCTCCAAGATATCATCTGTACTGGATTTAGTAGTGTTCTACCCCAAATCAATGCCTAGCCCAAACTGTGAATGTAACCTTATTTTTAAGTAAAACCTTTGTAAATGAAATAAAGACGAGATGACTACTGGGTTAGGCCTTAATACCATGACTAGTATCCTTAACAGAAGGGAAATTTGGAGACAGACAAACACAAAAGGAAGATGACATGTGAAGACAGAGGCAAGGGGTTAGAGTTTTTGCCAGAAGCCAAGGAATACCAAGGATTGCTGGCAACTACCAGGAGCTAGGAAGAGTCAAATAAGGATATTCTCCTAGAGCTTTCAGAAAGAATATGACCTTGCCAATACCTTAATAACATACTTCTAGCCTTTAGAGCAGTAAAAGAATAAATTTCTGTTCTTTTAAAGCCATCCAGTTGGTGATAATTTGTTACAACTTACCTAGGAAACTAATTGCCTTCTCAACAGGTTGTTTGGATAATCTAAGTGGAGTTTATTGCTTTCTGTAGGAAGAGAGAACACTACCCTGGTAGGGTTTTAGTAGCTTCTTTGAGCAGGGAAGGGAAAGTTAAGAGGATATTTATTGGGATTTTTGAAGGTGAGTCTTTCAGTGAGTGGACTTGATTACCATTGGCTAAAGATCATGTTATAATTGTTGAAGTATGGTGGATAGCAAGGCAAGAAAGTTGATGATGAGGGATCAAAATGTCTTTGAGTGTAAACTGTCACTTGAACTTCAGATAAAGATGTTAAAGATATCTTTTTAAAGATAAAGATGTTAAAGATGTTAAAATGTTATTTAGGAAGTTCCTAGAAGAGATTCCTGGAATAAGTTAGGACAAGATTATAGAATAGTGGTTATGTTAATAGAGACAGTAAGCTGCGTGAGTGTGGATGGTTTCTTTTCTCAGGTACCACAAATGAATGGTCAGTGACCTATTCTTAATGATCTCATATAAGCAGTGGTTGGGAGGAGCATTCCATTCTTGAGGCCATGATTTCATCAACTTTTCTCTTAAGATGTTAGCTCACTAGATCATGCTACTGGCCAGTTTTCAGATGTAAGTACTTAGTTCTGGCATGTTCAGATATAGAAAGAGCAAAACACAACCATGTCTTATTTTGGGTGAGGCTTTGAAAGGATGTAGAGGATTATCTGAGCACTTTTCACTTGTCCCCTGTAAAGGGAAAATAGCCCTAAAGTTCCAGGCTGAGTTTTATCTCCTCTAGAATATGCCCCAGGCAGAGATACTTCCTCTTTCTTTTGTGTGCCTTTGACCCATGTAAGCAGAATTTCTGTAGAGAGTATGTATTAGAGTAAGCTAACTGCTATAACAACTCCCAAATAACAATGGTTTTGGATGATAGATACTTCTTACTCAGGTAAACATTCAGTGTATTTGGCAGACAGCCTGGTGAGCAGGATTTCTAGGTTGCACATTCCTTCCATCTTGTGGCTCTGCCTTCCTTGAAGTTCTCTGAGTTCTATTTTTCAGCAAAGGAGGAAATGAGAGAGCATGTCATCTGTGTATGGTTTCCATGTACAATCATTAAACATCATTTCTTTCTATATTCCATTGGCAAGAACTCAGTCACATGACTATACTTAACTGTAAGGAAGTCTGGAAATGTCCCCTATGTTCCCAGAAGGAAAAGGAAATGGGCTCTTGTGCACACATAGCGGTCTGTCGCACAGAACTTTTTATATCACATTATAATTAAAATATTATTTGCCGATCTCTCCCACTGTTCTGTGAGCTTTTTGAGGATGAGAACCACATCGGTTTATAATTTGGTATCCTCAGAGCCAAGCAGTGAAATACCTGGTACAAAGTAGTAGTTGCTCAGTAAATAAATATCGATAGAATGATGACAGTGGCCTTCAGACCAAAAAACTATTTGATATTTTTAGGTTATATAGGACTTACCTAGTATTTTCAAAATTCTTGCTGAATAAAAAATTGACTAAGAAATAACTCACTTTCAATGTGTATGCAGTTCACCCACCAAATATAGTCTAAGGCACAAATTAAAGCCTCTTTATGCTATCACGCTGCTATTATTTGAGCCAGACCTGCATGCATGCTGTTATTATGGGATTAATTTCCTCACTTAAGTTTTACTGGAAACTGTTTTACTGACTATTAAGAGTAACGTCAAACACTTTTGACTTACTCCATTAAGCAAAGCAGTCATTGCTTTTACCACTTTGCTTATGGTTCTTGATACATTACGTTTTTTTCAAAACACTCATTCCAGTAAGACTGAGGTTTGCTCAGATGCTCACTTTAAATGAGTGGTTTTGATCCATAAATACCATCTAGGAATATTTATGTGGGAAAACATTCCATGCTTGCAGAAACCTATATTAAGCCTCTGAGTAGGAATCTCATTGTTAATGAATTTTCAGATATTAAAAAATACCAAAGAGTATATATTCTCTATTCAATATTATAATAAATATAGCTTGCATTGTAATCCTCAACAATACCTCATTCTACATCTGACACACTCAATGTCGGTATATAAAGAGAAGAATATTATGGAGGAGTTAAGAGAACAAGTCTTTGAAGTTTGACATCGATGATTTAAATCAGCTTTGTTTTATTAGTAAATTTATTGAGATCTTATCATGGCCCAGATATTATGCTAAATATTCTATGTGAACTCCTTTTGTCCTATCAGTAATCCTGAGGCAATAAGCATAGAGAGGAAATTGGGGCTCCAAGTTGTGGGTTCAGGGTCTAAGACTTGTGACACTATAACTGCTCCTGGCATTATCTCCCAAGGGTTTATAGCACAACTGGAGAGAAAAACAAAAACTCAGTGGCATAATAGTTAACCATGAAGTTATTTCTACATGTCAGGCATTAAAAAAAATTCCTACCATTTTCTCTATTTACAAATGAAGAAACCAAGGCAGAGCATGTTTAAGTAATTTGCATGCACGTGCGCACACACATACGCGCGCGCGCACACACACACACACACACACATACACACATATAAAAAATGTCCTCAAAAATCCCAAAGCTGGGCTTTTAACCTTGGCAGTATGGCTTAAGGGTCTGTGCTCAGGACACAGAATTGTGACAGCACAGATATGTCAGTAATATGGTACATTGCATGGTACAACAAAAATTGTATTCAGTAAGAACATATAACAATAGTTTAGGTAAGAAATAGAGGCAGCACTTGTACTAAACCTTAAAAACAGAAAATTTGGATACATAGAAAAGAGCAAGATACACAGTTCAGGAAAATGGACTAGCATGATCAAACAGGGAAGTTTGCAACATAAATACTTTCATTTTATTACAGTAAAGAGAACTATACATTTGCTGATGAAAGTATCTGAACACAGCAGCACTGACTAAGAAAGACAGAATTGCTCATCAAAGCATCCCCAGAACTTTCAATTTGGAGGTGGAATTGAGCAGGCTGATATTGAAAGAAAGTATGGATGACTGACATGTAGAGTTGGCTCAATCTATTAGTTTCTTGAAATCCTTTCAAGGGTCATCATTAAATGACAGATTCACTGAACTTCATATGAGAATCCACAGGATAAAAAAAATGAACTCCTATCAAAAACTGTATTGGAAGAGGCCAAAGGAAACTGATAATGAAAATAGCAGTGTTCTTTAACAAACTTAAGGTTTTGAAATGATTGTGCAAAGTAAACTAGTTTATTAGCCCAGTGATCATTTTATGTCCCGGGCAATTGAACAGACAGTTGTCTTTTATTTTCAACTTTAGTTTATTTGCCTTTAAGACTACACTGAAAATGTTTTCTATCTCCGCTTAATTCCTATCTTAGAAGAAAATTTACAATAACTGAAGTTACCTTAGCAGTGTTCTCTCTTAGAATTATTTCCCAGTAGAAGCATCAGATGCTGAGTCTTAGGATCGTTTACATCTACTCTTTGATCTATCATCACAGCTCTTTCCTTTGTCCACAGAGTTCTTACCACAAGAATATCTTACTGATCATTCTTTTGAGTAGTGAGTTAATTCTCCTTATATTCCTACAACCAAAACACTAACCAGTAGAATAAATTCAGCTTTTGAGAAATTAAAAACTTAAGTAGCCTTGTCATTTTTTTAAATTTTATTCATTTGACAGAGAGGGATCACAAGTAGGCAGAGAGGCAGGCAGAGAGAGAGATAGGGGGAAGCAGGCTCCCTACTGAGCAGAGAGCTGGATGCGGGGCTTGATCCCAGGACCCTGGAATTATAACCCCAGGACCCTGGAATTATAACCTGAGCTGAAGGCAGAGACTTAATCCACTGAGCCACCCAGGCACCCTGTTGTCATCTCTTTCTGATGGTCTTCAATCTATAACAGAGTCTTAATTAGAGCATGTTAAGGCATGGTGAAAATAATCAACATGACCATCATCTCCATTAATTGTCATCATGATGCCATCAATGGCACCACCACTGCCACCATCATCATAACTATTCATTATAGGCTTCCCAACTGTAGTTGCAACTGTATTAGGCAGAATCTTTATATATCCTTATTTTTTTGCAAACTTCACTATGAAAAAAATTACGATTATTTCCACCAAAGAAATGTGAAAAGGAGGCTTAGGTAACTCATGCGAAGTTTACATTTCCTGTTTATAGGGAAGAAAAGCTGGGATTTTTCCACTTCATGGAGGAGAAAATAAGATATTTTACCAAGATTTACCTTACTGAATCTTCTTTTTCCTTTTTATTCTGCACTTTAGTTCACTAGCCTCAATCTAGAACCCTGACCCATGTGCCAGGGAAGGATATTTTTCATAGCCATAAATTAAACTATAATTCGTCTGTGCTTTTGACATTTTAGTGTTAATGCCTTTTGAGGGAACAGTGTGTATAGGTGAGAGTTGTCCTGTGTATTTTAGGTTATTTAGCAGCATCCCTAACTTCTACCCACTAGATGCCAGTAGTTCCCCTCCCCAGTCATGGCAATCACAGATGTCTCTAGACATTGCGAGATGTGTCCCAGGAGGCAAAATCATCTTGGTTGAGAACCACTGAGTTAACACCTTAGAAAGTATTAGCTTCTTCTCAGGAATAGAAGAGTTATCTTTCCTAGGGGTGATTCCAAATAACTGATTTCAGAATGATGTAAATTGCAGACAATTCCAAAGACCAAAGGGAAGCTAATTTTAGGTATGGCAGGTGCTGCTGCCGCTTTTTTTTTTTTTTTAAGATTTAATTTGAGGGAGAGAGAGAAACATGAGCTGGGGTAGAGGCAGAAGCAGACTCTCTGCTGAGCCCTGGGATCATGACCTGAACTGAAGGCAGACCCTTAACTGACTGAGCCATCCAGGCACCCTACCAAGTGGTTCTTCTTGATGCTCGTAAAAATATATTTGTTTTGTGTAAGCAGTCACAAGGTAAATGTTGATGCGGATATTAATAAAATGTAAAAAGGGAAAAACTAAACACAATGACTATCCAAATATTATAACCTTGCTTGCTATGGACTTCTTTTATGTCACTAGATTATGCTAAATGAAATAAGTCAAGCAGAGAAAGTCAATTATCATATGGTCTCATTTATTTGTGGAACATAAGAAATAGCATGGAAGACCTTAGAAGAAGGAAGGGAAAAATGAAAGGGGTGGGAATCAGAGAGAGATGAGCCATGAGAGACTATGGACTCCAGGAAACAGAGTTTTAGAGGGGAGTGGGTTGGGGAAGTGAGTTAACCCGGTGATGGGTATTAAGGAGGGCATGTATTGCATGGAGCACTGGGTGTTATATGCAAGCAATGAATCATGGAACACTACATCAAAAGCTAATGATGTACAGTGACTAACCTAATATAATTTAAAAAATCTTATTGAAATTGATCCTATTGAACTAATTCAATTTTGAAAAACATTTTAACTATTATTACAGAAAACTAGAAAATCATCAACAATAAAAAAATCACCCATCTGGGGTGACTGGATGGCACAGTAGGTTAAGCATCTGACTCTTGGTTTTGGCTGAGGTCTGGTCTCAGAGTTGTGAGCCCCATCTTGGGCTCTGCACTCAGCACAGAGTCTGCTTGGGTTTCTCTTTCCCTCTGCCCCTCCTCCAAACTGTTTCTTTCTCCACCTCTCTCTCTTTAAAAAACAAATAAATCTTAAAAAAATGATAATCACCATCCCCAAATAACTATCATTTGCATTTGGCCTATTTTGTTCTATATCAGTTTTTTGTTTTTGTGTGTATCATAATGACAGTACCTTTTCACATAGCTCTTATAAGTCTCATTCAATGTTTAGCATATTGCGTTGCACACAGTATGGACACTATTTCTTACTATTTTATTATCTTTTTAATTATATATTTTATGAAAATTTGCATCATGTGAATGTGTCATTAGCTTTCCTCCTATTTTATAGCATTTAGATTAGTTCAAAATACAATATAGCACTTTTGAACTCCAAACATAACTATTAAAGGAAATTTATAAAGTAATAGCTGCTTTATGGATACTTTCTAAATTAAAAGGGAAAGTCTTTTTTCATAACTAGGCTATTAGTGAAACAATATCTTCTTGCATTACCATCTGCCCACTCTCCTCCAATTTGACCCTATGACAAAGATAATTGTAGAGACAGGTATTTGTTAATTAAATTCAGGTAGGATGCATTGTGCATTCATACCTTACTTTTGGAATGATCAGATTTCCTGTATTGTATTTGGATGTTGTTCAAAAAAGTTGTTCAACTGTGGCAATCATAGGGAAATAAATAAAATGGTTATCACTGCCCAATTACCACACAATATGGAAAATGAGAATAGTACCAGGAGGATATTCACTTTGGAACTCAGGTAACAGCTTGGACATTTGGTAAGTGAGATGTGAAGTCATGTCCCCAAATCAACAGTTTCTTGGCTCCAAGCTTATTGGGTTTTGATCACTAATGGCTGTGGTTCTGGAATGGTATCTATTTGCCTAAGTTAATGGAAGATAAAGTTAATCCATGGACAATACCAGGGTTAGGGGCACCAATACCCCATGTGGTAGAAAGCCATGTATAACTTGTACTCTCCCATAACTTAACCATTAATACCCTCATATTGGCCAGAAGCCTTAGCAATAGCATAAACAGTCAATTAGCACATTTTTATTAGCATATTTTTTATGTTACATGTTTATATACTGAATTATTGCAATAAATTAAGCTAAGAAAAAATAAGAAAAAATAAAAAATAAGAAAATCATGGGAAGAGAGAATACATTTACAGTACTATGCAGTATATATAGATATATAGATATAAATAAAATCCACATATAAACAGACCTGTGTGGGGGCACCTAGGTTACTCAGTCAGAGAAGCATCTCTACTCTTGATTTCAGTTCAGGTCATGATCTCAGGGTCATAAGACCCTGAGATCCAGCCCCACTTCCATCTCCACACTGGGTGTGGAGCCTGCTTTTAAGATTCTCCCTCTCCCTCTACTACTGCCCCTTTCCCTCTTCACACACATGTGCACACATGCGATCTCTCTCAGAAAATGAATGAATGAATGGACCCATGCAGTTGAAACCCGTGTTGTTCAACAGTCACCTGTATTTTCATTAAATTGTTTTTTAATTTTTAGTATAGTTAACATACAGTGTTACTAGTTTCAGGTGTACAATTTAGTAAATCAACAATTCTATATTACTTAGCACTCATTGTGATAAATGTATTCTTAATTCCCTTCAAATATTCTGTCTAGCTCCTTACCTCCCTTCCCACTGGTTACCATCAGTTTATTCTGTACAGTTGAGGCAAACTGAAAAATACTTATTTTTTTTCTTTGTCTAGTTTCTTAAATTCCACATATGAGTGAAATCATATGGTATTTGTCTTTGACATTTCACTTAGCATTATACTGTCTAGCATAATCCATGTTGATGCAAATGGTAAGATTTCATTATTTTTATGGCAGAGTAATACCTCATTGTGTATATCTGTGTGTTCATATGTGTGTGTGTATGTGTGTATAAATACACACATCTTCTTTATCCATTCATCTGTTGATGGACATGGGCTGTTTCTATAATTTGGCTATTGTAAATAATGCTGCAATGAATTTTGGAGAGTGCATATATCTTTTCAAATTCATGTTTTCATATTCTTTGTGTAAATACCCAGTAATGGAATTGCTCAGTCATATAGTAGTTCTGCTTTTAATATTTGAAGAACCTACATACTGTTTTCCATAGTGGCTGTAGCAGTTTGAATTCTGACCACAGTGCACAAGTATTTCTTGTTTCCCACTTCCTTCCTAACAGTTGTTGTTCTTGTGTTTTTGATTTCAGTTATTCTGACAGGTTTGAGGTTATATCTTATTGTGATTTTCATATGCATTTCCCTGATGGTTAGTTGGGCATGTGTTGTGTTTTTTTTTTTTTTAAGAGCGAGCTTATGAGCATGTTTTTGGGGTGGAAGGAAGGACTGGTGTAGTGGGGAGGAACAGAGGGAAAGAGAATCCTAAGCAGGCTCCATACCCAGTTGGAGATCAACATAGGGCTTGAACTTATGACCCCAAATTCACTACCTGAGCCAAAATCAAGGGTCACATGCTTAACTTACAGAGCCACCCAGGTGCAAAGTAATGTTGAACATATTTTCCTGTGTTTTTTGGTCATTTGTGTCCCTTATGTGGAAAAATGTCTGTTCATGTTTTATTCCTACTTTTACTTTTTACTTTTTATATATATCAGGCAAGTACCTTAACCCCAACTTTAACCTCTAATCTTTAATACCTAACCCCTAACACCTAAACCTAACCCCCATCCCCAAACCCAGCCCTACCCCTAATCCTAATGCTAACCCTCTGAAGAGGAGAGAACTGCAAAATATCAGGCACATACCTAACACTAACCCTAATCCTAACTCTACCCTAGATATGAGAAAGTTACTTCTTGAACACATGATAAGTAAAGCTAAGATACAACCTAGTTATTCTGGAGAAAACCCCATACATTTAAGAATTGGTAGTATTTCTGAAAATGGATGTAAAGATAGAGATAAAGACAGAAGGACCAATTGAATATCTATTTGAAGAGTATTTAGAGCTCTAAATCCCCTCCTTGCCTCAGCTCAATAGATTCTTCCTATTTTTAAATTTATTATTTCTGGTGTTGAGCTGTATGAGTTCTTTATTTTGGATACTAACCCTTTATTGGACATGTCTTTTGCAAGTATATTCTCCATTTAGTAGGTTCTTTTTTGTTTTGTTGATTATGTGCTTTGCTGTACAGAAGTCTCAATAGTGGGGGTGCCTGGGTTGCTCAGTGGGTTAAAGCCTCTGCCTTTGGCTCAGGTCATGATCTCAGGGTCCTGGGATCGAGCCTCACCTCGGGCTCTCTGATCAGTGGGGAGGCTGCTTCCCCTTCTCTCTTTGCTTGCATCTCTGCCCACTTATGATCTCTCTTTCTGTCAAATAAATAAAATCTAAAAAAAGTATCAATAGTTTATTTTTTTTTTCTTGCCTCAGGAAACATCTAGAAAAATGTTGCTATGGCCAATGTCAGAGAAATTGCTGTTACCTTCTAGAAGTCTTATGGTTTCAGATCTCATATTTGGTGCTTAATCCATTGGAGTTTATTTTGTGTCATGATGTAAGAAAGTAGTCCAGTTTCATTCTTTTGTCTCTAACTGTCCAGTTTACCCAACAACATTTGTTGAAGAGACATTCTTTTTCCCTGCTTTGTCAAAGATTAATTTACCATATAACTACGGGTTTATTTCAGGGCTCTTTATTATGTTCTATTGATTTACGTGTCTGTTTTTGTGCCAGGACCATACTGTTTTGGTTACTACAGCTTTGTGGTAAATCTTAATATCTAGAATTGTGATACTTACAGTTTTATTTTTCTTTTTCAAGATTTTTTTGGCTAATTGGAGTCTTTTGTGGTTCCATACAAATTTTAGGATTGTCTTTTCTAGCTCTATGAAAAATGCTCGTGGTATTTTGATTGGGGTTGTGTACGTCTGTAGATTAGTATGAACATTTTAACAATATTCTTCCAATCCATGAACATGGAATATCTTTCTATTTGTGTCTTCAATTTCTTTCTTCAGGGTTTTATAGTTTTCAGAATATAGATCTTTCACCTCCTGGGTAAAGTTTATTCCTAGGTATTATTTTTGGTGCAGTTGTAAGTGGGATTATTTTATTAAATTTTCTGTCATTTTGTTATCACTGTATAGAAGTGCAACAGATTTCTGTATACTAATTTTGTTTCCTGTGACCTTATTGAATTAATTTATCAATTTCTGTAGTATTTTGGTAGAGTCTTTTTGGTTTTTAAGATGATTGATCGTTAGGAATTTTGAATATAAGAAGCAGGCCATTGGAGTGGGGGTGGTGCTTTCTCTGGGTGTCAGGAAATTTGGCTTTTTACAATCTCTACAGCATAATTATAATGGGACTTGGACTCTCTTTCTCTCCAACAGTGAGAGTTGAATTAGATCACTTTTAAGTCCTCTTAAACTTTTTCCCATTTTGATTTAAGTTTCATTTAATAAGTGTATTCAATTCCTTGCTTATAGATTGATAGAAGTAGGTTATTGGTATGCAGTATATCAAATCTGTCAGAAGAAAGATCAGAGAAAGCCCCAGCAAAGATCACTCAGCTTTTAAAGTAAGATTTGAGTGAGTCAAAGAATTTCAATCTGTGAGACTGAGAGAAAAGACTGGATAGCAATGATCGTCTACTTTGAGACACAGACACCAAATGCAAAAATTACTTAATACAAAGACTATAAAGAATATATACGGGGCAGTTGGAGAAATCTGATGGTTTGAAGTCTCAAAAAACTTCTTTCCACATGGATTGTATATTCAATTGGAGCAGTTTAAAGACTTGGAAATAGCAAAAACTAATGAGGCCATGTTATTTCTGCTCCTGAGACTATGCTCCACAGGTTGTCAGAGAGGAGACAGTGCTGGTAACTATAGACCTTGTATCTTAAACACGTGATCAGGATATCACAAATATATGCTCAGTTCAGCCATTTTTTAGGCATAACTGGCATATATCATAGTAATTTCAGGTACATGGTATAATGACTCAATGTTTGTATATATTACAAGATAATCATCACAGTAAGTTCAATTAACATATGATACTATACATAGTTACAAACCATTTTTTTTCTCATGAGAAATTTTAAGATCTATTCTCATAAAAACTTTGAAATATTCAATACAGTATTATTAACTATACTCATCATGCTGTCCAACTATTTTTAACATCCATAACCATAGTGGAAAAAAACTTACATTTCCATTAACTTATGCATTAAAAATATCTATTGATGTCTATTCTTTGCCAAAAATTGTTGAATACTGGGGATGCCACAATGAAATCAGTTTGGTCTGAGTTATCCCTGTCTTCATGGATCTTATATCCCATTGAAAAAAGCAAATAATCATTTAAACAAATGAATGCTGAATTGCAAGTCTGAGAAGTGTTTTAAATAATTTCTTATTGCAAAAACATGAAATGGGGAGTTAAGAAAAGATTTTACCTCTTTTCCTAAACCAAACCAGAGGAACATCTCCAAAGATGTGATTTGCTTTGAATGCCTTGTGACTTCTTCCTCCTCCCCTTCACTCAAGCCTCAGATTTTTGTGGGATACAATACATGCAAGTATATATAATCACTGTGTTTTCTAAATGATTTGATCTAGAACTTTATTCTTTGGGATTTCCAACAAGCCAAAGGAATACAAATCATGAAAACTACAATACTGATTCTCATACCAGCATGCATTTCATTTTACTGTATATTGGACAGTTTTAAATTTGACCATGATTTGAAAACATAAGCATGTGTACCTAAATGAATCTGGGTCACATCAAGACTGCATCCCATATTTAGTCCACTTTGGACTCATTAATTGGTACCCCATCCTTCAGAAAAGCAGGGGAAATTGCCTCTAGTTTGACTACTGGATTCATCTATTTATTTGACCAATATTTATGAAATGCTTGCTTTTGCTAGATGTCAAGAGATGTAACATTGTGGAGATACAGATTGTACCCACCCTTAAGGAAATTAATGTCAAATGCTTTCTTCAGGGCATGGTGACAAATATCCCCAGTGGTTAAGAGATAGATAGATACTTGATCAAAAGAGTGATTTTTTTTTACAGTATATTATTTTGCCCATAAGATTATAGCATGATGCAGAACTACCATATCATCAATTTTCCTAAACCTGAAGGTGCTCAACAACTATTGGCAACTGAGTTTTCAATTTTTATCATAAATAACAGAAAGACAGTGAAACTAGCCTGTTATAAATGAACTCTTTACTGTTCAAGTAGTTTGCAATTTATTTTCACTCAATGGCTATTAGTATGTCAAGGCAGTAAATTAACTTTTTACTTAATAGTTTTCTGACATATCAGTTCATTATGACTGCTACAAAATGCCAGCTAACTTTAGCATTTGCAATAAAGACTGGGTTTTGACCAAAACCCCTCAGTCAGTAACAACATGGTGTCAATAAACACATATCATTCAATAATCACTCTCAACGTGAACGGCCTAAATGCTCCCATAAAACGGCACAGGGTTGCAGAATGGATAAAACGACAGGACCCGTCCATATGCTGTCTACAAGAGACACACTTGGAACCAAAAATGCATCCAGACTGAAAGTGAAAGGATGGAGAACCATCTTTCATGCCAATGGACCTCAAAAGAAAGCTGGGGTAGCAATTCTCATATCAGATAAATTAGATTTCAAGCTTAAGACTAGTCAGAGACACAGAAGGACACTACATCATCCTTAAAGGGTCTATCCTCCAAGAAGATCTAACAATTGTAAACATTTATGCCCCCAATATAGGAGCAGCCAACTACATAAACCAACTGTTAATCAAAATAAAGAGTCATATAGACAGGAATACCTTTATACTAGGAGATCTTAACACGCCACTCTCAGTAGCTGACAG
>CM052815.1:25220909-25362909 GCA_028533885.1 Nasua narica | reverse complement strand
GAGCAGACTCTAAAAGTTCCGATTTTGTGCTTTGGGGCTCTGCGGCTGCAGGGAGCTGGCCCCTCCCCCCCCCCCCACAGTCTCTCTTCCTTTCACTTTGGATTCGCTTTTCTAAAGGTCTTACCTTTCGTAAAGTGGTTGATTTTCTGCTCCTAGAATTGCAGTTCTTCCTCTCTTCTCTCTCCTGTTGAGTATGCTGGCTTTTAGAATGGTTTGATAACTATTTAGATGAACTTCTGGGATATGACTCTATCTTAACCTCCTACTTCTCTGTCATCTTGCTCCTCCCTCTGTATCCTTTTTTTGTTACACATCTTTTGCCCATTTCTTAGGTCCTTAGTTTTGTTATAATTGAGTTGTAAGGATTCTTGACAAGTCCTTTATAAAAGTCCTTTGTGGAATATAGATTGTGCCATTATCTTATATCCTGCTCTTTTGTCTTTTCATTTTAACTACATCTTTCAAAGGCCAGAAGTTTTAAATTTTGATGAAGTATCATTTATCAATATTTTCTTTTAGAGCTCTTGTTGTTCTTTATATGTAAGAAATTTTTGATTTAAGAAAAGTCATAATTTTTTCACCTTTTTTGAACTTTGATAGTTTTAGATTTTTAGGTATAGGTCTATGATGATTTAGTTTGAGAAATATTGTGTATTTGGTGTGACGTCTGAGTCAAGGGTCATTTTTGTATTGATGACAGATCATTAAAGCATGATTTGTTGAAATACAGTCCTTTGTCCATTGAATTGTTTTAGCAGCTTTATAAAAATTTGAACACACATTTGCTCATGTCTGGCTCTTTTCTTCTGTTTCAGTTATCTATATGTTCATTTTATGCCAGTATTATACTAGGTTCACTATTGTTGCTTTGTAGATAAACTGAAAATCTGGTTTTGAGTCTCACGCATATTACAGGCTTGAGTATTACAAAGCAACTAGAAGTCTGATACATTATTGTTGGGAGCAAGATAACCTTATTTCTTTTCTCATAAATATTCTAGCTATTCTAAGTAATTTACTTTCCCATATAAATTTAGTAATGAGATGTGAAATTTATACAAAACCTGTGGCACCTTTAAGAGGTTTATGTTAAATCTATAGATTAAGTTTGGAAGAATTAATATCTTAATATTAAGTATTTAAGTCCATGAACACAGTGTATCTTTACTATATTTTTTATTTCACTTATCAATAATTTTTATTTCCATGATACAAATTTTACGTGTTCTGGTAGATATACTCCTAAGTATTTCATCTCTTTACTAAGGCTATTATTATTAATGGTACTTTTTAAATTGAAGTATAATTAACATACAGTATCAAGTTTCAAATGTATAATAAATTCAACAATTTTATGCATTACTCAGTGCTCATCATGATAAGTTGTACTCTTAGTGCTTTTATCTATTTCACCCCTTCTCCATACCCACCTCTACTCTAGCAACCTCCATCTTGTTCTCGTATTCAATAGTCTGTTTTTTTGTCTCTTTGTTCATTTATTTTTCTTTCTTAAATTCCATATAAGAGTGAAATTATATGATATTTGTTTTTCTCCAACTGACTTATTTCACTTAACATTATATCCTCTATGTCCATTCATGGTTTTGCAAATGACAGTATCTCATTGTTTTATTTAGCTGGATAATATTCCTCTGTGTGTGTGTGTATATGTGTGTGTGTGTTTACTACATCTTTATTCATTCATCTATTGATAGTTGGGTTGGTTCCGTATCTTGGGTATTGTAAATGCTGCAGTAAACATGGGCATGAAAATTAGTGTTCTCATTTCCTTTGGATAAATACTCAATGGTAGAATTATTGGTAATCCTATTTTTCATTTTTTGAGGGGCCTCTATACTCCACAGTGGCTGCACCAGTGGCTGCACCAGTTTTCATTCCCACCAACAGTGCATAAGAGTTCCCTTTTCTCCAAACTTATTTCTTATCATTTTTCTTCTAGCCATTCTGACAGATGTGAGGTGATACCTCCTTATGGTTTTGATTTGCATTTCTCTGATTATGAGGTATGTCTTCTTTGGAAAATAGCTATTCAGATCCTCTGTTCACTTTTTAGTTGGATTGTTTCTTTTTTGGTTGTGAGTTACGTGTTTTTTATATATTTTATATATTAATGCTATATTATTTACACCACTTGCAAATATGTTCTCCCATTCAGTAGTTTGCCTGATATGTGACCAGTAAAACATTCCATGTACACTTGAAAAGAATGTGTATTCAGCTGTTTCTAGATGGAATGTCCTGTATTTATATGTTCATTCTATCTGGTCTAATATGTCATTCAAAGTCACAGTTTCGTTATTGATTTTCTATCTGGATGATCTATCTATCGATAAACATGGGATCTCAAATTCCCCTACTATATTGTATTATTGTGAACAATAAATGAACAACAAAAATACAATTGATCCTTGTTTCCTAACAACTAGCTTAACTCACTCACTTGTTCTAAAAGCTTGTAGATTTTTTAAGATTTATTTTTTAAAAGATTTTATTTATTCATTTGACAGAGAGAGAGATCACAAGTAGGCACAGAGGCAGGCAGAGAGAAAGTGGGAAGCACGCTCTGCCCAGCAGAGAGCCCGATGCGGGGCTCGATCCCAGGACCATGAGATCATGACCTGAGCCGATGGCAGAGGCTTTAACCCACTAAGCCACCCAGGCACCCTAAGATTTATTTTTTAGAAATTTTTTATATTTATTTATTTGTCAGAGCACAAGCAGGGAGAACAGCAGGCAGAAGGGAAGCAGGTTCCATGCTGAGCAAGGAGCCTGATGAGGGACTGGATCCCAGGACTCTGGGATCATGACCTGAGCCAAAGGCAGATGATTAACTGACTGAGACACCCAGGCATCCCAAGCTTATAGATTTTTTTTTGAATATCATACCAATATAATTAGATATTCTGTAAATGAAGACAATTTCATTTCTTTTCTGTATTAATTTTTTTTTTTTATTTCACTGACAAGGGCTTCCACTCTTAAGCTGAATAGAAATAATGAGATCATTTGCAGTGATCCCAATTTTAATGAAATAGTGTTAGCTTTATATGATATCAGTTGTAGGTTTTACATTTGATCAATGTGATTCACTTAATCACATTGAGGAAATTATATTTCTAATATGCTGTGGATTCTTATAATTAATGGATATTGACTTTTACTAAATGCCTTTTTAGAATCTAATGTGATAATTATATGATTTTTCTTCTTTAGTCTATAGGAAATGGTGAATTATGTTTACTGAGTTTTCAAATGTTAAGCTTCCCTTGCATTCCTGCAGTAAACCCCATTTGGTCATAATGCATTATTTCTCAAATGTATTTTTTTTAAAGATTTTATTTATTTATTTGACAGAGATCAGAAGTAGGCAGAGAGGCAGGCAGAGAGAGAGAGGAGGAAGGAGGCTCCCTGCTGAGCAGAGAGCTGGATGTGGGGCTCCATCCCAGGACCCTGAGATCATGACCTGAGCTGAAGGCAGAGGCTTTAACCCATTGAGCCACCCATATGCCCCAATTGGAAGTTTTTTAAAGTATTAATTTAATCAATAAATATAAAACTCTTAAAGGTATGTATTTATTTCTGAGTGAAATTTTTATCTTTTAAGATAAATAATTTTATCTGATATAAAAAATTTATTTATATAAATTATTAATGTTTTCCCTTAAAGTCCCCTTCCCATTACTGTCTTTAGGATTTGTCATAATGTCCCTTCTTTTACATGTAATATTGGTAATTTGACTTCTCCCTTGTTTCTTAGTATAGAGACAATAAATTTATTTTTTTAATACATAAAATTATTTCTGTTGTATGGTTTTCCTGCCTTTAATTTCATTGGCTAGTTTTCTTATCTGTAGTATTTTCTTCCTTTTGCTTACTCCGGGCTTAATTTGCTCTTCTAGTTTGTGTGTGTGTGTATGTGTGTGTGTGAAGTTTGTCTTTTAAGGTGGGCATTTGTATTATTGATGTTAAATCTTGTTTGTTTTCTACTAAAAGTTGGTAATACTATGTATTTTCCCCTAAGCCTTATTTTGGCTATATTCACCAATGTTTCACATGTTATGACTTAACAGAAAATATTTTCTAGTTTCTCTTGTGATTTCCTCTGTAACTTCTGGTTATTTGTTAATTTGTCATTTAACTTTGTCTTTTTGATTTGTAGTTTATTCCATTGTGTTCACTTCAAATCTTTTACATTTATTGAAGTTTTATTTTTACATGTATGTGGCCCAATATGTTCTATTTCAGTGAATGTTCCTTTTGCACTTGAAAATAGTGTCTTATGCTATTGATTAGGTAAAGTGTATTATAACTGCAAGCAGGTGAAGTTGGTTGATAATGTTTAGATATTCTATATCCTTATTGATTTTTTTGTTTACTTGGGGGGAGTTCTAAAGTCTTCAACTATAATTTTGGCTTCGTCTATTTCTCTCATGAGTTCTGTATTTTTTGCTTCATGTAATTATATTAGGAAAATGCTGATTTAGCATTTTTAGATCTTTTTGATGAATTGACGCTTTGCCATCGTGTAATATGTCTCTATATATCTAGCAGTGTTTCTTTTTTTTTTTTTTGAAGTCTTTGATATTAATGTAGCTTTCTAGGTTTTTTTTTTTATTGATAGTGTGTCCATCCTTTTCAGTCATTTTGCTATCAACTTACCTATGTGTTTACTTTTTTATAAAAGAGCATATAGTTCAATTTTGCTTTGTTCTAAGATTTTCTTCCTTTAAATTTCATACCTTTTTCCTTTAATCAGTGATATGGTTGGTCCTAAATTACCATCTTGTTGGCTTTTTATATTTGTCTTATACTTTGTTCCATTTTCCCTCCTTTTCTGCCATACTAGTTTATTTTTTATGATTTATTCTCCACTGTTAAGTTGTTATACATGTTTTTTTGTTGTTTTTAGTTGTTGTTCTTAAGTTTAAAATATGTCTTTAATTACATTTCTAACTTTTCAGTCTATCTTCAAATAATGTACTGCTTCATATATAATGTATGACTCATATCAGTGTATTTCCAATTCTACTTTTGAAATTTTTTCATGTTTTATTGTTAAATATGTTCTACATTGCTTTAAATAACTAAACAAAAATGGCAGTAATTTATGAAAACTCATTAAAATATAGGAAAATTATTTCATATTTCCTTTTATCATTTCTGATCATTATTTGTTTAGATGGAGTTTCTGTCTAGTGTCATATTTCTTCTTGAAGAAATTCAATAATAGAGTTCTGCTATAAATGAATTATTTTAGGGTTTGTCTGATAAATATTTTGCATTTGTTTTGGAAAAATTTTGCTGGGTATAGAATATTGGGTTTGTAGGTTGTTTTTTTAAGTATTTAAAAGCAATTTTTTTTCTGGCTTGCATGATTTCTGATGACCTGCTGTAATTCTTAGTTTTCGTTTTCCTCACTGTAATGTGTCTTCACAACTTTATCTTTGCTAGGAGAATTTTTTGTTTTTGTTTATGGGTTTGATTTTTTCCCCCCTCATTTATTTATTTACTTATTTATGTGTGTATTTATCTTAGAGTTCCTAGAGTTTTCTGAATGTATGGTTTGACGTTTTTCTTTAATTTTCCATATTATATCTTCAAATGTATTTTTTGCCCTATTCACTTTCTCTTCTCTCTCTGGGATTAAATATTATAGGCATCTGACCTTCTAATACTGTCCCACAGCTCTTTAAATATATATTTTCTTCATTCTTTTTTCTCTTTTGTCTTTTTTTGAGTAATTTATATTAACCTATCTTCTAATTCACTGCTTTTTTCCTCTGTTGGGTTGAGTCTACTAATGAGGCCATTAAAAAAGATAGTTATTCTTATATCTAACATTTTTTACTTAGGGTTCTCATCTCTCTTTTGATGTTCCCTATGTGTTGATGCATTTTATCAATCTTCCCTGCTATATCCTTTAGTGTATCAATTACAGTTATTTTAAAGTCTCTGACAGTTTCAGTATCTGGGCCATCCTTGAGTTCTGATGGTGTCAATTGCTTTATTTCTTTACAATTGAGTGAGTTTTTTTTCTTCATTTTCTGTGGCATGCTTTTTGATTGAATGCCTATGCTCATGTGTAGAACAGGAGACAAGATAATAAATGAAAAATAAACCTTGAAATAGGCAGTTTTCCTGTCAAACTCTAAGCAGGGGGAGTTGAGTCTATCAGCAGCTGAACAAGTTGTGGTATTGTTTTATTGTTCCTTTCATGCTCTCTAGGCCTCAAATTCCTATGAGGGTGGGCTGCTTTTCACTTGTATTTAGAGTACTCGCTGCATTGTTAGATGATATTTATCAGTATCCCTGTTCCTTCTCATCTTTCAGCAGTGCCTGTGTGCCTTTGCTAGAGGGCGTTTGTCTCTGTGCTCTTATTCTTCCCCCATCACTGCTGGAGCAGCCTCTGTGCATGTGGGTCTTGGAAATGAGTATCAATTTTCCTGTTATTCCTTACCTGGGTAAACAAACTCTTCCTTAAATCTGTACTCAGTCTTGTACAGGACATTCCTTTGCTTCCCCTGGCAGTTACAGACTTCTGCTTGTTATAGTCTAAAGATAAATCACTGCTCCTTCCCCAGGACTAGAACGTTTATTGATCTGCTACTGTTTTCCTAGTCATAATAGATCTTTGTGTCCTGGGAGTGACAAATCTATTGTCCTTTTCAAGTGGCTATAGAGACCTTTAGTAGAAAGTGTTATTAGAGTGGGCAGGACTTTGTGTCTACATGCTAACATGTATCACTTAATTTTTGCATGCCAGTACCACTGAGAACTCTTCTAGTCTTGTTCTTCTTTTGAGTATCTAATGGAGGTCCATGGAAAAGATTTTCCAAATGGATGCAATTTTCACTTCTGTCTGGTGCCTGCATCTATTCTAAAATACCATATTGACCCACACTTGGCCTTTTACAATACATTACATTAAGTTATTCCATCTTAATTGCCTATATGGTAGCTTCCTGTGTTTTTCATGCTTTGACAAAGGTACAACTTTTTTGTGCTTTGTTTATCCTTAGAAGGGCTTATTCTTTTTTGGCCTCCAGATTACTTGGTTGCTTTACAAACTTACCTTTCTGATGGGGTCAAAAATTATGATTTTGTAGATTGCACAGCTCTTTATTATTGTTAGATATGAATGACGTTCTCTAGAGCTTTTTATATCCTAAGTAGAAGATTTTTCTATAGTGAATCTAACTGTAATTAGCGAATTCTAACTATCCTACCAATAAGTTGTAAAATGACTCTGCCTGACAAGAACCTGGAAGCTAGGTTGTTTTTAGTAGGTGAAGTTAAGACTCATGCTTTTGCAAAATAAATAGTTTGAGTTTCTAAGATTGGGAGCAAACAAACAACCACATAGCTATTTGGATTTGTAATGCCCATAGATACAGATTTTTAAATTAGAATTCAAAAATGTAAAATCATGTCGGATAGAGGTACATAGGATTGTTTCTAAATCAATATATGAATTTATTACAAACATCTGTTAATGGAGTCAGGGAGGGAGACCATTGTGGAAGGATGGTTGCTTATGGTAGCTTATGGAACAATGTAGATAATTTGGGAAACCATTTCGACCTAATCTTGGTATCATGCATATATGTAAAGAAACACTACTATATATGGAAGGAGCTGGATCACCAAAGAGTCATAACCCTGAGCATCGAAGCGGTTTTGCTGTGGGGACTCTACTGAGCTTCAGTTGAAGAGGGGAAAGTATGTCTTCTTATTGTAGGGGGACTACTTGGATTGATTGGCAGAAACCTAGAAAGTCATGAGTGAGATGCCAGTGGTAATAGGGACAATAACTTCAGTCAGAGTGAATTCATTGTACAGCAGTTATGGCTTTTGGCACAGACCATTAGCAACTCTGGATACCGACCTTCAATCAGGAGACAACTGCCAAAGACAGGATTATCCAAAGATCTGCATTTACAGACTCTGCCCTTAAACAAAAGGCCTCAGAATATGTTCTTCTATCAGGTAAATGAAGATGAGCAGAAATAGCAACTAATTCATGGACATATTCAAAAAGCACTGAGGATTTGAGGGTGATGAAATCCCTAGGAAATGCTGAAATCACTGTTAGCAAAGTTGACTGTTCCCTGAGTCATTTTAATTTGGTCATAAAAGCCACTTGAGTACTCAAGCTAGTGGGATACAAAGGGTGTTTGAATTTCAAGATGAAAGAATCTACACAGAGTCTAATTTAATAACTATCCTTGACATCCCTTCAGGATACAGACTGTATTATTATAATTGCATTGTAGTATCTAATCTGGTAATTGACACTGATAGTTTTTTCATTAAATGTTTACTGAATAAAGAATGACCATAAACTTAAAGAGAATGTAATTTGATACTTTGACAATATTTATTAGGGCTTTTTTTTGCTTGAATAGCTAGATCCGAGTAAAAACATTCTATAAATGAACATACCATCATTTCTATCAACTGTCCATGTGTTTGCTTATACAGGTAAAATATTTAAAAGTATACAGATTGTAACATTTCTAAAGCTGGTCCAATAGTAATTAAAATGGTTTAGAAGTTTAATAAATTTTCATGCCTGTTTATGGTCTGTGAATTATGGAGTACCTGTGTCAGATACAACAGCTCAGGAGCTACTTAGAATTGTAGAATCCTATCAGATATTATCTATAGACTCATTTTACCATTGGGATCCATAGATTCTTCAGAAGTGGGAACCATAGTTTCTAGGAACAACAAAAAATTCTATGAAAAAATGCCTTATTAATGCACATGCCATATAGTAGCAAAGATTATCTTGCTTGATTACCCCCAGGGTGGAAAATGAGGCTAACTTAATTCAGGCATAGTCTAAGACAGGAATTGGCAAACTACAATTTATCGTACAACTCTACCCCCAGCATGTTTTTATAAATACAGCTTCTGTTTTTGTTTTTTTGTTTTTGTTTGCTTGTCTTTTGTTTTTTGAGGCAGGGGAGAGAGGGAGAGAAAGAATCTTAAACAGGTTCTGTGCTCAGCCTGGAGCCTAATGTAGGGTTGGATCTTAGCCAAAATCCAGTCTGATGCTTAACTGATTGAGCTACCCAGTGTCTCTGCAAATAAAGTTTATTAGAACACAGGCATACCTATTGGTTTATGTATCTTACAATAGAAGAATTACAACAGAGACCATATGACTTCTAATACCTAAAAATTTTTACTATCTGGCTATTTTCAGAAAACTACTTATTTCTGCTCTAAGATAAACCAATTAATTTTTGCCTGTGCAAGCATGTGTTTTATTAACAAATGTGTTTTATTAACGTTAGAAATACTCAGGGCGCCTGGGTGGCTCGGTGGGTTAAGCCGCTGCCTTCAGCTCAGGTCATGATCCCAGGGTCCTGGGATCGAGCCCCACATCGGGCTCTCTGCTCAGCGGGGAGCCTGCTTCTCCCTCTCCCTCTGCCTGCCTCTCTGCCTACTTGTGATCTCTCTCTCTGTCAAATAAATAAATAAAATCTTAAAAAAAAAAGAAATATTCAGGTATTTTACCAACAAAATGAATTTATTCAGGAATAGGAGAATAGAAGTTGGAGACTTGTGAACTATGGGAAACCATAGGCGGGTCCAGAGAACAAAGTAGAAGAATATTTATTTGTAGAGAAGAGGGAGGAAGCTGGGAAGGGCTGCTTTGAAGGAAGATTTTGTTGGAGGAAAGCAAGAGTTCAGGGTAGTGATAGTTTCTTATTGGTTGAGTTATGGCAGTTTCTCACTGGCTAGGCTAGCAAGGAGGAAATCTTCCTTTCTTGTGCTGGGTAATAAAATCAACTTCCTGCCCAGGAATGTGAAGTAAGCTGCAATAGCAAGTATGTGTGTGAGAGCTCCCCATTCAGGGCTTTCAGGCTCCATTTCAACTGAGGTTTCTTTTATTCATGTTTTTAATTTCTTTTTATGCATATAGTATTTTCAGAGAGAGTGTTAAGTTCAGAGTGTTGAGCTCAGAAATAATGGAGATAGAATTTGCAAGGAGGGTTTGTTGTGTATGGCCCAGAAGAAACTTTGAATCTTATATGATGAAATTTGAGTTAACTAATGTGCAAATTTGGGTCTAAATGTTAATATGATCTGGCAAATATACACATGGAAATGCCTTGGGACATTTGGGTTACATACTTGTAAATAGAAAATCAGTGATTCTTAGCATCTTATAATAGATTCTGCTTCACAGTGTGCTCTTTAAGGTAACTTTACTGTATTTTTTTATTACTGTGAATAAAAGCTCAAGATGTTACAATGTATTTGATTAAATATTAATAAAATGTGCTTGAGAGAGTGAATGTCTATCAGCAAAATGAAGGGGAAATGTCATCTGGACCTGACAGAGACACTTATGGGGAACCAGCAATGGAGATTGCTCTAGGAGGCAGATGAGAGTATTTTTCACAACTACAGTTGAGTAAAATGAAAACGCCTAACTCTGTCCCTCTATGGCAAAAGCTGGGGAATTATCAATCTTGTCAGTATCTGAATACTATTTTGCTGGCGGACTTTAATTACATAGGCTAGACAGCTTGCAAGGGGGGAAAAAAAAAGTTGAGAATCTCTATTCTGGGGTAAATTTCCTAAGCAGCGTGTGAGAGGTGTATGTAGAAATCCTGTTGACAAAATATTTTGTGCAAGTGCCTCCCACACACAGCTTTAAAATGTTACCCCTATGTGTTTTCCACTCCTGCTGCTATTCAAGTAACAAATGTCTGCAGCTTCTTAATCTGTTTCTTTCTCTCCCTTGCCCCATGACTCCTCCAAGAAACATTGCATTCATCTCCTTATGTCATTTCATGTAATTTTAAAATGATTTTACAATTAATTCGAGTGCTAAGTTTTTCTAAGAAGTTTTCTGGAAGGTAAGTTAAAGTAAATGAACCATGAACATGTTACACTGGTATAATAAGCTTTTAAGGTGGTGAAATTCACTTTTTCATTGAAAAAGTTACTTTTTTATATCTTTTGGGCATTTTAAATATTTTCAGGGAAAATTGAGGAAACACACAGCTTGAAATTATGAAACAACTAAAATGTTTCTTTTGTAAGATCTAGCATTTTAATGATGTAATCCTTCCTCAATGAATACAGTATTTTGCTTGTCTCCATGTTAAGTGAACCATCATTTTGGTCAAAGTATCTTTAACAGTTCCTGGAAGCTATCTGGAAACTGTCCACTGAGCAGGCCCCTGAAAATGCACTAACAAGGACATTCAAGTCATTCTTTCATTCGTCGTTCACCCAGTAAACTTTTATTGAACCCATGTGGTGTTCATATTAGGAGTATATGATAACAAATGGAAAGAGCATATAGACTGTGGATTCAGGAGACATTAGAGTGGAATCCTGCCTTTGTCCCTGCCGGCTGTGTGGCTTTGGGCTCTATGTTTGACCTTCCTGAATCTCAGGTCCTTCCCATTTTATCTTCACATATATGGGGATATGAGGATTAGAGATAACAGTATGTACAGAATTTAAGATATGTAGAATTTCAGTATGTGCAGAATTTAAGATAAGATATTAAATAACAGCTTAAACAAGTTATTTGTATCCTTTTCTTTGTGGAAAGGGTTATAATGGAATGCTGGAAAAGAAAGAGCAGCATAGTGTGGACTGCAGTCTCATGTTAAGACATCGGGATCTGAATCCATATTAGAACTTTTGGCTCTAGTGGGGTCTCAAAATGGCCTAACTCTGTGATACAGAGAAAATACAAATTCTTTATTTGACCTATAACCAATTAAGTCCCTCTGATGGATATGGCAGTCAGTGTTAAATGTCCAAAACAACTTAGCTTTAAAGCTCAGGGTGGGCAATAACGCAAATACTCTCATTAAATCAAAATGAGGTGGAGACACCATTTAACACCATTTAACTTTGTACATGAAATTCTTTTTCTTGGCATCGTTGCATTGTTTGAGGACTTTTAACTTAAATTAACAGTTGAGGCAGAAGCGTTCCAACTGATACTAAAAATGGAATCTTAAACAAAATAAAGCTCTCCTCAGAATTCTAAAATAGAATCATTTTGTTCTAAGATGCTGATAATCTCATGGCAGTGACTCAAAGCCAAATGAAGTGAAGAGTACATTGGTGCCGATCTTTGCCCAGATGAACCTGAGGTAGAATCTGCATCACCCATGAACATGTAGAAATGCTGAGATGGGATTATAGTTTTGCCTTGTGTATAGTACCAAATATTTTTATTCTTTCACTGCCCTTGAGCAACTGATAAACACTTTATGACTACACTCAGCATATTGTGGTTTCTCTCTTTTCTTTTTTTTTTTTTTTCAAGTTTGAGTTAAAATATCTGGCTTACCTTTTAATCATTGAAATAGATCCATATGTGTGAAAAGGAAGCAAAAATACAGATTTTCCATATGGCTTTTTCAGGTATAAACCACCTTTAAAACAAATAAATGTAATCCCTTGTCTGAAAGGAAAACTAATTTGTACACTATATAAAAGTTTTTTTGTGTGTTTTGTTTTTTTGTCATTAAGTCATTGCTGAGGGTGGAAAATCCCTTCTAATGGCTCATGTAACTTGTCACAGGTAGGTGGCATTTGATGACTCACAGAATAGGAACTGTGGTGCAGATAAATTATTTTTTGGCTATAAAATGATGCTGGTTTATTTTGTACTAATAGGAAAGTTAATAAATGTCATTTAAGTCATTAAAAGTGAAGTTTCTGACTATTGGAAACTGTAATCCAACAATGTTTTGAGAGAGAAAACAATTATGGTAATCTACCAACATGGCTAATATTCCTACCATTAATGTAGTCAGTCGACCATTTATTAATAATCCTTAGCAAATCTGACCTTCATCAAGCAATGAATAACTTGTCTCATAGTTTCACTCAAATGGGAATACTCTCAACATTTGCACTTTATACTGAAGGTTCCTTCCTACACATAAGTATCCTGCCGTAAAATAGTTTTTAAAATAAGGCATTAACTGGACCTAGTGTGGGCAAGAGTGTTGGAAAATGGACATCTTCATATATTGCTTGTGGGAGTAAACTAGACAACATTTCTAGAGGGCAATGTATATTAAAAGATGATATCGTCTTTGAACTAGAGTCTAATTCTAGGAGTCTGTTCCATGGAAGTAGACACATGCCAAGAATGTTCATCACAATATTTATTTACAATAGAAAAAAAAAGAAACAGAAATTTTCCATAAAAGGATTTTAAAGATGTTATTTCTATATAATATGTCACAATTAAAATTATGTAAATTTAGTTTCAATAATAGGAAATGTTTATAGAATTTACAAGGATAAAGGAGGTTATAGAAAGCTGTATGTGGTATCTACTTTTGTAAAAATAAGTGTAGTATAGAGGTAAACATATCTATAGACGTGTGTATATTATACACATTAAAGATATTTGATGCACTGGGTGTCATAGGCAACTAATGAATCATTGAACACCATATCAAAAACTAATGATATACTATATGCCAACTAACTGAACATAATAAAACAAAAAAAATTTGCAAATGAATAGAACAAAAAATATTATATTAAAATAGTCATCTCTGTATAGATAATTTGAACTTTCCCTTGTGTTCTTACCTGTGTTTATCTTTTTCTAAGAAAAATATGAATACTTGTATAGTGAAAACTAAAATAAAATATATGTCATTCATTGACTTCCTTCTCTACTCTTACTCTAGGATGGCTTTGTCCTCTTGTAAAATTACAAGAGCAGAAAAAGCAATTTAAACAGTAAGCTACCAATATCATGTTTCCTTTCTTCCACCACACATGAGACACCACGAGTTTTATCTCTTCATCCTTATCCTTCCCTACTTCCACACACCCAGATGAAGCCCATTTAGGGCTTTGACTGGAGGCAGAACAGCAGAACTTTGGGCTTCTTATTAGTGACCTCTCTGAGTATATATCTGATCTTTTTTCTTCCATTTGTTGGCAGAATTTTCCCTTTCTTTTTTAGCTTGAAAGCTGTTCTTCACATTATCCATCTTTATCCATGTGGGAAAGGGCATTCAAAGTTTGAACCTAGGATACTAGCAAACCAGATTCTTCCGTTGCATGTCTATGTCTCTCTACTTGAGAACTTCATGAGAAGCTACCTGCTCAGCAGGGAGACTGCTTCTCCCTCTACTCTTCACCCCTCTCATATTCTCTCTCTCTCTTACTCTTTCTTATATAAATAAAGTCTTTGAAAAAAAATACCTATTCAATTGTTACTAATGTGAAGATAACATAGTATATACAATATGATTAGAGTAATGCCTGGCATATAGTAAGAGCACAAAAATGCTGGTTTATAGTGATAATGATTATCCATGTGTTTTGTCATCAGATAGAATCCATTTTAGGAAATAGAGGCAGAGAACTGGGTTAGAAAACAACAGTGAACTGTTATTCACACGTAAGTGCAACCACAATAGTTTATTGTTCCTTACTTCCATGTATAAATTTCCCATCTGTAACTTATAAATATGGTTATACTACATGTGTATAAGTTCTGCATTTGATTCAAAAGTGAAAAAAAAAATAAGATAGACACCCAACACAGATTTCCACTTATCTGTGTAAAGTGTTAGGCTGCTTACTCCAAATCAGAACAACTGAATCTCCGTTCAGATTTCTTCAAGTTTCTGTTGGCATCTTCTTATTGAGTCTTTATTTCAGGCTTCATCCTCTACAATAATAGTTGTATTGATGAGTATAGAAGTAATATTTAATTTAGATGATAAATAGCTGTACAACAGCTTTATCTTCTTACCTTGATCCAAAGGTTTCATTCTTAAAGTTGGAGTCATGTTTTTGTTAACATGTCTGTTTCTCATTTCTTCCATTTTTGCAACTAGTACCACTCTTTTAACATTTTTTTCTGTGCTAGACCCTGCTATCTCCTTGTCTCAACATTAGCTATGGGATTTTGGCCAGCACAATGCAGAGCACATAGTCTTTTATTGTTATTAGCTGTAACATAATTGATTACAGTATATATCTCACTAAGAAAAGAAGTTAGATTTTTTACTGTACATAGTAAAAAAATGTTTTTCAGGTATTTGGTTTGCATTTACTAAATTTTAAAAGATTTTATTGCAAAGATTTATGCCTCTGTGTTTTATTCATTTCATGTTCATTAAAAACAAAGATAAACACAGCCTTAAAATAATTATTTTTCTAGAGGACTTGGCCATAGCAATCACAAAATGTAAAAGATTTCAATTTATCTAATGTTTATGAATATTTTGACCATTCTAATTTGTTTCTTTTTTCCTGAAAAATGAAACTAAAATGATTCATTGTAGTAGCTTTCCGTTTTAATAAATTGCCACAAATTACGTAGTTTAAAATGGCAATGTATTCTCTCTAGTTCTAGAGACTAGAAGTCTGAAATCAAGATATCAGCAGGGCCATCTGAAGGCTCTAGGAAAAAATCCTTCATTGCTGCTTTCTTTACATGGCCTTAATCCATCTGTGTTTATCTGTATCTCTGACCCTCTCTTATTCCTTACATAGGAATATGAATACTAGTCACTGGATTTACAGTCCACCCTAATCCAGTATGACCTTGTTTTATCTTATTACATCTAAAGACCCAATTCCCAAATAAAATCACATTCACAGGGATTAGGGAATTAAACCTAACTTTCTGGAAGACAAAATTCATCCCACAAAACTCACATAACATTTTATACCTGAATTATAGCATTTAAATTATAATTACTAGTTTAGGAGGTGTTTATTCCTTTTTCCTTTTCCCACCATCTCCTACTGCCCAGCCCTCAAGGACAAGTTTCATTTTTTAATGTTTTATATATCGCTTTGCAGTTAGCATGTTGCTGAGCACATTACCTCAATTTCATTTATAATGTGAGAGTTATGAATGAAGGAAGAGTTGGTCTACACCAGTGATTTGCACAACTTGTCATCAGCAATGCTTTGAAACCTTTGAATAAAAGTTATGGGTTTCTCCACTAGAAATTCTGATTCATTGAATAATGGTGGGATCCAGTAATCTGTATTACAATTTGCTGAGATGATTCTACCTTTTTGTCCAGCATGGAAAATACTCTAGGCTTTGTGATTATAGACAAATGATAGTGGAACCATGCAGGGGAGCTGTCCCCCATTTCTCATGCCCATGCATACTGTTTTACCACAAGTCATTTAATTAACTTGGAGTCATTTCTTCATTGGTAAGATGAGTGATGAGCACTTCTAAAATTCTGATTCTCCTGTTCAAAGTCACTGTTTGTTCTTGAAAATGTGTGGGTATAGTTGGAGGATTTCCACTTTGGGACTTTGTAAAGAAGATAGTATTTTTGAAATGATTTCTTAAGTATCTTCTTGGCCTAGTTACTCTGAAATTATAAGAAAAGCATCAATGGTGGTTATATTTTTAAAAAATTTTTAAAAGATTTTTATTTATGTATTTGAGAGAGAGTGAATGCGAGAGAATACAGAGGGAGAGGAAGAAGCAGATTCAACTTTTAGCGGGGAGAGCCCCATGTGGGGCTCCATTCCAGGACTCAGAGATTATCACCTGAGACAAAGGCATACACTTAACTGACTGAGCCTCCAGGCATCCCAATGGTGGTTATCTTTGAATGAGTACTGGAAGAATAGATGGTTTCTTTTCACTATATTGCACATTTTTATAATGAGCATATATTATCTTAATAATGGAAAACTATTAATACATATTCTAGTTTTAACAAGCAAAGATTAAATACCAAGAAGAGAAATGTAAGAAATCAAGTTCTCAAAAAAAAAAAAATTAAACAACTGAAGGAAAAAAAAAATTCAAGAGGCCCACAGAATCAAAAGAAATGCATGTACAGTTCAAAACAGGGGAGCAAAACTGATATAAAGTGGAAGATATAAGGCTTTCAATATTGGTATTGTTGGCCTTCTCATTTTTATATCATGTGTAAGATCTTTGATTTAATTTTTACTGGAAAATGATGTTTTCTCTTAAAAAGTTTTTAAGGTGAGGGGCGCCTAGGTGGCTCGGTGGGTTAAAGCCTCTGCCTTCGGCTCAGGTCATGATCTCAGGGTCCTGGGATCAAGCCCTGCATTGGGCTCTGCTCAGTGGAGATCCTGCTTCCCTCTCTCTCTGACTGCCTCTCTGCCTACTTGTGATCTCTCTCTCTGTCAGATAAATAAATAAAATCTTTTTTAAAAAAGTTTTTAAGGTGAGGTTTATTTAAAATTAGAATATTTTGAATTTGTTCAACCCAAAGAAAATAGATAAAATAATGAAACTGTCATACTGGGGGAAACATTGTCAGCAGCAGTGTCAGAGGTGGGTGTTCTCAGATGAAGACACAGGTATAAGAAAACTGGGATAGAAGTCCTCACACCTTATTCTTTTAAGGCTAACAAGTGGAAAATGTCTGTTCATAAAGTATATACTTCTCTATTTTTACACACATATTTATAAACTGACAGTTGGAAATCTTACAATAAGAATTTAGCTTTTCTGTTTCAAAATTCAAAATTTGAAATTTCTCCCTTAAAAGAAATCAAACCCAGGAGAAAGGATACTGCGGGGGTACATTGAAAAGAAAGTCAATTTGGCAGTTGATAGTTTTATTATTTCCTTTGGTTTTGTGTGAGGCTTTGTCTTGAGAGGAAAAGTCAAAATGAACAACTTCAAAATGAATGGGGGAATTTGCCTTTGTGAATACATAGGTAGTACTTCAGTAGTCAGACCATTCATGCAAAAATAAGGTCCTAATTTTGACTGCATGGGAAAAATAGATTATTTAGGTGATGTGAATAATTGGGATCATGCCTTAAATTTTGGGGTAACAACGATTCTGGTAAAAGGAGAAAATCTCTTTTTTTAATAGCATAAATTTATTGAAATTTTTTGTTTATGGTAATAGTTTTCTTTTTTTCCCCCAAATATGTTTATTTTATTTTTTCAGTGGAGAAAATCTCCATTACAAACTTAAGTTGATTCAAATATTGGAAAAGTTACTTAACTCATTGTTATCTTCTTAGTGCTTGATTTATATCTCAAATCAGATATAATAATTGACCAGGAAGTGATGTATAAAGACTTAGAATTTTCTTACAAATATATGTACAGGGCTTTTAGGTCATGCTTGGATATATGACCACTTGAGAAGGCTAGTATGCACAACCTATTTTCTAAGAATTTCTAGACTACTATTCTGGGTTGCCTAGCAACCAGAAATCTTCAGCATTCAAGAGTTGTCTTCCCCTGGTGAAATGTCAGTCCCCTTAAGAGTAAGTCCTAAGTGATGTCCTTCAAATTAGGGATAATTTCACTCAGGGAGTGAAATAGCTTCTTTAGAAGTAGACTTAACGCACATGAAAATTTAGAGACAAAATTACAGATGGATACAACAAACTGGGGGAAGTCCTGGGGTCCACTAAAGTAGCATTGTAATGAACCAGGAAAAGGATATTGGAAACACCAATATTGGAGCCCTTGTATGTTTAGAAATCTCAGTCCTAAAGAATTGTTTGTTCCTGTTGTAGTGTGCTTATCTCATAGGCAGCAAAGCTAGAGAAGTTTCTATACCATAAACTGAGTAGATAATTTCTTTCTCTTTAGCTCTTTTAACACTGATACTACAATCCCTAATAGCAGAAAATCTGTTTTTATGGTGTTTACACGTCCAATCCACTACCAGATTCTGTTGATTTGCTATTTCTCCTTGCCCTCATCATCATTAATGCCACAATCTGTGTAATAAGACTTCTCTTTTAGACTTCGAGAATAACTTTCTGACTGGTCTGCCCATATCCAAACTTTCTCCACTAATCTATTCTTCAGACTACACACGTTTTCAAAGTGCAAATTTAATTACATCAGTCCCTATCTCCACATACTTAACATCTTTAAATTATTTTCATTACTTTTAGGATAAACGTAAATGTTGTCTTTCACCAAGGTCCCTCTTGTTTTCTCACTTCTGAGGAGATTCCTCACCCAGTTCTTTTCAACTTCAGGATCTCTCCATGCTTTTCTCTTCACCCAAAGTACTCTCAGAGTAATATATAATTTTTCTTTGACAGCATTTACCATATCTGCAATTCTGCATTGATTTATATGATTATTTTATTAGTGTCATCATCCCTTACTAGACTGGAGGTTCCATAAAAATATAAATCAAGTCTATTTTTAATCATCATGCACTCCTAGTTTCTAGTGCACGTAGTCTAACACTACATAGGTACTCAATAAATATTTTGTTGAATGTATAAAAAGATAAATATAGTATATCCTTTCTCTTTTTTCTTTTAAAAGGAAGTCTGGGGTGAGCACTATAATCAGCAATATCTTAACATATCCATAAGGTAATTTTTTTTTTAACATTCTGGCTCAATGTATTTCTTTTTAACAAAAAGAATTAAAAATAGAGTCGCCATCTACCTGAAGTGCTTCTGCTCATGAAAATATGAAAACACGTTTATCTCCTCAATATCCCAAAGAATATACATTATTTAATGTTTCCCATCTGTCACACAGATAATATTAAAAGTCCTCAATGAAATATCATGCAGGCTTGAAAAGAAACACTCTATTTCAAAACTATCCATATAGATTACTCTGTAAGTCCATTTTTATTAATAGAGATAAACCTGATTTATTTTGAGAAAAGTATATAGTGATGCTATCATGAATAAATCATTTATTTTATTTATTTTAGCTCCTAGAATTTTTAAAGATAATTTTTGGGGGATGGAGGTAGGAAATCAATGATCCAAAGCCAAACATAATCAGTATGGGACGGGTCACTAATTAAAGTTCTAAAATTACCTTCTCTATTAATATTTAGAAATTCTCCTCTGAGTTAGGTGGCATTACGTAAAATGAGGCAAATGAAGTGCTAAACCAAAGACCCAAATTAGCAACAGGCTTTACTGGTATTTGGAACTTGTAAATTAAAAATCACAAACATTAATTGCATCTTTGTAGTGTATAAATTAATAATATAATGATGACTTCATCTTCATGTTTAATCATACCATACTAAAATCATTTCATGATTAATTCAGTTATTTTAAGAGCTATTGAGTTTTCTTATGAATCAAAATTATTTTCATAAAGTGTCAGCTTAAGATTTAATTATCTTAGAGCTATATTTTAGCATTTATTTTACAACTGCAAGAAAATAAGTGTCTCCACAAACTGCCCAAATGTAGCACATGTTTATAATTGATACATTAATTAATTAAAGGCCATCATAGAATTTGCGAATGCACAATCTCCTTCATGCTTAAAGATCTCTTCTTTGATTAGCAGCAAATTTTGGAGCAACTTGAGTTCAGCATCAGGGTGGCAGCATAATTGGGTTCTTGTGAGAGCTCTTCTCCTGGCTTGCAGATGGTTACCTTCTAGTTGGCTCAAATGGCCTTTCCTAGGTGCATGGATATGGAGAAAAAGAACACTCTCTCTTCCTCTTCTTATAAAGCCGTGAATCCTATCAAATTAAGACCCCACCCTTATGACTTTATTTAACCTTAATTTCATCCTAAAGCCTTATCTCCAAATACAGTCACATTAGAGGTGAGGTCTTCAACATATAAATTTTGGGAATATACAGTTCAGTCAATACAATATGGTTTAAAGCTTGTGATAAGTCTTTTACATCCCAAATATTTATGTGATAAAGTTTTCCTGCCATAGTTGGTGGGCTGCCTGCCTGGAGCAATATTCTACACAAAGCAAGGACATTTAAAGAACATAAAATATATCTCTCTGAAATCAAGTGTTAAAGAGATTTGATCTGTAGTTTCAGCATGATGCACTCAATCATTTTTCGCCATCTTTGCAGGTTAACACAGTTGGTGAAGATATGATTCACACAGGACGAGTTTCCTGTCTTGCTGTGTTCCTATAAAGATCTGACTCAAGTGTGAGGATCCAATTTAAAACAAGCTCCTTGCTTGGATTAAGATTGAAACAGGAGAGGAGGTGGTGGCAGTTTTTGAGCTTTCTTCAGTACAAATGACTTTTATGAAATAAGTCATACCCTCTTTGAAGAGAGCTGAATCTAAGTTTGATTTAGTAGGAACTTAAAAATATAGATGCAAATTGTTAATTAATACAGTAATGAAGCCCTGGGGCTCCTGGGTGGCTCAGTTGGTTAAGTGTCTGACTCTTGATTTCAGCTTAGGTCATGATCTCAGGGTTGTGGGATCGAGCCCCGTGTTGGGCATTGTGCTATGTGTGGAATCTGCTTGTCCCTCTCCTTCTGCTCCTTCACCCATGCACATGTGCTCCCTCTCTCTCTCTCATAAATACTAACTAAATAAAATATTTAAAAAAATGAAGTAATGAAGCCCTGATGTAGGGAAAGGCTTACAGTATATGTTGCTGTATTCTGTATACTGTATTACAGTATATGTTGGTTTCTTCTGGGGAAGCATTGCCAATACTTTATATTTCTTCAAGCTACCACACTTGAAAGCTAGACACTTGATTTGGGTTTTCCTAAAATGTTTAATGATGATATTTGAATGGAGAATATAAACATAAGAATCCTCAAAGTAGTAGATTATTAGCTATGTCAAGTAGTAGATTATTAGCTATGTCAGTGATTAAACTGAGTGATTTTTAGTCACTCTTAAACACGAGACATGCACTCGTCTTTAAGCTTATATATTTCTAGCTTATTGTTGTGATGTTTATTATGAGCACTCAGAAAAATGCAGGACAACATAGTCTGATAACCTCAGCCTATTCCTCCAGCTGAGCATAAAACATAATATGTATATGAAAACCTTTTAACTGATGCTGTGTGGACTATCTGCTCAAAAATGTTTTTGCTTAAAACAATACAGTCAGTTGCTCTATTTAGGTGTGGTCTGGAATACATATTCTTGGTGAAGCTCTGGACTGCCCTACTGGAAATGCTAAATATTTTCCTTACCTATGTTCTTCTTGAGGAAACTCCCTGCTCTAAATCCTGGAAATGGATTGGATGGTCTCTCCTAGCTACACTGAGAATGTGAATTAGTTAACTGGGGAGCTGGTGCTGTGCTCATGATTGGCCATATTAAAAATTTAGGAAAACTGGTCAACAGAGATAAAGCGAATTGGAAGAAAAACAGATCAGCAGAAAGAAACAGAAAGAAGAAATCGGAGAGAGAGAAAGAAACAAATTTCCAATAGTGAATTTTCAGGCCCCTTACTCAGGCCCTAGGATGACAAGCGCCTTTCATTTCTTGGTCATGAATGAATGTGCTTTTTGGCTATTACACACCTATAGGAACGTCTTTTTCAAACTTATTTTTGTGGTCCTGTTATTGGCCACCAACCATGTCTAACTGACTGAGAAACAAACTGGGTTTTGGAGGGGAGAGGGTTTAGGTGAGCCTGGTGGTGGGTATTGAGGAGGGCATGTATTGGATGGAGCGCTGGGTGTGGTGCAAGAACAATGTATCTTGGAACACTGAAAAAATAAAATTAAAAGACATTTAATACATATATTTAAAAAAAAAGCTACCAAGAACATAACTCTATCTTCTACCCTCCAAGTTCTTCCTTTCTTCTTCCCACAGTTTTGTATATAGGCTTGGGAGTGAAGTAAACAAAGCCAATATAACAATTCTGCCTATTAGTATGAGAGCTCTCCCTACTCCTGACCTTGTCACTGAGGATTCTGCCTGTGGCGTTTCTCCATAAGGACCTGTGGCAAAAACCAAGTTACGGTACCGAGGCCAATTTTAGGCTTTTGTACTTGGCTTATCATTTTCATCTGTTTTTAGCCCCGGAGTTAGTTACCCTGTGAGAACTAAGGCAGATATTTAACAAGAATACATAAGAGTTCTTTTTTTTCGGGATGCCTGGGTGGCTCAGTTGGTTAAGCAACTGCCTTTGGCTCAGGTCATGATCCCAGCGTCTTGGGATCGAGTCCCACATCGGGCTCCTTGCTCCACAGGGAGCCTGCTCCTCTCTCTGTCTCTGCCTGCCTCTCTGCCTGCTTGTGTTCTCTCTCTGTTAAATGAATAAATAAAATCTTTAAAAAAAAAAAAAAGTTCTTTTTTTTCTTTTTTTTCCCCCCAAATTTATTTTATTTTTCAGTGTTACAAGATTAATTGTTCATTCACCACACCTAGTGCTCCATGTAATACGTGCCCTCCTCAATACCCACCTTCCCAAGTTCTGTATTAAATCACATACAGGTTCATACCAGAAGTGAATCATTGAGATTTATACCATAATCATATGTTTGATATTTGTTATCGATGCCAATTAGCAATATTATTAGCCATTCTATATCATTAGTCTTTAAAGCAAATCAGTTACAGGACTAAAATTGCTACACTTTGTGTAATCTAACTTTTTGTCACTGTATTTGCTTTTTAATCTTCAAAGATGATGCTTATTTCCTACGCATCATTCCTCAAACATCTATTATCCCCACTGCTTACTCTGTTTTGGCTGTCAGACCATGGGATGCTGATGAAAGAAAATGCACAAGAGTTGTGACAATTATAGATTCATTCTATGGAGTTTCATCATGATCATACCTGTCATCACATCAACCCTTTTATTACCTCTCAAATGTCACAAAGCTATTCTCTCACTTATTATTCTTTTCTCTTTGAAACATCCATCCATCCTCCATTTTTCTGCCGTCATTCTTAGTGAAAATATTACTGCTTATGTTACAAACTGAATTTTGCTAAAAATTCTCTCAAATTCCTTGATCTTCAACTTAATATACTCTCATGTTTCTGTTCAGGCTCTTTGGAGAAGAGTCCACTACTGTGTGAGCAGCTAGAGGGTAGTCATTACGATTTATTCACTGTTGTATCTTTGATGCCCAGCTAATGTTCTCTAAAGGCTATTTCCAAACATACTCTAGTAAATCTATTATTAAAACATCGAAAAACATCTCCATTGACCCTATTACTTATAACTGCTTTTTAATTTCTCCAGTTAGCACCAAAATCCTGACAAAAGAGACTCTCCTTGTTTCCATTTCTACCTACTCACTCATTTTTACTAAGAGAAATAATATTCCCCTTTCTTCCAAACCCATGAACTCTTGCAAATACTATAAAATGATTACAGGTGACAAACTGAAGTTTCCTGAAGGGGAAGGCTGGGTGGAGGAGATAAGTGGGTGATGGACATTAAGGTGGGCATGTGATATAATGAGCACTGGGTGTTACATGCAACTGATGAGTCACTGAACTCTACCTCTGAAACTAGTAATATGCTATGTGCTAATTAGTTGAATTTAAATAAAAGATTACAGGTGACCTTTATGACCCCATAGCCAGTAACTGTACTTTTGTTCTTATGTTCCTTGGACGCACTCAGATATTTGATATGTGAGAACCTTCTCCTTGAATCTCCTACCTGAGCCTTTGCTGTTTTACAGCATATTCAGGGTTTCATTTCTGATCTCCTGTGAATAATTCTTAAAGGACATCTTCAGCTCTTGTCTTCTGCCTGCATTCTTACTGTGTTTATTCTCAACCAGCTATAGCGTAGATTGAACTGGATTGTGGAAGTTAAAGCGAAATGAACTTAATCTGGCTCCCCAAACTGTCCTTCCTTTCCAGATAAAATTGTGTATAGCAGCTCTCACATTTCTAAGTCCCTGAATTCAAATCATAGAGTTGCCTTCCACAATTCTGTCTCTCTCCCATACATAGCATCTAATACGTCACTATGTCTTTTGATTCTTCTTTTGAAAAATGTCTGGGGTCCTTTTTTTTTTTCCCCCTTCTTGTTCAATAAAATGAAGAACCCAGGCTTTCAACACCCAAACTTAGATAATGCTACACTATTTTTTTCTTGTTTCTTCCACTGTTTTTTAATCATTGCATCATTACCATTATCACTAATATTAAATGAAACTTTCAATCCATCATTCCTGTAGTTGACTTGTCTGTGATATTAAGTCCATAGTTTCTGGCTTAGATTAATATTCCGGTAAGCTTACTTCACTTTACCTAGTTAGTATTTTCTCTTTAAACACTTACTTTTAAGCTCTGTCCCATATAAAGTTGCATTCTCACATTTCCTGTCTGAACTTTTCAAATCTATACCAGCTTATTTTCCTGATTTCTAGCTTTTGATCCTTCATTTTCCCTGTGTAATCCTGCATTTCCTGTACTATGGTACATATCTCATTAAATTTCAATTTCCTATTTACTCATCAGTCTTACCAGACCCATAGTGCATAAGGACTTTGTTATGTTTCCCACTGTATACTCACTACTTAGCTTTCTGTCATTTAGCAAGTGCTCAGCACGTATTGAAAAATAAATATCCTTGATGTGAATCACCTACAGGATCTAGTCAACTGAGTGCCACATATAATTCCATCTTCATCCTCACTGTTTAATATACAAACTTTCCTTCTTAATCATTGAATCTTAATCAGTGAATGATATCGGTTATTGGTATCACTTCATAAGGTAAATTTATATTAAACACACCCATGCTTGTATTTGCTTTTTATTTCTTTTTAAAATGTCTGTAATATTATTTTGGCATAGCCAAATTGCCAAAAATATCTTTATTAATGTTTAGTTTATTAAGCATTTACCTTTAATGGTTTCATATGAGATAGATGCATTATGGTGACCATAAGAAGGACAGCAACATTTCCCATTTCATCTTCATCCTTGCCCTTATTAAAGAACTAGCAAAGTTATTTCATAATTGTTCCTGTATATGTTTTATATAGTCTTATGTTAGTTGTCCTAGTATACTATTCCATAATTGTATTTTTAATTTATGATTTTTATGCTTGGAAATGAGTGAGGCTTTTGTTAAATGAATTCAGATTAAACAAGAAGGGTTGTTTTATTTATTATTTTTTATTACTATTATTATTACTAAGACTTTCTAGACTTTCCAAGTAAATTATTAACTTAGATATATTATTGGGTTATTGGGATACTTTGTGTTCCTTAAATACATTTTATACAATTTACAACAATTAAAGAAGATAACCCAGCCCTTCTGTGTTGAAATTATAGCCCAGAGAACTTTTGCTCATACATTAATACATTCATGAGTATAATAATGAGAAAAGTAAACTATGAAAAGCTTTGATATTGTGCAGGTTTAAAAGTATATTTCTTATTTGTTTTGTGTGCTTCTAAATTACTAAGAACAATCAACAAATATCTTAAAATTAAGACAAAATATACTTTATAATAGAAAATCTTGGATGTAATGCTAAATTCATAAAATTGCTTAGTTCTTGCTAAAACAAGAGGCGACTGATTCTGTAACAATCTTTAAACATGTAATCTTATGCTTATGACTCTTAACATTTTGCTGAATCTTTGGTTTGTTGGGTTTTAGGGGTGCTTGACAAGTTTTCAGAAATTCTCTGAACAAATAGTCTCATAGATAAAGGTGTGGGAAAATGTGACTTATGCATCAACCACAGGTTAAAATAACAAGAAATAATACCTCATAGCATTTTGAATGGGAAATTGGTACTGAAAGTCTCTTTTCTGCCTGAGGCCTACTCTTCTGTCCCTGCCACCCACTTCTGACCTATGAGTCACTGACTATTCCAACTTCATTTAAAATCTTTATTAAATTAGTTTGAATCCTAAGCTTTCTGTACTAAGAGAAATTGTGTTGGATTTTATACCTTTAAAATAAAGAATCATAGTGGAGATTTTAGAATCCTTGACGTGTTTGTATATGTGGAAATTTTGGTATATGTATATTTGTGTGTGTGTGTGTGCAAGTGTATGTGTGCACATGTGTGCACATTCATATGAACACAACTGATTTGAAACCCTGGCCTATTATTCCTTTAGCCTAATAATGGCATGCTCTATTGCTTCTTTGAGATAGAATAACAACACTAATAATTATTTGCATTTATTGAGTGTTTATTATGTGCAAAGTATTATGTTAATTACACTCACTAAAAAACTGTCTTCCATGCAACTGTAAGCTTAGTGTAGTTGCCTGTGTGTATCTTGTTCATTACTAATAATACCTGTTATATAATGGGCACTCAATAAACTTTAGTTGAGTAAAGGATCGAATCCCACTATATCCTTATAAGACATAACTGTCTCATTATGCAAATGAAAAAATATGAGACTTCTCAAAATTCACCCTTACTCTAAATCCCATGGGTTTAATTATATTATAATTAGATGGAAATATTCACTAGAGGCAAATATTGGACAGGATTCTTAGTTTGACTTACTAATTTCTTTGCAGGGGAAGAAGTTTCTACTAACACATAATTTTTCTCTTGTTATGAAACAGTAACCTACTAAAACATTTTCCTTAAGTATAAACATCCACAGTGCTTTGCAACTGTTCCAGATAAACTGTGTTAATGAATGGTTTAAAAAATGATGGTTTCTTAGCACTGTTTTAAACATATTTGTTGGCTTAAGTTATTTTCATTAAGATTTGGAGGGCCATATGACTAGATATATTTAATAAACTTTAATACTTATAAATATATATAATTTAACTTTAGAAATCCTTAATTTTTGAATTAACTCTTGAATAAAGCTATATGGAAAGTGTCTACTCTTGCTTTTGTCATGAATGAATAGGAGGTAAATGCCAATAAAGTCGTTTTTTTTTTTTGCCCCTTTAAAAACATGAAGAATGAAATACTTAAGAATTCAGATATATTTGTTTTCTGGAATTCCCTGGGAAAGCATGCCTTCTACAGTCAACACTGGAAATAAATTGTAGTACATTCTTTGGATTCTCTCAAATATTCTACTCTCCTTATTTTGAGGGATGTTGAAAAGCTTATCAGGAAGATGAATTTTCACTGAAAGAAGAGAAATGTACTTCTGGAGCTTCAAAGAAGAGAAACGGCAAATGCAAAGGCTTGTGTGCCAAAGCAGATCTCCCAGCTATGGAAAAACGGGGCAAAGGGGAATAAGGCAAAAAACAAACTGGGAGACCTGTGAGAAATCTGCCTTGAGGCATAACAAAATGTGTGAATGAGACACAGAAGAGATAAGGTGAAAGAGAGAGGCATGGTCTTCTTCCAAGGGGAAATGTACTGCAGGAATTTAGAGAGACAAGTTGGAAACATTTATGTGAAGACTGTGCTGGGGTGTATGAATTCGGGAGTTATCAGCATATAAATCACAAAGGAACAAGAATTCATGAACTCACACTGGAAGAGTGTGTAAAGCAATAAGGTAAGAAGGACAAAGAGATCCCTCAGAAATACTAAAAATAACATCTGTAGTGGTTTAGAAAGAAGTCTAATTTTCACTTCAAAAAGAAATGAGCTCTACCCTCAAGATACAAATGTAGTGATCCGAAGGGTCACATGTACCCGAATGTTTATAGCAGCAATGTCCATAATAGCCAAACTATGGAAAGAACCTAGATGTCCATCAACAGATGAATGGATAAAGAAGATGTGGTATATATACAATGGAATACTATGCAGCTGTCAAGAGAAACGAAATCTTGCCATTTGCAACGATGTGGATGGAACTAGAGGGTATTATGCTAAGTGAAATAAGTCAGAAAAAGACAATTATCACATGATCTCTCTGATATGAAGAATTTGAGTGGCAGGGCAGGGGGTTATGGAGAGGGGGAAGCAAAATGAAACAAGATGGGATGGGGAAGGAGACAAACCATAAGAGACTCCTAAACTCACGAAACAAACTAAGGGTTGTTGGGAGGTGGGGGGGTAAGGCTATGGACATTGGGGAGGGTATGTGCTATGGCAAATGCTGTGAAATGTGTAAGCCTGATGATTCACAGACATGTACCCTGGGGCAAATAATACATTATATGTTAATAAAAAATTTTAAAAAAAGAATTATTCCTTTTTAATAGACCATGTTTTACAAAATTAAAAAAAAAAAAATGAGCTCACAACAAGGACTTGTGGTTCTCCAGAAAATGGCTCAATTTTCTAAATTATTTAAGAAATGACTTTTATTATAAAAATAATAAATGATCATTTTGGAAAATTTGGAACAAAGTAAAACAAAAAACCCAGAATCCTACCAGTCAGAGTTATGAGTATGAGTTGTGAACTGTTGACAAGTTTACTACTAATACTTTAATTTGTTCATGCCTATTTGTATGTAGGGACTCTGGGCTTGGCCATATGATCTGTTTAGCTAATGAAACAGTGGAAAATATGGTATGAATGGAGGCATGAAAAAGGCTTGTATTGTGGGACTTGCTCCCTTCCTGCTCTTTGGCTCTCTCAGACGACCCTATGAAAAAATCCAAACCATCATGCAGCATGATGAGGCAGAGATGAGTCATCTTAGCTGAGACCTCCTAAGCCAACTAGACTTCCAACTTATGAGTGAGGCTATATAAAGTCATCTAGACTTTGTTAAAGTTGCCTAGACCATAAGAGTATCCCATCCAACCCCATAGTCACAAGAAAAAGCAACATATATTTGTTTTTTTTTTTTTAGAGATTTTTATTTATTTATTGACAGAGAGAGAGAGATCACTTGTAGGCAGAGAGACAAGCAGAGAGAGAGGGGGAAGCAGGCTCCCTGCTAAGCAGAGAGCCTGATGCAGGGCTCCATCCCAGGACCTTGAGATCATGACCTGAGCTGAGGGCAAAGGCTTTAACCCACTGAGCCACCCAGGAACCCCCATATATTTGTTTCTTTAAGCATCTAAGCTTTGGGGTGATTTGTTACAGAGCAAGAGTAAGCTGGTACTATTGCTATTAAAAGATTTAGTAAATAAAGTATATTTTACCTGTATTTAGAAGGCTTGGGTTTATCTTATCTGCAACTGGCTAGGTGACCTTGGATAATTAACTTCACCTTTCTGAACTTCTATTTCTTTATCTGTAGAATATTCTCCAGATGAAGTATAATAATAAATACAATATTATAAGTTCTGAAACATTAGCAGTCATTGCTTTTGCTTTTATGTTATGAAAGCACAACTTTTGTTCTAAACCAGGTTTCCTGTTATCAATATAAGAATCTTATGTGATTTGTATTGTTATAATATCCATTGCAATGTAGCAAGATTTGACCTAGACTCCAGTGGGCTGAAATATCATTTCTATTAATAAGAATAAATTTAAAAGCTCATATTGATGGGGTTTGTATCTAACATGCATTGTGTTTTGTCCACTTTAGCTCATAGAAAGTTCCCAACCACTCTATGAAATAGATACTGTTAATTGTCACTACTTTTCATTTGAGGAACCTGCCAGGACTTAGCCTCCAATTCAGGTTTATTCTGAATTCAGAACCTGGGTTCTGAACCACTAGGTTGCTGTGTGCCAGAAATAGAGTCCCAAGTTTCTAAGTAAAAACCAATGGAGGAAGCCCTTGAGTAATTCTCAGATCACTCGGGGGCATTAACCTGGCAACCCTCTATTCACTTAGGGCTCTTTGCAGAGTGATTCCACACTCTAAGATCTGCAAAGAGTGCCTGGGACAATTTAGGATGCTTTATTTATTCTCCGTAACTTAGGATCTGTGCAAAGTACTCCCAACTCGTCTTTAATTAAGCAACACATCTTTTTTGGAAAATACATTTTTTTTCCTGCATGGATTTATCATTTATTCTTAAGCCCTCTTTTCTCTCCATTTTATGTTAGGTGGTTTATACCAGTGTTAAAATTTAAACTTCAAAAATTTCTGATTCCTATTAGGCTTACCCCCCTTTTTTTTAAACATAAAATTCTCTTTGAAACTGACCCCTGTCCTAACCCTTGCTGTAAAGTCAGGTGCTACTGACTCACTTGATAGCAGGTCAAAAAATGTAAATATGACACCAGCCTAATGGGTTATCTGAGCTTGTGTTTAAAAAACTAAGCTTTTATAGATTTTTCTCCTTGCCAAAATAAATTCTTTTGCTCTTAATGATTTCAGTTAAAGCCAAAATAAGACAACATATAACTCATAATCCAGAGCCAGAAGAAAACACAAACCACTTTAGCTTCCAGAAGCTTATTTCTATAGCTCTTTTCTCTCTTGCACCATGGACCCCTCCAAGTCAGTCCAGGAGCAAAATTACTATGAGCATTCAAAAGTTTAAATAGTTTGAAATGACTTTTTCTTAAGGCTCAGTTGTGGTGTTACATCTGTCATAGATACTGAGGTATACCTCAATTCTTGATTCATAAAATACCTACAGGTTAGTACTAGTAACAAAAGGTGCTTTTCCTCTCTAAAGTGCAGCCTTTAAAATAATGCATCATTGTTGGCTCTTTCTGTGCCATCTTTCTAGATGTTACTAGAGGTAATGTAAATGAGGACGTCATAAAAAGGTACATTTGAAAATCTGATAATTAAGTGATATTTGGATATATTTCAGGCTTAAATTTTAAAAATAAACTGGAGTTAAAAGAAGTTCTGACTTTGATCTGTTGCCTTAGTACACATCTTTTCATAAACCAAAAGCAAGTAAAATCTGCCATAATATTTAGTAAAAAAAAAAAAAAAGCAAAACCCACAAACTTTGCATATTACCGTTCACAAGTTAAAAATTTTTTTTCTTGAACAACTCTGAGTAGCTTAGATATTCCCATCATTTTATTCTTTTGTTTCATGTCTTACTACTCTTAACACTTGTTTATTGTTATTTAAGCCTTGGTCTCCCATAATTTTGTATTGTACTTCTCTGTTTTTCTAGCTTTCTTGTCTTCAAGAGTTTGACTTCCTCAGAGGTGGAGATTGTAATTGGCGCTCTGCGACCAGTGCCCAATTGTGGGATTTATATACAGTGGGTCTTAGAAAATATGTTGAATAAATGCATCATTTTATGATGTGTCTAACTCTCCCTTTCTCCATATTTTTCTATTGCTTTTCTTTAACCTTTCTCTCTTCTCACTCTTGAGTTTTTAAATCTGCCTGGGATCATAACATGTCTGAGGCCCAATCTTTTGTTCTCATGTAAGGGGCCTAATGTTTCTGCCCTCAAGGTTCCCTGAAGAATCATTACTATTTGCTCAGATCCTTGCACAACAGATTAATTATTATGTTTCCTTCTTCTCCAGCTAGTACTTCCAGATCTTTAAATAACTCTCTTCCCTTATTTTTCTACCAGGTTCCAAAGTACAGATGAGATAGAAGAACCAAAGCTGAAGTTGAGCAATCCGATGGCCATCCCAGCAGAGTAAGTTTTTTGTTTCCTAATACTTTACTGGAAAAAATTTATGGTCTACAGGTAGTTTCTCTATCATGGGATTAACTCTTGACCTCCAGCCCAAGGAGCAATCAACAGTGTAAATGTGCATCCGGTGTTAGCTATGCTTTGCCTCACATGTCGGTAGTCTATTTGTTCTGTGTGTCCAGCTGCTGGTCTGCCACTTGGTAGGCTCAGACCAACATGGTGTTAATCAATTTGCTTCCCCCTCATCTGGTTCTGGAAATTGATCCATACATATCTGATTCATTACTTCAAACAAACCTCTGATCTTGGGGCTTCAGAACCACTGGTGGCCATTTCAGCTGGAGAAAACAAAAGACCTTGTGGAGATGGTTTCTTTAGAATCAACAAACAACCCAGTTTAATATTACTTGCATATGATTTCTCACATACAGCAAATGTTAATTCATATTTTGTTTTGATTAGATTTACCTCACCAGGTAAGGAGTAAATGTTTGTGTGCATTTTTTGGCATTGTGCTAAATATATTAACATTTACTTTTCAAAATAACCCTAGAAAGAAAAGAGATGTACAGTTCCCACGTTATAGATGAGAAAGAGACTTTGTAAAGTAAAACCACTACTTGGTGGTCACACAGTTCTTAAGTCATAGAACTGGAAAAAAGGAGCAATTTTATTTGGTGCTAAAGTCTGTATTTCTTTAACCCTATGCTTGTGTGTCTATGGGAACTAAGAAAACCGGTTGGTACATGGGACATTTTGGAAAGAGTTCCAGATTTGCAACTGAAAATTGCATTTTATGTTGGTTCATACTTAGTTGCCTAATTAAGTGACTGAGAACAAGTCACTTAACTTCCCTAGAATTCTGCTGTAACACATCATTTGAAGCGTTTTATGAAATGAAATCTGGATGCAATTCAGTTTTATTTTTTAAGAACTCTGGTTATAAGAAATTCTGGTTGGCTTGATTGATTATTTTTGTATGTTTTTATTGAATAGAAATGGAATCAGTTGCTATTAACATAGCACATGGAATTATTTGCAATCTGATGGCAGCAGTGTACTTCACTCTCGTCTCTACTTTTGGGTCTTCATTTTCCTAGTAAACATCCTATCGAAGATACTGAATTGGTCACTATATACCTCAAATATGCTGTTGTCTTTTATACTTCTGACTTTTTCCAACAAATCTTCCTTACTCTAGACAAATCACTCAAAACAGTGTTAATAGTGCTGCAACAAAGTAAGAGTTAATATAATGTTATTATTAATGTTATTTTATTCCTGGCAAACTGCTCTTCAACTTATAAGAGCCAGTTAAGATACTGTTTTATGTGACTCTATGTATCAGTAAGAAATTCCATTGCATGTCTTAGAAAGTCCAACTCAAGCTGACTTAATGCAATAAACAAAAAATATATATATAATAGAGGGACTTTGTTGATTCATATAATTGAAATATCCAGGAGTAGATCAAACCATCAGTATTTTGGGGGCTCAAACAATCTTTCTTTGTTCTTCTCTTCCTCATTTGCTTTATTTCCTTAGTCTCTTGAGATTACAGTAGGACTGGTACAATACTAGACCTGCAAAGTTCATGCCGAGCACAAAAACAAAGTGTTCTTTCTTGTAACTATTACACAGGCTCTTAGATTTACTCTGATCATATCCATTTGTATCCCATATCTGTTCCTAAAGCAATCACTGTGGCCTGTGAGAAGAAAGGATATATACTTTCTAGGCATAGATCAAGAGTCTACTTTCAAACTTTTTTTTTCACCCTCACCTATCCAGTCTGTGAATTTATTCAATGCTGGAACTGTGTTTTGTGCTCTTATGCACTCCTGGAGATTATTGCCAATGGCAGGCATATAGTTGATTCTCAGTAAATGTTGAGTGGGTGGGTTCATGGACTAGTGAAAGTCAAGTGTCTGAAAGACCTTGACAGTGTAGTGAAGCAGTAAATTTGCTTCAACTAAATTAATAAAACACCTGTAATGTGCCAGGAAACAAACTGTGAAGAAAACAGCAGTGAATAAGAGAAATCACCTCTATTCTCTTGGAGTTTGTAGTCTGCCATAGAAAGCCAACTAGCAATTATAAATAAATAGCATTATAATAGAGACTGAAAGGGCTTTTGGGAATTTGGGAGCAAATTGACTAATCTAGATTAAGGATCTAGGGAAACTTCTTGTTAGGTTCACCTTTAAGCTGAACCCTCTGGGGATGAGTATATTAGTGTAAAAGACAGTTGAGAACCAGCAGTGTATGTTCAAAGAAATGAAAGAAATTCCAAATGGGTGGTCAGGATGAAGGTGGTTTAGGCTGTGAAGGGGCTTGAAAATAACTTCTAGAATTGTGTGTCTGATCCTAGGAGAAATAGAAACCCTTTGAAAATATATCTGCATTTTATAGTAGTATATCAAAGACAGGTACATACAAAGTTGTGTGCTGTCTGAAGAGTCACTGAGAAGAGTTTACAAAAGTTATGTGTTTTCTGCACTTTGAAGAATAAGTAGAAGTTTTCATTACAAAATGAGTAATAGTAAGACATCAGTGCAGTAGCATATTGATGCAAAGGGCTCATACTTTTCTGTGGTGGTAGACGTTGAATATGTGTTTGCCGGATACTATGTGTTGAGAGCACTGGATTTAAACCTAGAAAAGTAGTTATTTGCCAGTATGTGAATTATCTTTGTTTTCTACTTTAAAGAATCTGAATTTTATCCTATAGTCAGTAGGGAATCTTTTAAATAGTGGTCATTCTCCTCAGATTCTCTCAGTTGTGTTTTATAAATTCTAGAACTTCCAAAGATAGAGATTAATAAATATGGGCCTAAACTAATTTTTAATTAGTTGGAAAGACCAACAAAATAACTTACATAAAAAATCATTCAGATTAAGATATTGCAATTCTCCTTGAAATTTCTCATAACATAGATCACAAAATTGCTGACCTTCAAAAGACCACATTTGACGTCACACAGTAGTCCTAAAATAACTCTTTACTTCGTAGTTTTATTGCACAATACATTTTCTTTGCGGTCACATTGTAGAAGTTCACTGTTGTTTTGTAGGGAGCTGCCCTTTCCCTTTACAAGGGAAAGTAGCATTTTATCATCTACCAAAGATCATTGTTGAGGAAATAAGTATTATCACTTGCCAATGGCCTATTTTAACTACCTTCTTTGGGTAGTAATCAGAACCAGGCTGAATAAAAAGAACGGAAGGTGTTTCAAACAAATCTGTTTATAGTACATAGAGAGCAAGAAAAGTAACTGTCTTGACTCTGTTGGTTTATTATTATATAGTAGAATAACATGCTCTTGAAAAGTTCTTGAAAAGGAGTGGATTGCAAATATCACTTGCTAAATCATCCAGAAACATGGAAACTGCATTGGCAGGATTTAATTTTTTTCCATATATTGAACTTATTAGGTACCTTTACAAATCTCTTTTCTTAGAGACAGCTGTATTAAAAATAGCTCACTCAAGAATAAAAGTTTCCCTGTAGGCATCAGCTTCTTTCTGCTTTTCATCCTAGGTACCTACTCCTGCTTATTTCCTCAATCACCATTCAGGCATAACACTTTATATGTCCCTCCTTAATCTAATTTATACCAATTGTAACCTGTTACCTGTCGATACCATTTCCCATGATTCCTGGATAGGGAATTGTTATAATAAATGAAAAAAATGCAATAATTTTGAGCAGAAATTTTTCATGATTATGTATTGGTTTAAGAAAGACAATTATGATGAAAGCGTTGTGGATGCATTAAAAAGTATAACTAGTGGGTTGCTATTGTAATAATATATGTAAAAGATGGTTAAGTCATTAGCCAGGAGACAGTAAGAATGTCATAGGTTACACACACACAGCATATGGAATTTGTAGAGCTGATTTCTATAGTAAATGAGGAAGAAGAAAGAAACAAGTGGCAGTAATAGTTAAGAATGTGGACAGTGGAAGGATATTGACCTAACACATAGAAAAGGAAGTACAGAAGTATAATGAATAGAGTGTTAGATACATGCACATTAAGATGCTTTTGGGGATATCTAAGTTGGATATAAATAGGCAATAAAAATATGTGTCTGCCACCCTAGAACTATAGAATGAGATTTGATAATCATCAGTATATGGGTAGATAACTGTGGAGCCCATGGGAATGGATATAACAGGGAGAGTTTATGGAACAGGAAGCATGGAGACCCAAGAATAGATGCAAGAGTTCTGGTCACCTTTGAATATTTATTATTGGCCAGTTCTAGGCTAAGCTTTAAAGATGCTATGGTGAAAACTATAAGCATGATTCCTCCTTCAAAGAGTTTGATATCTAATTCAAGAGACAAACAAGTTCTTAAAATGATGTTCATCCAGGGTACGTGGGTGGTTCAGTGGGTTAAGCCTCTGCCTTCGGCTCAGGTCATGATATCTGGGTCCTGGGATTGAGCCCTGCATTAGGCTCTCTGCTCAGCAGGGCACCTGCTTCTCCCTCTGCCTGCCTTTCTGCCTACTTGTGATCTCTCAAATAAAAAAATAAAATATTTTAAAAATTGTGTTCTTTATAACTTATAAGTTTTTAATGTCATCACCATTACAAAAGAAAATTCCAGTATGCTATGAGAGCAAGTAGCTAGAGAAAGTCACCTAGGTAGAAGAGAGTGAAAGATAGATGGGCAGTTGTTTATTCCAGGGCAGTTCCTGTTCTTCCTTTCTTAATATGGGCTCATTGCTTTTGATCTCTTATACTTCCTTCAATTTATGACATTCATTTTAATTTGCTTAAATATATCTTCAAGTAAAAATGAGTGAATTCAAAAAAAAATGAGTGAATTATAGATAATTTTGTATTGTCCGTATCTTGACTGAAAGTTTTACTACATAATGTTTCTAAGTCAAAACCATTTACTCTCAGAACTCTGTGACCACATTTGAATTTAGTTCTGCTAATAATAATTTCAATGTTAATAAGATTCTCACTCCATTACATGTAATCATCTATTCTTCCCTTTCGTTGCTCTATTGTAAATCTTTAGTAGTCTGTCCTTATTCATGGTATACTTAAATTTTACAACAATGGGGTTAGAGTTCTGACATTTTCCTCTCATAGCAATCTATGTGTTTTGATGCTTTAAATTTGTAGTGTTATTTTTTTTTTTTACAACTGTGGGATATTTTTTAGCTTGTTCTAGTTATTTTCCTTTTTTTCTTGTCTTTATTTGTGAAATACCTTTGGGATAGATGTCCTTCATTGATTCCGTCTCTTCAGATTTCTCTAATTTATGTCTTTTAGTACTATTTTTATGCTTTTTCTTTTTTTTTCTTAAAACTTTTCAATCCACTGAATATTTGGTGCATTCAAAGCTGTCTGTACAACAGAGGTATAGATTGAAGCACAATAATCACCTGTGGCCAAACTTAAACCATTACCTATACCAGTGAAGTTTTTTATGGTCCTCTACTCACATCCATTTTCCCTGCAAAGACAATGACTTCTAATTTTTAAAAATAAACCTATTGCTTTTATTTGTAGTTTTACCAAGTATATATTCTCAATAATAAATGGTTTAGTTGTGCATGTTTTTCGACCCTTAAGAGATGGCATCCAACATGACAGCATAGGTGAAAATCCCGAACTTACCTCCTCCTAAGGGCATACCAAATCTACAGCTACATCTGGAAAATTGATTTCAGAAAAGACCTGAAATATAGCTGAATGGCAGCATCACAAAAAATGATAAAAGAAAGGGCCATGTGAAATGGGTAGGAGAGGCAGAGATGATGTGATCTTGCCCCAAACTCCCACACTGGCAACATGACCCACAATCAGAAGGAATCTCACAAATATGGAGGATAGTGTATACAAGCCACCAAATGTCTAGTTTTGAAAACCAATATGGTAGTGTATAGGAGATATAAAGGGCTGTAGGGAACTAAGATACTATTTTTAAAGGGCTTCCATGCAGACTCACTTGACCCAGTGCACAGGGCAAAAGTAGTAGTTTGAAAAGTGCCTGGACAATATGTGAGGGACATTCATTTGTTAATTTTAAAGTAACTGTCTAGTCTCTTCAATGGTGCCGAGAAAATTGGACAGCTATATATGGAAGAATGAAGCTTGACCATTCTCTTACACCATACACAAAGGTAAGCTCGAAATGGATAAAAGACCTCAACGTGAGGCAGGAATCTATCAAAATAGTAGAGGAGAACATAGGCAGTAGCCTCTTTGACATCGGTCACAGCAGCTTCTTTCAGGACATGTCTCCAAAGGCAAACAAAACAAGCGAAAGTGAACTTTTGGGACTTCATCAGGATAAAAAGTTTCTGCACAAGCAAAGGAAACAGTCAACAAAACAAAGAGGCAACCCACAGAATGGGAGAAGATATTCACAAATGACACTATAAAAATCTGATATCTAAGCTCTATAAAGAATTCCTCAAACTCAACACTCAAAAAACAGAAAATCACATCCAAAAATGGGCAGAAGACATGAACAGACACTTCTCCAAAGAAGACATACAAATGGCTAAAGACGCATGAAAAAAATGTTCATCATCATTAGCGATCAGGGAGATTCAAATCGAAACCACACTGAGATACCACCTTACACCAGTTAGAATGGCCAAAATCAACAAGACAGTAAACAACAAATGTTGTAGAGGATGTGGAGAAAGGGGGACCCTCTTACACTGTTGATAGGAATGCAAATTGGTGCAGCCACTTTGGAAAACAGTGTGGAGATTCCTGAAGGAATTAAAGATAGAGCTACCCTATGACCCTGCAATTACGCTACTGGGTATTTACCCCAAAGATACACATGTAGTGCAAAGAGAGGCCACATGTACCCCAATGTTCATAGCAGCAATGGCCACAATCGCCAAACTGTGCAAAGAACCAAGATGCCTTTCAACAAAAAAATGGATAAAGAAAATATGGTCCATATATACAATGGAATATTATACCTCTATCAGAAAGGATGAATACCCAACTTTTGTATCAACTTGGGCCTGACTGGAAGAGATTATGCTGAGTGAAATAAGTCAAGCAGAGTCAGTTATCTTATAATTTCACTTACATGTGGAACATAAGGAAAAACATATAGGACTTTGGGAGAAGGAAAGGAAGGGTGAATTGGGGGAAATAGGGGGAGATGAACCATGAGAGACTGTGGTCTTTGAGAAACAACCTGAGGGTTTTGGAGGGGAGGTGGATGGAGGGTTGGGTGGGTATTGAGGTGGTGGGTATTGAGGAGGGCACGTATTGCATGGAGCACTGGGTGTGATGCATGAACAATGGATCTTGGAACACTGAAAAAATAAAATAAAAAAAAATAACTGTCTAAGGGGCAGGGGCCTGTAGGGAGTCTCTAAGGATGGAGGCACTGGCAGGGGCTATTTTTGTGCTTTGCTTTTATGTTGCTATCACCAGAACATATACAGAGTCCCTGCACTTTCCTGCTGTCCTACTAAAGCCAACAGGTGTGCCTTGCCCCTGCACTCTCTTGCTGTCTCCATAAAGCCAGTGGGCACACCCTAACCCCTGTACTCTCCTGATGTTTTCCCAAAGCCAGTGGGAGAACAGAGTCTACATGTGGGATGCTACTCGATTACCTGCCTCTGGTGGCACAGAGGGCTTGCATTTCTGGGCTTCCTGGGAGTGAATTAAGCAGATTGTTTTGCAGGCCAACTCCTCCCACCCCCCGCCCCCAGGGCACTGCACAGATAGCAGAGTGAAGCACATTCTACTCTTCATGTGATCCACTCCTTCAAGACGAGAAGAGATAGCTATTTTGCCATATACATAAAAACAATCAAGCAAAATGAAAAAACAGAGGAATATATGAATATATATCCCAAAGGAAAGAACAAGATAAAACTCCAGAAAGAAAAAAAAAAACTCTTAAAGAAACAAAAGTAAATACTTTGCTTGATAAGGAATTCAAAACAATACTCATAAAGGTCCTGCAAGAAAAATGGATGAACACAGAGAACTTTAATAAGGAGATAGAAAATATAAGAAAGTACCAAACAAAGTCACAGAGCTGAAGAATGTAATAAACTGAAAAATACACTAGAGGGATTCAATAGCAGAGAAGATGGAAACAGAAGAAAGAACTGGCAATATGGAAGACAGGGTAGAGGAATTCACCTAAATGAAATAGCAAAAAGAAAAAAAATAAAAAGGTAAAGGTCACTTAAGAGACCTAAGGACTGCATCAAGTAGAATAATATTCACATAATAGATGTTCCAGAAAGAAAAGAGAGAGCAGGGGACAGAAAACCTATTTGAAGAAATAACCGGGGGGGGGGGGGGTTATAAACTTAACCTGTTGAAGAAATAGATATTCAGATCCAAAAAGCCTATAGAGTTCCAAATAAATGAACCTAAAATGAACCTAAAGAGATCTACACTAAGACATGTGATAATTAAAATGTCAGAAGTTAAAGATTCTTAAGCAGTAAGAATCTTAAAAACAACTTGTTACATACAAGGGAACCCCTCTTGTAAGACTATCAGTAGAGTTTTCCATTGAAAATGTGCAGACCAGAGAGTGACATGATATATTTCATGAAGAAATCAAAGAAGAAATGTAATGCTTTGAGACAAATGAAAATGGAAATACAGTAAACCAAAATCTATGGGATGAAGCAAAAGCAGTTCTAAGAGGGAAGTGAATAATGATATAGGTCTATCTCTAGAAACAAAATTCTCAATCTAACCTTACACTTAAAGGAACTAGAAAAAGGAGAGCAAACAACAAAGTCAGAAAAATGAAAGAAATAAAAGATCAGGGCAGAAATAAATGGAGTAGAGACTAAAACACAGTAAAAAAAAATCAATGGAACTAAGAGGTGGTTCTTAGAAGAGATAAACAAAATTAACAAAACTTTAGCTAGATTCACCAAGGAAAAAGAGGGCCCATATAAATAAAATCAGAAATAAGAGAGAGAAGTTACAACTAATATAGAAATACAAAAGATCACAAGAGACTACCATGAACAATTTTACACCCACAAATTGGGACACCTAGAAAAAAATGGATACATTCCTAGAAACTTATAACCTTCCAATTCTGAATCAGGAAGAGAAAATAAAATCTGAATCTAGACAAATTCTTAGTAAGGATATTGCATCAGTAATCAAAAACCTATCAACACAGAGCGCCTGGGTGGCCAGGACCAGATGGCTTCACTGATGAATTCTACCAAATACTCAAAGAAGATTTAATATCTGTCTTTCTCAAAATCTTTCAAAATTTGAAGGGAAGAGAGTTCTTCTAAACTTTTTATGAGGCAGCATCAGCTTGGTATCAAAACTACACCAAGACACCACAAAAAAAGACAAAATTATGGACCAGTATCACTGATGAAAAATGATGCAAATATCTTCAACAGAATATTAGCACACCAAATTGAACAATGCAGTAAAAGAATCCTGTATCATGATTAAGCAGGATTTATTACCGTGATGCAGGGATGGTTCAACATCTGCAAATCAGTGGAGGTGATATGCCACATTAACCAAAGGGAGGATGAAAATCATACAAACATCTCAATACATGCAGAAAATGCACTTGACAATATTCAACATCCATTTATGATAAAACCTCTCAATAAAGTGTATATAAAGGGAATGAATCTCAACATAATAAAGGCCATATTGACCAGCCCACAGCTAACGTCTTTACTCTAGGCTCAGAAACACAAGGATGCCCATTCTCACCACTTTTATTCAATATAGTAATCAAAATTGTAGTCACAGCAATTAAGTAAGAAAAGGAAATAAAAAGTATCCAACTTGGAAAGAAAGAAGTAAAACTGTCACTCTTTGTGGATGACAAGATTTTATATATAGAAAACCCTAAAGACTCCACCAAGCAACTATTAGAACTAATAAATGAACTCAGTCAAGTTACAGAGTTCAAAATCAATATAAAAAAATCTGTTGTTTCTACATATTAACAATCAACTATTAGAAAATAAGAAAATCCCTTTAAGGGAACCCTCCTACACTGTTGGTGGGAATGCAAACTAGTACAGTCACTCTGGAAAACAGTATGGAGGTTCCTCAAAATGTTGAAAATAGAGCTACCCTTTGACCCAGCAATTGCACTACTGGGTATTTACCCTAAAAATACAAATGTAGTGATCCGAAGGGGCACATGCACCCGAATGTTTATAGCAGCAATGTCCACAATAGCCAAACTGTGGGAAGAACCTAGATGTCCATCAACAGATGAATGGATAAAGGAGATTTTTATATATATACAATGGAATACTATATAGCCATCAAGAGAAATGAAATCTTGCCATTTGCAATGACGTGGATGGACCTAGAGGGTATTATGCTAAGCGAAATAAGTCAGTCAGAGAAAGATAATTATCACATGATCTCTCTGATATGAAGAATTTGAGAGGCAGGGCAGGGGGTCATGGGAGGGTGAGGAAGAGAAATGAAACAAGATGGGACGGGGAAGGAGACAAACCATAAGCGACTCCTAAACTCACGAAACAAACTAAGGGTGGCCGGAAGGTCGGGGCGTTAGGGTGGTGGATATCGGGTAGGGTATGTACTATGGTAAATGCTGTGAAATGTGTAAGCCTGATGATTCACAGACATGTACCCTGGGGCAAATAATGCATTATATGTTAACAAAAAATAATAGTAAAAAAAATCCCTGTAAAATTGCATCGAAATAAAATACATAGGAATAAATTTAACCAAGGAGGTGAAAGATCTGTACACTGAAAACTAGGACACTGATGAAAGAAACTGATGAAGATATAAATAAATGGAATAATATTCTATGTTCATGGATTGTAAGAACCAATATTGTTACTGTTCATACCCAAAGCAATCTTCATATTCAGTGCAATCCCTATCAAAATTCCAGTGACATTTTTCATAGCAATAGAATAAACAGTCCTAAAATTGGTATGGAACCACAAAAGATCCTGAATAACTAGTGCAATATTGAGAGACAACAAAGCTGGAAATATCATACTTCCTTCCATCATGCTTTCAAATTATGTTACAATGCTATATTAATGGCTATATTAAACAGTGTGATATTCACATGGAAACAGACATATGGATCATGGAATAGAATAGAGAGCCCAACAATATGTATGTAATTAACAATATGTTAATTTTGCCACATGTAACTATGGTTTGTTTTCATTCATATGAGGTATTCCTTGAATGAATGTATAAGGTTGTCAGGCACAGGCAAGCCAGCAGGAGTAGGGTTTAAAATCCACTCAAGCTACTCCTCATCAGGTCCAAGCATCAGTCCAGAAGAGGGGTGTTTTTTTTGTTACTGTCCACTTAGAAAGATTCAAGATTCAAGATTCAAGAAGATTCTTGAATTTGATGCACAGATGTCATATGAGGTGTGAAATGAATGGGGGTTGATTCCGTAGTTGGCTTATTTATTTTCCTGTCCACAAATTTTTAAATTATTAGGTTTTGCCAGATTTTTGCTTTTGTTTTGAGGAACAATGGTTTTATGAAATATCTTGTATAGGTGTCCATGTGCATGTTTTCTTTCCGTGTGTAAACATCTGTAGGATGTAATTGCTGGGCGATAAGCTATGCAAACTTCAACATTACAAGAAAATATCAAATTAACTTTTACTAATTTGTATTTCCATCAGCAGTTTGTGAACATTCCTATTGTTTCATAACTTTGCCAGCTGTGGTGCTGTTAATGCTTCTGATTTTTGCCAACTATTGTACCATGATTTTATAAATTGATTGGTCATCTTGTTAATTTCCATGAAAAATGCATTGAAATTTTTAATAGGACTCAATTTAGTCTAGAGATCATTTTAGGGGGAATCAATAATAGTATGATATTTAGGTGATTAAGAAAGTAATCTTTTTATAGCTTTTATAGCTTCTTTATTATTGCTCTAAAGTTTTAGAATTTTCTCCATAAAGATCTTGCATACCATTCATTAGACTCATTCATATGTACCTAATATTTAGTCACATTTATTCATATACATTTTTGCATTTTTTCATGGTGTTAAAAATTGCATTTTAACTTTTGCTCTTATATAAAATATAATAATCGACTTGGGAAAATGATCTTATGTCCAATCAACTTTGCTAAACTCTTACTTATTCTGGTATCTTTTGAGTTTTCTAAATACACAGCCCCCAAAAATCTGTTGATGGCTAACAATATGATTCTTATCTAGATTTTCAATATCCTCAACTTTATTTTTCTTTTTGTCACACAGCTAGGCACATTTATAGTACAATATTAAACAGAAGTGGTAAAATTTGGCATTTTTCTCTAGCTCTGAATTTTCAAATTAAGTGCTTCTATTCTTCTTTATTACAAGCATTATTTTGTTAATTACAAACTTGACTAGGTCTTATTTTGTACTTGTTTTATAAATATAAATGCAATGCTGCTATGTTTTTGTATACACATTAACTCTTTTTTTTATATTTATATTAAAGTTAGTTATATAGTGGTATTGGTTTCAGGAGTAGAATTTAGTGATTCACCACTTACATGTAATACCTAGTGTTCATCCCAACAAGTGCCCTCCTCAATACGCATCACCTATTTTACTCAGCCCCCCATCCACCTCCCCTCCAGCAACTCTATTTGTTCTCTATAGTTGAGTCTTTTAAGATTTGCATCCCTGTGTTTTTTGTCTTATTTTAGTTTTCTTTCCTTTCCCCTATGTTCATCTGTTTTCTTAAATTCCCCACTTGAGTGAAATCACATGGTATTTGTCTTTTTCTGACTGATTTATTATGCTTAGCATAATACATTCTAGTTCCATCCACGTTCTTCCAAAAGGCAAGATTTCTTTCTTTTTAGTGGCTGAATAATACTCCATTGTATATGTATACTATCTCTTCTTTATTCATTCATCAGTCAGTGGACATTTGGGCTCTTTCCATAATTTGACTGTTGATGATAGCATTGCTATAAACATTGGGGTGCATATGCCCCTTCAAATCAATGTTTTTATATCTTTTGGATAAATATCTAGTAGTACAATTACTGGGTTGTAGTTATATTTTTTTAACTTTTTGAGTACCTCCATACTGCTTTCCAGAGTGAGTGCACCAGTTTTCCTTCCCATGAACAGTACAGAAGGACTCCCCTTTCTCTACATCCTTGCCAACATGTATTGTTTCCTGAGTTGTTAATTTTAGCTATTCTGACAGGTGTGAGGTAATATATCACTTTGATTTTGATTTGTATTTCCCTGACATTGGATGAGTGATGTTGAGCAATATTTCATGTGTTTGATAGCCATTTTTATGTCTTCAGAGAAATGTCTGTTCATGTTTTCTGCCCATTTCTTAACTGGATTATTTTTTGGGTGTTAATTTTGATGAGTTTCTTATAGATTCTGGATAATAATCTTTTATCTGATAAGTCAATTGCAAATATCTTCTCCAATTCCATTAGTTGCTTTTTTAATTTTACTGATTGTTTCCTTTGCTGTGCAGAAGGTTTTTATCTTGATGAGGTCCCGATAGTTCATTTGTGCTTTTGTTTGCCTTGACTCCAAAGATGTACCCAGTAAGAAGTTACTTTAGCCAGATTAAGGAGTTTGCTCCCTTTTTTCTCCTCTAGGATTTTGATGATTTCCTGTCTTACATTTAGCTCTTTCATACATTTTGAGTCTATTTTTGTGTATGAGAAAGGGGTCTAGTTTCATTCTTCTAGATGTTGTCAACCAGTTTTCCCAACACCATTTATTGAAGAGACTATCTTTTGTTTTTAAGATTTTATATATTCAAGAGAGACAGAGCATGCATGAGCAGTGGGGAGGAGATCGAGACTGCACTGAATGTGCAGACTGCTTTTGATAATACAGGCATTTTAATATTTGTTCTTTCAACCTGTGAGCATGGAATGTTTTTCCATTTTTTTGTGTCTTCAATTTCTTTTGTAAGTATTCTCTAATTTTCAGATTACAGATATTTTAACTCTTTGGTTAGATTTATTCCTAGGTATCTTATGGTTTTTGGTGCAATTGTAAATGGGATTGATTCCTTGACTTCTTTTTCTGCAGCTTCATTATTAGTATATAGAAACGTGACAGATTACTGTATATTGATTTTAAATCCTGCAACTTTGTTGAATTCATGTATCAGTTCTAGCAATTTTTTTGGTGGAGTCTTTTTTGTTTTCTACAGAGTATCATGTCATCTGCAAAGAGTGAGAGTTTGACTTCTTCCCTGCTGACGTGGATGCCTTTTATTTCTTTTTGTTTGATTGCTGAGGCTAGGACTTCCAGCACTATGTTGAACAACAGTGTTTAGAGTGGAAACCCCTGTTGTGTTCTTCATCATAGGGAAAAGGCTCTCAATTTTTCTCCATTAAGAATGATATTAGCTGTGGGTATATATGGCCTTTATTATGGTGAGGTATGTTCCTTCTATCTCTACTTTTTTGAGGGTTTTTATCAAGAAAGGATCCTGTATTTTGTCAAATGCTTTTTCTGTATCTACTGAGAGCATCATATGATTCTTATCCTTTTATTAATGTGGAGTGTCATGTTGATTTGTTTGGGATATTGAACCATCCCTGCAGCCCAGGAATAAATCCCACTTGATCATGATGAGTAATCCTTTTAATGTACTGTTGGATTCTATTAGCTACTATCTTGTTGAGAGTTTTTGTATCTGTGTTCATCACAGATATTGGTCTGTAATTATCTTTTATAATGGGGTCTTTGGTTTTGAAATAAAAGTAATGCTGGGCTTGTAGAATGGATTTAGAAGTTTTTCTTCCATTTCTGTTTGTTTTGTTTTCTTTTTTTGAATAGCTTCAGAAGAATATGTGTTAACTTTTCTTAGTTGTTTGGTAGAATTCCTCTGGGAAGCCATCCAGCCCTGGACTCTTGTTTGCTAGGAGATTTTTGGTTACTGATTCAATTTATTTGCTGCTTATGGGTCTGTCCAAATTTTCTATTTCCTCCTGTTGAAGTTTGGGAGTTTATATGTTTCTAGGAATTTATTGATTTCTTCCAGATTGCCTAATACATTGGGCTCAATAAATATATTAGCTATGGTTATTATAAATTATGGACAATAGATGCACCAATTTACCTTACAGAGGTATCCTGAAATTGAAATTAAATAAATATATTTTTAAGCCACTTTAAAAACAGAGGACTAAGTAAAATGAAATACCATCATTTTTGTGTTGCTTTGCATACAACCATTCTCAGATTGGAAACTTTTCTTATTTCCTCTTTTTGTGATAATTTCATTCCTCGGACAGCATCTTTAGGATATGGTCATATGATTTCTGCTTAGCTGCATCATGTCAAGAATCTCCAAACCTGTCGTAGCAATCTATTCTATTATAGAATTTAATAGAATATAAATTTTTCTTCATTTTAAATTATTATATGCTTATCCATAACTTATACAAATTATTCTTAGTCCTAGTCTTATAGTCACACAAAAAATAGCAGTCAGTATATATTCTTGTTACTATTTTTTTTATTCTTGTTACTATTAATGCTTAATGAACCACACCAAAATTTAGCAGTGTGAAACTGACATTAATTTTTGATACAGTTTTGTGAGTCAGGAATTTGAGGAGTGTTCATTGGGCATGTTTTTTATTCCTTGTGGTATCTGCTGAGGTCAGAGTCATCCAGATGGTGGGTGTGCTGATCTGGAGAGCTTTAGATAGCATTTACATATCAGGTACATTAGTGGAGATGAATTGGACTGTCAACCTGAGCATGCATTATATACATATTCATATATATGTGTGTGTGTGTGTGTGTGTGTGTGTGTGTGTGTGTGTGTGCGCCTCTCTAGCATGGTGATACCAGGGTATAGTTGGACTTCTCTCATGGTAACTGGCTTCACTCAGAGCAAACATCCCAACAGCATCAACTTACATGGCTTTTTCTGACTTTTTCTCAGAAGCCACTTAATGCTTGAGTCCATTAGTCAAAGCAGTCACAAACCCACACAAATTAAGAGCAAGGGAACTTTGCTTTTCAATGGGAAATGTATAAAAAATGGGAGAGGGACATACTTTAATACCACTACATTTGACTTTTTAGTATGCTTCTGGCAGAGGGACCTCAGCCGTTAGAGCAGAAAAAGCTCTGCATATGGCAAAGAGGTTTATTAAATACTGTTTAGAATGAGTTCTAAGTCATAACCTAAAGGGCTAGAGATGACTACCTATCAGCTGGTCCTCTGGAATGAATCATTCCTTGTCAGATGAGACTCTTTGGACAGTAGCAGCCATAATTCTTGTCTATCTATTTAAAAAAAATGAAATCTTCAGAGCAAAAGTGTTGTGGTATTGTTTTGCATATAAATAACTTTCAGAAACCTGATTGGAAACAAAACAATCTTAAGATTACTTATATTAACCAAATAAAAACAGGAAGTAGAAACACAGACTCATTTTCCTAATTATAATTAGCAAGTACATTTGCTTAGGATTTTGCTTATGATGTCCAGAATTTAGGAATCTCAGCAACCAAAACTGGAAATGTCTGTGTCCTAAAATATAGATTTTTTTTTGTTATTACATAACAGAAATGACTAACAATTGCTCCCTGTTTCTCCCCAGGTTTCCACCAAGGCAGGCTAATTACCAAAAAAGATTAGTATCTTACTATGTTCGTTTGGGCTGGAATATGAAAAGAAATTAAGTTGGCTACCATATAGGCATTAGAGCCCATGTTGACAGAGATCATCAGAGGTTTTTTTTGTTTGTTTGTTTTGTTTTTGAGAAACTGAATGGGAGACCTTTATATGACTCTTCTCATTATTAAGTGGTGGTTTAATGAAAAGAAACATCACTCTTATACTGGCTAAAATAAATCAGAAGCCTGATGGGATTTGTGGACTTCAATGGTGTGACTTTATTCTAGAGCATAATATTTATAAAAAGGAAGAAGAAAAAAAGAGGAAAAATCTCTCTTTCTTTTCAAGGCTGCATAGTGAATATCTGTGTCTCCTTCTGCCCCCACACATATATAAACTTACCTTCCCACCCATGAGTTGGAGAAAAGGTCTCACTATTTATCATCTCTTCTAAAGTCAAATTTCTCAAGGGAGCCCAGATAATCGTAAGTTTCAGTGGGATGCTGTGCAAGTAAAGTTTTATATGGAATATAAACATCTGTCTAGTTGGAGAGAGAGCATACTCAGTTCACTTATGCCCTTCATTAACTTTCTGAGGTAGGGTTTATTATTTTGGAAACTCTGGGTTAATGTGGATATGGTACATGATGATTTCACTTATACAGAATGTAATACAATAAGCCCATATACAAGCTATGATGTTGTGATTCCCAAACAGTATACAAATATTTAGTTCATGTGTATGGCTATGTGTGGTAGTCCAGGCAGGAGACATGAGAAATGCAGACAACTCCCATTAATTGAATTCTTGGTATGTTCCAACGCTTTTATTCTGTTCAACCCATTTTAGAAAACAAATCTCACAGTTGGCATAGTTTAAAAATACTCATAGAAAAACTGGCAATTCAGTGCCTTGAATGTCCTATGCCACGAATGGTACAAATAGCCCACAGGAAGGAAATATTACCTCAGGCAGGCATGATTTGGGAAGATTTCATGGAAGAGTAAAGCCTTGGAATGGATTAGAATGGTGCAATAGAAGTACCTCTGCAGGTGACAATATGATGTTCATAGGAAGAACTAAAGAAGAGAATCTTTTCTCCTAAGATATATCTTCACCAAATTACTATATAAATAAACTCCCAGATCATCTGATACCATGAATTACAATATGTAAAAGTGCAAGTTCTTGTGCAGTAGTAGTTTTCTCTTGGGGTGTCAAGAGGAGGAGGAGGAAGATGGAGGACCTGTAGAAATTTTTTCTTGCTTCACAGGCCTTCCCAGAAATGTCTCTGAAATCATGTGAGTCATGGAGGGAAACTTTGCTCGCTTTCTCTGCTCTGTGTAAATCATTGTAAAGCTCAACGGTGCAGGATGTAGGACAATAGGAGAGATTATTTCCAGGGAGTACTAGTAATGATACGGAGCATGAAAATAGTTAAACAGGACAAAGGAAAACCTCAAACAGATCAATTGGGCAGAGAGCTGATGTGCATATAAAAGAATTCCCATCTGGAAACCAGAGGGTTGAAGTTCTGAAGAAAACTTCAGGGCCCCAGCCAGACAGTGTCTGTCATGCAAAAGGCCTCAGTGATGGAAGGAACAGGAAATGTCATCAAAAAACTAATGAGACTGTCAAGTTTCAGCTAGAATTAGATGAAAGCCTGCTTCACTTGCAGGGGACAGTCCTAGTTAGAAGATGAGGAGCCAGAACAGAGCTTGAAGAATGGAATGTTTAAGATAGATTTTTAAATCTCCTCTTATTCGCCTACACCCTCTATACTACATTTAAGAACAATAACTTCAAAGTATCTGGCAACCCAGAATAGTTGGCATTTCTCTTTGGAGAATGACTGTTCAAAAAGGTGCCTGGGACCTCCAGTTTCAAGAGGGAAAGTTTACCTACATCATGTGTAACTTGGGAAACTGGGACCTTTATAGGACATAATTGTGGAGGATAATTTCAAAGAGAAATCTTTGTGTGTGTGTGTGTGTGTGTGTGTAAATGTGACCCACATGTTAGCTTTACTTTTCTTTCTAAACACATTTGAGGACGTTAGTGGCCAAAGGGTCCAACAGAACTTGTTGTGTACATCTTCCTAAGATTTCAGGTTAAAAGCCACATATATAATTGATCTACTTTTGGAATTGTCTAATACATACAAAATTTCCTACATGTGACTTATTTTTCTCTAGTCATTATATAAATAACCCAAATAGAAGATTGCTAGAAGTATGTTAATTTGCTGTTTCTTTTATAATTTGCTTGTAAGTGTCCTCAGACACCTTCTCAAAGTATTTATACTGCTCACTATATATATATAGTTTTATATATATAGTTATATGTTATATATAGAATGCATATAAATCACGTTATATATACTTGTATGTTTTTGGTATCAATAAATCATATTTTCACAGAGCTTTAGGCTAGGTCATATAGTGCTTAAAATATTGAAGGGTATTTCTTTCCATAAAAATCCCTGAGGTCAAACCGTGACGGAGACCACATTTGCCTTTGTTCTTCTTTGGTCTTCTTTCTGCATCCATAGCTTTCTGCTCTGCCCTGCATCTCATTCCTCTGCAGTGTATTCTGCTACTGATCCCCTCATTATGATGTCTGTACTTTCATAAAGCCATTTTCCCTTGTCAGAACGAAGATTGTTTTGATCCATCACCACCTCTCAGTTTTTGTTGGAGGTATGAGTTGTCATTTTTGTCTTGTGTCCTGCTTGTTGTTTTAGTGTGAAGTTGGGGAAAAAAACGTTTTGGAGACTTCTCTCCAGTTGTTCCTTTAACCTTGAGAACTTAATATTTTTGAAATCCATCTTCCTTCTCTTTGTACCAACTTTGGAAGTCTTTGTTCTGGCCTTCATCATTTCTCACCAATATTTGGTATAGCTTCTAAATTTATCTCCTTTACTCTAGATTCTGTTCTTCTCAAATTTATCATATACCATGGTTTGAAAGAGTAATTTTAAAATTCAGATGTGATTATGATATGTTCAGTTAAAATCTTCCATGATTTCACATTACCTACATTATAAATGCAAATGAAATTGGTAGGTTTATAAGGCCTTATACAGTCTGTTCGAACCCTCCTTCATCAGACTCCTTTCATTCTTAATAGGCTTTGCTTTCTCTTTCCCTGCTGTTTCCAGATATGTGAAGGACTCTCTTCATCTGTAGGACAACTTTTGTTCCCAAAACATACTCTAGAAATGAATAGTACATGAGAAAAGAAAGGAGAAACCTTTACCTGTCCTTTATTATATATGCCCTAACTTAGAGTACCATAGACTCTAGTGGTCTGAGAGCTAGCAGAATCCCTTTGCTAGGTAAGTGAGAAGGAGTAACTTTGTAAGGCAGCTTTTGTAAGGTCAGTTCATCCCTTCTCTTTCTCCTTTTCTGGTCAAATTTCTAACCCCAAAGATTGTAACTTACTGGGCAAAACTGTAAAGAAAGCAGGTAGAAATTATTGCAAATGTGGAGATGGATATGATTGGTAACATTATATCCAGGCAGGTGAACTCTTCACAATTAGCATACTGTTGGTGTGACGAAAACAAGAAGAACCCTAGTAATGGTTTATTTAGATATTTTTGGTTTTGTTTTTAGCTTTTCCATCAATTCATAATATCAGAGAACCAGGTAGTAGATAAGAAGTTATCTAACAGATCAGAGTTGCGTTAGAAAATTATCTTCCAGAGGGATTTAATTGTTTGCATCCTCTAGCCCTTGAGCTGTAGAACTGAGAAAGAGATTCAAACAATACCTGAAGGCACAGGAAGTAGAGACGAATAATCCTACAAGCAAACACAAGTTTTTAGTCTGGGCTGAATTTACTTTATTGAAAGAGAAGTATAAGGAAAGAAAACTAAAATGTCTGACTGGAAGGAAAAAATAATGTCATATAAGGGAAATAAAATAGTATCTTACCGGTAGAAAAAAAATAAAATAAATAAAATAAAATAATTCAAGAAAAAGTGCAAAAAAAAAATAGTATGTTACCTTAAAACTAAAGAGGAAATAGATGTCTTTGAAAACAGTATATTTCAGATAGCTAAGAAAATATGTTTTATAGCCTTAGGGAAGCTCAATAACAGAAGTATAACAAAATGAAGAACAAAAAGGTGAAATAAAGAATTAGGATAAATTGAAAAATGAACAGATAAAGATCTGCTAGAAAATTAACAAAGAACTTCATTAACTGTCACATTGGAGTAGAGGACATAATACTAGACAAAATCAAATTGGATATATATAGAGAAATCTGAGCTAGACTCAAAAAGAAAACTATGAGGCAGAAGGTCTGTATTTGAATAGATTGAAGATTTACTATATGCCAAGCTTTATATAGCATTTACCTATTAGATCTAATTGACATATTATGTGACAGTTAATCCCAATAACAACTCTGTGAGATAGGCCCTATTACCTTCTTTTGTTTATAGATGAGAACATTAGCGTTCTCATCTATAAACCTGTTAAGGCTTAAACCAAGTTAAGGCAGTTAACTTCCCCAGGTTTAGACAGATGGCAAGAAGAGGAGCTCTTGACTACAAGTTAGATAAAATGTCATTAATTATTCTTCTTACAAAAATAAGTCTCTATCATAAAAGACTAAAACTATAGTTGAAAGGCAAGTGATAAACAATAACATATAAGACAAATGACAACTGAAGACACAATATTAGTTTAACTATAAAAGAAAACCATGAGCAACATGAATACCATAAGAGAGATGATGTTCCGAGGACATTTATAGGCAAATCATAGAAGAGGAAACATGGCCAATTAACCTACTTGTAGTAAGTAGCAAGCTTACTAGTACAAAATAATTTCAAAATAAGGCAATGGAATACACTTTTTCGTGTTTTAAATCAACAAAATGGTGAATGATGATATTCACAGTGATGAGTGAGGACAAGAATATTGTGATTTACTGATGTTGGCAGTAAAAATGGGCGTAAATTTGCTGAAGAATAATTTAGCAATGTAAGTTAAAAGTCTTAAAAAATTTGTTATTATAATACAGTATAAATATATAACTTTATATATATATTACCTTAATATGACTTTTAAGTTAAAATTCTACTATCAAGAATTTATTCACCAGAGATAATTTTACAGATGCACAGTAACATATTTATTATAGCATACATTTAACATAGTACTCTTTATAATATGGAAAAGGGAAAAAGTTAAGTGTTCTAATAGAGACATTAAATGGTTGAATATATGAATCATCCTTCAGTGAAATAATTTGCAAATATTCAAAATGATGTTATATCTGCCATCTTTACATGGAAAAGGATGCTCCAATTATAATATGAGAAAAAATACAGAAAAGCATGCATACTCTATGACGCTCCTTTTGCTCATTTGTTTTTTGAATTCCATAAAGATCCTAGATTACTTATGTTAAAGTAAATAAAATACTTGGAAGAAAATTCTTTTTCATGACTTTAATGTAATAAAGATCCTGTTCCAAAGGTAGCTTCTTCCTCTTCTGATAACATCACCCTATGTCAATCATACCAAAGACAGTTACAAAAGATAGATAACAGCAAGACTATCTGGAAGGAACTAGAAACATTTATTAAATGTGGTCCCTGCCACAGTTGACACCTGAGGCTAACAGGGAAGAGTAGAAACACCTCAAAGACACCCTTTTTCCATCCTCAACTTGCTCTGCCTACAGCTCCTAGGAGTCTAATGCAGACAGAAGTCAGGTGATGTGGAAGTCTGAAGTTCAGTAGCAGAGGAAAGGTAGGGACTACACCTAAGGGAAAGCAAGATACCAATCCCAGGGATAGAAGCTACTTTAAGTTCTCTATAAATCACTATCATTGAGAAGTGCCTGGGCTGAGAGGTGCTCTTATCAACAGTAGACAAAACAAAAAATACAAAGAATAAAATTTAAGAAAGATATTGGATGAGATAAAGAAAACTTCAGAACTTAGTATGATTCAGAAAACAAACAAAACCTTTAATCAAGAAATGCTCTATTCCTGAATAGAAAAAATTCAATATTTATTAAAAATTTTTTTACTGTATAATTGTGATTTGAAATAAGTACCAATTATAATTAATACAATCAATCTTGTAACACTGAAAAATTAAAATAAACATATTTGGGGAGAAAAAAATAATGACAATATTTTATAGTTTGGAAGATTATACTAAAAGTACTTGAAAAATAGGAATAATGGGGGATGATGGAAGAGGCTTATAGAAGTAGACTTCACAATATGTTAACAGAAGTTATAATTAAATTGGAATGTATTAGATGCAGAAATAAATGGAAAAATTTAGAGTGCATTTTATTATATACTAAACTGTTACCTTAAAAAGTTGGCAAACCAAATCTATGGAGGAATGGAAGGCTTATTGAATAAATAATGCTATGAAAAATGGCTAATCTTAAAATTTTAATAACATCTAGTGTATTAATCTGCTTTGGGCTGTTTTAACAAAATACCACAGTCTGGGTGGCTTAAACAACAGAGATTTATCCCTTATAGTTGGTGAGTCTAGGAAGTTGAAGATCAAGGGGCAGGCCTATTCCATTTCTGATGAACGCTCTCTTGCTGGCCTGTAGAGCCACCTTCTCACTGTGTCCTCACATGAGGGATAAGTGCTCTGCTGTCTCCTTTTCTTATAAGGACATCAGCCCTATTAAATGAAAGTTTCACCGTTAGACTTCATTTAACCTTTGTCATCTCTTCACAGGCCCTGTCTCCATATATAGTCACTTTGGGGGCTAGCGGTTCAACATACAAATTTTCAAGAAACACAAACATTCAACATATAACGTGGAGTTAAGTGGTAAATAAAGCAAAAATGATGTAATAATGTAGAGAAAAAATGTGCCTGATCTCACAGTAAGAAAGTCCTAAATTGTGTTAAGGATGAAACATAAGGGGGCGCCGGGGTGGCTCAGCAGTTTAAAGCCTCTGCCTTCAGCTCAGGTCATGATCTCAGGGTCCTGGGATTGAGCCCCACATCTCTCTGCTCAGCAGGGAGCCTGCTTCCCCCTTTCTCTCTGCCTGCCTCTCTGCCCACTTGTGATCTCTCTCTCTCTGTCAAATAAATAAAATCTTAAAAAAAAAAAGAAAAAGAAACATAAGGAAAAGCTCAGTATAATCTAGTAAATTAACAAATGAGATTTCTAGGTAGTAAAATTTTGGTTGTTAATGTTATTCTTTTGTATAATTTGTTTTGTATAATTTGTTTTCTCCATTGGATTTGAATAAATTTTATTATTTAACCAAGCATTTGGAGATGAGAATTGTTATAGGAATTGCATGAATGAGTTACTCTAAATGCCTTAGGAAATGCCTAGCATATAGTAAGAGCTCAATAAGTGATAAATATTAACCAGCATTTAGTTGTCCATAGGTTTAAAACTAATGAAAATGTTAACATATTTTAATAAGATTATTTGTAGAGCAATATTAAAATTATAGCAAGATTGAGAGGGAGGTGCTGAGATTTCCCATATACTCCCACCCCCACACATGCATAGTTTTCCCCAACGTCACTTATCAGAATGATCTTTTTTTTTTTTTTTTGACACATCTTAACCATACATAATTTACCTTAAGGTACCTTACCTTACCTTACCTTCTTGGTGCTGTATATTCTAATGGGTTTGGAGAAGTATATAATGACATATATTCATCATTATAATATATAGAATGTTTTCACTGCCCTAAAAATCCTCTCTGCTTTGCCGATTTTTCCCCACCCACCACACTACAGCCCTAGCAACCACTAATATTTTTATTGCCTTCATAATTTTGTCTACTTTAGAATGTTGGATAGTTGGAATCACAGCATGTGTAGCGTTTTCAGATTGGCTTTCTATCACTTAGTAAAATGCATTTAAATTTCCTCAGTGTCTTTTCATGGCTTGATAGCTCATTTTACTTAGCACTAAATAATATTTCATTATCTGGATATACCAGTTTATTTACTCATTTATATGCTAAAGAATATCTTGATTCTTCCAAGTTTTGCAATTACAAATAAAGCTGCTATAAACATCTGTTTGCGTGTGTTTTGTTTTGGTGGATATAAGTTTTTATCTCCTTTGGATAAATAACCAAGGAGCTTGTTTCCTGGGGTGTGTGGTAAAGAGTAAACCTGTTTTTTAAGAAATCACCAAACTATCTTCTAAAGTAGCTGTACCATTTTGCATTTTCATCAGCGTTGTGTAAGTGTTCCCTTTGGTCCAAGTTCTTACCAGTATTTGGTGTTATCAGTGTTTCAGATTTTGGCCATTCTTATAGGTATGTAGTGGTATCTTGTTTTACTTTGCATTTCCCTAATAACATATGATGTGTAGTACCTTTTCATATGCTTATTTGCTAGCTGTCTGTCTTCTTCAGTAAGATATCATGATAAATACTTTTTAGTGAAGTTGATTAATTTTTGGTTTTCTAAATCCTCAGGCTTGAAATTGAGATCTGAATAATTTTTATTACAGAAAGGCAATGTAAAGAACAGAAAACTTTTGTATCTGAATATTTTAAGATAGAAATAATAAAGTACATTAAGTTTTTCAAAGACTATAAAGTAATAAAGACATTTCTAGGAAAAATATTCTGTGTTTTCAGGAAAACAATGAAGAAAATAATATTCTTCATTCTTTCCAAAGGATGCTAGCAGTCTTCTTGTGAGATTACTAAAGTTACCTTGAATTAACCTGAGTTTCAGATTGGGATGGTTTCATTTTATTAATAGGTAGATGTCAAAAAGAACTGAAGTAGACTGAGAAATGAAAAGTCTGTGTTAACTAGATGTATGCAAAATGTTAACTGTTTTAATTTTTAAGAGAGGCTTTTTTTTTTTTTTTTTGGCACCATGGTATCACCAATGCTCAAAACACATTAGATATATTTTGGTTTTTGGTTGGGTGGCTTGGCCTCACAGTCTATGGTACATTCTTTGAAATGTTGTCATTGGCAGCAAATCTTCATCTTTAAAGTTACACTATTTTTGCATGTTGATAAATTCTTCCCAGATGAATAAAGAGATTGATTAAGCCAGGGAATATTAGTTTAGGGATGAATATTTGGTGAATTTTAAGAACATTGATTTTCTTTTGTTGCATTAAAATTGGATTTGGAGATAATTCTGAAAGAGTAATGTGGCAGATTGAATTATAAGTTCATGAAGATTTATTTCATCTCCACCTTTTCCTTCCTTCCCTGTAAGCATTGGTTTTGAGCCTGTTCATATGATATGTCCTGGCCAGTGGCATATAAGCAGAAATAACTTGCCATACCTAAGAAGCTTGAAATGGGCTTTCGTGGTTTGGCTTTGTTTTGTTCCTGCCCTTTGTCATGAGAAATAGCATTTTCAGATAGCAGCTGCCCCTTCAGTCTGTGTTCCAGAATGAGAAGAAACGTGGAATCTAATTGAACGTAAACATGCCCAGGAGAAAGGATGAGAGCTAAAATCAACCCATTGCTCTTGTGTTACACGGGCAAGAAATTATTATTTTATAAACCTCTAAAATGTAGAGGCTTTATTACTACAAAGATGAGCCATGCAATAAAAGGTTTAAGAAGAGGCATTAGCTTAAAACAACAACAACAAAGAAACAAAAAGTAAAACACAAAATATAGAATAGGAAGTAGCAAGAAAACTGATATAGAAGGCAGGAAAAATAACTATCTTATATGGTGGTAAAATAACATAATATTTTATAAAATGATTGCCTGCAATAAGTTGGAAGCACAAAATACATCTAATAATCTGTGACTTTGGACAAAGAAATATTGAGAAGAATTTTCATAGCATGATTTTGTTGTTTTAGGCTGTATTTGGTTAGATATTATAAGAATATATTGGCCTATTTCCAAGAATGAAGAAAGAGAAGAGGGATGATTCCAACATTCTCAGTCTAGTGGGTTAAAAGATGCAATGCTTTTTCATCTCTCATTAGTAAAATGTCCTTAAATTAAGACAATCTCAGGACATAAAGATGCTCAAGGGTGTGATTTTACACCCTTCAAGATCTTTCTTTGGTTTAAGATGGAACCAGAAAATCCACTCAGTTGGACAAACAGTCTTAAGGACTGTATAGGGTTTGCTATCCCAAGGAATAGTGTTGATCTTGAGGCAACCAAAATTAATGATAGAACAGCACTGTCCACAAGAAATTAAAATTTATTTTCTAAAAGTAAAAAGCAGTTGAAATTAATTTCAATAACTTTAATAAGTACATTTTTATTGAACACAACATGTAGAAAATAATACAGTATCCATGTGCAATTGATATAAAAATATTAATGAGACATGTTCCATCTTCAGTGTTGAAAAGTAGATGTATGCTTTACATTTATAGCACATTTCAATTTAAACAAGTCACATTTCAAATGCTGAAGAGCTGTATGTGACTAATGTTTCCTATACTGGGAAACAGCATTTTAGAGAATGAGGAAAGGCAGAACAAGGTTTGTTGATGTGGTTCCTGACAAAGGAGATGAATAGAATAAAATACACCAAAAACAAAACAAAACAAAAAAACTTTTGAGAAGAAATGCGTTGCTGGAATGAATTAAAGGAGACCATGACTCCTTGAGAGGTGAACTGACCCTTTAGATTTTATATGGTATTCTCAGAACAATCTGAGAACTATAATAACTGTATTCTGTTAAGATGTTGGGTTTGTTTGTTGCCATAGCAAAGCTAGCACTGCTATGCATTCCTAATGCAAGAAATATTAAAAATATTTTTTAAAAGAGATTTTTAATGCTACTACTGCCAAACCATGCATAGCTATTCTTCCTGACTGGTCTCTGCAACATTTATTGAAAAAGTGGAAGCTTATCTCACACCACCAAAGACCTATAGTATGGGACACTGGAAAGAGCAGAAGGATTGTTATCAGAAAAACCTGGATTTGAATCTTATTCTTAACACTCTTTAAATGTATAATACTAGATACCATTACATCAAACATAACACAAACAGAATCTTGAAAAGCGTTTGTTTGCATATTGGAACACTCTCTTGGAATGTGGCCACTATATCAAGAAATTAAGACATCCTCCTGCAGTAATGTGGCCAGTACAATAGCCACCCTCACCAATCGAACATGTAAATGAGCTACTTTGACCATTCAGCCCAAGTGAGCCATCCAATGACTACATCCATGTGAGTGACCCTACTCAAGACTAACAGAAGACCTGTTTCTCTGATCCCATTCTAAATTGCTAATCCAGAAACTGGGAGTAAATAAAATGGTTGTTGTAAGCCACTAGATCTGGGAGTAAACATTTGTTATACAGTGACCACATAACAGACATATATGACTTAAGGAAAGTTGTTCAACCCTCTTGATCAGTTTTCTCATCTATAAAACAAAGCTAGGAATATCTACTTCAGTGTTATTATGAGGTGGTGCCTCATAATAACAAATTCTTGAAATTTGTTGAAAAGAATAACAAATTCTTGAAAAGGAAAAAAATGTTTGTTCCCCTTTTCTTCATCTTTTCTTCCTTCCTTTTTCCTACCTTTTTTTCCCCTGTTGCTTCTTCCTCACTATCTCCTCCTCCCAGGGGCATTGTAAGAGCAGTAATGTTGGAATCAATGTGTAGCCTACCAAGATGGCTACTTCAAAGGGTCCAGCTTCATTTGGATAGTCAATACTAAAAAGTTGGTATAAAATTAGCTGCATTACATTACAGACACATATGATAAAAATCTTGTTAAATGCAGGCGAAAAGTATATATCCCTAGAGAAGTATAAAAATTCCTATAAATATTGCACCAAAAGCTTCTCCTAAGTGATAAATTTCTCTACTAGTCATGTTTCTCATCAGTAGAATGAAATTTGTATACTTCTGAGTTTAGTTTTATTTTTATGCCAGGGGGGGATAAAAACTGTCTTTGGCAAAACCAATAGACTAACAAGGCATTCTTTATTCATCCAACTTAATCAAAACTTATAATCAGTGAATAAGAATCATTTGCCTAAAAAAAAAAAAAAAACTAGGTCTAGGTTTGAGTGACTCATGCAAGAACTTTGATTTTGCTCTGTACTTTATGAAGTAATTTCATAATCATATGTAATTATTTTAAATATTTTATAAACTACAGTGACTTTTTAATAAGGGTTTCTAATTATCCATACAGTTTCTAGAAAGATTTGCCAAATATGTAGTATACGTGTGATGAGTCATTTGTCATCCAAAAGCTTGTGAAGAAACCCTCATTCCTAAAAATAAGGCCCCCGTAGATTTGATACCAGCTGTAATTTTTCACTTCAGACATTTTCCTTTTATATCTCTGACTCCACTTTTGGTAAATCATGATACATAACTATATAAAACATCACATAATCTTAAAAAAGGGAATAAAGGTGCCAACTGTACCATTTCACACACAGTACACTATGCACCAAAAAATTAAACTACCAAGTGAGTTTCAGGATAGGGAAGATTAGATTTAATTTTTCTTACTCTTTGCGTCATTGTCTCCCACTTTACCCTATACCCCCATTTCTTAGAAATTTGAGATTTGAGGGGCACCTGAGTGGCTCAGTGGGTTAAAGCCTCTGCCTTTGGCTCCGGTCATGATCTCAGGGTCCTGGGATCAAGCCCCGCATCGGGCTCTCTGCTCAGCGGGGAGCCTGCTTCCCCCTCTCTCTCTGCCTGCCTGCCTCTCTACCTACTTGTGATCTCTCTCTCTCTCTTTCTCTCTCTGTCAAATAAATAAAATCTTTAAAAAAAAAAAAAAAGAAATTTGAGATTTGATGTGCACAATAATAGAGAACACTGATTACTAATACTATAAAAATAATTTTTAAATATTTCTGAGGATAAAGCTTTCACATCAGTAGGAGAGCTCATTCATTCTTGTGTATCCAAAGGATAGGACTTTAACAATGTATCTTAACTTTAACATTTCCTATTTAAGAAACAGGATAGGTTAAGAGGAGCAGAGAAATCTCTTGGACTGGATGTCTTCTAAAAACTCAGCTTACAAGTTACATGGCAAAATATGGAAATCTGAACTGATATGATTATAATATCCAGCTAAAAAGCTATCTGCATTACAAATTGTGCCATTTACACAAACCTAAAGAATAACAGTGCAAGATAATGACATCCATAGATTGTATCTCTCTTAAGCTTTGATAGGTTTCCCCAGTGTGCTTTCACCAAAAATGGTATGGTCCAATCTGATTAAGTCAGTATTGTACAATATTTTTAAAAACTCAGTTCTTGTTCTTGGCACAATTCTTTCATGTTAATTGTGATATTTTTGCAAGAATTGCTGGTCACAGAGCACAGGCTTCAGGTTTATAGTTTATCCTGAAAGGCTTGTTCCTGCCCAGGAAATGCTTTCAGTCACAAGTCAGTCCATAGCCAACATGATAATATCATAGATACGGGTAGAAGGCTTTCAAAATGATCCATATTGGGGCACCTGGGTGGCTCAGTGGGTTAAAGCCTCTGCCTTCGGCTCAGGTCATGATCTCAGGGTCCTGGGATCAAGCTCCGCAGCGGCTCTCTGCTCAGCAGGGAGCCTGCTTCCACTTCTCCCTCTGCCTGCTTCTGTGCCTGCTTGTGATCTCTCTCTTTCTCTCTGTCAAATAAATGAATAAAATCTTAACAACAACAACAACAAAAAAGATCCATATTATCTCTGGTCCAAACTTCTCATTAGATAGATGGGAAACTAGTTCCTATAAAGTTAGTATTTTTTCCCAATGTCCTAGAAATGAAAGAAAATGACAAAATTAAAAATGAGTCTCTCTGTTGTCATGATTCATTCAGGAGGCACATGACCAAAGTTTGGGCAGTCAGGGTGATTTTGCTAGCCATCAAAAAATTTGGTGCAGGAATTCTTCACTGAAGCAATATGGTATATTAAGAATAAATTCTAGAATCCATATAAGCCACAAGAGATCCTTTAATTTCTTATGCTATACTTCTAGTATTAATAGCAGCCCTGTTGACACTTCAAGGAAACAAGACACTTGAATGAAGCTGAACAGATAGGTTGTTTTTGTTCCCTAGTACTTACAGTTCTTCCAGTTATATCCCTAATTTTATCCATTGAACTGATAGATTTCTTTTGTTGATGTATGTATTTTCACTGTTGTTGTTTGAGTTGGGTTTTCTGTCACATGGAAAGTGTCCTGATACATGAACTCAACATAATCAATCATTGAAATATAGTAATGTGAGACTTTTAGATCTTGCTAATATATTGATAATGTTAGAATGTCTTTGCATAGCAGTTATTCTTTGTATTTCATGATTATTTCCCTAAGAGCGATGTAAGAGATTCTTAATAATGGAATACTTAAGTATGGGAGAGAGATTCTTAAATATGGAATTATTGAGCAAAAAAATATTTTTAAGACTCTTGATACCCATTTTCCAATTACTTTTTAAAAATGAGGAAACTTTATTTCTATTGGAAATGTATAGCCTGATCTTTCTTATGCAATTTTTTTTAGACTTGAATACTATCATTAAAAAAAAAAAAAACTCGTTTCTATCTTGAGGCAAAGCTGATATCTCATTTTCAAAAAGGAAAGTTATTTTTTAACTAGGGCCTTAGGTTTCTTTAGAATGGATGACGTGAAAGTCATAGCAAAGCCATTCAATTCTAAGCAGTTAAAAGTGGAACAAAGGCTCTGATTTTGCAACCAAAATGTCCCTTACTATAGGAAGAGGCACAGCCAGTCTACTTGGGATGATGTGAGGTGGGGCAGAGAACAGTAAAACCTACCACAAAATAGGAAGTTTCTTGAAAAATAAATTTTACTTTTAAAAGTAGGTTGACATTTTTTTTTATTTTGTATCAGAACTACATAAATGTATAATCTGAAAGTAATGATTCAAAATTTTCTTCTACTTTTGCTTTGATTTATTTATAGTAAAAAGTATAATTCAAAAGGAATGCAACCAGATAACCAGCTGTTTTTGAAATGTAGAAATAATGCAAGCCACTCAAATATTAGAAAAATGTTTTCTGGAAATTTTGACCATTTCAAAGAGCAAATAAGTTAGAATTCAATATTCTTTTTCATTTTGACAAAATTTTCTATCCCAATAAATAAAAATCTCATATAATTGGTAGCAAACCTCAGTGGTACAGAGGTAGCCAACTTGTAGGGATACCACATTGTTTATACATGTATATTTCATTTGGTAATTTAAGTGGACATCTTGAGTAACCATATATGGCAGTCTTGTCCATTGATCAAGGAAGATATAATTAGTGACATAGATGTGAGAGAACATGTGGTTATTGACCATTTTAAGCATATGTTGTAGGTAGCACAAATATCTGTGGAACAGGTTAAGAATTATTTTTCTCAATTTAGAGGGAGAATATCTCAGGTTCAGCCGCTATGTAACAACATACTCAGAGTAGCAAAGAGGTATATTTTCAAAACAAAGTTTGGAAACCCCTAGGTGTGTGCTGATGTTGTTTTTAATCCTATTACCTGCTACATACTATATACTTCATTGTATACAATTGAGTTATTATGGGAAAAAGAAACACATTTCTGATCCTATAATCATAATTCTAAACCTGAATTATTCTTGTTGATGCAGTTTCCGTTGAAATGTTCTTTTTGTGACACTGTCACGGCAGGTAATTATCATGAACAGAAGGCATTGTCTTTCTATAGGGAACAGGGCTTGGCGCAGTACCTGATCTAAGCTGGTGTTTTATGACATTTGAATAAATGAGTAGTCCTGTGCTTTTGGGGGAAAAAAAATCTATCTTTCCTAAAATGTAATTTTAAAAATCTCGTTTAAGAAAAGCTCAGAATGGTTATATATATTTTTTAGATGCACTGAATTGAGTGAGATCATTCTCTGATAATTCTGCACTGAATAATACTCATGCTAATATCCTGATCATCCTCAAACAATAACCATTGTCATGGTAACTACTTATCCTGGGAAAACAAACTGTGCAAATGAGCTTCTTCCATAGCTTTAATTATGCAAATAGAAAATTGAAGGAATACATTTTAAGGAATCAGTTTCCTATTTAAGTATTGACTAAAGTAAGTGACTCAAGCAGTTAGCTTTCTGTATCTGACTGTTGATATGTTGAAGATGTTAACATGATTACGTGATTACGTAATCATGATTAACATGATTACATCTGTCTGGATTTGTGTTGACGTTCCATACAGGAAACAATCTAAATTTATGCTTAATATTTTACTTCAAAGCACAGTAATGGAGTCCAGTTCATTTCTTTTAATCAGTTGTTCTGATTGCTATTCTCTGGATTTAGTGCATGTGAATTGGTAAGTGACCACTATAAAGTGAACTCATTTTTTCACTTCTAGGACAATCAATCGGATAGTTGGACAGGAAAAGTTAGGGCTACTGCTGCAGATTTATTTATTCATTTGGTTTATAATTACAAAGCACCTGGAATATGTAGTCGATACTATTAATGGTACTCAAGCAAAAACTAGATGTATTCGACCTTAGAAATTTGGCTCAGTAGGAGACATAAGATAAATAAAATGCAAGGCTATATGGGCTATGTGCACATCACTGGTATGAATGTTTATGGTGAATGGAACATGTTCAGGAACATGTTCAAGAACATGTTATCAATGTGAGGTCTTACAGATTGGATAAAAAATTCAGAGTGGACAGAAGTGGGAAATTAAAAGACATATTAAGGAAGCCATTGATAAACACATTATAAGGCGTTATGACTCCCCATGAATGACTGGAATAATTATGATTAACTACGAATCAATGCACAGGATTTTTTTTTCCTTCAAATGGAAATTTTCTGGAGTGGTTCAGAAAATTAGAAAAACCATAGAAAATAGATGTTACTAAAGAGATTAAATGAGAGACAGATCATGGCCAAAAATTCAAGTAATTTTGTTGTAATCTTGTTTGGAATTCTGAGCACCTAAGAGTCATATGGCCGATAGCCACACACGGGAAACAGGATAAAAAGAATGACACAAAGATGGCATTGTTAAGGAAGTGATTTATAGTCTGCTTGATCAGATGGGTGATAAGCTCAAGGCTTTTGTAACAAAGATTGCCAAGACAAAATCACAGAAGTGAGGGATAGTAGGAATGAAGGATTTAAGCTTATGCTGTATGTATCATTCTACTAAAAACAGAGGATTTGCTAAATGCTTACCTTCCTCTGAAAAATAATAGGAACATTGAGAAAATAGCTGTTTTGAGGTAATTGTGACAACCAAGGACAAAATGAATAGAAATATAGACGTGATGCAGCTCTTAATAGAAAAGAGTCATGTTATTTTGGAGAAACATATAGCAAAGAAGAAATTATTTAATCATTGCAGAAGATATTATCATTTTCCTAAAAATACATATACATGTGAAAATATGAAGTATAGAAGTATGTTCTGATGAGAGGAATCACAAAAGGAATGGGTTCAGCTGTATTTAGAAGTATGAATAAATTGACTTATTAATGTAAGTATACAGTCTAATGCAAAAGAAAATAAGATCTTTTGAAAAATATATAACATAGTTGGAAGAAGTCAAATATAATTTTAAAATATGGGAGGGTCTTGAGTAAAAAGTGTCTAGATGGCAAAAGATAGAAGAATTTGACATTTTATTAGTATACAAATAAGGTATTTGAACTCCTGTTTTAACTGAGCACAGGAACAAACATAGGTTGGGAGTATTGCTTGTGGGAAGATGGAACAGTACTGAAAAATGGGAAAAAGAGAGCAGAACACAAAAGTTCTTACTCTATTATTGAAATATTAAAAAAAAGCAGAAAATATTTCATTAAGGACTGAATGAAATTTAAGATGAGGGGATATTAAGATAACATCAAGTACGCTGATGAACTATTCTAGGACCAGGGGCTTGTAAGAACTGGTTGAAGACATAGAGGAAACTTGTCAGTAATTCCTGAAAGAATGGAGAAGAGAAGTGATACAGAAAGTTGGGAATAAGAAAATGGGCATATGTTGACATACAGGACGTGCACTTTTTAAATTTCTGTAAGGTTGATGCTGTTTCCTGTGGATATTTTCCTTTAATTTATTATTATATGATTGGTATACTTTAGAAAAGATGACCGTGATCACTGTGCCTTTACAGTGGGAAAAACGGCAGTTGTAGGAAAGTATAGAGAGGTGTGGTTCCTAACCCTGGTGAATGCCTGCCAGACATCTTCTCACCTCAAACTTAATACATCCAAAATTGAACTCTTGATCCTTTAGCTCTCTTTTTATCTTATTGATGGCACTGGCCATCTACCTAATCAATGAGGCTAAAAAGCAGGACGGCATTAGTCTTCCATTCTTCTCCATTTTCATCGTTCTTCCATCCTCATGTTTAGATTTCCCAATTTCATATCACAAACATTTCTTATATCATTTTCTTCCATCCTTTTTAACCTGACTGCTCTCATAATCACTCCCTTTGAATGCTGCTGAAGTTTCCAAACAGATATTCTTAGTTCTAGTTTTTTGCCCCTCAAAGCCATTATCTTTCTGGCTGCCAAAGGAATCAGTCTAATACACAAATCTGTTCTCATCTTCCTCTCGGATAACATCCTTCAGAGGCCTTCATTGCTGCAAGGACAAATTCTAACCTCCTTAATGTGACACCAGTGCCCTCCATCATGCAACAATTGTGTAAGTCTCAGGATTCAACTGTCACTACTTTCTGACTCCCATATATTTGTTAAAGTTTTATTTAAATTCTAACTAATATGTAGTGTAATATTAGTTTCAGGTGTATTATATAGTGGTTGAACACTTCATACATCACCCAGTGCTCATCACAAGTATACTCCTTAATCCCCATCACCTGTGTCACCCATTCCCCCCACAATCCACCTCACCTCTGGTAACCATCAGGTTGTTATCTATAGTTATGAGTCTGGTTCTTGGCTTGCCTCTCTCTTTTTTACCCCTTTGCTCATTTCTTTTGTTACTTAAATACCACATATGAGTGAAATCATATGGTATTTCTCTTTCTCTGACTGACTTGCTTTGCTTAGCATAATACTATTAGCTCCATCTATGTTGTTGCAAATGGCAAGATTCATTCTTTTTTTATAGTTGGGTATATATATACAATGGAATATTTATTTTCCTTATCCAGCATAAGTCTATAGACACTTGGGCTGTTTCCACAATTTGGTTAGATATGCTGTTATAAACGTCTGGGTGCATTGCCTGTATCCCCTTGAATTAGTATTTTTGTATTCTTTGGGTAAATACCTACTAGCGCCATTGCTAGATTTTAGGGTAGTTCTATTTTTTTAAACTTTATTTATTTGAGAGAGAGAGAGAGAGAGAATACAAGCAAGGGGAGTAGGAGTGGGAGAAGGAGAAGCAGGCTTCCTGCTGAGCAGAGAGCCCCATGCAGGCTTGATCCCAGGATTGAAGGCAGATACTTGACTGAGACAACCAGGCACCCTGGGTAGTTTATTTTTTGAGGAATCTCTATACTGTTTTCCAGAGTGGCCGCACCAGTTTGTATTCCCACCAACAGTGTAAGAGGGTTCTCTTTTCCCCACATCCTTGCAGATACCTGTTGTTTCTTGTGTTGTTGATTTTAGTTATTCTGACTGGTGTGAGGTGATAGCTTATTGTAGCTTTATTTACATTTTCCTGATGATTAGTAACGATCATCTTTTCATGTGTTTGCGGGCCATTTGTATGTCTTCTTTGGGAAAATGTCTTTTCATGTCTTCTACTCATTTTTAACTGTATTATTTGGGGTTTTTTTCTGGGCTTTTTTTGGTGTTGAGTTTTATAAGTTTTTTATATACTTTGGATACTAACCATTTATCAAATATGTTATTTGCAAATATCTTCTCCCATTCCATAGGTTGCCTTTGATTTTGTTGATTATTTCTTTAACTATGCAGATACTTTTTATTGTGATATAGTCCCAATAGTTTATTTTACATTTTGTTTCTCTTACCTCAGAAGACTTATCTAGGAAGAAATTGCTATGGCTAATTTCAAAGAAGTTACTGCCTGTGTTCTTTTTTTAGGATTTTTATAACTTTAGGTCTCACATTTAGGTCTTTCATCCATTGTGAATTTATTTTTGTGTATGATGTAAGAAAGTAATCCAGCTTCATTATTTTGCATGTTGCTTTCCAGTTTTTCAATTGTATGTTCTTACCTGCTTTGTCAAAGATCAGTTGACCACATACTTATGCATCCATTTCTGGGTTTTCTATTCTGTTCCATTGATCTATGTGTCTCTTTTTGCGCCAGTATCATACTCTTTTGATCACTACAGCTTTATGGTATAACTTGAAGTCTGGGGTTATGATTGCTCCTGCTTTGTTTTTTTTTTTTTTCCCTTTTTCAAGGTTGCTTCGGCTATTTGGGATCTTTTGTGGTTCCTTACAAATTTTAGGATTATTTGTTCAAGCTCTGTGAAAAATGCTTTTGATATTTTGGTAGGGATTACATTAAATGTGTAGATTGTTTTGGGTAGTATAGACATTTTAAAAGTATTTGTTCTTTCAGTCTATGAGTATGGAATGGCTTTCCATTTCTTTGTGTCATATTCAGTTTCATCAGTGTTTTACAGTTTTCAGAATAAAGGTCTTTCAGCTCTTTGACTAGGTGTATTCCTAGTTATCTTAACGGTTTTTGGTGCAATTATAAATGGGATTGATTCTTTAATTTTTCTTTCTTCTGCATTATTGGTGTATAGGAATGCAACAAATTTTTTTATGTTGATTTTATATCCTGTGACCTTACTGAATTCATTTATCAGTTCCAGCAGTTTTTTTTTTTTTTTTGGTAGTCTTTTGGGTTACCTATATATAGTATCACGTCGTCTATAGTGAAATTTTTACTTCTTCCTTGGTGATTCAGATACCTTTTATTTCTTTTTCTTGTCTGATTGCTGTGGCTAGGACTTTCAGTACTAGGTTGAATAAAAGTGGTGAGAGTGGACATTCATGTCTTGTTCTTGACTGTAGAGGAAAAAATCTGTTTTTTGCTGTTATTATGATGTGGGCTGTGGGTTTTTCATATATGGCCTTTATTTATATTGAGGTACATTCTCTTTAAACCTACTTTGTTGAGGGCTTTTATCTTGAATGGATGTTGTACTTTGTCAAGTGTTTCTTCTTTACTGAAATGATCATGAATTTTTTATCCTTTCTCTTATTGCTGTGATGTATGATGTTGATTGATTTGTGAATATTGAACCACCCTTGCATTCCAGTAATAAATCCCACTCAATCATGAATATGGGTTTTTTGTTGTTGTCTTTGTATTTTTTTAAACTATATTGTTGAATTTGGTTTGCTAGTATTTTATTGAGGATTATTGCATCTTTGTTCTTCAGGAATGTTGGCTTTAGTTTTCTTTTTTGTAGTGTCATTATCTGGTTTTGATATCAGGATTAATGCTGGGTTCATAGAATGAATTTGGAAGTTTTCCTCCCTTTTCTATCATTTGGAATGTTTGAGAAGAATAGGTATTAACTCTTCTTTAAATATTTTGTAGAATTCTGTGAAGCCTTCTGGTCCTCACTTTTATTTGTTGAGGTTTTGTTAATTGCTGATTTAATTTATTTGCTGATTATCAGTCTCTTCAAGTTTTCTCTTCCTTCCTATTTGATTTTGGTAATTTCTATGTTTCTATGAATTTATCCATTTCTTAAATGTTGCCCAATTCGTTGGCATACAGTTTTTCATAATATTCTCTTTTAATTGTTTATATTTCTGTGATGTTAGTTGTTACATCTCCTCTCTCACTTGTGATTTTATTTATTTGGATCATTTTTCTTTTTGATAATTCTCGCTAGAGGTTTGTCAATTTTATTGATTTTTTTCAAAGAACCAACTCCACGTTTCATTGTTCTGTCTTACTGTTTTCTTAGTTTCTGTGTCATTTATTTCCACTCTAATCTTTATTATGTCCTTCCTTCCACTGGCTTTAGGTTTTGTTGCTCTTTTTCTGTCTCCTTAGGTAGAAGGTGATGTTTTTTTATCTGAGATTTTTTCTTGCTTCTTGAGGTAGGCTTGAATTGCTATATAATACCCTCTTACGACCATTTAGGTCCAAGGTTTTAGACCATTGTGCTTTCATTTTCATTTGCCTCCATATATTTTTAAAATGTCTTCTTTGATTTCCTTATTGACCCATTCATTGTTTAATAGCATGTTATTTAAGCTCCATGTCTTTGTGGTCTTTCCAGATTTTTTCTTGTGGTTGACTTCTAGTTTGATAGTGTTGTGGTCAGAAAAATTGCATGGTATGGCTTCAATTTCTTTGTATTTGCTAAAGGTTGTTCTGTGACCTAGGGCATGTTCTACTCTGGAGAATATTCCATGTGTAGTTGAAAAGAATGTGTATTCTGCTGTTTTAGGATGGAATGTTCTGAATATATGTGTTAGGTCCATCTGGTCCAGTATGCCATTCAAAGCCATTATTTCCTTGTTTATTTTCTATTTAGATGATCTGTCCATTAATGTAAGTGGGGTGTTAAAGTCCCCTTCTAATATTGTACTGAATTTGCCAACATCTTAATCTTGGTCTTCCCAACCTCAAAAATGGAAAAAAATAAATATTTGTTGTTTAAAGTACCCAGAGTATATTATTTTGTAATAGCAGCTTGAACCAGATAACACTGCTACAATTTTTTTCTTTATACATCTATATCCCCAACTAACTTCAAATTAAAAAATTGTACCTATGTGCCTCTCTACATGGTGCATTGCCTAGAAGTAAGTGTTCTGTGAATATTTTCAAATGAATAAATAAATGAATGAATGAATACTGGAAATGTCCTGCAGAAGAGGAAGTTGATTAATTCTGTTGCCACAGATGACATAATGTTGAAAAATGAGGTCACAACTAAATTTTTTTAAGAGAAATTACTTTGTATCAAGAGCTTTGCAGAAGATATTATCTTTTTTTACAAATGAGAAAATTAAAGTTTAAGAAAGGCTAAGCTAAGTTGTTCATGATCTCATAGGTAGGCAGTGGAAAGTTTGACACCTGATGTCCTTTTCACATATTCAAAGTCTGTGAATGGGTCGTCTTTTCTAGATCTCTAGTTGAGAACATTGGAGATTGAGCGGCACTGTTCTGGAGCATCTGACTTGGTTATGGCCTCAACTTTCCTTCCCTATTGTCTAGAATTTTCTATTTTATATAGGTTCTCCCCACCACTGGCAGATTTCTCTACCTACTTCTTAGCACACAAGCAAGGATTTTTTTTAATAGAATATTTTAGGAAATTATTGGGCTCCTTTAGGAAGCCTCCAAGAAAAAAAATGGGAGACCAATAACAATCAAATATTTCTGTTTTAACAACCTCCTGACATGTGGTTAAAACAATACAGAAAACTGTGAGTTTAAATTTACCAAATATTTATCCTAAATTAAGCAGATGTTAGTAAAGTAGAAAAAAATTCTATGTGTTACAGATTTTAAAATGATAAACTTTGGCACAAGGTGCTTCCAGGGGTGTTAGATGTGCAGGTAAAATTCATATTTAAACACCAATATTTTTATCCCAAAATATCAACCCCTATCTAATAAATCTTGAGTAAAAAAAAAACATGCTTAAAGTACAAGTAAAGTAAAAATAAAAAACCTTGGTCCATGTTACACAGGTATCCTTTCATCAAGTTATTAACATTTCCAGAGAAATGGTATTGAAAATTAGATTTTTAACAGGAATAATCCCTGAGATAAGAAAATGCTTATTCTGAAGTCACTTATAGAATAATGAAATAAGGAACTCTCACTGAGTCTTGCATTTGTTGTGGGTTTATGCACTTAAGTGTATTTTTTTCCAATAAAATATTACTTTCAATATCCAATGATGAATCTCTAATTATTTATTTATAAATTCTGTCAAAGTCATGTAAGCTGCTCAAAGACCCGGAGAGATCCTAGTGCTCTGCTACACAATGTATGATGAATGGAACAACAGGAATGGCATTCCCTAGGAGCTTGTTAGAAATGCAGACTCTTAGACCAGACCTCAGATACACTGAATCTGCATTTTAACAAGATCTCTAGTTGAGAACATTGGAGATTGAGCGGCACTGTTCTGGAGCATCTGACTTGGTTATGGCCTCAACTTTCCTTCCCTACTGTCTATAATTTTCTATTTTATATAGGTTCTCCCCACCACTGGGAGATTTCTCTACCTAGTTTTTAAATGAGTTATTTGGCAAGAATAGGCAGTTGTTTTTAGTTATAATTAAATGGGGGTGGGCTCTATGGATACTTCATGAAAGGTACCTAGATCTCTTAGAATTCTGTTATTCACAGATTCAGTCTTCTCAAATGCCTGCTTTGAGATTGTATCTAGGGATATGTACACAACATGCTAACATAAACTGAAAGCTGAAAAAAATCCAACATATATTTTCTTTGGTATGGTGCATGATATTAGACAGTATTACAGACTCCTTTTTTCATCAACCTTATGGAGTTAGAATAAGGTTGAATGTCACAAGGAATCAGGTCACTGCTCTGGCAAGAAATATGATCTGTAGGATGACTCAGAACGCAGTAGAACATGGTCCTCACTTTAATCTCTCTGCAGCTTTGAGCTGGCTATACCATCTGTATCAGTCAAATGTTACTGTGTAACAAACACAACAAATATAATTTATTAGTTCCTGACTCAGTGAGTAAACAATTTGGACTAGGCTCAGTTGAGCTATTCTATTTATCTTGCTCGGGTTCACTCAGTCCACTGCAATTAGCTTGTGAATCATAGAGAGTTGTTTGATCCTGGATGGCCTTATCCAAGTCTGGTTATTTGCTGAGGTAAATATGCTACATGCATAGAGTCGGCTAACTCAACCTTTTTCACATGGCAACTAGGTTCCAAAAACAGTGAGTCTCTGTGTACAAGCACTTGTCAAGCTTTTGCTTGCATCATGCTTGCTGATGTTTCACTAGCTAAAGCAAGTCACAATGCCAAGTCTAGATTAGGGAGTAAAGATAAAGATTTTCTCACTTAATAAGAGATGCTGTAAGATGCTGTGGCCATTTTTTTTTTCTGAGTTTACCACATCATCTCTCTATTCCAAAATAATGAAAATATTTTAACTTGTACCTCTTTCTATTTAAGCAGATTTCTGTTCTCAGAAGAGAATCCCGTGTCAATGAAACTATTATAGGACTGAGATAGCCATAAGAGCTCTAAGACTATAGAATATTATGAAGAACTAGTGTCATGACTTTGAGCTGGATCAGGAAAAGGCACTTTGTTAATTACTCTCAAAGTCCACTTCCCTGCTTTTACTCTGGGAAATCTGCATTTCTGAGTGGAATTCTATTTTGTTTTGTTTATTTCACTTCTGTTGCTTCAGTAAAATCTGCACCTGTTTGTTCTGGCATTGAGAGCAGCTGTCTGCTCTTTAGCAATATTTCCCACCTGGGTAGCTGAGCTGTCTCTCAGTGGCAGACACCTTTGTCAGCGTTGGTGGGAAATGAGCATCTTGGCTAATTTGGGTGCTTCCCTTTGGATTCAGTGAAACAGGACAGAATAGGAAGTGTTTGACTTCCAAATTCATACTGTGAGAAGTTTCCTAAGATACACAGTGGGTAAGAACAGAGTCAAAGAGGAAGTGGGTGGTGCATAATATGAAGAGGAATTAATAATTGATGTGACTTATGAGGTAGACAAAGGAAAATATACCAAGAGACTGATTGTGTCACAGTAACCATGTAAACAAAACTTTTGTAGTTGATATGATGGAAAATACCTGATAATATGTGAATGAATTAAAATGTTTGATTCGTGCTACATACCTGACATATCGATAGACCCTATTACATGATCAGTATATGATAGGGATTATAATTGGGATTGTTTTTGAGATTTATCCATGTTATTGCATGTGTAAGTAGTTTGTCCCTTGTTATTGCTGAGTATATTCTGTTGTATGGATATTCTACAATTTGTGTTTCCATTTACCGACATTTGAACTCTTTCTAGTTCTTGACTTTTATGAATAAAATTGCTATAATTTTTTATGAGTTTTATTGTGCATGCAAATTTTAATTTCTCTTAAGTATTTAGGAGTAGACTTTAGGTTACATAAGAAGTGTATAACTAACTTCACAAGAAACTGCCATACTATTTTCCAAAGTGATTGCACAATTTTTCACCTAGCTATGTATGAAAGTCTTGCTTTCTCTGTATCATTAAACTTGGCATCAGTAGTCTTTTTACTTCTAGTTATTGCAATAAGTATGAATTAATATCTTAGAGTGATTTTTTTTCCTATGAGTGTTTGTGGTATATTTATTTACGACATTTCATATCTCATTTAATTCCAGTATAGTTAACAGTGTTATATTAGTTTCAGGTGAATAATGTAATGATTCAATAGTTCTCTTCATTACTCAGTGCTAATCATGATGATTGTACTCTTAATCCATTTCAACTACTCCACCCATCCCCCCACCCACTTCCCCTCTGATAACCATCAGTTCTTCATAGTTGAGTCTGTTTTTTAGTAGGTCTCTTTGTTTCATTTCTTAAATTCCACATATAAGCAAAATCATATGGTATTTGTCTTTCAAAGAGGAAATCAAAAGACATGGAGAAAAGTGAACAATGATCCAAAATGTTTGGGATGAAGCAAAACAAATTTGAAGACAGAAGTTTATAGCGATGAAAACCTACCTCAGGAAGCAAGAAAAATGTCAAACAACTTAATACTTGAAGGGGCTAGAAAAAGAAGAACAAACAAAACCCACAACCAGTAGAAGGAAGAAAATAATAAAGATTAGAACAGAAACAAAATAGAAACAAAACAAAACAATAGAAAATATCAATAAAACCAGGAGCTGGTTCTTTAAAAAAAAAATCAACAGAATTGATAAACCTTTTGCCAAACTCATCAAAAGAAGAAAAAAAAGGAGGACCCAAACAAAATCAGAAATGAAAGAGGAGAAATAACAAATGGAACCACAGAAATACAAATGATTATAAGAGATTATGAAAAATCATATGTCAACAAATTGGATAACATAAAAGAAATGGATAAACTCCTGTGAAATATAACCTCCTGAAACTGAATCAGGAAAAATACTAACTTTGATAAGACCAACTCCCAACAATGAAATTCAATCAGTAGTCAAAAAACTCCCAAAAAACAAAAGGCCAGGGCCAGACAGCTTCACAGGTAAATTCCACCAAACATTTGAACAAGAGTTTATATATACGTGTGTGTGTGTGTGTGTGTGTGTGTGTATGCATTTCAGGAATAAATTCCACTTGGTCATGGTGAATGATTTTTTTAAATGTATTGCTGAATTCAGTTTGTTAATATTTTGTTGAGGATTTTTGCACCTATATTTAGAGATATTGTCCTGGAGTTCTCTTTTCTAGTGGTCTTTATCTGGTTTTAGTGTCAGGGTAATACTATCCTTAGAGAATGAATTTGAAAGCTTTTCCTCCTCTTCAATTTTTTACACTAGTTTGTGAAGAGTAGGTATTTTTATGCTATTTTCATTGTCATTTAGTTCAAAAGAATTCTTAGTTTACTTGTGATTTTTTTGTTGTACTATGGGTTACTGAGAGTGTATTATTTTATTTCCAAATATTTGGTGATTTTCTAGATAACTTATAGGTATTGACTTTTAATTCCATATGGTAAGAGGACATAATCTGTAAGATGTCAGGCCTTTGACACTTTGGGAGATTTATTGCCTAGCATATTGTTTATCTTGATGAACATTCCAAATAAGACTAGAATGCGTATTCTTTTATTTTTGTGTTAATGTCTTATGAGTATCAGTTAAGTCAGTTTTGTTGCTAGTGTTCAAGTATTTTATATTTTTACTTTACTTACTACTTTCCCTATGTAATACTAAATAAAGTGTTAAAATTCCCAACTATGTTAATAGATTTTTCTGTTCCCTTTAATCTTGTAAATTTGCTACATAATTATAACTGGGTGCATATGTATTCTTGGTTATTTTGTCTTTTTGGGAATTATTTTTGTTTGTAATAAACTTTAACATTTATATACATCCATGAAATCATCACCACAGCCATGGTGGTGATGAACACATCTATATTCCCCAAAAGTTTCTTCAAGTGCCCATTTTTATTGAAGTATAATTAATGTACAGTGTTATGTTGGTTACAGGTGGACAATATTATTAATTTTATACATTACTCAGTCCTCATCAAAATAAGTGTACTCTTAATTCCCTTTATCTTTTTCAGCCATCCCCCTGCCTACCTCCCCTTTGGCAATCACCAATGTGTTCTCTATATTTAAGAGTCTGTTGTCTCTCTTTTTTCATTGTTCATTCATTTCTTAAATTCCAAACGAGTGAAATCATATGGTGTTTGTCTTTCTTTGACTTATTTCATTTAGTATAACACCTACCAGGTCCAACCATGTTGATGCAAATGGCAAGATCTTGTTCTTTTCATGGTCCAGCAATATTCCATTGTGTGTATATACTGCTCTTTCTTTATCCATATATCCATAATCCATATAATCCTTACATTTATCCATATAATCCATACATTTCATATATAAAATTTCTTTATTCAGTCATCTACTGATGGATACTTGGGTTACTTCCCTATCTATCTGGCTGTTGTAAATAATAATGCAGTAAACATAAGGGTGCATATATCTTTTTGAATCAGTGTTTTGTTTTCTTTGGGTAAATACCCACTCGTGGAATTACTGGATCACATGGTAATTCTATTTTAAAATCTTTGAGGAAACTTCATACATTTCAGAAGTTCTTTCTGAAATGATAGAATTCACCACTGAACTGCTTTTGGCCTAATACTTTCTATTTTGGAAGGTTATTAATTATTGATTCAGTTTCTTAATTGATATAGGCCAATTTAAATTGTCTGTTTTATCTTTTGTAAGTTTCAGTATATTGTGCCTTTCAAAGAACTGGTCCATTTCATTTAGGTTAACAAATCTGTGGGCATAGAGTTGTTCATGATATGCCTTTACTATGCCTTTAATGTCTGTGAGATCTGTAGTGATGTCCCCTCTTTTGTGTACCCTCTTATTTTTTTCTTAGGTAGCCTGCCTAGGGCCTTGTCAGTTTTATTGAATTTAAAAAAAAAACAACAGCTTTTTATTTCATTGATTCTATTGATTTTCTGCTTTCAATATCATTGCCTTATGCTGTAATTTTTATTATGTCTTCTGGTTGCTTTGAGTTTAATTTGCACTTCTTTTTCTAGATTCCTAAAGTGTAAACTTAGAATATTGATTTTACATCTTTCTTTTCTAATATATACATTCAATACTATAAACTTCCATCTAAATACCACATTTGCTGCCTTCCATTAATTTTGATAAGTTGTGTTTTCCTTTTTATTTAACTCAAAGCATTTTTAATTTTCTCTTGAGATTTCTTTTTTGACCCATTTGTTATTTAGAAGTATGTTGTTTACTCCCCTAAGTACTTTGGAATTTTCCAACTATCTTTCTGTTACTGATTTCAAGTTTAATTACATTGTGTCCTGAGAGCAGACCCTGTGTATTTTTCCAATATTTTAAATGCATTATTGTGTGTAAATTTGTGAAAGCATATTTTATCTTGGTGAATGTGCCATGTGAACTTGAGAATAATGTGTATTCTACTGATGGATGATGCAATCCCATACATGTCAGTTATGTCTAATTGTTTGATGGTGTTGTTCTATCAACTATATTCTCACAGATTTTCTTCCTATCCAGTCTTTCCATTTCTGATAGAAGACTGTTGAAGTTCTCAGCTATAATAATGAACTTATCTATTTATCCATATAGTTTTATTAATTTTTGCTTCATGTACTTTGACACTTAGCTGCATACACATTAAAGGTTCTATATATTTTTAGGTAATTGACCTCCTAGTCATTAGGTAACACCTCTTTTTAACCTGGATAACTTTTCTCAACTGAACTCTGCTGTGTCTGAATTTAACATAGCTACTCTTGATTTCTTTTGATTAGTTGCTCACCTGGTATATTTTCTCCATTTATTTACTTTTTAACCTATAAATATCTTTTCGTTTAAAGTAGGTTTCTTATAGACAACATCTGGTTGGATCTTTTTGATCTATGCTGATGATCATTGTCTTTTAATTGGTACATTAGGCCATTGCCATTCAAGGTAATTTTTGGTATAGATGGATTAATAGCCACCATATTTGTTATTTTTTTTTTTCCATTACTTACTCTTGTTCTTTGTTTCTATCTTTGTCTTTTATTCTTTCTCTACCTTTTGTGGTTTTGATTGAGCATTTCATATAATTCAGTTTTTTATTCCTTATTAACATATCAGTTGTGTTTCTTTAACCTTTTTTACATTATTTTAGTGGTTGCCATAGAGCTTGCAATATAGACTTACAGGTAATCTAAGGCCACTTTCAAATAACACTATATACCTTCATTGGTCATGTTTTTGATAATAACAAAATAATCCTAATTCTTCCCTCCTATCCCTTGTATTTTACTGTCATTCATTTCACTTATGGAACATATATTGATATATATTCTTACATTCAAGTATTATATAATCAAATATATTTTACTATTATTTTTGAACAGTTATCTGTTATTTAAGAATAAGAAAAATAAGTTTCTATTTTTTTATCCCCTCTTTGCTATTCTTCTATACTTTATGTAGATCTCAGTTTCTGATCTCTATCATTTTATTTCTCTCTCTAAAGAACTTCTTTTAACATTTCTTAAGGATTTGTCTATGGGCAATAAATTTTTTCCAGTGTTTGTTTGAGAGAATATTTATTTAATTTGAGGGATAATTTTACAGGGTACAAACAGAGTTCTTAGCTGTTTTTTTTCTCTCAATATTTAAGTATTTCACATTCTTGTTTCCATGGTTTTTGTGGAGAAATTTGATTTACTTCTTTGCTTTAGTATATGCAAGGTCTATATATTATCTGTCTACTTGCAGGATTTATTCTTTATATTTGATTTTACATAGTTTGAATATTATCTGTAGTTGTCTTTTGTGTCTGTGTGTGTGTGACATTTTTTTTCTGCTTTGGATTCTCTGAACTTCCTCCACTTGTAGTTCAATACCTGACATTAATTAGGGGAAATTCTTAGTCATTGTTAAATATTTCTTCTGTATTTATATTTTTTCTCCTTATGACATTTTCTTGATATGTATGAGGCACTTTTCATAGTTGTCACAGAGTCCTTGGGTAGTCAGTTGAGGGTTTGGTCCTTTTTTCTAAGTCTGTTTTTTCTCTTTGCTTTTCAGTTTTGGCAGTTCCTATTGAGGTACTCTCAAGATCAGAGATTGTTTCTTCACCAGTGTCCAATGTACTAATAAACCTATCAAAGGCACTCTTTAATTATGTTAGTGTTTTTGATCCTAACATTTATTTTTGGTTCTTAAAATTTTCATCTCTCTACTTATATTATTTATCTGTTATTGCGTGCTGTCTACTTTATCTGTTAGAGCCTTTAGTGTATTAGCTATAGTTGCTTTAAATTTCTAGTCTAATAACTGTAACATCCCTGTTATATCTGAGTCTGGTTCTGATACTTGCTCTATCTCTTTAGATTATGTTTTTTTTTCCCCCTTTAGTATACCTTGTAATTTTTTTCTTGATAGCTGGACATGATATAGTGGGTAAAAGGAACTACTCTAAATAAGCTTTTTGTAATATGGCTGAGAATTGTGGGGGTAAGGAAAGCATTCTCCAGCCCTATGATTAAGTCTTGGACTTGGAAGTGAGCCCATGCCTCTGGAGTGCGAACTTCATAAGTGCTTCACCTTTGTCTTTCACCCCTTAGGTGGGATAAGATCCATAGAGTGGGCTATAGTTGGATATTTCCCTTCTCTTATGTGAAATGCTAGAACCAACTAGTTGATTATGTCTCTTTCCCCCAGTCAGTTAGGCTCTGATAATAGTCTGGCAGGTTAAGCTCTAGTTAACTAGTTTGCCCATAGGATATATCCTGTAAGAATATTTTTGAAAAAAGATACATCATCTAATTTCATAAAAATTTTATGAGGTTGGTATTAAAATAGATGCAGAGATTGATCATTTCTTCTATAAGGTTACATATCTCCCAAGTAGTCAAGAATGAAATAAGTCCACAAAGTCCCCAAAGTTCTATGTTTTGTGAGTTAAAGCCATTTGAGACTGCAAAAGATTGTATGTTCATAAAGAAAAACAAAATCCTTCTCAATTACCTGCTGCTATCATAAAAAAAGGAACACACTGAGTGGTTTGTCATAGCACTAAGCCAAAATGACCCTCCTCCTTTAGACATAGCATATGCAATTAAGGGAGGGAAGTGTAAACCTTAGTTTAAAAATGTCTAATGTAACTAGTTATATGGGGAGAATCATGATAACATTCCCAAACTATATTAAATTTAATAATACTTGGAATAAAATATAAACATCATAAAGTAATTTCAGAAATTAGGATTATTGTATAATTAATTTGATCAGAAACACTTTAAAGTGATTAGTTATCCAACTTCTAGTGTGATCTTCAAGAAGTTCAGGTATTATTCTTCACTAAACTTCTCTAGGTAATGAAGAAGATATTTGAGAATTAGCCTTAAGAAACAAAGTTTTACCTACTTACATTGCCAATATTACATTTATCTGTCCTATTTCACCATGGAAATGGTTCAGTTCTCAACTAAGAAATCAAAAAGAATAGTAGTTTCTTTCTTTTCTTTTGGGCAAGACACCAAAACACTTACTTTAACTTTCAGAATGGTGATTAACTTACTCAAAGTTAACATTTTGACACACGAACTTTTTTCCATAGTACCTGAAATAAGAGTGAACAAAACAGACCTTCTCTCCATAATTGCCCTTATAATTACTTTGTAAGCCTTAAGCATTTACATTTCATCAGCTACAGAAGTAATTACATAATCCTGAATGTCCCTTAAATTCCACCTGTATTACTCTTTTATTACAATTTAATTTCAAGCTATTGCTCAAAAAGGAAAAAAGAATCCAATACCATTCCCCCATTTTATGAATCATTTTTCTATCATTTTATTGATATTAATTTTTTAATGTTTTCCCCACAAATTTGTTAATAAGATTAGTAATGAGATTAGTAGAATATTATCTTTCTGAATTTAGGGGGGATTAGGAGCATTATCATAGTTCAGGTGGATTTACTTTAGAACATAGTATAGGTGCTCTTATTTAGTTTATTGCTGTTGCTTTGGTCATGATCATTTTTGATATAGAAATGGGGTTCAGAACTTATGGTCAAGAATTCTTGAGACCTCTTTGGCAGAAAAACCATAGTCTTATTAAAGCATGGGACAGGACCTGTGGGCAGAAAGTTGCGCTGGGTGATGGGTGGCTGCTTATATACTTTCAAATTGGGAATGGGTTAGGGATAGCATAAGTCTCTCAGGAATTTTGGAAGCAATGTTTCCAGGACCTTGCAGGGGCTCATTTAGTACTGTCTAGTAAAACCTAAGTCATGAGACCCTTTATGTATATGAGTGGGCCGTATGTTTGATGAATTATTGTTAACATGTATCTTGGGGAGTAGAGATAAAGGAAGTTTCCAAAAGAATTTTTACATGTTCAGGAAGACTTACAGGATCCTAGAGGTCAGGATGTTAAGATTGCCTTTTGCCCTTAGTAAAGTATTAGCATCAAGGCAGCTGAGTTCCTAAAGGAATGTCACTCTGCTGTTATAGGACTTGTCAATGGTCTGTAGGCAGTAAGGAGATTTAATTTTTTATTTTGTCATTGTTTGCCACATCAGTTGTTTCACACCAGGCTCAGATTCTTGGGCATGCAATATGTGCAGTTTCAAAGGGTCCCGTGCTTGGTTTAATGCTCTGCTGTTGCTGTCTTAAAATTCTTGATGCTTTTTAAACAAGTAGTCTGCATTTCCATTTTTTACTGGGCCTCAAAAATTATGTAGCCATTCTTGTCACACACAACACAAACACACATACATATTTACACACACACTGTCTTAGTTATTTTGGAAGGCTATAATAAATTACCATAGACTGAGTGGCTTACACAACAAATACTTGGTTTCTCATGGTTCTGGAGATATGAAAGTCCAAGTTAAAGGTGCCAGAAGATTTGGTGTCTGGTGAAAGCCCTTTTCCTGGTTTTTATATGGATAACTTCATACTGTATTGTCCCATGGTAGACAGAGCAGTCATCTCTTTAGGTCTTTTTTTGTTAGGCACTAATCTCAAATACTAAGATGGGATCCTTATGACCCAATTATTTTTCAAGTGCCTCAAATTATCACGTTTGGGGATTAGGGCCTCAATATACGAATTTTTGGAGAACACAAACATTCCATAGCACATCCAAAAAAGGATATATGCTATTGTGTTTATGACATGAAGCTTAGCATTGAGTAAATTAAACTCAATCTGTGTTGCTCTAAACCCTATATTGTGGATTGAAAAATGAATATTTCAAACAAATAAATGACTTTCAAACCTATATTCTTAATGTTGCTCTGAGAAAGAAGGAAAGTAAAAAGAAGGAAAGAAAAGAAAGAAAGCTGGCTAGTCAACTTGGTTTGGTACAACTTATTCATGGATAAGTGAACTGAGCCCAAACTCAGTTAACAGTGTAAGTGAACCCATTCGGCTTTTACATATAGTTTTAATGTCCATATCAAGGCATGGCTTAAAATACCTTTGATTTTTGATTTTTACGTTGATTTTTACTTTGATTTTTGATTTTTTTTATTTTTACTCTACAGCTGATTTTTTATTTTTACTCTACAGCTGATAAAAAGCCTTCTCCTTTATTCTGTTTTCTCATAATTCGGTGAATTCAAAACTTCCTATATTTTTAATGAGAGCTCCTTTTGCCTCTACAGAAGTACAGACAAAAATTGTTTACTTTGCATTTGTATATTATATTCACTTATACTGATATTTTTGCATAAGTGCCAAGACTGAGATGTTGTCAAGCGAGCTTCAGTATTTTTCATTTTTCTTTTGTCTCTACTACTGTTTTGGGCACTTATTCTGCATCTAAAATACATGACCCAAGTTTCCCTCTTTACAACTGCCCTAAAAAGTTCTGTTGAGTTGAAGAGGGGTGTGCATACTCAAACCTTTAGGAAATAAACCTTAAAGCATAATCCTACTGCAACTTGTGTGATATACATACCCTGCAGAAAGAGTCTATACTGTTATAATAGTAACTGACCACCATCTTCCTTCTATATTTGTGAGATAGATCAGCCATCTTTCTTTTTTGTGCCTCTAATCCTTATGGGGTTGGTATATAATAGAAAGAAAGGTAAGGCTAATCTGGCTCTCAGCAATTCAAAGTATTCTACTAATTCGATGGTGTGTGTTATCAAAAAGTATAAAAAGTTATTGTGCCCTGTTTTAAGCCTCATTCATAAAGTACCTAAGTCAGGCCCTTTTTTTTCCTGCATTATATTATTTTCTGCAGTATCTTCTCATTTTTAGTCCCATTATCATAGTAAAATAACCATAATGTTCTTTTTGGGGAACTTTCAGCATGTGATGCTCTATTTTATTAAAAACAAAACAAACCAAAAAACTCTACAATAATCCCAATGACCATCTCTTCTAAAAGATCATTTATTTTTATTTGCATTTTATTATTATTATTATTTATTATTATTATTATTATTATTATTATTATTATTTTACAAATTAGTTCTGTTTCCAGGCAAAATAGAATAATAGAACTGGATTATAGAACTGGATTTACCTTTCTTCTATCCCCTTCTCTTTCTCTCTCTCTCTCTCTCTCTCACACACACACAGAAAGAAACAGAATATAAAACAATGATTTATAAGACACTGGAGGTCACTAAACAAAAGAGAATGAACTCTCCCCCCTCTCCCAGGATGGGAAAGAAATGAGGTAATTGCCCAAGGTTACTGTCCAGAAATTTTTTTTAGGCCAAAGCACAATGATAAGTAATTTAGGAGGAGAATTTTTAAGGTTCTTAAGCTGAGCTCATTGATTTGAGTATCTGTAAAGTTAAAAATCTTAGGACAGAGTGTTATAGAGAAAAGTGGAGAGAGAACCCCAGAAACACAGAAGGCTTGAGCGTATTTATCAGTACACATTCGTGAGGAAACTACCCAAGCCCAGGGAAAGAACCCCCTGAACAGATTAAAGAGTTCTCAGCATTCACACAAGGCTGGGAATAGTGTCTGGACCGCTGGAGAAACTCCCAGAGGGATCTTGCCTTAGTAGTGGAGAATATTTCATTCAAGACTAAATGCTGCTCAGATCCTGTCAAATCTTAAAAAGAAAAATTCAAAGATATCAAGCATCCCAGAAGAAAGATCAAAATTGTTTGTAGAAATATAGTATTTAGAACTGCACAGGGTGAAACTCAAAATGTCTAGCATCTAATCAAAGATTCCCAGATATGCAAGAAAATATGAATTATTATTGTAAAAAAAATACCAAAAATATCTCAGATCTGAGTTGAATGTTATAATAAGCAGAAAGATATTAAACAGTTATTAGAACAATATCCCATAAAGAAAAAATAAGCAGACCCGTGAAAGATATAAAAATGACTCAAACTTTTAGAAATGAAAAGGCCATTATGTGAGATAAACAATGTGCTAAATGGGATTAATGACATAGACTTTGCAGAATAAGCAATTAGTAAGTACAGAGACATACCAATAGAAAATATCCAAACTGAAACAGAGAAAAAGTTTTAAAAAGTGAAAAAAGAATCAGTAAGGTATGGGCCAACTTCAAGTAGTCTATTATACGTTTAATTGGAGTCTCTGAAGGAATGGGCACAAAAAATATTTGAGGAAAAATGACCAAAATGTTCAAATGCTATAAATGCAGTAAAGCAAGCTATCTAATGAACCTCAAGCACAACAAACATGAAAAAACTATACCAATGTATATTGTGATGTTTAATTTTTATGTGTCAACTAGACAGACCATACTGTGCCCAGATATTTGGTCATATCCTATTTTTGGTAGTTTTAGAAGGGTATTTTTGGGTGTGATTAACATTTTTTTAGATTTATCTATTTATTTTAGAAAGAGAGCATTAGTGGGAGGGGGAGAAGAGAGGGAGAGGATCTCATGTAGACTCTGAGCCAAGCATGGAACCCAATGTGGGGTCCAGTCTCACAACCCTGAGATCTCAACCTGAACTAAAAACAAGAGTTAGATGCTTAGCTGACTGGCGCCCAGCTGTCCCAGGGAATAAATTATATTTGAGGAAAGCAGATTGTCCTCCCTAATGTAGATGGGTCTTATTTAATCAGTTGAAGTCCTGAATGGAACCCAAAGACTGATTCTACTCCCAAATAAGAAAGAATTCTTCCTGACTGCCTCTAAAACATTTTTCCCTACCTTTGAACTCAAACTGAAACATTGGCTCTTCTGGGTCTCCACTGGCCTTTGAACAGGAACCGTTGGCTCTCCTGGGTCTCTAGCTTGCTCAATCACCCTGAGATCTTGGGACTTACCACCCTCTATAATCACCTGAGGCAGTTTCTCATAATAAATACCAATTTATATACACCCATTGGTTCAGTTTACCTGGAAACCCTCTGTTTTTCTCTGGAGACCTTCACTAATAGAGCATGATAAAAATTTTCAAAACCAGTAATAAAGAGAAAATCATAAAACAGCTAGAGATAAAAGACATGTTACAGAGAGGGGAACAAAATAAGAAAACAGAATATTTTTGGCAGAAATTTCCAACTAGAAACCATAAAGCAACATCTTTCAAATACTTAAATCTAGATTTCTATAACTCTTGAAAACATATTTCAAAATAAAACACTTTTTCCCAGCCACACAAAAGTTGAGAGAATTGATTTCCACAAGACACACATTATAAGAAATATTAAAGGAAGTAATTCAGGCAGAAGGAAAATGATACCATATGGAAATATGGACCAGCACAAAGTAACTACATTGGGTTGTAAAAGTAAAACTAGAATCATAAAAAATGAAAATTAAACTTTGATATCTGATTGTATTCTCTTAGGAGTCGTACCCAGAATGGAAAATGTCTTTTCTATCTTTATAATTCTCCTTACATATACACTATGGCCCTCACAGGGACATTTATCCTGATTTTCTTAATTTGGAAAGATTCCTGACTTCACAAATCTATATACTTCTTGTTTAGCTCGCATTGATTTAGCTCTGATAGCCACTTCTATTTCTAAAATGGGTATTGACTTTTTCTCTGGAAGGAGAAACATATCATACTGGGTGCAAAGCTCACATCTTTTCTTTTTGGTCCTTCGGATGTCCAAGTGTGTCTTTCTCACTCCCATGGCTTATGATGACATAATATGGCTATTTGCTTTAGGGCACCCACACTTTGTGAGTCATAAGGTCTTCCAACAATTGGCAGTAGGGTCTTGGATTGAAGGATTCCTATCTTTCTTGGCCCATACAATACCTACACTTTTCATTTCCTCATCTGTAAAGCTAAGGAAATTAACCTCTTAGTCTGTGAGGTCCACGTTCTTCTAGAGTTTTCCTATGAAAACCCTAACATGTATGAGATGGTTTCATTGGTCCCAGGTATTATTATTACTATTCATCCTGCCTATTGTCATTCTGACATCCCCCTGTGTGCTTATCTTTCTTACTGTCCTACACATGAAGTCTCAGAAAGAGAGATGCAAGACTTTGGGCACATATTCCTCACACCTGAGTGTGGTGGTATTCTAGTATGGCCAGGACACTTCATCTGTATGACTCCCAGTCCTTCTGTACCCCAGAACAAGGCCAGATCAACTCTATGTTTGACAGCATATTTTATACCCATGTTGAGATTCCTGATAAACATTATGAAGAATGCAGTAGTGGCAATTCTGAGCAAGATTTTGTATAAGTAAACTCTGAAAGTGAAATACCAGATTGCTGTAACTTTGAAAACAAACGTGCAGCAGAACAGAGTGCTTTTCCAAACACTGTAAAACCCTAATTATAATTTTCACAGCACTGGCAAAATGAGAATTGGGGGGAATAATTAAATATTTGTACATATTGTAATCCTTAATTATAAATACATGGCCTGAACAATTCCCTCTCTTTCTATAAGAGAAAAAACCTCAAACACTTTTTAAATATTACAAAGAAATTTAAAAATTTCCAAAATGATATTCCATGAAAGATGGTATTAGAGAAATATTAGCAACACTTCAATAACTTTTTAGTCACTGGGTTTGCTTTGAGACAAAAAAACCATGTCTAATATTCAGGGACTGAGTTGTTTCACAGTTAATGAAACAATTAATTTTGAGTCTATAGGCTATAACTTACCTTATTAACATAATGATTAATACTTAAGGCTATAGCTTATCTTGTTAATGTAATGATTAATATTTACCATGTTATGGTAACCAAAACATGGATGCAGATTCTTTGATATCCCTTCCATGGAGACTTAGGGTCTATTTTTCTTCCTTTGAATTATACTGGCCTGTAACTGCTTTGACCAATAGCATATGGCAGATGTCCAGGCTTAGAGGACAGTCCACTTCCATCTTGTTCTCTGAGAGACATGAGCTGCCATATAAGTAATTTGACCCTCACACCCCCTGCTAGAGAGCACTCATGGAGAGGACACATGGGAAAAGAAAGGAAGATCCAGCTAATCCGAGTGGCATAATTCTTAATACAGTTATCTTGAACCCTCCAGAGAGTAGCACAGCTACCGGCTGAGTACCATCAAATAACCCCAGTTAATGCCACATGAAGCAGAAAAAATTACCCTGCTCAGCTCTTCCCAGGTTCCTAACACAAAAAATTTAACTATATAATAAAATATTTGCTCTTTTAAGGCAGAAATTTTATAAACAGAAAGGAAGAAAGGATAAGGAAGAAAAGGGGGAGAGGGACTATCTTCAGCTCAAGATTATTTCATCATTTCTACACTGTTGAGTAAAATTATCTAGAAAGACTATTTCCTGTGATACTATTGTATAACAAACCTGTCTTAGAAACATATGATGCTCCAAAGAGAGGTAGCTTTAACATATCATATTCTAATGGCCAGGACCCAGGCTCTATAATGTTACATTATAAAAAATTAATAGATTGGAAATTACTTTTATGTGACAGAGATACAGGTAAATTCTGTCCATCAGAAAAGATAATACCAAAGATTATTATTTTATTGGACTGTAGACAAATCATTTTGTGTGTAACTGAGCAATCTTATTTCAGCATTCTTTTTCTTATCGATTCAATGTATTTCTTCTTCTTTGGAAGTAGCATTACCATTCTCTTTAAGTTAAATTCATTTTTGATAAGTAAACTTATTGAAATTTTAAGTATAAATTATCCTCTCAGTCTCCTAAAACTTGCCCTTCCAACCTCTGCCTCTTTGACTACGATGCACAGTATGGATGCCCTTACTGTTTTTTATTATTTTCCAAAACGAAAACAGATTTTGTATTCATTCATGTATAAATTCAAAGTATAAGAGGTTTCAAAATTTCACTCTAACACTCAGTGTAAAATGTAAAACATACTTTAGAGAACTTTCTAGATACCTGTCTATAAAACACTGTTATAAATACTGCCATGAAATGATATATTCACTCCCATTTTGATTTTTTTCTCTGTAAATGAACATACATATATATCATTTTTTAAATGTCTTCATAGAATGTTGTTAATATGTGCTATATTAGGCTCTTCTTTTGTGGGTGAATGTTTAGCTAGTGTCCAAGCATTGTTTTATAAATCTTAGATGTACTTGTGATGCATTTTTATATATTAATGATCATCTAGGGATAATTCTTTAGAAGTAAAAAATTCTGAATCCAAATTTTGAGACGTATTAGGAAACTGTTATTCAGGTATATTTTACTAATTGATACAGTCTCACCAGTAAGATATGAAAATGCTTATTTCTCCAACATTGTAATTATTAAAATTAATGTAGTCATTACCAGTAAATAAATTTAATTTTTTCTGAGTGACTCTGAATAACACTGATTTTGATTCCTCTTTTAAAAATTTTTATTGGGGGCTGCTTGGGTGGCTCAAAGACTCTGACTCTTAATCACAACCTCAGGGTCTGGAGATTGAGCCCTGCATTGGGACTTGTGCTCAGCATAGAGTCAGCTTGGGATTCTTTCTCTCCTTTTCCCTCTGCCTTTCTCCCCTGCTTGCACTCTCTGTCACTCTCTCTCTTTCTCTTTCTCTCTCTCTCCCTCTAGATAAATAAATAAAAATAAATATATAAAAAATTTTATTGGGCATTCATATTTCTTCTGCAGGGAGTTTGTTTAAAATGTGCTTCTCTTTGGATATGTGGGTATTATGGATTCTAATTAACTATATGATATATATCTACATTTGTATGTATCCATAGTTGTTACATCATCTATCCCTATATTTCATCTTTCTCTGCCCTTACCACCAACAGTTTATTATGTGACTTTTAACCCTGATCCTGATATTTTTGGCTAAATAAAATCATTTTGTTTAGCTTGATTTTTAATATTCCTGCTGTCAAATCTGTTGCCTTTTCCTTTGTGTTTTGGGCACTGATATCATGTTTAGAAAGGTCTCCACACTTTGAATTTTTAAAAATATAATCTTACTAATTATATATTTATTTTTTTAATATGAAAAGAAAAAATGATGCAAGAATACAGCTTTATGTTTTCCAGATATTCACCTTTAGGAGTTAATTTTGTGCTCATTTATAATGTCACTTTTATCATATTTTCAATTCCCATCTATACTTCATTATACTATGATTTTAAGATGAGTATTAATTAAAATTACCGATTTTTGCATGATTCATATATATTGTGGCAAACTGTTTTACTGAATCTTTAAATTTTTCCAATAGGGAAATAGCTGAAATATTTAATAAAGTATTTACTACTTTGTTTTCAATATTTACTTCTTGCATTACTTATCTTTGAGCATTTGAAGATAATATTCAATGATACTAGTGTTAGTGGGTAACTATATTGTTCCTGCAAATATAAATATGAAATTTAAAAAAAGTTTTAATTCTAGGATAGTTAACATACAATGTTATATTAGATTCAGGTGTACAATATAGGGATTCAACAATTCGCTACATCATTTAGTGGTCATCATAAGTGTACTCTTAATCTGCTTCATCTAATTCATCCATCTTCCACCCACCTCCCCTCTTATAACCATCAGTTCTCTATAGTTAAGGTCTGTTTTCTGGTTGTCTCTTTTTTTCTTTGTTTTTATTATTATTATTATGTTCAGTTAACCACTGTATCATTAGTTTTTTATGTAGTGTTCAATGATTCTTTAGTTGAGTATAACACTCAGGGCTCATCACAACACAGGCTTTCCTTAATACCCAGCACCCTCTTTCCCCATATCTCCACCTCCCTCCCCTCTGAAATCCTCAGTTTGTTTCCTGGGGTCCATAGTCTCTCATGGTTCATCTCCTTCTCTGATTTCTCCCCCTTCAGATTTCTCTCCCTTTGCCTATGGTCTTTCATGCTATTGCTTATGTTCCACATATGAGTGAAACCATATGATAGTTGTCTTTCTCTGCTTTCACTTAACATAATTCCCTCCAGTTCCATCCATGTCAGTGCAAATGATGGGTATTCATCTTTTTGATGGCTGAATAATACTCTATTGTATGTATGTACTACATCTTCCTTATCCATTCTTCTGTTGAAGGGTATCTTAGCTCCTTCCACAGTCTAGCTATTGTGGACATTGTTGCTATGAATATTGAGGTGCATGTGCCCCTTCTTTTCACTACATCTGTATCTTTGGGGTAAATACCTAGTAGTACAATTGCTAGGTCATAGGGTAGCTCTATTTTTAACATCTTGAGGAATCTCCATACTGTTTTCCAGAGTGGCTGTACCAGCTTGCATTCCCACCAACAGTGTAAGAGGTTTCCCCTTTCTCTACATTCTCGCCAAAATTTGTTGTTTCCTGTTTTGTTAATTTTTGCCATTCTTACTGGTGTAAGATGGTATCTCATTGTGGTTTTCATTCGTATTTCCCTGATGGCTAGTGATGTGGAGCATCTTTTCATGTGTCTGTTGGCCATTTGTATGTCTTCTTTGGAGAAGTGTCTCTTCATGTATTCTGCCCATTTTTTGACTGGGTTATTTGCTTTTTTGAGTGTCGAGTTTGTGAAGTTCTTTATAGATCTTGGATATCACCCCTTAATCTGTAATATCATTTGCAAATATCTTCTTCCATGCCTTGGATTACCTTTTATTGTGGACTGTTTCCTTTGCTGTGCAGAAGCTTTTTATCTTGATGAAGTTGCAAAAGTTGATTTTGCTTTTGTTTCCCTTGCCTTTGGAGATGTGTCTTGAAAGAATTTGCTGTGGCTGATGTAGAAGAGGTTATTACCTATATTCTCCTCTAGGATTTTGATGGATTCCTATCTCACATTGAGGTCTTTCATCCATTTTGATTTTATCTTTGTGTATGGTGTAAGGGAATGGTCTAGTCATTCTTCTATATGTAGCTGTCCAATTTTCCCAGCACCACTTATTGAAGAGACTGTCTTTTTTCCACTGGATATTCTTTCTTATCGCTACATTTTGTCATTTTAATTACTACATCTGAATGTAGACCTCCTTGGGTCAATTGTTTTTGGGGTTCTTCTACCTCCTGAATCTGATTTTCTGTTTTCTTCCCCAGATTTGGGAAGTTTTCAGCTTTTTTTTTTTTTTCAGATAAATTCTCTGCCCCTTTTTCTCTCCTTTTGAGATCCCTATAATGAGAATGTTGTTGTGCTTGATGGTGTTACTGAGTTCCCTTAGTCTGTTTTCATTTTTTATTTTTTTCTCTCCTGTTCAGCTTGCTTACTCTGTTCTCTAGGTGGCTAATCCATTCTTTTGCTTCCTCTAATCCAATATTTATTCTCTCTAGTGCATTTTTAGTTTTAGTTATTGAAGTCTTCATCTCTGAGTGGTTCTTTTTTTATATTTTTAATATTTTCTATCTCTTTGTTAAGGGTCTCACTGAGATCCCCGATTTTTTTCTCAAATCCAGTGAGTATCTTTATGACCATTACTTTAATTTTGCTATTAGTCATATTACTTATCTCCATTTTTTTTTCACTTCCTTTGTGATTTTGCCCTGTTCTTTCATTTATGACATATTCCTCTATTTTCTCATTCAATCTAACTGTTTCTGTGCATTGAGAAAGCCATCAACATTTCCAGCTCTTGAAAGTAATAACCTTGGGGTGCCTGGGTGGCTCAGTGGGTTAAAGCCTCTGCCTTTGACTCAGGTCATGATCTCAGGGTCCTGGGATTGAGCTCCGCATCAGGCTCTCTGCCTAACAGGGACCCTTCTTCCCCCTTTCTCTCTGCCTCCTGTCTGCCTACTTGTGATCTCTCTCTCAATCTGTCAAATAAATAAAAGATCTTTTTAAGAAAATTAGAAAAAAAAGTAGTAGCCTTATGCAGAGAAGGCTCCATACTGCCCTGTAGTGCAATGTCTCTTGATTACAGGGGTGTTTCCTATGTGTGTTGCATGTACAACATGGTGGCTTAGCCAATTTTTGCCTTTCATCTTTCATTGCCAGTCATCTGCAATGGCTCTCTTTGCCCCAGGCGCAGGGTTTGATCCCTATGTTTTAGTGGCCTATGTTCCAGGCCGTGTTTGCCAGAGATCAGTAACACTAAATGCAGGATTATTTCCCTGTGTTGTCCCCTGAGAAGCTTTTGTTGGTAGGTAGGACCTATAGTCAGAGCAGGTGTCTGCCTCCAATCCACTATTGAGGCTGCAATTGGACTGGTATGTGTTATTATCTTTTTCTCTCCCCAAGGTCGTAGTCATTTTGGAGTGGAGCTGCCCCTGCTAGATCTGCTTGCATACTGCCAGGCTTGTGACACCACTTTGGGTGGGCTCTGGCCACAGGCAAATTGAGGCAACTGATCTGCAGGAGAATATGTGGTGAGGCTTGGGCTTTTAGCAAGATTTATGCAGGTCTCCTGGGCGACGGGACCTTAGAGGGGTCTGGAAAAATTCCTTCCAGGCTGCAGGTTGTAGGGAGTGGATCTAGAGAAGCACACAGGGACTGTGTTGTTAGCAAGCTAGGTGGAGAGTGTTGCACTTTGCTGGTTCCTGCAAGCGTAGATGTATCTATGCTGGGGGGCAGAGAATGGATGGTACCTGCCAGCTCTTTTGTTCTTGGAGAAGTCTATCAAAGATCCCTGCTCCTTCAGCACATGCTCTGAGATTAGTAAATACATCTCACAGTATCTCTCAGGTATTTTTCTAACTGCTTTTTTTATGCTGTATCTTAATGGGGCTGTTTGTTGTGCTATCTCCTGGTTCTACCAGAACTAAGCCTGCTGATTTTTTAAAGTTCCAGGTGTTAAGCCTCATTGATTATTAGTTCCCTCTGGTTTTTAAAGCCAAATAATATGAGGATGTGTCTTCTCCATCCTAGTCCCCTGTGCCTGGGGTGCCTGGCATGCAGATCTCTCCCCTCCCGTCTGCACCCACACATTGCTCCTTCCTCTCACATACGATTCCATGGTTCCTTTAGGTCCCGATTTGGTCTCTACCCTTCCTACCCTCTTCAGTAGCCTCTTCTGCACATTTAGCTGTGGAAAGTCTGTTCTGTCAGTCTTTGAGTGGTTTTCTAAGTTACTTACACTGATGTGGTTATTAACTATTTGTGTCTATGGGCCAACATGAGTTTAAGATCAGATATGATTTTTTTTATAGTCTTGCTGAATTCAACCATGTTTGTCATTTTGTTTTATTTATTGATGATTAAATCAAATCAATATTACCAAACAACTTAGTTAATGAAATTTATACTATTACTCTATGAATAATTTTAATTCAGTAGCCAGATGTAATACCATATATATCACATGTGTATGAATTAATGCTTTAATGAATGAGGACTTGCATTGTAAGTTGTATTCAGATTTTTAGATAAGAGCATGTAGATGGATATGTTTCCTATGTCAACTATTTTAATGACGTGTGTCATACTCAGAATCTTTCCTGAAATTCAGGAATTAGAGGGTATTAATAATCTTTATTGTAAGCTAAGTCCAGTTTGGTATGAGTAAAAATGTATAATAATTCATTAATTCATTTATTTATTCATCCCAATGTGTACTTTACACTGCAGCAAGGATATATTTTATTCTGGGAAGTGTTTAATACTTGTGGATTCCTGCATTGGTGTCTTGTTCAAATGCAGTTGTCCCATTCCAACAGGGTTGGTTTCATAGCATGGGTCAAATAAGCTTCCAGCTGCATAATATAATGTATATTTGAAAGCCATTTTATTAAAAATCAAAACAAAACGTGTTAAAATAAAGCAAAAGCAATTCCTTGTATAGCTCTAGGATTTAGAAGAATCAACTGCAGGCTATGTTATTGCTTTATGTATGTATTTTGGTAACTTTATAAATATAATTGTACTTTAAAAAGCTGTGTAGTCAAATGATCAATCAGATTAAGTCACAATTAAATTCTTAAATAATAATGCACAGGAGTGGTGGGATTTGGGGAATAGTGACGGAAGCAAATGTGAACCAAAAAAAAAAACTTAGAACACATAGTTCTAATAAATCTGTTTGGAGAGAAAGCTATATATACTTGCACACACTTGACACATACGCAGAAAAAATATATTTGTGACCCAGAACATCTAGTTTTTATAAGATGAATTGAGAGACATATAGATTTGTAAGTATAGTGCTTTGCTTTTTTTTTTTTCTTTCATTGAAAAGGAAGCCTAGATATCTTTTTACAGTTCTACCATTTTAAATCACAGGACTGGCTTACCACTATTATAATTACCCCAATCTCATGTTATCCCACTTTACTTTTTATACCCAAGACTCACTCCACATCTGAATGTAACAACTCAGACCAAGGCTTTGGAAACTTCCCACAGAAAGAGTATTGTCAATTCTCATCCTCCCTGAATAATATGACAGGATTATCCTTCACTACATCCACTATTATTTTTCAGTTCTCATTATTATACCTTTAATTCTATCTTAGCCATTTATTTCTAGTTCTTTACAATTTCATTTCCCAGTTACAAACTATCATCTTCCTTTTATTATGATTTTTCCCCTCATCATCTTCTATTATCTCTTATTTTAGTACTTGGCTTTCCCTCTTTGATGTCTTTTAGTTTGAACTTCAGGTAATTTGACCCTTTTTGTTATTTCTTTGACTTATCATAGATCTATTATCTATTCTTTTTTCCATCTTTCATCTTTTTCTGTATATTGAAATTCATACAATTGTATGGTTTAGCTGCAGTGGGCAGGGTGATGAGCTGTGGAGAGCTGTCAGAAGGTGAACAAACAGGCTTTTATGATAAAAGGTAGAAGTAGAGCACACATGAAGAAAAAGCATCTATTATAGGATTTAGAGAATTGAATGTGCATGATATGATTCCAGAAAAAGAAAAAAAAATACATTAAGTAATGACATCATGATATAGTGTTTCCCAAGAGGAAAGCACTATTTATCTCATCAAAGCTTAGTGAACTTAAATGCTAAATCACATAAAGCATGTGTTTCAAAATAGTTTATAGAAGGTTAAATCAGAAAATCAACATTTGAAGTCTGTACGCATAAGCCAGAAGAACTAGTTATTGGAAATAACCTGGAAGGCGGATTTTACCACTTGTTTAAGGTTTTTCTCTTGACTTTTATATTTTTCCTCTATAAAATGGAATTAATAGACCTTATTGCAATAGTTATAGATCCTAGATTAATGGATTCTTGTCATACCTCATATGTGGCAAGGTCTGAAAGAAAGGTTAAAAACTTACTATTCATATGTTCTTGAATTTAGGGAGATTCAGATGCAAATCTGGTACCCCCCATGGCTATTCTCAACTCCCTCAATTTTCATATGTTAAAAAAAGGACTATACACACTTGTACATTTAATCGAAATTCTTGGAACAAAAAATAACAAATTATTTTGGAAAAAATAACTCCTATTAAGAATCTAAATATATTTTCCTTGGCTCAGTAATTCTGCTTTTAGAAATATACACAAAGAAAAACCTAAAATATGAGGGAATATTAACACAAACATGTTCAATTCAGTGTTTCCTTAAAATAAGATAATTTTAAGATAATAAGGTAATTTAAAAATAGGGGGAAATAAAAATAAAATATTTTTTAAATGAGGTAAGTATCCAGTAGTAAGGAAATAGTAAATAAATTAATATAAACACATATGATTGCCATGAAGCATGTTTAAGCATAGTTTTACCATAAAAAATAGTTTGACTGTATTTTTAAGTAGAAATCAAGTTTTAGCATTGTACAAATCATAGATCTTAACTGTTAAAATGCCTACAAAGAAAACAAATGGAAAAATATAAATAGAAGTATTTGTTTTGGAAATCTAGATTGAGTATTTCTATTTTGTGTTCTATAATTTTTCTATTATAAAATTATTAATTTTTAATGAAGTAAAGAGTAGTATACTCCATTAATCTAGTACTAACTTGTTAGGAAATTCCCTGTATTCTTTCTTTGTGACAGAATTTTAATTCTGAGCACTAAATGATATGCCATAAGGGATGTTTGGGAGGTATAAATACGAAATCCAAACTAAAACAAACCAATCTCAAAAAAGTCGTATTTTACCTACTTAAGGAATTACACTTATTGCCCTGACTTTATTCTGTAGTATCTTATTGCTTATTGCATATTATAAAAAACAATGAAGTAGTTGGCTTTTAATTATCTGGGATTTTATTTCCTCACTATACGCCTCTTCTGGAGGTTGAAATTTAGCAGCTAGCTCTTGGATTTTTCCCTTTTATTTCTCATAATAGTTTGCTATCCCCACTTCTCAGCCAAGCGAATTGTTTTGTTTAATGAAGCACCTTTGTAGGTAGAAGGTTGTTTTTCTTAGACCTGTTTCCTACCAGATTAAATGATTCTGGATGTTTCTTATTTGGAATGTCCTTTCCTGAAAAACAAATCATTAAATGCAGTGATGGGGGAAAAACCAGTTCGAAGATGAGAGAGGAAGGAGAAAGACTGCATTACAATTATTCCAAATGAAATGATAGCACAGAAAATGAAATTTCAGAGATTTTTGTTGTTGTTGTTGTTATTCTTAATTACTTGATATTAACCAAATTTATTGTTACCTTGACAACCCTCTAAGCTACTGAGCATCTATGTAGGTAGGAAACAAAAAGCAATTACTTCACCCTCCTGCACTCTGCTATGGAGTCAGGGAAACTTAAGTCATGTTAAGAATAGCTCACATTCTCCATGCTTTTTGTAAATGGTTTTAGAATGATACAATTTTTTTTTATGACACAAATTTCCTCAAGTCATTGTTTTTTGTTTTTTCTTAAATGGCACAGCATGTCAAAAGAAGCAACCACATTAGAAGCAGGAGAGCTCTTTTCATAAGAACGAAGTGGAACACACAAATTGAGATGATATTAGAAGTATTTCCATCTCTTCATTGTATTCAAAAATCCCTCGGAGGAGTTTCCTCATCACATTTTTGTTTCTAGCTCACTGACTATTAGGAATGGGGGAATTCACTGGATAGCAGAACCAGCTAGTATTTTCTTATCACCCTACTATAAATTTGAATACTCTACAGAGTTGATAGGTGTTGGTCGAGACACTATACCTTCTGAGCTGACATCTACTCATGAGTGAAATGAAGGTGCTATCACATAATGTGGAGAACCTTACTGCTCAGTGTGGTCTGAGGAGCACGAGCACTATATAGGGGCTTATTGAGAAAAGCTGTGAGGGCACAGGCCAACTTCAGTCCAACTCAAGTTGTCTCATATTCCTCAGGCCTTCTGAATCCTAGTCAGCATTGTATCCAGGTTCTCTGGGTGATTTGAGATGCACAATATAATTTAAGATGCGTAGGTGGAGTCCTAACGCCATGAATTGGCTCATGGCAGATACTCAAAAACTAACCAACCATTCCTATTCTCTTTGAATTTAACACTCCTTTACTCTTACTTCAAAACAGGCCCTACTTTTAAGACTACATTCAAAGCCTAGATGACCATGTTTAACAACCTTTGTCACTGTGGATTTTTTAGAGGGCTCATGTTCCATTCTTCTGTGCAGTTGGACACTTTAATCTAGCATCAAACTTAAAATATGCTCTGTTGGTAAAGTTATATGAATCAATATCTAATCCAAATGCTTAGCTTTTGGAGGTATTTATAACACATTATATTCTAATCTAAACTCTGGAAGCTAAAGTAACATATTTATGCTAAAATCACAAATATTTGAAAAGTAAGTTGAAAAATAATATTTTTGGGTAAATTCCAAATTTTTGCAGTCTGGAATGTTTGAGGGCTTTGGAGTCACATTTCAATTTTGTCTTCTACTCTCTCCAGCATGTTACTTGCTATGATTTTAAAAAGTAACAGAAATATTATGAATTAGCTAATCCACAGTCAGTGAGAATAGTTGTATTTGTCTCTCTGTTATTAGGTTTAGATGGACAGTGTCGGCATGGACCCACATACAAATATACTAAAAGTCCTTCAACACATAAAAAATTCGATAATCGATCATTCTTCACCTCTCATTATAAAATTTAGGAGAATGTTTGAATTGTTGAATAAATAAATGCAGAAGATTATTATTTCCATGTATATACAGTAATTCAAATAAATCACTAACAAAGTGTTCCTAAGTAGAGATCCTCAGGGAGTAGCTTTAATGAAAACTGAAAATGCCTTTTTAATTAGCAATTGTGTGTTAAAATTTTATTTTCTTAAACAGTTTAAATTTGATTTCTGCCAAGCTTGTTTCATCTTAGTGATAGGTGGATCCTTTCTCACCTGGTTAATGCTAATGACAATCTATCATCTCCCTCTTCTACCAGCTCACTGAGCACAGCAGTGTCATCCACACTGAAAGGTGTTGGTAGATATTGAAATCCCTGCACAAGAAAGATGAGCCTATATCAGAGTTGTACTGACCTCGGCAATCTTTCCCCCCTCTTTTAAAGTGCCCCGCTATATTAGAAGAATTTCAAGTGCAAACTTTAAGACAAGAAAAATTTTCTCACATTCCAAATTAATACAGCACAAATTGAAAAACTTGTAAGTTAGAAAACTGGACAGTCACTTTCTTCACCAAGGAATTACAAATATAATTATGTAGTATAGACCCTTGAGCATTTCTTTCTTTGACAAAAACTGTTGAGTCAGGTGTTACAGATTCTAGCCCTCGCCCCCTGAGTCTTATGGACTTAACTGGGTCACTTAGCCACCCTCAGCCTCTATTCCAGGGAGCAGGGACTCTGTCCTTTTCATTGCATCTCAGTGGCTAGAAGGGTAACCATCCCAAGTAGTTGCTGAATAAACAAATCTATAAAACCAGCATTGTCCGTTTCTCTACAGGGAGAGCTGAGATCAAAACTTCCCAACTGGAGTGGACTATTTTACTGCTAGCCCTAATTGATTATAGATCCCCTGAAAGGTTCTCCTTAGCTCTGAGGGCCAGTAGGGTAGAGCCTGGGGCAGCTACATGGATGCGGGTAATCTGTTAGTGATGTCTTCCTTTGTTCAGTGGTTACACTAATTAAGTTACTACCCTTTTTCATGTGTGCCGTGGCATTAAAAACACTGGAAAACCCTTCTTTAGAGCAAGAGTGATAAACACAAAGTGTCTACAGGGACCAGACAGGCAATTTGAGTGAATTGACCCTGCTTGCTGATAGTTCTAGCTCTGGTTTGGAAAGCAAATACCATGAACATGAAAGTGTCATGTCTAACTGAAATTGATTATAAAATCTCAAATACTGAAAGCATCGGAAATGACTGTAGAGTATAGAAAGTGAACATTTTCATGGAATTAGTGTGTATTTGTGATTTGAGTTGCACAAATATCTGTCTTAGAAACTTAAAGAATTAGAGTTCATTTCTTTCACTTGATTTTCAAGCTTGAAGATGTAAATGCTCACTCAGGTTTGTGTCATCATTTTTATTTTGTAGCTTCATGTGTGTTTTTACTTCATGGTAACATAACTTCTTTTATCTCATCTTCTATGAAAGTATCTATAAAGCACCAAACATGATACTAAACTCTAGGGGAAAAGATTAATTGGCTATAATCTATGTCTCAAAAAAAAAAAAAAACACATTCTAATAGAAGGAGACCTTATAGTACACTTTTAATTAAGAGAATAATTAACTTTTAATGAGCACTAAATGTGTACCAGGAATTATCCCAAACAATTTTGCATTTATTATCTCATTTGATCTTCAGGAAATATGTGTTTAGTTCTTATATGCTAATCTAATCTGCTAATTTTCTGAAATCTGCCATAGGGATGCTAAACTTCGAAGACATTAAATTCCAAGATGCTGAATAGTCTTGATACATTTTCATGATAGTGTCTTACTACATGCAAAAATCATAATCAAAAATCAACCATGCAAATCACCTTTCCTCTCCCAGTTGCTCTCATTTTAAACTCACAGCTACTTACATACCTATGATCTGTGCATGTCTAAAGGTTTATTGTGTTTTGGGTATGGCATGCTTTCATGTTTCCAGTATGTCAGAGAATCTCAGGACATACATATGTGTGTGTGCATGCATATTTATACACATAGACTCTAATTTATTAAGAGCTACTATGAACAAGGAATTCTTTGTAGACAGTCTCCACCATTCACAATAGTCCTGCAAGATAAGAATAATAATTTCTATTTCAAAAGAAGATTAAGAAGGAAAAAAGCAATTGGTCCAAGGTCACATAGGTAGAGTGCCAAATTTAGGCTCATACTTACATGTGACTTTTAAAATCTGGATTTTGGGCCATTGCTTCTTTTTCACTTAAAGTAATATAGTCCAGAGGTTCATCTGATACTCAAACCCATCTGTAAGTTCCCCAGCAAATGGTATAGAAAACATTTTATGCCTTCAAAGTGGAAGTGACAAGATTCCTATTTTATCCAGAGACACATTGTACTGGTCTGAGTTTTGAAAATTAAAATATTATAAAGTTGAAATCTTTTTAAAAGGTATATCTTTTTTTCAGTGAAGATGGCTCAAATTCTATCCCTTGAACCATGAACTTATTCACTTTTCTCTTTCCTAACAATCCTCTTGTCTTCTCTGAATTTTGCTTTTTCAGAATATCTATCTCTGGTTCTTCATCTGGTTTTCATAGGGCAGGCTTTCAATTCTCAGACTTTTTCCTATTACTCTCTGAACATATCTGAAGTTAATGTTTTGAGTATGATGTGTTCAGACAGTTCTTCCATTCCCTTTCTTCTAGTAATGAATTTTGTATTCCATATTCTGCAGCCAATGGTGATAGGAATGATCATATGACAAAATCATGGCCAACCATATTACCTCATCTCCATGACAATAGTGAATGGAACAAAGGTCTTCACATGACTATAGCATAGCAAGTCAGGATTCTTCTCAGGGATTGATATATGGGTATTGGGCCAAAAGAACTTACTCTTTCAGATGAACAGCTAACCTAAGCCTCTTGGTGGTTGCTTCCTTATCAGTGGTGAAAACCTTTATGAAATAGGAGAGGATGAGATCAGTGTGCAAAACAAAGCAGTGATAAGCAGAGATGAGAGACTGAAAACCAAGAGATCTGATGCCTCTGGGAACCTATTTTCCATTCCTGAAGTCTAGGTTTTTAGCAGTTCTTTCTTCAGGCCTGTAGGTTACCTGAGAATTCTGCTCAGATCTATAAGCCAAAAGATCCCTTTTCTGCATAAAGAATTATTGCAATTAACAAAGGGAAAGAATCCTGATAGATGGATCCCATGGATGTAGAGTTTGGAACTGAAAATACTAGAAAAGCAAGTGGGCCATCTCCCTTTCTTTAGATAGTTTTATCCTGTGATATGTCCTGAAAATCTCTTGATTTTCTTAGCTGCCATGTCAACACTACTAACTCACTGGGCATTTAACAAATATCTATGAATTTTATATTTAATCTAACATACTAATAAATTCAGATATTTTTAGAGCTTGATTATATACTCTAACTTATTCTTTCTCCAGCTTCATGTAATTTGTATATTTGGGAAGATTAAGCTTCCTTTCTATTTATATAATTTGCTGCCCTTAGGCAAATCTTTCAATTACAGTGATGTAAAATTTGAAGAATATCTACCCATTTGGTCATTGTGAAGATAAAATTCATGTCAAGGGATTAACACAATGCTTAGCACATAGTAGGTACTCAAATGTGGCAGCTACTTTTAAAAAGAAAGAAAAGAGACAACTCAAAAAATAATAGAAAGCTGTGCTCTAAGATTTAATCTATTAATTAGGATTTTTGATATGGTTGTTTAGGCATTTATGGATCTATTTCCTTATACATTTATTCAGGTTATGTTTCTGTCATGACTGCAACAAATGCCTTCCTAAATCTGGATAAATATAATCCACCTCTTTAGAATTCTTGTCCAAAGGAGAATGAAGCCAGTCTGACCTGACTTGTTCTTTGTTAACTCATCCTAGTTTCGGCTGATATCTACTTCCATTTTTAAATGTCCACAAACTATTCCCTTTTATTTTTCTTCCCTTCCTTCTTTTCCTATATTCTCCCTTCCCCCCCCTTCCTGCATCCTACTTTTCAATCTGAATATAGTGTACTTTATTGATGATGTATGACAAGGTAGGGCTCCCTAAGCCCCTCCCCTTCTTCAGGGGATCTGGGGTGGCAACTATTGAGGATAGAAGATTCTCAGTGTGTTGGGGGATTGAATTAGGGCAAGGAGTCCCCAGAAAGTGAGGGCCCCTTTCTTCCTTTTCATGCTTTCACTGAGGCTGGTGGTCCAGGGGGCTCTTACTACTTGGAGGCCACATGGACCATTAGGTCCATCACCCTGTTGTTTTCATCAAATTTTTTGTCATACCAGGAAATGAACTTGACAAAGTCGTTGTTATAAGGGTAGTGTCAGCCTCAGCATCTAAGGTGGAAGAATGTCACTTTTAAAGTTGCAGGAGACAGCGTGGACATCAGTAAAGACATCTTTTGGGGGTCCTCCAATGTATGCTTCACCACTTTTTTGATGTTGTCATATTTCACTTCTTTCTCTAGATGGCAGATCAGATCTATAATGTGACACTTTAGGACTGAGACCCAGGAGATCATGCTAATGCAACTTCCTTCCCATTCTGCTCAGTGATGACCTTGCCTACAGCTTTGGTAGCACCAGTAGAAGCAGGGATGATGTTCTAGGAGGCCCTCCTGCCATGATATAATAGCTTCCCAGAAGGCCATATAGTATCATCCCATTTAACGTTAGCAGGGTCCCCTTCTTGGAGAATGTAGATGGGCCTCGCATTGATGACAAGCTTCACATTCTCAGTCATGACGATGCCATTGAAATTGCCATGGGTGGAATGATACTGAAACACGTTAAAGATGAGGTCAATGAAGGGGGCATGAATGGTGACAATATCTACCTTACCAGAGTTAAAAGCAGCTCTGGTGATCAAGTGCCCAAATCCATTCATGCTGACATTTACCATAGTGTCTCAGGGATTTGGGGGAATGCTACACAAGAAGATGTGGCTGCCGGTCAAACAGGGAGGAACAGAGTTCTATTTATTTGATAATTATCAAATTATGCTTAAGATTCACTTTGAGCCTAGCAGTCTAAAGTCTTTGTGTATCTAATTACTGTCCTTAAAAAATAATAATAAGAGCTACCACTATTTATCTACAGCCTTGTAGCACCAAACTCATTTCTCTATGATGGTTCAAGACTACTAAAAAAATTGCAGTAATTTCACATACAAGTTTTTAGTAGCCTTAAACAATCTTGTTTCACTCAGAAGGTGCTTTATTATAATTAATCCAACTACTCATAATGGAAAATCCTTACTGTAAGGTTCATTATGCTATTTTATTTTAAGTCTGAAGATATTTCTCAACACATAAAAATCATGGTATGTACACACATATAAATTGTAAATATAAAAGTATGTATAATTTTATCAGTTGATCAAAGATAGCATTTAGTGTCAAAATCTAATTTACTTCATTACCCGTGCTCTGAAAATTGGTGTACATGCATCTGTTATTATAAATGCTTTTCCCTGTTTGTACCCAACTGGTTCATAAGTGAATCACTGAGCACCACCTACACTTGCTCTTATATCAGACGTGCAGTCCTCCATAATAGCAAGCGATATCACAGGTTTATCTGTGTATTTTTTTTATTTTCTATTTACATACAATTTAATCATTTGTGCCAGATAGAATTTAGACAAATATATCCATTCCTGCACTTATGAAAATCACTTTAACTCAGCTTGTTGAAGTTCTACCTTAAAGACACCTCTATTCATACAAAGGAATACATGACCAATTATTATACTGAATCCCTTTTCATGAACATTTCCAAATTTATTAGTGCTCCTTAAATACTATTTTTTTCAAATTTTGTCAGGTTTTTTAGGTGAATCACAAATTTTTCTTTCATGTAACTATAATTCAACAAGCATTATTAAATTGGGGTGGGGGGATATTGTCACTCTCTGTCCAAGCTAGGTGTTACAGACATCTCAGTAGTAGAAGCATTTAATTGTACAGGACATTTAGTTTATTAAGCTAAATATGCATTAGATAATTGGTAAAAATAGAACTATAACCCATTAATAAAGTTGTCATAAGGAAGTATTATGATGACTTTCTCATGCACATGAGATTGTTCCCCCCGCCCTGCCCATGCTTTCAGATGTTATGGAGAAAAGGATAACTGCTATTACATCTCTATTATGTTATGTTTTGTAACCTCTTTCACCTTTCTGCTTGCTTCACCCTCTTCACAGCTTCTAGATGGGTACAAGTACAATGTCTCTCATTGCCTTTGCTTATGGTTTTGGAATATGACTATCCTCTTCAAAGTTTTGATACCATTCAACTAAAGTATCAAATACAGAACACAAAGTATCTCCATGTAGTACTTATCGACAAGTTGGTTTAAAAGAAAAGAGAAGGAAGAAATGTTATGGAGGCATATTTCTCCCCTTCTAAAAATATGGATCTAGTTTTTGGTGTGCAAGTGAATGAAGAGTCAATACTAGGAAAGAAATTACTTAATTTTCTTCCCAAGTATCCTTTCTTAATTCAGATTGAATTCTTTTATTCTTACTTTTGGTATTTATTTATTTTTATGTGTGTGCCTGGATCTATTTCACTTTATTTCACTTTATTTATTTCACTTTATTTTCACTTAGCATAAGTAGTCCTTTAGTCACATTTTCTGGTTATACCACCCTGATTTCTGTTTGAAATCTGAAAGTGTTGTCACTTGCCCAATTTCTCAGTCTATGGGATTTGGATGAACATTGAACATAGAAATGGCTTCCTTCTGGCTGTAGAGATTGGTATGTAGCCCTTGACCCAAGTTGGTCCATTTAAAGCTAGTACTGAGAGCTTTTGGGGAGAGGGGTGGTGATAGGAACCAGAAAAAACAAAAGCAGAAAGAGATCATCTTTCTCAAGTGGTTACTGAAAGAATATAGGCAGGGTTGGAGCCCTTGACATCGATTTTGCCAGCAAGCAGCAATCTAAGAAGGACGTTCGCACTGGGCGAAGCCTAGCCAAGAGAAAAAACAACTCAGTCTTGATAAAGACTTTTGAGCACCTGGATTCAGCTATCTCTGAAGCCATTGGTCCCTAAGAAATTTTAGCTATATAATACACTAAAGTCCTGTTTTGATTAAACCTGTGGATATGGGAAGTTTCTTCTCTGGTACAAATGAAGAGTCCTACCTAATACATAATTTTTCTCCAAAAAGTATATAATTTATCTGCTATTATTTGTTCCTCTTTAAAGAAAGTATACTTTTAGACCTATTTGTCTCTATTGCCTCTTCTCAATAACATTATTCTCACATCACATGCATTTTGTTTTGAAATTTTACTACTATATTCCCTGTGCCCTGAAAAATGATTGTTACAATAATAAGTTCTCTTCCACATTTCTGTATTTCCTATATTGGAAACTTCCACTCATAGAGCTTTTAGCTTGCTGTGTACCTTCTACAAGTTTATGTTCTTTGAACTGAGTTACATAATCTTCCATAGGTGTTTGTGAAATCTAGTTATTTTACTTTTATATTTATATATAATGTAAAGATAAGGGCCCTGTAGATTAAGAAGGAAAATAAAATCAATGTCTTTTATGAGTGAGAGGGACTTGAGAAGCTCAGTATCCTAAATACCAAGAATCGGCTTCCTTACCTGCTAAGAGGTTAGCATCAGTATTTAATTTTTAGTTTATTCAAAATAAAATTTTAGCATAGTAAAAACACCAAAATTTTTGTGTTTTAAAAATTTTGTATCTTATTTATCTAGTTATTTATTAATTATTGAAAGTATAAAAGGGTCTCTATTTTTTAAAAAATAAACTCGAGGCAGAAATTTCAGATACTTATAGTCACACTTCCCTTTGAACGTGTTCTTTCCCTCTACCTCCTCCTCCTTTATCTGACTTGATGAGGCCTCTCCTCCAAAGAGCTATCCTCAAATTTGTGCTACAACACATTTCTTTTACAAACTGATAGTAAAACAGCAGTATTTTTCGTATTCATTTCTTTTAGCTGTCCATAATTTGAATCTCAATGAGCTGTTATCATATATAAACAGCTTGGACCCCTGAGATGTTCTGAAACAAAGATAATTTGTACACATTGTGATTATTAATAGAGAATTTTGTGGACAACACTGATTTTTTTACAATACAGTGAAGGTAATTACAGTTGGAGACACAAAATAAAGCATGCTTCAGCTAGGAAATTGTTCATAGATACATGTTACTTTTATGGGTCTCAGTGGGAAGGGGCAGACCATGTCAATTACTTACATTTAACCAAATGATACCAACCTTCAGGGAAACATGTTTATCTAACTATTCAAATTACATTTTAAACATTTCCCTCTAAGTGAGGATGCATCATTTTTAATATCTTGAGGCAGTTGGTTAAAGGCATTTATAAAGTTGGTTAAAGGGTGAGGAGATACTAAGAACTAACACTTTAAAAGGATAATCTTTTATGTAAATCTTGATAGTAAACCAAGTCTGGAAAAAATATACTTGAAGAATAGGAATACAAAAAACAAACAAACAAAAAACCACAGGGGCATCTGGTTGGCTCAGTGGGTTAAAGCCTCAGTGGGTTAAAACCTGCCTTTGGTTCAGGTCTTGATCTCAGGGTCCTGGGATCATCCCTGCCTGGGGCTCTCTGCTCAGCAGGGAACTGCTTCCCCCTGCTCTCCTGCCTCTCTGCCTACTTGTGATCTCTCTCTCTCTCTCTCAAATAAATAAAATCTAAAAAAAAAAAAAAAAAAAACACACACACACAGTTGAGATGAACAGGGAGGGGAATTCAGTGAAAGAGTGACAAAAGGTCGTCTTTTTTTTTTTTTTTTTTTTAATTGTGGGAAATGCAGTCCCTTGTGGGAAGAACCAATTAGGATAGGAATCCAGAGAGAAGAAAAACATGGAAACATATTATCTTTCTGTCAACCTGTGTAAGAGCTACTGTGGTGAGCTACACTGATCCCTTTTGAGGACTGAAGGAATTACGCCTCCAGCTGCTGGGAGTACTAGTTGCTGACTGCTCTTTCTGTGAACCCTTTCCAGAAATTGGTCTGGAGAGAGCTGCCTTCTGGTAAGAACAGCCTGTATTTAATGACTGGTTGATCTTGGAGGCTGGAGGCCCAGATTCTTTGATGCAATGTAGGGTAACTATGCAATGCAGGAGAGTTATTCTAGCCTCTCTGTGAGGACAGCTGCAGTGTTTGCTGAGAGCACATCAACTTTTCTCTCTGCCCAATTGTGCTTCCTTCCTGCCCCTTTCTTCCATGGGTTCTGTTCCAGAGAGTGCCTCCAAATAAACTTGCCACGTGTTAACCTTCACCTCAGAGTCTGCTTCCCATGAAACCCAACCTCGTATAACCTGTAAAATTACTTCTCTTACTGCTAATGTTTATAGAGCAAATTTATGTGTTAGGTACCATGTATGCATTTTACATAGATTATTTAATTTTATCCTCACAATTTTTAAGGGAGATACCATTATCATCCACAATTTTCAGCTAAGAAAACAGAGAGGAAGTGAGGTTCAGTCATTTGGTTTCACGTGTGAAAAAGAGTTGAATTCCAGAGCTAGAATCTAGCATACTCTCTCTGGAGAGAGAGATATTTTCTAGCAAGGAACTGATGAGAAAGCTTCAGGAATATTGGGTCTAAAGTAGACTTAAAAGTCAACATTCAGGAGGAGATTTTGAGTTCAGGATAAGTAAGTAACTGTAACTCACTGTGAATTAAAATAATAAAGGATTTTTTTCTTTTCAGTTTTATCAAGATATCACTGACACAACACCGTATAGGTTTGAGGTGTACAGCATAATGACCTGACTTTCATGTATTGTGAAATGATTACCACAGTAAGTTTAGTTAATGTCTGTCATCTCATACATGTACAAAAAAAGAAGAAAAAATCCTTTTGATGAAAATTTTTAAAATAGATTCTTTTAGCAACTTTCAAATATACCATACAGCAGTGTTAAGGTAACCATCAGGTTGCACATTATGTCGCCAATATTTATATATCCTATACCTGGAAATTTGTATCTTTAGACTACATTCATCCGATTCACCCACCTCAACCTCTTGCCACTGGTAACCACAGATCTGATTTCTCTTTTTTTAAGAGGTATGTTTTTTTGGTTTTATTTTTAGATTCCACATATAAGTAAGATCGTACAGTATTTGTCTCTGTCCCTCTGACTTATTTCACTTGTCATAAAACTCTCTAGGTCCATCCATATAGTTGCAAATGGAAAGATTCATTCTTTTTTATGGCTGAATAATATTCCTGTGTGTGTATGTGTGTGTGTATATCATTTATTGTTATTCATCTATCAGTACACATTTGGGTTGCTTCCGTATCTTAACTGTTGTAAATAATGCTGCAGTTAGTATGCATATGACTTTTTGAATTAGTGTATCATTTTCTTTGGGTAATTCCCAGTAGTGGAATTACTGGATCGTATAATATTTCTATTTTTAATTTTTTGAGAAACTTCATACTGTTTTCCAGAGTGGTTGTGTTAGGTAGAAGCTAGACCTGAGTAGTAGAAGGAATGCACCCTGGGAGAGTCTCACATCCTTGTAGGGGAATGATACAAACATGAGCTGGAGGCAAGGACAGTGATAAATGAACTAAATCTTAAAAGCCTAGGGGGCACCATGTCCCTATGTTGTAGCTTCAAGACCTTGGTGCTGACAGATCAAGAGCCACAGGTAGAGCTTGCACTCTCCTCTTCTCCCTCTACTCCAGGGTAACCTCTGGACTCATTACAATGCATTTGGATTGTAGATACAACACCCCCTCCCCCAAAAAGCCTGCCAGGATGGTTCTGGTACAAACTTGTAGGGTAAAAAACTACCCCTCCCAACTTGTGGGAGGAATTCCCCAAATGACTGGAGGCAGCCTCCATTAGTGATTGCGGTACTGTGCATCACAGCTCCTCCTAGCCCAGAGAGATGCAACAAATAACTAGTCCAAAAACAACCCAGGGCTATCCCACCTCGCAGAATCTGTCCACTCTCCCACCTTGAGAGTGTACTTTAATAAACTGCTTTGTACTTGCTACTTTCCTTCTGGCTATCTTTATTTGATTGCAAATCCCCACCTAAATCTTCTTGTGGGGAATTCAAGGACAAAGACTCTTTTCACATAAGGGAGACTCTCCAACCAGTAACAGTTGGGTCATTTTACATTCTTACCAACAGTGCATGAGGGTGTCCTTTTCTCCACATCATCACCAACACTTGTTATTTCTTGTTTGTTTGTTTGTTTTTGATACTATTCTGACTAGTGTCAAGTGATAGCTCATTATGGTTTTGATTTGCATTTCCTTGATAATTAGTGATGTTGAGCATCTTTTCACATGTGTCTGTTAGCCATCTGTATATCTTAGAAAAGGTTCTGATTATTTTTTTTCACATTGACTTGTATGAATTCTTTATATATTTTGGATAGTAACTTTATATGAGATATATCATTTGTAAATATCTTCTTCAGTTGCCTTTTTTGTTTTATTGATGGTTTCCTTTGATATGCTTTTTATTTTGGTGTAGTACTGATAGTTTTTGTTTTTTTTTTTTGCTTTTGTTTCCCTTGCCTGAGGAAACATATTCATAAATATGTTGTTAAGACTGATGTCCAAAAGGTAAAGCCTATGATTTCTTTTGGGAGTTTTATAGTTTAGGGTATTATATTTAGGTCTCTAACCATTTTTAGTTTATTTTTGTGCATAGTGTAGGTAACTCATCCAGTTTCATTCCGTTCATGAAGCTGTCCAGTTTTCCAAAGCACCATTTATTAAAGGGACCATCTTTTCCCCATTGTATATTGTTGCCTTCTTTGTCATTCATTAATTGACATATAAACATGAGCTTAATTCAAGGTTCTCTGTCCTATTCCAGGAATATTTGTGCTCATTTTTCTGTCAGTGCCATACTGTTTCAGTACCATAGTTTTATTCTTATCAGTTTGAAATCTGGACTTGTGATACTCCAGCTTTGTTATTCTTCCTCCAGATTGCTCTTCTATTTGATGTCTTTTGTAGTTCCATGCAAATACATACAGTCTTCCAAAACTGAACCAGGGAAACAATAGAAACTAGGAAAAAAAATAGAGAATTTGAACAGACCAATTACTAATAACAAAACTGAGTCAGTAATCAAAAAACTTCTGAGAAAAAAGTTCAGGACAGATAGCTTCATAGGTGAATTCTACCAAACATTTAAAGAAGAGTTAATACCTACTCTTCTCAAACTAGTCCAAAAAGTAGAAGAGAAAGAAAGGCTTCCAAATTCACTCTACAAGGCCAATACCCGAATCAGACTACAATAAAAGAAAACTACGGGCCAATATTCCTAATGAACTTGGGTGTAAAAATCCTCAACAAAATATTAGCAAAATACATTCAGTGGTACATTAAAAGGATCATTTACCACAATCAAATGGGATTAATTTCAGGAATGCACAAATAGTTCAATATTCATAAATCAATGTGATACACCACATTAACAAGAGGAAGGTTTAAAGACCATATGATCATCTCAATAGATGCAAGAAAAAATTTTGACAAAATATATTGACAAAAGCTTTCAACAAAGTGAGTTCAGAGGGAACATACTTCAACATAGTAAAGGTCATATATGAAAACTCAGAGCTAACATCATAATGGTGAAAAGCTGAAAACTTTTCCTCTAAGATCAGGAATAAGACAAGGATGCCTACTTTTACCATTTGCAGTCAACGTAGTACTGGAAAGCCTAAACTGTAGCAGTCAGATAAGAAAAAGAAACAAAAGGCATCTAAATTGATAAGAAGTAAAACTTTTCACTACTTGCAAATGACATAGTATAATATAAAAAATCCTAAAGACTCCACACACACACACACAAAACTACTAGAACTAATACATGAATTCACTAAAGTAGCAGGATACCAAATTAACCTGCAGAAATCGATTGCATTTCCATATACGAATAAGCAGAAAGAGGAATTTAAGAAAATAATATCATTTATAATTGCATCAAAAAGAATAAAATACCTAAGAAAAAATTTAAGGAGGTAAAAGACACTGAAAACAATAAAATATTAATTGAAAGAACTTGAAGATGACACAGAAAAATGGAAAGATATACCATAATCATGGATTGAAAGAATTAATTTTGTTAAAAGGTCCATACTTCTCAAAATAACCTGCAGATTCAAAACAATCCCAGAATCAACATTTTGGTGATAGCCATTCTAACAAGTGTGAAGTGATATTTCCTTGTGATCTTGATTTGCATTTTTTTAAAGATTTTATTTATTTATTTGATGGAGAGAGAGATCACAAGTAGGTAGACAGGCAGGCGGGGGGCGGGGGAGGGGGGAAGCAGGCTCCCCGCTGAGCAGAGAGCCCTATGCTGGGCCCTATGCCAGGACCCTGAGATCATGACCTGAGCTGAAGGCAGAGGCTTTAACCCACTGAGCCACCCAGGCACCGCTATCATTCCCTTTCTTAAAACACTTTAGTGGCTTTCCATTACTGTTAGATTAAAATAGTTTTGATGATGTTGTTCCTAATCATCTTGTGTGTCACATTTCCTATTTCCACTTTGTTGCATACAATCTATATACAATGTATTTTTTTTTTGTCAGTTCCCTGAACTCACCAAACCCCTTGCAACATCGTCCACTTTGAAGATGGCATTCTCTTGACCAAGAATGACCTTTTCCCTAATTTCTCCTCTCATCTATCAGTTCAACTTCCATTTATCATTCATGGTTCCTATGAAGTGTCCTTTTCTCAGAAAATCTCTGAAATACAGATTAAATTTCACACACACACACACACACACACACACACACACACACACACACACACACACATATATATTAGCACCCAGGCCTCCTTTGGGACACTTGTCTCATTATAATTGAACAGTTACATGCATAGTTTTCTGTGGAGCAAGTATATATGTAAATGAAGAATTAATGTGGTAAAATCATATGTAGTGAGTTACTTGAGGTCAAGGACCATATCTCTCTTATTTACCACTGTGACTTCAGTACTGAGCTCTGGAGCTGGCACATATTAAATATGTATTGAAATCACAAATTCCTTTCTCTGCCGTTTTCTTTCTCTGCTTGCATTTTTAACCAAAACATTTTTCTTCCCTTTCCTTGTTAAGATAAACACACATGCATGCACACACACACACACACACACACGTCTGTGTGTGTGTGTGTGTGTTTCTATGAAGACTCCAAATTCAGTTTCAAATTAACTTTTTATCTCAGAGTAAACAGTCTGTGGTGCATGAACAATCAATCTTGTAACACTGAAAAATTAAAATAAATTTGGGGATATTAAAAATAAATAAATAAATAAATAAAATAAAAATAAAAAAAAATAAAATAAAAATGTTTATTCTTCCAAAAAAAAAAAAAATAAATTGACTTTATATATTTCTGTTATGATTTGAAAATAGAGACTGTTTCTAAGATTTCAGGATGTCTTAGTTTCCTCTAGTTACATAAATACTTGGCCATTTCTAAAATCTTTGGACAATTAGGCTTAATTATTTTTTTCTACTATACATATTGCTATAATGAGCTTATACCTATGGAACACACTTTTTTTTTTTCCTATTTTCTAGCTGTTTCCCGAGATAGATCAAAAAAATGCTTGTAAGAGATGAGTAAGCCCTTCCTGGGATAAAATTTAAAAATAAATTAAAGTTGTGTGATAATGGATCTCTATTTTTTTCTTAAATTTTGACTTTTCTGAGTTCTCAATTCATGATGAAGACTCAGGTACAAGTGAAAAACATTACCAAACTAGCAAATGAATGTGGCTAGGTGGTTTTGGTTTCTTTCAGTCTTTCAGGAAATGACAAAATGTTCAACCTTTTGAGAGAACTTAACTTTATGTTCCTGTATTCAATGCTGACACTGCTAAGGATGAATCATTAAATGTGAGAGGAAGGCTAAAAGGAAAAAATGTTTAACCAACTGTCCTTTCCCAGTGCTACATTTAGAAAAACTATTTTTTGAATATACAGAACATATTTCAATGGGTAGGATACAATAGGACCAAAAAAAGATATTTGTCAGTTGTTGGAATTTATTTATGAAAGCATTTTGCGTACTTACAGAATCAAATTCTAGAGTCTGGAATAAAAGGTGCATGGGGTAGGAAAGAGAGTTCTTTTGTTAGCTAATAGGATGAGAAATTTCTAGTAAAGTAAAATAATAAAGCTCATTACATACCTCAACAAGAGGAATTGAATTCAACATTTAAGGAAGAAATTACTTCATCCCTCTTGTAAATTCATGAGCTTCAGTTGCATGAAGTAATAACCTTAATCACAAAGAATTAAAAGGGGTATTCAACTAGTCAGATTTGTTCCTAGAGTATCACTTTGGAGAAAAATAAAGGACCCAAAGATCAGCTGATTAATACATATATGGTTCATATTGTTAACTAATAGCTTAATCCTGAGGTATGGGTCTACACTGCTAAATGCATATTTATGTATTTTATACTCGACTATAAGAAATTACACTGAGATGATTTTTTTTTGAAGAAATACTTTTGAGTATCTAAAATGTGTCAAGTGTTGAGATAAATACTTGGGATTAAATGGTAAACCAAAATAGATATTATCTCTGACCTCCTAGAGTAAGAATCAAGTGAGGGACATAGATATGGAAAACAAATTTTTGTTTTTTATTTCTTTTTTTTTTTTAAGATTTTATTTATTTATTTATTAGGAAAGAGAGTGAGTGAGAGAGAGCATGAGAAGGGAGAAGGTCAGCGTGAGAAGTGGACTCCCCATGGAGCTGGGAGCCCGATGTGGGACTCGATCTCGGGACTCCGGGATCATGACCTGAGCCAAAGGCAGTTGCTTAACCAACTGAGCCACCCAGGCGCCCACAAATTTTTGTTTTTTAAAAAATTGTTAAATTATAGCTCAGATAAGCACTGCTTGGAAAGTGACATAATGCTTTAAGAGCATGTGATAGAACCATTTGACCTAATTAGGAAGTTAAGAGAAAACTTTTCTAACAAAAGAATGGTTGAACAGTGAGGTGAAGAATAATTCAATTATTAGTTTAAGAAAGAAGGGAAGAATTTCTGAAGAGATAGACTTTAAAGTTTGTTTTTCGTATTGCCCTCTACATGACAAATACATTTGATGGGAAGCATGAAAATGGTTTTTTTTTGTTTTTTTTTCTTTATCTCCCCAAATATGTTTATTTTAATTTTTCAGTGTTACAAGATTGATTGTTCATACACCACACCAAAAACGTTTTTTTAATTGAGGTACAATTGGTATATTAATTTTGGGTGTACAACACAATGATTCTTTATTTGTATATATTGCAAAATGATCACCACAGTAAGTCTAGTAAGAATCTGTTACCATACAGTTACAAGGTTTTGTCTTCTGATGAAAATTTTTACGATTTACCCTTAGAAACTTTCAAATGTGCAGTAAAGTATTATTTACTATAGACCCCACACTGTATATTCTATCCCCTCAACTTTATAACTTAACATTTGTACCTTTTCTTTTAAAAAAGATTTTATTTATTTATTTGAGAGAGAGAGAGAGATCACAAGTAGGCAGAGAGGCAGGCAGAGAGAGGGGGAAGCAGGCTCCCCGCTGAGCAGAGAGCCAGATGTAGGGTTAGATTCCAGGACCTTGAGATCAATCATGCATGACCTGAGCCCAAGGCAGAGGCTTTAACCCACCGAGCCACCCGCGCACCCGGAATATTTGTACCTTTGACCCTCTTTAGCCATTTTACTTATTCCCCACCCCTCTGGCAATCACTAATCTATTTCTGTATCTATAAGCTTGTTATCTTTTTTTCTTGCTCTAACTTACCTCACTTAGCATAATGCCCTCAGGGTCCATCCATATTGTCACAAATGGTAAAGTTTCATTCTTTCTTATGACTAAAAAATATTCTTATGTGTGTGTATGTGTGTATATCACAATTTCTTTATCCATTCATCCATTAGTAGACACTTAGGTTGTTTCTGTATCTTGTCTTTTGTAAGTAATAGAATGATTTCATTATTAGTTTAAGAAAGAAGATTTTCTGAAAACATGAGCTTTAAAATTTATTGTTTTGCCCTTTCTAGGAAAAATACATATGACTGGAAGCATGATAACTTTTAAAGTAGTTAAAAAATACTCCCATTTAAAGAGTTTCAGTTCATTCTTCTTTCAAAAAAATATTGTCTAGTTGTAAGAAATCATCTTGATTGTGGGAATGTGGTAATAAATTAGAAAGACAAAGTCTCTTACCTTATGGAGCTTAACTCTGGTAACCCAAGATAACCGATAAATATATAACTTTATTAATAAGTGCTGTATAGAAAATAAACCTAGATAAGCTATTAGATCTAGAGAGTGTGACGGGAGGGGATTTTTTCTAAGTATGTGTATGTGTTTGGGATGTATGTACAGTAATGCACTGGTCAGGATATGTAGAAATAACTGACATTAAAGGAAAGAACTAAACATTGAGAAAGATTTGTGAAAAAATATTACCAAAGGGAGGTTCATATGGAGGATTAACAAGGGTTGAATGATAATTGTAATGATCTTAGACCAGAAGTTCCATTTTCAAAAGCCAGTGTACTTGGAACACGGTGAACATAGGAGAGAATGCTAGATATTTTTTCAAAATAACTTTTATACTCTTATTGGTTATAAAAATGACCCAAACTATAGTTAATTACATTGTAGAAATGCAAAATACAGAATATGAAATTTCTAATTCATTATCCCCTCTGAAATATACACTATCAATAGTTTTTAATACTTTTTTTCATATATATATATGTTTTAATTTATATTTACTCTGTTAACAACATTGCACAATGTTCAGTATATTCCTATGGAGCTTGTACGTTTTTGTTCTGATTTGTTGTTGTTTTTCACCTTATAATTTTGGCTAGCTTTCCCTACTAATGCAGATAGGACTTTTTATTGTTTTTATTATCCACATAAAAATCAGTTCATTTATCATTTTTAACAGTTTCTCTAAGAATATTTAGTTTTATTCCATTTTCATCATTTTCATCCATTATGGATGGTGAATGAAAAGTTCTTGACAATTGTAGTGTGTTTTAAAGAAGAAAGCAAAAATGTTAGGTCAAAAGTATGTACATATTTTAAATTTACTAGATATTTCTATGTTGGCATTCCAAAAGTCTGTACCATTCTTGTCAACTTAAAGGAACAAAGCAGAAGAGAACCCATTTAGTTTTCTCTGATAAGATTACATATCAGTATATCCTTTTTATGTTCAGTTCTTTGAGAACCAGTGAAGTTTATATTGATACTGTCTCCCTTTCAAAAAAATGATTCTTCCTTTCTAATTTATAAATAGTAATGTTGTCATGGCCATTTGTCTTACCATTCTAAATTTCTTTCTGAATTTTATGTATTTTATTGTCTAAATATGCCTCATCCATGCAAAACCCCAAACCAAAACAGCTTCAAAATTTAGAGGCAATATTAGCATTTTCAACAGTGGATACAATTTGAAATATGAGAAAAACTCTATATGTGCTAAGCTGATGCTGGGAACAACAATAAAAGTAACATTGTAGTACTCTACCAGTGACAGTGAATTCCACCTATTTCCATTTGAAGCCATAACACAGAGATATTAAAAAAAAGCAGAGCGTTAAACTGTATACAAGTGTCAGCAAGAAATACATTTCACTATTTTTAGGTAGTGGCAATTACATCTGTGTGGAATTTATAGAAGTTTTCCTTTGAACATATGACGAATTTTTCTGAGTGTTACATGAATACTTAGAATACATCTGTATGCTTTTGGTTTCATCTATTAATTGCATTGTTCTTATCCTTTATGCCTTCTATTTTAAACTTGGGCAACCTGTCTAATGAAGAATAAACAAATGCATAAGCAGCATATGATATTTTTCTGACATGCTAATGTCCATATAAAACACTGGAAACTTTTGTTAAAGTTTGATTTGGGGAAGCTCCACTGTTATGTATACTTAATATACTTGAGTAATTTTTCTTTGACACACAGTTACAATTAATAGCTTCATGAATGTCCACGGTTATGTTTCTATCAAACTTTCTATCTTTAGATTTCTCTCTTTTTTTTCTTGTCTCTTTGTGCTTTTCTTCCTTTAGCATGTAATATTTATTACTCTTAGATCTTTAGTTTGGATGTAGCTTGTATCAACTTAAAATGATCCTCACCTTCCATTTTACTTACATTCTAATTTATTTATTGAATTTTTGTTTTACATTATCCTCCAATGCGCACTTAACAATCCTTTTATTTTTTGCTAGCTTTACTTTCCTTTAGGACTCCTGTGTAAGTAGAAAAGCAGATATAGTGTATTTTAATAAATTTCAAGAGATTATACTTTACAATGGTTGAAATCACAGTGTTTACTTTTAGAAATCTGCTTATTTCATATATTTTTCCTATTTTGTTTTATACCTTTTGTTTACATTGTTTTTATTCTCTTTAAATTTTTAGATTTCTTAATCTTCTTCAGAGGTTCCAGTTGTAAAACCTGTTTTTAATTGTGCTAGTGGCAACCTCTACATTTTACTTAACATACTGTTATTATATTCATCCAATTTCAAATTGAAAACAAAATGGTGACTTTTGACTTTTCCATATGTAAAGATGGGAAATTTCTCACTTTTTCATTATTGGTTCCTAATCTATCCTGTCTTCAAGTTTAGAATTATGCAGTAGACTTTTCTTCCAAATACAAATTATCACTTTTTTTTTAATAGACCATCTTTCTTTTTTATTGCAAAATTTCTCCTAAGAGGAGAAACATCTTCCCTCTGTTCTTTCCCACTTCCCATTTTTTTAATTAACATATAATGTATTATTTGCTTCAGGGGTACAGATCTGTGAATCATCAGTCTTACACAATTCACAGCACTCATCATAGCACATACTCTCCCCAGTGTCCATAGCGCAGCCACCCTATCCCTCCCCCTACACCAAATTTGAAAGGCAGGGTAGGTGGTCATGAGGGGTAGGGAGGGGAAAAAAAATGAAACAAGATGGGACTGGGGAGGGAGACAAACCATAGAGACTCTTAATCTCAGGAATCACTACTTTTAAATGATTATTAAAATTATTAATGCCTTTTACCATATGTAAATTTATTGACTGCTTACTGGCATTCCTAACACCCTTGACAAACTCATGCCTTAGTTCATGATTTTGCTTCTTCTCAGAATACTTGAGTAATATATTTATGAAAAGAATGTAGGTGACATATACTTGAGAACTTTATATCAATTTTTTTCTTGTACATTTAGTTATTAATGATTATAGAATGGCATAAAATTTTAGGTATGATAAGATTTTTCTCCAAAGCCACATATATATATTTTTTGTTGCTGCTGTTGTAGAACAAATCATAAGGTCTTTCAGTGGCCAGGAATCTCTCATTTTTCCTAATGGCCAAAGCTGAATTAATTGGAGAAATAAATTAACAACAGTAATATTGGATTATAGCCCATAGAATGAAATAAATATACATGTTTTATGGATAACAATAAATGAAATATAAATAAATAATTGAATAAATAATTGATGAGGGACAGCTCTTATATCCAAATCCAATAAAAAAACGTAAAAGGAATGAGGGAAATAAAAACTCTTGTTAGAACTTTACAGTAATAACTGTCAGGAAAGATCTACCAAAGGATATTGAAATTAGCGGGCACAGGGTGAGGAGAAACAGGATTGTTATGCAGACTCAAACTGTCTCTTTCAGGATATTTATTAATTGCAACAACAAAAAGAATAGTTTTGTAGTAGAGAAACCTGACTGACAGCACCTTAATGAAGTCATTGCAGCTGCTATCACTAGTAAAATAACATGTTGACATTATATGGCCCTTGATATGTACTGAGGGAGATATAGCACTTTTGTGTCATCATTCCAAAAATGCATAAGTTCAGTCTAATGAGAAATTGTCAAACAGATCCTCAGATTGAGAGACATTCCCCCAAATAACTGAGCAGTAATCTCAAAGTCTTCAAATATAATAAAAGACAAGGGATGACTGACGAAATGTCACAGATTAGAGACTAAAAAGACAACTATATTTAATGCAGGCTCCCAAAAATAGATCCTAGAACGGTGTAAATGGAAATACTGATGAAATCAGAGTAAAGTATGTGGTTGAGTTTTTAAAATAGCATAACATAAAAAGAAAACCACCTTATAAATACCTTATAAATAAGCCAACAAAGAGAAGAAACTTCAATTAAAAGATATTTAGAAATGAGTAACAAGGAGTGTAAAGTATTTTAAATTTCTAGGATGAGAACAAAATAATTAGAGGAAAATTTATAGCCATAAATGCCTTTGTTAGAAATAAATATTTGAAAATAAGTAAACAAAGCATTGAAATGAAGATTGTGCATCTATATGTTTTATTTTTGTAAAAGAAAAGGTGTAGAGAAATACACAATAAAAATTTACAGTGGCAGTTCTGTGGAAGAAATTAAGAAGAAACAATTTAAGAGTTCTTTTTTTTTTCCTATTGCTGGAATTTGTTACTTTTTTTTTTTACATAAAGAGTCTATTCCTACATTACTTGAATAATTAAAAGAGAGAAAACAATAAAAAGCCCAGTACAAATGTGGCTAATGGTTTTTATTATAACATTCATATTTTTCAAATATCACTCTTTAGTGGTATATTGAAGACGTTTGTATTCGCACAAATACTAGCCATCCAGTAATCCAAGAAATTCAGTGATGATAAATGAGATTCCCACTTGTCAAAACTACAAGGAAAAATCTTAGAGAAATTACTCAAGAAATGCCAGGAAAGACATTTGAGTGTTAGACACAATACTAGAAGAGAATACAGACAAAAATCAACATTTCCATGGCCCTTATTTACTGTATATGTTTTTCAGTTGCCCCTAATTATTTTTCTCTCTCTCAGGAAGACATTAAAAATGGAAGTAGTTTCTTGCCACAAAGAAACTACTTTAAAAAGCTATGCTAGAATGCTAAATATGGATTTCGATGGGTATCTAAAGAATTCTCAAAGCCAAGGCACATTTATCTGAGCATACAGTATATGTGTTTTAATTACATTCAGTGAAATTTCTAAACATCTGACATCTGTTTACTAGTAAACATTTAATTAAGTATTTGAACATAACAATGCTAAATGAAATGTTTTGAAGAAGCCTTTAGAACTCTGTAGTTCTAACCGCAGTCTTAACAAACTTGTAGAGCAGTAGAATCTGCTACTACAGTCAGGGACAATGGAGCCCATTTGCTCTGTGTTGTTTTATTCCCTTGTTTCTTTTACTGTTGTCTGTTTTTTCTTACCATCTTTCCCTCAGTGATGATGCATTATTCATCAGGCCTTATGTATGAGAAGGTTAGCATCTTGTAATCAGAGCAGTGGGTCCGAAGTTTTTCATTTAGAAACCGTTGTTCCTATATGTATTTAAAAAATCATTTGTTTTTCTAGTAAAAGTAAAGCGTGAGTCTCAATAAATTTTGTCTAGCTCCTGGAAGTTACAAGACTGACTTTTATCTGGGGATGAAATATGAATTAAGCATTGCAGCTTTAGCAGATTCCATGTAGACACTGCAGACATACAAACCCTTTTATCCCATGCCATACTGTTTTTAGGAGAGGATGTGTGAGAGTAGGCACATGGTAAAAAGTCCTCTTAAGTGCTGAGAATTTACATATAGCTGTGGTGACCTCTCAGGACAAAGGGATGACGGGGGTGTGTCACCTCTCCTATCGATACTGTATTCCATTCTAGCACTAGCATTCTAGGTCCTGTGGGCCTAGGACCCTAGTTTCCCAGTTCAAACAGGGCCTCTTGAGACTTTCCCCTGTGGTACACCCAGAGCCCAGGCCTCCAGAACAGCCATCGAAATGCTGACTTTTGTAGATTCCACTCTCCTCATTGAATATCGGAATTTACTGTTGTTTATTCCTGTTCCCCTAAGATAAATTTACATGACTTCAGTTTATCTGTGGATGGGGGACATCCAGTTGTGATGTTAGTAGCTGATAAATGACTTAACTACATCTCCCTTTCAAACAACACCGGTATTTGGAAAGTAATTTTTAATGTCCTCGGAAAGCATGAAATATTGCATGCAAGCACTTAATATGCTGTGCCTGGCAAATACTAAAGTGACTATCATTATTGTTCTGTTATCATAAAGAGCACGGGAACAGCAGGTTGAGGGTCTCATTCTGAGATCCAGCTTCTTTATCTGCGATGCTTACTAGCTCTCTGGTTTGTATTCGTTCTCTAAATATCAGCTCAATGTCTAGTTATATTCTGACCTGATATCCTCAACACCAGCAAAGTGTAATCTTCCCAAAGTGTTTATCCTGATACTAGAAGGACTTAAACACTGTCTTCTAATAATAATGACAGTGATGGCTAATATTCATTGATATACTCTATGCCAAACACTGTACTAAGCCCTTTATATGGATTATCCTCTTGGATCAATACAACAATTCCATGAGGAAGATGTTATTCCATTTTTATAGATAAAGGATCCACAGGTCAGAGAAGTTAATTTTTCAAAGTTGATATAGCTAGTAAATAACAAAATTACAATCCGACCCAAGCTCTTAACTGTTAATATATTCTGCTTCTACCACTCCTGGAGTGGTCTCGTCCTCTATACATTGCATGCCCTAGCCTGTTGCTAATCTTTGTCTGGCAGAGGTTATCTCTTCCACCCCTGTAATGGGAAATCAGGACCTTTGCAACTTATCTCTCTTCCCAACAATGCTGCTTCCTCATTTTCCTTTTGAAAAAGCGTTAATCACCATCAGAGTGCTTTATAGGAGCACAACAAAAGCATTCATTCAACAAATGAGCTTCTAGTAAGTGTTAGGCACTATTTTAGGTAATGCAGATATTGCAAAACAAAGTATCTGGCTTAATGGTGCTTATAGGCCAGAATGGAAATACAGGATAAAAGCAAATGCATGATCAAGATAAATTTTTTTTAGTGATACATGCTTTGAAGAAAATAAAACAGAATGATAAAAGCAATGGCTTACGAAAGGCTACTCTACTTTAAATTGTAGCAAAAGACTGGTGCAATGCCAGTGAGCGGCAGTAGGGACCTCACTGAATGGCTGTGCTCTATCCACATAATAAAGGACAAATCAGCTGCAAAAAATAACAAGGGGGACTCTCTAAGTACTGATATGGAATGATTGCCAGAATAGTTTCCTATTTAATATGGTGTAACATTTGGTGTAAGAAAGGGGAAATATGAATATGTATGTGTATGTATATGTGTGTGTGTATATAACTATTATACGTGTACACATACAAATACATATATTAAAATTTATATTTTCCTTATATTTTTAAAAATAAGAGTGAATAAAGAGAAAACTGATGGGGGTGCCCTGGGTGGCTCAGTTGGTTAAGTGTCTGCTTTTGGATCAGGTCATGATCTCAGGGTCCTGGAATCAAGCTCCATGGTGAGCTCCCTGCTTAGCAGGGGTCTGCTTCTCCCTCTGCCCTTCCTGCTTGTGTTTCTCTCTCTCTCTCTCTCTCTCCCTCTCTCAAATAAATAAATAAAATCTTAAAAAGAGAAAACTGATTTTAAAAAAAGAGGAGAGGAGGGAAAAGACCAGAATGAAAGAGTGGAAATGAGATTTCTGTGAATGTCCTTGCCTTGGTACATAATTGTAACAAACTATGCTTTTCATAATTTGAAGAAAGTTATTGATTCTAGAAATAGTGGGGAAGATTGGAAACAAGATTCAGTGAGATGCTTTTTAAAAATATTAAGTAGATACCATCAATACTGTTTTCTTACTGGTTCTTGAATGCATCATGTATATTCCTTTGCATTTAACGTGTTCTTTGTGGACTGCTCTCTCTCTTCCATAGCTTGGTCTATCAGACATCTGATGGTATATTCTAAGTCATCTGCCCAAATAGCACTTTCACATTTTTATGGTATTTATTACCGTGTGTCAAGCCATGATATACAGGAAAAGTGTGGCTAGAATATTGTGGAAGACAGTTAAGATTCAGCAATACCTGTATTCTTTTCTTCTTTCCAGCTAAAGATCTACATTATATTTTCCAGGCTCCCTTGCAACTAGTTGTATGTAGCCAGTCATGTGGGTAGACTAAGTTCTAGCCGGTTGAATATGGGTAGAAGTGATGCAGACTTGGCCCATATAATTACTCTTCCCAGTCCTCCATCCTTTCTCTGTCTACCCCTATACCAGTGACTGGGGAAAACTCCAAAGACTTAGGGCAGAATTTCAAGAGCAAAGGATTGTTAACCTGAATGCCTGCTAGAGAAGAGTCCCTGCTTTTTCCTGTGATGGAAGCATGGTATAAAATTTTATTCTGTTAAGTTCTTGTACTGTCAAAGTCTAAACAGATAAATGGAACACGCTTAAAGTACTTAGAGAAGAAAAAAAATAGGGAATTAGTTGACATACATGACAGAAGAGATGAGAGCTAAATAAAAGACTGAGGGATAAACCAGAGGTTAGTATTAGCAAGAAATTATTACCATCCTAGCCAAAAGAGACAAAGGGAGGTGTGGTGGTCTTAGAGCTTAGGGCCTGGTGGAAGCCAGGAACATGAAAACCCTACTCTGTGGGAGGTAGAGGCACAGAGAAGATATAGCCACTTTGTCTTGGATAGGTTACTAAAGGACAGAAAATCCTGGACTCTCCCTTTCTAGCCCTCCAAACTCCTGGCAATGCCCTCCATTCCTGGATTGATCTGGGAGTGAGTTGACAAAGGACCTGTGAAGAGCAACTTGCAGGGATCAGCTCATTTGCAATCAGAGCACAGTAGGAAGATAGTAAGGCCTGGCTTTTGGGTTTCTTTAGGTCATGGTAACTATGCTACATATTATTTCCATTGTACTAAGAAGCCTCTTGAGGATCGTGAGCAGAATAAGGCAATGTTCTGATATATAATATGATAAATATTACTCTGGCAGCCTTAGGGAGAATATAGTACAAACTGGTTAGGAAAAGAAGCAGGGAATAGTAGACTATTGCAGAAATATAGGCAAAAGATGAAGAGTGCTTAAATAGAGTAGAATAGGGGAGGGAATGAGAAGCAATTGAATTTTTGGAAGCTTAAGCCAACAAGGTTTTAGAAAGGTTGGATATGGGGTCTAAGGGAAAGAGAGAAGCCAAAGAAGGCTTCCAGATTTGGGTTCTGAATAATTAGGTGAATGAAAGTGGCATTACCAGACTGGAAAACCCTTAGGTTTAGTGTTTGGAGGAAGGAATGAGGAATTAGTAGATTTTTGAGATGACTACAGCAACAGTTTACAATGGATGCCTTACACAACCACTACATTTCTAATGGTGGGCAGTGGCTACTTGGAAATACTGAAAGGTCTGATTTATTGGCAGTATCTTTTTGTATTACTGCCATCCTTTTAGGTAAAATGTGCAACAACAAAACCCTGTATATAGTGGCTAGAGATCTAGTTTTCATAATGTCCCATTGCACAGTGTCACCATGTGACAGTAACACCAAACTAAATATGAGTTTCTTTTCTGAATAGATTAGCATTTCCACTTCTCTCCATGAAAAAAATCTGAAACCAGATCTGAGCCTTAGAATGGGAGGGAAGGATCTTGGGAAAGAAGAATGGAAATCAGGTTTTAGATCAAAATGGAACTGAGTTATAGAATTTGAATAGTCAAAGTAATGACCTGAATTTGTTCCTGAAGAAGAGATACTTATCAATACATGTTATATAATTATAATCTCATTTAAATACTAAAATTAAGATATATAATTATAAGACTCACCAATAAAATATTAAATTGTTATTGTATGGTGATGCATTATATCATATTTTTAAGAAGTATTCTCCCATCTTTACTTTGGATTGCCTTTAAAATAGCTTCTCGTGTTAGTAAGGCTATAATTAGTAATAAGAAATGGTGTTCAGTCTTTTGCCACTGTACTGTCCTTTCTGAGAGTGTTCAACATTAGTCAGTGTTGAAAAATACTCCTGATGAGATCTAAATAAATTATAGCATGGAAGTACTCTGGTTTTCATGATCTGGCACATATCTAGGTAATGACAGTATGATGTGGTGATTATAACTGCTCTTCTTGGGTTTAAATGACTGCTTGGGTTTGAGCCACTCACTGGTGATGTGATCTTGAGTATGTTATTTGTTTTCCAAGTCTTCTTTCTGGAAAAAAAAAAAAAAAAACATGTTCTAGTAGGCATTGCATTTCAGCAAATGGATTATAAACCTCTGAAACTTCTCTGTGTACTTTCCCAAAGCAAAATGGAAATTTGATAACTCAAAATAAAGTCTATGAACACCAAATCTCCAAATAAATGCAATTCTCTATAATGGAAATGATCATTAAATAGGTGATGAGTCATTTTTTGCTGCAATTTTGGATTGAGGAGGTCTTATAACTACATTTCCATATTTTACCCACCACTCTCCCTGGCATGAATTATTGATAACCTTTTTGGTGGATTCTTCTTAGATCAATTGAGGTTTAAAGATGAAGCAAATATTCACAAAACGTGATAGCTATTGTAGGGGTGGGACATGTATAGACTGAGTTAGAATGGGGAAACACCTGTTTCTTTAGTAATGAAAGACATATGAGATATTGGCTTCATTAATTTTACTGCTTTTGTAAACTTAATTAACAAACATCTGCATCCTGCTATCTATTCCCAAGGTTCTGACATTTTCCACATCTTCAGATACCTTCATTTTTATTGATTGAGCATTTATCAACCAGCTATTCTGACAAAGTTACTGCTAGGTGATATGTCAGGGGTAAAACTATACTTCTTGAGGCCTTAAGTGATCAGAATACCAGCACAATTTTAGATAATTGTGCTTATCTAGATAATAGATATTTTTATTTAGATAGATAGATATTTTATTTAGATAGATATTTAGATAATACCAGCACACAATCAGGGAGTATGGAAGAAAAGCTGAGTATGTCATATTGTTTTTTTCTCTTTCTGTCCAATTCCACAGATGTCAGCAAAAAATTCAAGATCACTTTGTGTCTGCAGTGCATACATAACTAATTTTCATATCAATTGAGTTTCAGTTTTAAAAATAACCAGTGATTTACTATGCAGATCTTAGATGTATTTTTATATTTCCAGGCATATTCTTTTGTTTCTTTGGTGCCCCTTCAACATCTACCTGGGTTTGATCTTCCTCCGTAATGGCAGATTTATGGCTGTGATTACAAGGAATGAGGAAATCTGTCTGCTTCTCTTTCATATGAATGTGAGGCCCTAGATGTGGATTTTGATGGAGCTGGGAAAAATTATTTTACCTCCTAAAGGCCTTGGATGAGTGAGTTTCTGGGCAAAAGATACTGTGTCTAAGAGCCCTCTGAACTAGCCCATTTCTCTTAAAGTTATTTCAAAGGACATCTCTGGCAACCAGCTGATTACTCAGCCTGCATTATCAATGGCCTGCGTAGGTGCCACAATTTAAATTGGCTCCCTGGCTTCTCAGGTTGATAGTTAATATTTTTGAGGTATACATCTCAGTGCCAATGGAATACTGTTTGGAAATGGAAAATTACAGACATATAGGTAAAAAATTATTCATTTTTATAGAAGGAAATGTGTTCTTTTAATATGCTGAGATTATTTTTAGATGTCGAGATGAGAGCATGACTCACCACCTTCCATTTCATCCACCACTTGTGCCGGCCCCCACTCATCTTTCCTGACACACTGTGCTGATGAAGGGAATGACAGCCTGTTCTCCACAATGTGGCCATCACCACATGTTGCAGCTGCTTTGGGAAAAGATAGGGTGCTCTACTTCTTGGATACATATCCCCAGACTTAACATCAGTATCCTGTGGGTCAATCCACCCTGTGGGCACATAGGGCATCGATGCGTTTACTTCTTCCTAGTGGCTAACAATAAGGTTTCAGAATATTAGACACGTTTCAAATCTAGCTTCTCCTCTTAAAGTTGATGCCACTAAAAGAAGTTTATAACTGCTTTGAATGTCCTTTCTATGAGGGAATGAATAATATCAACTCAAGGGAGTTATTTGAAACATTAAATGAAATCGTAATTATTAAGAATTTAACACTGTGGCTTACACTGAATATGTAAGTCATTGCTGTCCTAATAGTAAAGATCATTATTAATTGTAGTGATTCTAACTGGCCCTTCTCATTGTCTCAACTGCAAAATTAAAATATGCCTATAGCATCCACTGGAATAATAGGAAGCTAAATTTCTACACGGTGATACGAGCATAGTGCACTTTGAGGGGAGGAGCCTAAGAAGGTCTGACTTGTTATTGTTATTGATATTTAAATTTGGGGGGGCTTTCTGATTTGTGGTATCAAAAAGCAATTTGTCGTTTGATTTTTCTTATGCTCAAGAGACAATTATTTATTTGTAGTCAGTTTTATCAAGTCTTAAGCATGATTCATGTTCTATCCCATCCCTGGCCAAGATTCCTGCCCACCAGCTCCCCCACACTCCCCCTTCTGTCTCATTGCTAGTCCATTGCTCATATTTTCAGAATTACCCTTTGCCAGTTTTTCTATTATTCCTCTGCTTACCTTGCTTCTTCCAAAAGCAGTCTGTCCTTAGGCTATTTTTACTGACTGACCAGAAGAACTATAATCAATGTAAAACATTCTTAATTTAAAAAAAAAGGAAATAACAGAAGTGTTCAAACTACTGTGTACATCATTATTCTTTTCATGTGAAGTCCCTCCCCAAAGTCTCTGATTTTCATTGTTCCTATGACTGGTGGGTAGACACATGTTAGAATTTTTTTGTGGGGGTGCCTGGGTGGCTCAGGGAGCACCTGGGTGGCTCAGTGAGTTAAAGCCTCTGCCTTCAGTTTAGGTCATGATCTCAGGGCCCTGGGATGGAGCCCCACATCAGGCTTTCTGCTCAGCGGGGAGCCTGCCTCCCCCTCTCTCTCTCTGCCTGCCTCTCTGCCTACTCATGATCTCTCTCCCTCTCTCTCTGTCAAATAAATAAATAAAATATTAAAAAAAAAAATTTTTTTTTGTCAAGCCAGCTAGGGGAGAAATGATTGTAGTAGGATTATATCAAATTATTATTATTTTAGAAGAATTTGAGCCATGATGCAGAAATCATGCTTCTTCCTTAGGCATCATGTTTCTTGATATAAACTTAAAGGTCAGAGGATTATAGAGAACATTTTAGGATAAAAACGTGTCCATAGTGACTTGTCTGGTGATCCCTTCTTTTCTCACCTCCTTTTCTTTCTTGGCAAAGAGAAAGAGAGAGAAAAGAAGGTTCTCAAAACTAGCAACATATTGAAAATAAAATTGGCAAACTGCCTTCCTCCTAAGGGGAGGATGACAATATCCGTTGACTGTTAGTTATTCAGATATGAATTTTTTGTATATTCAAGTTCATTTTAGAAGGAGCGATGGAAAATGTAAAGCTAAGAAGAAACAATATAAAGAAAATGACTACTCTGGTTCTTATGTTGGTGTGTATATTTATGTGGTAAATTGAGGAAGACAGTGGCCTGACTACAGGTTTCCTACTGCTGCTACTAATGCCTGGGATCTAAGAATCCCTAACCAATACCTTTAAAAGTGAGTCTATTTTACTTCAGATCAGGGCTAGATTAAGATACCCTAAACTTCTAGAGGTCCTAAATGATAAAAAAAAAAAGTTCCCACTGTCCCAGTCTTATCACATAGAACCCAAATTAATCATAATACATTTCTCCAACCATCCCCCCTTGAAAATCATCAATTTGTTCTTTATAGTTAAGAATCTGTGTATCTTAGTGGGTACCCTACATATAAGCTTAGTGTGAAAAATGTGCATTGCCTTAAACTTCAACAGATATGAAGTGACAGGTTGTAAATAAGTACAAAAATGTGCAGCTTCAGGCTAGATCTCTGCTCTTTATTCAGAAATCTGGGACAATTTCTCTAAGCTTCAATTTTTTAAATAAGCAACATGTGAACAATAGTATATGCCAAAAACAATTATACAGCACAGAGTTATTATGAGTATTAACTGAGATAATGTTCAATACATTTTACTGATATTATCAAACTTATATGAGTCCTAACCTCCTCGGACCCTGTGGACAACGGGGCAAGATACCTGAGCCACCTATACCTCGCCTGTAAAAAAGAAAATGAATATCAATAAAATGGGAGTAATGAAGAGTAGTATTGTAGAGGGGTAGAAAGAAATCAAGTTATTAAAAAAAAACAAAAGCAAAACACAAGTCTGGTACATAGTAGACATGCAGCGAATCTTGATTCTCTCTTTTTTAAAAATTTTATTTATTTAATGGACAGCACAGGCATGAAGGGCAGCAGGCAGAGGGAGAAGCAGGCTCTCTGCTGAGCAGGGAGCCTGATGTGGGGCTCTATCCCAGGACCCTGGGATCATGATCTGAGCCAAAGGCAGACACTTAATCAACTGAGCCACCCAGGCTCCCCACTACTAATCTTGGTTCTCTTTTACTAGTCTGCATAACCAGCATCAAGGCTAACCAATGGATTTTATTTATTTGTTTGTTTGTCTGTTTATTTATTTATTTGTTTTTTAGGATTTTGAATAGAGAAATATAGGATTTTGAATAGAGAAATTGTTTCATAATAGTATAGAACATCAGATCTGGAATTTGTTAGCAAAATAGGAAGATCTGAAAAGGACAATTTTTTTAAGTTGAAATTAAAGAGCAATCCCATCAGTTAGTGGCACCACTGTAAAGACTGTGGGAAATCTGAAAATGTAGTCAAAATAAGGCTTATTGGCACAAAAGAATTGTCCTAATTCTTTATTTTCTTGATGGCTGTTTTGTTTTTGATTACTACTAACTTCACTGGGTTATTTATGGAAACTGATTAAAAGCAGCAAAACCTGGTAGCCTGATGAATGTTTACAAAATAATCAACTAATTACCTAATACTCAGAAGAGGACACTTGCGATAAAATCTAGCCAGGTTTTGATTGAAAGCCCACATGCTTATCACGATTGTACTAAATCAATTATAAAGTTAAATCTCAGATATTTTCATCTATTAATGTTTTCTATAATTTCTATAGCAAACTATTATAAACACTGTATATTTATGAATATGTTCACAAATCCAGGGGTTATTTTTAATTGTTCTATTTCCTACTATAGAATAGACATGAACAAAAGAGTTTATTTCTCCAAAATCATTTGAACTTTTTTTTTCATTTTTTAAAAGATTTTGTTTATTTTTCAGAGAGAACACAAGCAGGGGTAGTGGCAGACAGAGGGAGAAGCAGGCTTCCCACTGAGCAAAGAGCCTGATGTGGGGCTCCTTCCCAGGACCCTGGGATCATGACCTGAGCTAGCAGACGCTTGAGTGAGCCACCCAGACATTCCATTTGAAATTTTCAACCAAAAATATTTGTTAATTGGTGGAAGAAAAGGCATTGGGATCTCTTAATTCAAATTATAATTGTCCTAGGGATAAAAAAAATAGTATAATGAAATAACAATTTTTAAATGGTGGATAAAAGAATGAAGGGTGGTTAAACCTGAGAGATGGAAAATGAAACAGAAGCCAAACAAATTTCCTGATTACTAATTTGAGAAAATATCTAGGCAATAGTACATGGAGGAGAAAGTTATGTGGGGCCCTGAGGAGTCCTGAAGTTAAGGAGACAGAACTAAGAGTCTAACCACACAAAGGTAGAGTACAGGACAGATTATCAGAAAGAGTGTATGGAAAGAACACTTCTCAGATCTGAAAGTGCCTCCCTTAAGTATTCAGCTCCACATGTACGTGAGAAAACTCCTCAGGACTATGGAAACTATTATGCAGAAGTATTAGCAATAACAATGTCTAGCATTCACATAAGACTGGGAATAATGCCTGTTTGCATCAGGCAGATTGAAAATTCTCATGATTTACAGGCAGTTGGGGAGTATCTAAGAAGATCTTGCCTCAACAGTGAGAAAAAATTATTTCTAGATTGCCCGTTGTTCCAAAAGCAACTACCCAATCCTTAAAGCAAAACTATTGCCAGGTAATTTAATTGAATCACAGGAGAATATCGAATATTTATAGTAATACAACAATACTCAGAACCCACTAAAGTAAAATTTCTAATGTCTGGCATTCAACCAAAGATTACTAGATAGGGAATATATATATATATATATATATATATATATATATATATATATATATATAAAATTTCCTATCGAGGAGAAAAATCAATCAGTTGAAACCATTCCAGGTCTGAGACAGACATTAGAATTTGCAGACCAGGGCTTTAAAAAATTATTATAAATATATTAAATATGCTTAAAAAGTTAAATCAAGCTACAGAAGATATAAAAAAGTCTCAAGTCAAACTTGGTGACATGAGAACTATAATGTGGGCAATGGAATATATATGATGTATGAGTAGGTATGGTTAACAGCATATTAGACAAGGTAGAAGAAAAGGTGAATTTGAAGATATAACATGAATTGTCCTGAGGAAAACACAGAAAAAATTTTAAGAATGAGAAGAATATATTGTATGGAAGTGTCAAATCACTGTATTATATATCTGAAATCCTTATTACACTTTGTGCTAACTAACTGGAATTTAAATCAAAGCTTAAAGAAAATGAAGAGCCTATTACTAAGCTTGCGAGACTTCAAATGACCTAATGTCTATTTGTAGTCCTTATAGGAGTGGGAGCTGGGGGAAGAGAATACTTGGAAAAATATATCTTGGAAAGTTTCCTAAATTTGGTAAAAATTATAAACCTACAATAATTCCCAGGCATAAGAAACATGGAGAAAACTATAGCAAGATAATTTATACTAACTTGCTCAAAACCAGTGACCAAAAGAAAAACCTTTAAATATAAAACCTAAAAAATAAGTATGATGGAAGATTTCTTATCAAAAACAATAGAATCAAGACAGTGGAACAAATCTTGAAAATACTGAGGGAAAAAAGCTGTTAAATATGAATTTTGTATACAATAAAAATATTTTTATATGTAAAAATGAAATAAAATCTTTTTTAGGCAAAGGTGAAATAATTGATTGCCAGAAGATCTACACTAAGGAAATGTTAAAGGAAGTTCTTCAGAAGGATAATTAGGCTAGATAGAAATACAAATGTATATGAAGTAATGAGGAGCACTGGAAGTGTTAACCACTTGAATTTCATTCTTGGACACTCCTTAGTAATCCTCTTGCATACAAACCTCAGCATATCAAATTACACAACCTACAGTAATAACAGGAAAGATGATAATGATTAAACCCCAGTGCTTGAGCTAATATTGGCAAAGAATATTAAAACTAGTGGTAAATTAATTAATTAATGTTTACTGTCTCTTCTCAGTTATGCTATTTGTTTATGCGAAATTCCTCTGAGAAAGAGAATATATGGACTTCAATTTCACAAATACATGGTAATTACAGAAATGTGGTATTTCCTTAACAAGGACCAAGCTCAGATTACTTTCATATATTGATTTTTCTCAAGGCAGAGTCTGTTTCAAGAAATTTATCCTCTACATTACAAAAATAAATTGAAGACTAAAGATTTACTATCAAATCTTGTTTCCTATTTATAGACTTCCCAATTTTGACCTAAATCATCACATATATACGTGTGTGTTTATATTTCTGTATATAACTATACATATAAATCTCTATATATATACACAAATATAAATATAAATATATTTATACTAGGTATATTACATATATTATAGGCTGTATTTTTACAATAAAGCTAGAGAAGAGAAAAAGTTATTAAGAAAACCATAAGGAAAAATATACTTCCATTTTTGTACATTATCCAAAAAGAAATCCATGTATAAGTGGACCTGTAGTTCAAACCTGTGTTGTTCAAGGGCAAACTATGTATGTGTGTGTTATTTGCATGCATGTATTTGTACTTTGCAGTATAATATATAAATATTCTATAATTATATTTGCTTAAGTATATATACATATGCACATATATGTATAATTTATGGGTGTATAAATATAATATATAAATACATATCCTATAAGTTATATTTGCTCAAGTGATATATACATATACATATATCATATATACACATAGTTATTTATGTGTGTATGTATATTGTAGTTGTAGTCATATATAAAACTTATGATTCCATAGGCACAAACCTTTGGGGAATAATACACAAGACACTCTTAGCAATGGTTGCATCTGGGGAGGAGTATTGTGGATATAGGTGGAAGACTTTCTATTCTAAATTCAGTACCTTATACATCATTTGAGTTGTGTTTCTTTCATTAATTTTTTGTTTTCTGGTATATACTATAGTGCTTAGCTTATTACAGAATCCTACTGTCCAAAACAATAGCATTATGTGGCTGTTGAGTGCTAGAAAGTGTTTTGTCCAAGCTGAGATGTGCTGTAAAATATAATACACACTGAAATTTGAATATTTAATATCAAAAAAGGTGAAAATTTTACTAATAACAGTACAATGATTATATGTTGAAACAATAATATTGTGGATATATTGACTAAGTAAAACATTTATTAAAATAAATCCTCACTGTGACTTGTGTTGGATATATATTCAGAATGAATTCTTTGCTAAAGGAATAGTATTTTCAGTATTTATGCATACCAGTATTTCTTAAAGTATGCCTTGAAAGTGTCTTGATGCATGTTACCTTCCTCATTTTACAGATGACAAGTTGGGCCAGAAAAGTTTGAGAATTTTGAAAATTTCAAAGTGAATGAAATTTAACTTTATGAGTTAATTTTTTTCAGTTGGTAAATTAAATATATGAGGAATTACATTTTCTGGGAAATACAGCTGAAATAGGAACATTGAACATTTAATCCAGTCCATTACTCTATTGTTTAGAGGAAGCTTGTTAATGTTACTTCTACATAGAGGCATAGAGGTCTTTATCCCAAACTAGGTTAAGGTGACAGGTGTGTGCTTAAATCAGTTTGTAAGTCTCTTAATTCTTGTCCTATTAAACTATGTGCCAAGAGAGCAGTATCTCTCTATTTTGTCCATCATTTAAATCTTGCCATTAGAAAACCAGGAAACTAGTTGATGCTCTGTACCCATTTGATCAATGAATGAATCAATCAACTAATCCTGAAAGTTAGGAAATCTTCAGTTTTACAAATATGGTATATCTCTTTGCTGTGGTCCCTTGTGTTACTTACTCATTCATTTATTTTACAAATAGAATTGTGTGAGAAAACATACTCATAGCTCATGACTTATATATTTGAGTACAGCTTAAATCTTCATTATTGTTTTTTCATTGTTGGCAGGGGTAGAAAGTAATGGTGCATCCTTCTCATCACTGGGGGTTAATGATACCTCATTTTATTATTAAACACTTAACATTTACATTTCAGAAGCTTTAAAGATTTTCTTTTTGTTATGCTGACACTACCAGGAGTATTGGATATCGTTGCATATTTCACCATCTTTTGCGGATGAAAGGACATTAAATATGACATAAAACTTATGCCAATTAAATATTTGATAACTTCAAAGAATGAAGATTGATAGGTGGGTAATTCCTCAGTGTGCCAACAAGGACATTGTACAATCCCTGTGAATCTTGAGGTCATTAAATTTATAATGAAATAAATTTGAAATAAATTAATGCCTTAAAGATAGCTGATAATGATTTATTATGGAACTGATAATAGCATGATGTTTTATAAGAGCAATCTAAGTCCTGTATCTCATTGGCTATATGTGAGCAGCTTTGTTCTTCCTTCTTATGCAGATATTTAGATCTCATTTGAGATGAGGCAACCAAGTTCTTTGTCTAGCATGTTGAGGAGAATACACAAACATATACGTTTTAGTAATTTTAATCATTTAAATGAATAATGAAAAAATGAAGTGAACTAAATGGATAATGTAGGAAGGTATTATGGATCTTTTTTAATCAAACATAAAATATCCCCTTGGACAGAGTCTTAAGGCTTTAGGATTCCGAGGGCTTATTTATACAGTTTACTGAAAACCTCTTGGAAAAGCTGAGTCTGGGAGAACAATTTCTATAAAATGAAGAGTTTTGCTTCATTTCTTTATCTTTTCTTAGAATTGCACACCTCATGATAATGATGTCCAGCCTCTGATCTTGGCTCCTTGATTCATGAACACACATACAGACATATAGGGATAGTAGCCATCTCAAATCTGATAAAGAGAATTTAGAGAGCAATATGGAATAAATTACAGGAGTGTGAGAATCTTTACTCTCTGTTTTATTTATTTTTCATTACTCTGTTTTAAATAGAATCTATACAAAACAAAAAATCAGGCATTAGTTAATAAATGCATCTTTTTCACATATAACAAATGGTTTTGCTCAATTTTATTTTCTGAACTGAGTTGATATTTTAATATCCTGTGCGCAGTGGATAAGGGATTTGCTGTATTTGCCTCTGGAAACTACTTATTCCTCCCGATTTCATGAATTTCTTCAAATGATAGGACTGTAGCTGAATGGAAAGAGCAAGGGACTTGTATTAGAAAACATGAATTCAGTTATTAACATTTTTACTTATTAGCTCTGTGAACTTTTTAAGGCCAAATTTCTTTAGATGCTAATTTTCTAGAGAAATAAAATTTAGTGATATAGTCAAGATATCCTTATATACTATGCTGCACTTTCTCAATAGGAAAAAATAATCACTACCTTGAAGTGGTATGGATTATCTTGCCAATATTTATAAATTTGGAGGATATATATGTACCCATAAATATTTAGTATTCTTTTCTAAACTTCCTTCCTTAAATGCTCTTAAATTGTATGGATCATATTACATTTTGATATTGTTTCTTATGATTTAACATTTTTCCTACTTAAATTTTTATAATCCAATTGCTATTTTTTACTATAACTGATGTTTATTATTTTTTCTTATATTTATTGGCCATTCATTTTCCACTTCCCAGAATTAGCTCATCCTACATTTTGTTTTGGGTTTTTATTTTTGGATTGTTTCTAGAATAGTATTCTAATATTACCTTGAAGGCATATTTTTATCCTTAGTATAATATGGATACCAGTTCCTTCTTGATCACATGCTATTAAAAAAACCTTCTCTTATAAAGATATTTTTCTTTTAATTTTGTTTATAATATCTTCTGTAGCAGAAAGTTTTTAATTTTGTTTTGGTCTTTAAGAATTCTTCCCTTTCAAGTTTATGCTTTTTGAATGTTTTTTCAAAAATGTTGCCTGCTTCTCATTTATAAAGATAGTCTCTTTTAAAAGTCATAATCTTTTATCATCTTTAAATCAAATTTGAGGTGATATGAAATATAATTCAAAGTAGGGAATCTGGTTTATTCGTTGTCATATGATTAGTCACTTTTTCTTAGAACCATTTTGTAAATAATTTTTTTTCTCCCCCCCCATGATTTATTATGCCAAATTTGTCTTACACAAATTTCTTGTCTATAGATAGATGTGTACCTAGGTTCATAGCTCTGTTCCAAGGGTCTACTTTTCTATCTCTATAAGAAATAAACACCATCCAAGTATTTAGCTTTATGGTATCTTCCTATCTTAGAGGAGAAATCTACTTCCCATTTTTCTCAAAGTTGTCTTTTACTATGTTAAGCTTTCAAACACCAGATTATCAATTTCTATGAAAAAAAATCACATATCTTTTTTTAAAAAAGATTTTATTTATTTATTTGACAGAGATCACAAGTAGGCAGAGAGGCAGGCAGAGAGAGAGGGGGAAGCAGGTTCCCTGCTGAGCAGAGAGCCCCATGCAGGGCTTGATTCTAGGACCCTGAGATCATGACCTGAGCGGAAGGCAGAGGCTTTAACCCACTTGAGCCACCCAGACGCCCTCACATTTTTATCTTGTTTGGAATTATATCTAATTTATTGTTCAACCTGAAGGAAATTAGAATCTTTGTGTATTGTTTTCTCATCCATTACCATAATGCGAGAGCCATTTTCAAAAGATCTCTGTTAGATATACTTCTTACTTTCTTTTTTTTCATAATAATCCTTTTAAGGCATTAATATAAAACCTGGGGAAGATAAAAAAAAATATGGAACACAAAAGGCAGAAGGATGGGTAATAACCAAATTAACCCAACAGAGCAAAATTATAGTCTAACTATAGACTATAGTAGAGAAAGCTGGGGATGAGTCTTTTGCCAGAGAAAATACAAAAGTCATAGGAACTAGAACAACCAAGTATCCTTAAAACTAAGAGGAAAGATAAGCCCAAAATAAGGAAGATCGAGTTAAAGCTCTTTGATAAGTGATTGGATTTCTAGGTCCTTATCCTTTCTTTGCTTTGTGCAGTGACTGCCTTTCCTCTGCCCCCCAAAACTAGGAATTTACTATCTCAAAAGAGTAATTCAGAGCAACTTTCATTTGAAGATGGCAGGCAAAGTTGAGTTCAGGGGTGCCCCCCTGAGCAAAAGCAAGATTAGGTAACAATAGGTATGCTAAAGGGTAAAAATAGAGACCCTTAGATCTATACCCTCCCCCATTTACCTCCAGAATCCTAGGAACCAAATCCTTTCTCCAAAATTGAAGACATTAAAGGACTCTTGTAAAGATGTCTGAATAGCTCAAGAAAAAGAATACCAAATGACACATCTATCTCATGCTTTAAAGCATAACTAGTTAAAGTGGCCATTCCAAGAGTCAAATATTTTCATATAAGAGAGAAAAGTTAATAACAAGGAAGAAATAGGCAAAAATTAACTGTAGAGGCAAACTTGAAAAATGATACTAAGAACAAAATTTCTAAAATTCTACCATTAATATTCTCAGAAACATTGGAGAATATATTGCATCTTTGAAACATGCTATAAAAATAATGTTCAGTGAACAGAAAAGGATTCTTGAAAACTAAAAATACTATGAGGGTGAAATAAAAATAATACAAAGGTTAGAAAATAGAGTTGAGAAAGTTTTCTCAAAATTAAAGCAAAGATTTAAAAAGATATATAAGGGAAGAGAAAGGGAAATCCAACATATGAATAATAGGTACCCCAAGAAAAGAAAACGGAAATAAGGAAATTATCAAAGAAGCAATACAAAGAATGTTCCCAGAATTTCAGACTGGAATTTGTTCAAATGACAAGGTTAATTGGTTCAGGCTCATTATTAAGTATGCAGAGATAATGTTCTTAAATAGTCTTGTTCTTGGAATAATTGATAAGTCTTCAAACTGATCTACAGCTTCAAAGCAATCACCCACATTCTAACCAGAATTTTTCCATGGAACAAAATGATTTATGACATTTAATATTGCTGGGGATAAGTTTTTTGTTTAATTATATTTGCTAATCATTTATTACTATTAAATGGGAGAACTTTTGTTTTTTTGTGTATTGATGTTGTATGCAACAACCTTGCTTTTTTTTCTGTTTTTAATGCTATTTGCATAGACTTTTCCAAATCTTTTATATTGAGATTTATTTTTTAATTTTTAAAAATATGTTTATTTGAGAGAGACAGAGACATGAGCAGGGGAGGAGGCAGGGAAATGGAGAAGCAGACTCCCCACTGAACAGGGAACCCACGTGGGGTTTGATTCCAGAACCCTGAGATCATGACCTGAGCCAAAGGCAGATAATTAACCAACTGAGCCACCCAGGTACCCCTCCTGTTGAGATTAAAACTACTCATGAATAAAGACTATTATATTTTTTCCTTTGCTAATTTTAGAGACATTCATTGTGTTTCTTATATAACGCATGGCTAGAATTCTACTGTGATGTTAACCCTGATATTTTTAGTGAGTTTTGAGGATTGAATTCAGCAGGTTAAGGAAAACTTACCTATTTCTAGTTGGCAAAAACTTTTCTTTTCATGACTAAGTATCAAATTTTACCTCCCTTTTAATCTCTTAATATGGCTAATTTTATTATTAAGTTTTGGGTAATGTGAAAATTTAAAAATGTGTATTCCTGGGGTGCCTGAGTGGCTTAGTGGGTTAAAAACTCTGCCTTCGGCTCAGGACATGATCTCAGGGTCCTGGGATTGAGCCCCACATGGGGCTCTCTGCTCAGCAGAGAGCTTGCTTACCCCTCTCTCTCTGCCTGCCTCTCTCTGCCTGCTTGTGATCTCTCTCTGTTAAATAAATAAATAAAATATGAAAAAAATAATAAAATGCATATTCCTGAATTTAAATTTTAGTATTTTAATTAGGATTTTATATATGAGTTTATAAGTAAGATCTGTATATATTTTTTACTTCTGCAGTTATGTTGGGGCTTTAGCAGTAAGGACATACATACTAAACTCATTAAAGAAGTTTGGAAATTTTCACTTTTTTTTTCTATTCTCTTGAACAGTTTTTGTAAGATAGAGATTTTGTATCTCTTCCTTGAATACTTTGGAAACTCTGTTGTCATCAGGATGTGATATTTATTCTGTAGAGATCTATCTATCTATCTATATATATATATACACATACACATACATGGATATATATGATATATAGCCTAATTTATTCAGGTTTAGCTTATTCACTACAACATTAAACTGGATCTTTGGTTTTAAGTTTTATTTTCATCTTTTTCACATGGAAATATAAGGATTTTCTTTTTTCTTTTTTAAGAATGTATTTATTTATTTGACAGAGATCAATGTATTTGTTGCCTACTTAGTCTCACTAGAATGTAAGCTTTATGAAAGAAGAAATGTATCATCACTACATCTGTGGAACCTTATAAAGCACCTTGCAAAAATTATGCTGTTCCACAAGTATTTGTTTAAATGAAAATTAACATGGCATTTTCTATGCTTTTGAGATTTTGTTGAATGCCGTGTTCTTTTTTCTCTTTGTAATTTTATTGAACTTCTTTGACTTTTTTTTAAATTTCTGCCCAGTCAAGACAATTCAAGGGGAAACCACAATTACAATTTACAAACTGCTGTATTCTTTTTTATTTTTTCCCCCAAATACGTTTATTTTTTCAGTTTTACAAGATTAATTATTCATGCACCACACCCAGTGCTCCATGCAATATGTGCCCTCCTCAATACCCACCAACAAGCTCGCCCAACCCCCACCACCCCCATCCAAAACCCTCAGTTTGTTACTCAGAGTCCACAGTTTCTCATGCTTCATCACCCTCTCTGATTTCCCCCCCATTCACCCTTTCTTTCCTTCTCACAATGCCCTCCATGTTTTTCCTTATGCTTCATATATAAGTGAGACCTTAAGATAATTGACTCTCTCCACTTGACTATTTCTCTCTGCATAATCTCTTCCAGTCCCGTCCATGTTGATACAAAAGTTGGGTATTCATCCTTTCTGATGGAGGCATAATATTCCATTGAATATATGGACCATATCTTCTTTATCCATTCATCTGTTGAAGGGCATCTTGGTTCTTTCCACAGTTTGGCAATGTGGCCATTGCGGCTATGAACATTGGGGTACATGTGGCCCTTCTTTGTACTGCATCTGCTTCTTTGGGGTAGATACCAAGTAGTGCAATTGCAGGTTCCTATGGTAGCTCTATTTTTAATTTCTTGAAGAATCTCCACACTGTTTTCCAAAGTGGCTGCACCAACTTGCATTCCCACCAACAGTGGAAGAGAGTTCCCCTTTCTCCACATCCTCTCCAACATTTGTTGTTTACTGTCTTGTTTATTTGGGCCATTCTAACTGGTATAAGG
>CM052815.1:25057327-25220809 GCA_028533885.1 Nasua narica | reverse complement strand
GCCATTTGTATGTCTTCTTTGGAGAAGTATCTATTCATGTCTTTTGCCCATTTTTTGATGTGATTATCTGTTTTGTGAGTGTTGAGTTTGAGGAGTTCTTTATAGATCTTAGATATCAGACCTTTGTCTGTAGTGTCATTTGTGAATATCTTCTCCCATTCTGTGGGTTGCCTGTTTGTTTTTTTGACAGTTTTCTTTGCTTGTGCAGAAGCTTTTTATCTTGATGAAGTCCCAAAAGTTCATTTTCGCTTTTGTTTCCTTTGCCTTTGGAGACATGTCCTGAAAGAAGTTGCTGTGGCTGATGTCGAAGAGGTTACTACCTATGTCCTTCTCTGGGGTTTTGATAGATTCCTGCCTCACATTGGGGTCTTTTATCCATTTCAGGTTTATCTTTGTGTATAGTGTAAGAGAATGGTCATTCAATAAATGGTGCTGGGAAAATTGGACAGCTATATATAGAAGAATGAAACTGCTGTATTCTTTAAATTGACATTGGAAGGGGTACCTGGGTGGCTCAGTCGGTTAGGCATCTGCCTTTGGCTCAGGTCATGATCTCAGGGTTCTGGGATGGAGCCCTGCTTAGTGATTCTTGCTCAGCAGAGAGTCTGCTTGACCCTCTCTCCTTGCCCCTCCCTCCACTCATATGTTCTCTCAAATAAATAAAATCTAAATAAAAAAATAAATTGACATTGGGAAATGGATATTTCATTTTAAAGACAATAGCATAATAAGAACTAGGTATTGAGCAATAATATTCCAAGTAGCCGAAGAGAGCTCATAGTTACAGCACAGAATACTGCAAAATCATTTCACATAAAAGAATTAACAATAAATATTTTGAATTTTTAAATATAATAGAGATAAAATTTCTCAACCCTCAAGTTTCATTTAGTTCTTTAAATTTGTTAAGTTTTTTGACAAGCAAGTTGCCTAAAAAATAACTGTCAATTTTAAATATACACTGAATTTAGAAGGTATACTCTAGAGATATAGAGAATGATATTTTAAATTATATTTACAGTGAGGCAACCTCTAGAAAGAAATGTTTCTAATATCAGGTGCACAACAGCATATTTTATCACAAGTCCTTCACAAGTACCAAATTATCTTGTAGTTACAGTTGATGCCAAATCATTTCCTCTGTAAACGATATTCAGTTAGACCTCACTACACTTTCCTGTACCATGTGTAACAAAATTAATTAGTTAAGTAGCATCAAGATGGCATTTATTAAATGTTAAAGACCTTGTTTCTCACCTATAGCACCAATAGTGCTGCACTGTATTGAAAGCAATATGATCTCTTCATGGTTATGGTTCAAACAGTATGCAGAATTTTGATAAGATAATGTCTAGCTAGACAAATGAAATTTATGTGCTATAACGTCATCATCATCATCATCATCATCTGTTTTTAAAGATGTGTGAGGAAATGTTCAGTCATAAAGAACACAGATGGCAAATACCAAAGTCAAAAACATTTATAAAGAACTCAGTTTCTCCAATGCAAAAAAAAGAAAAAGTAAAGCATGACACCTTTTAATTGTACTTATATTCAGATTCAGATATTCCCCAGCTTGTATGAGTGAAGAAATCTATTTTAATATAATTGAGAACTGTCTTCCCACCATGGGGAAGCTCTCAGTAGAGAGTAAGCAGTTTTTAGGACTGATTCTGACTGCTCTCCCCCAGCGTTGCCATCCTGTCATCTAGCCACATGTGCTCCTGATCCAAATCACCATGCATATGCATAGCCATATGTTTCCTCCTTGTAGGCCTCCTTAGTCTCATCATTTGGTTCGATATCAACAGTCCTGTCCCCTCCCTTGCAATTCCACACATTGTGTTTCACTCATTGCACCTCTCACCACACCTCAAGAAAACTGTTGCTATCCAGAGGGAAATGATATTGCCTGAGATATGTGAGGGTTGTCAGTCTGACCATCTATACCATCTATACCAAGGCTGTTTCTGACTGCCTTCTCCTCTGATCTGTCATCACAGAAAAGTCAGTGTTTTTCTCTGCTTTGTAAATTGGAGTGTAGGCTGAAGTTCTTTGCCATCCTCCACTTCTCAAATGAATTAAGGATCTCAGAATAACTCTGAGGGGAACTGAGTTTTGCATGTGTTTCTAGCAGCTTTGTCTGCAATGGAGGTGATCTAAACTGCTAGGATACCCAGGGAACTTGGGTGAGAAATGCCATCTGACTCGTCATCATCCATGAAATATAAGTGTGAAGTACTGGGGCGGTGGGGGGGAGTGGGGGGTAGGTATCCAGGGGAAGGAAACAAAACAAAGTAGAAATATGAAGAGATAGCGTGGTGTTTCTTTCTCTGTATGTCAACAGGAAAGGTAAACAAACATTTAGGTAATAACTTTTTTTTAAGTAAGATCTCCTGACAAACACAATTACCCAGAAAAACAAAATGCCCTGCGGATTTAGGGGAAAAAGTAACTTTAGAATAGGAAACTAAATGCCAAGAAATAGCTTACATTTCCTACATAAAATTTCTTTGTTAATTGATTCTACTTCTAGGTCCCGGTACATCATTTTTGAGGCCTAGTGCAAAATGAATATGTAGGTTTCCTTGGACGAAAAGTGGGGGGGTGGTGGCGGGGAGGAAGTTATGTTAAATGTACTAAAAAGTTCTTCTTCCTTTTGTGGCCTCACTCTCAATCTGTGGTCATGTTTATTATTCACTGTTTGATGTCATCCTAAGTAAATAGAAATTAAAATTTTTAACCAACGAGCATGAATTTTACCATTCAGCTTAATATTGTGCAATGTCCATTTTAAATACAATAGAGGATAATTCTTATATGGAATCCCTGAAGTTATATAATTTGCATTTTGTGACTCATACCTTCATATGTACTTTGTATGTACCAGAACTGTAGAAATATGTCACAAAACTAACTCACTTCTACTACTTAATATGTACTAATCTACCAGTACTGACTATCTTTGGGTTACTAAGGAATAAGGAAAGACAGAAATGTAAAGGGACTATGGAATGCTCTATATTTCATTTTTCTATCTTCTGTGCTATCATTTTCAGCCTAAATGGTTGACGGATACAGGGAAGCAACATTAGAAGAATATGATGGGATTCCCTTGTCGCTCTTGTTTCTTACAATGTTTCTATTTTCTTTCTACGTCTCAAGCAAGTTCTAGTTCACACAAAATATGGTCTCTTAGGACTGTTAGTCCTCTTGCTTACTCTTTTTGTGAACTTAACAGGTTTTGCTTTTACTTTTATGCAAGTCTCACTGAAGAGTCACACATTTTGAATCTATTGGAATTCTGTTCTCATGGGACATTTTAAATGCTGTATGCAAAGGAGCAAAAAGGAACAGGGGATAAACATATTGCATATACCTCTACTTTATTGTCCCGTTGTACTTCATTTCCAAAATTCAAGCTTAAAGATAACACCATTAAGAAGTGCAAGATGGTAACAGCAGAGCATTAAACCAAGTATAAAACCCATCTGATTTCAAAGCCCTGTGTGACTACATAACTACATTCCCATAAAGGTTCTCTTGGCAAGTGGGAATATGTTTGAGGACCTAAAAGTTGTATTACATTCACCCTCATTCAGTCATGCCCTGATATATCCTGAAACTATGAGGATAAATTCTCCAATCCATTTATTTGAAAACAAAGGAAACCCAGGGTTGGGGAATCAAGGGTAAACTCAATTAAGTAAATTTTGCTCAAACAAGTATTATACATGTTAGAGATATCTGAATCTAGAGGTATCCATATCATTGGACTTATTGTAAAGGCCTTTGGAAAGGATGGTGTATTAATGAGTGAGCACAAATCAGTATAGCGATGTATTAATACATCTCTAACATCTTACAAGCAAAAGTCCTCCCAATTGCCACCTGTGTAAGGAATAATACTACCATACCTCAGAGAAGAATATTTAAATTTCTTGGAGGATTAATATTGGAGTATGAAATTCATACAATGAGCAGCCTCCAATGCAGAGAAGAAACTCATTAGTATTTGAGGCTCTAGATGACATTAATGCTTTTAGTACAAAATTTTGACATTTTGGTGTCAGCACAAAACTTCAATACTAATAGCAATATGAAAGAGCCCCATGGGAAGAGTAAAAATACAGCAAATACAGTTTGTTAATAAGAGTAATAGTAATGATAATAAATAGTAATTGTGGCTAATATTATAAGAGCAAAAATTTTGACCTCTGTGTGATAGTATGCTTAGAGTATGAATTATCTTATTCTCCACAATAAATCTGTAGGAGAGACAGAGAAGAAACAAACTTTATTATGGTCCCATTTTAAATGTGGTAAGTATGAGATATAGAGAATTATGTTTGCTAAAGTCTGTCAGAGGATAGATTGTGGAGGCAAGATTTGAGAGCAGGTGCCAAGGATGACAGGATTTCTGGGCCATTGGCATGTAATATACCTTGTCTTTAGGAATCGCACCAGGAGACACCTGGGTGGCTCAGTCAGTTAAGTGGCTGCCTTTGGCTCAGGTCATGATCCCAGGGTCCTGGGATTGAGCCCCGCAATGGGCTCCCTGCTCAGCAGAGAGCCTGCTTCTCCCTCTACCTGCAGCTCTGCCTACTTGTGCTATCTCTCTGTCAAATAAATAAATAAAATCTTAAAAAGAAGAAGGAGAAGAAGAAAAAAGAACTGCACCAGGGACACCTGGGTGGCTCAGTCAGTTGGGCATCTAACTCTTGATTTTGGTTCACGTCATCATCTCAGTGATGAGGGATCAAGCCCCACCTTAGGCTCCACTCTTAGTGGGGAGTCTGAGATTCTCTCTCTCTCTCTCTCTCCCCTTCTGTCCCTCCCCCAGCACATATGTTCTCTTGTGCTATTTCTCTCTCAAAGAAATCTTAAAACAACTTCATCACATCCCTCTTCCAGAGGTAGAATCCCATAGGTATATAAAGTACTCTAGCTCCTTCTTTAAAGAAGCTCTATAGTTTGATTAGGTAGGCATAAATATCTTCTCCAAATTGGTAAGTAAGAACATTTATCAAACTTTTTGGAACCCTCAGTGCATTTTACATCAGTACCAAGTATTCATACTCATATAGTTACAACATTTATATGCTTTACAGCCTGATATTTTCTGTTCTATTTTTCATTTCTTAGAATGCAAACTATCAAATTCAATAGATTGAAAAACAAATTTTAATTTGAAAAAAAAATTCTGGTTGATAAGAATCTGTCTCCCAGGATTTTGGAATGGGGACTGAAAGACTACTAATTAAGTTTTTTTGTGATTCTAACAGTGATGTGTGAATTTTACTTGCTGTTGTTGTGGGGGAGGGAGAAGCTGTATTCTACTACCTCTAATCTACAATTTTGTATTTGCAAAAGGTAAAGAGAAAGAGAATGAATTATAGTACTTAATTTTGACTTTTTAAAAAAGTATTTTATTTATTTATTTGACAGAGAGAGGGAGAACAAGCATAAGCAGGGGGAGCTGCAGGCACAGGTAGAGGGAGAGGGTGAAGCACACTTCCCACTGAGCAGAGAACCTGAGGTGGGGCTCGATCCCAGGACCCTGGGAGCATGACCTGAACCAAAGACAGACACTTAGTCAACTGAGCCACCCAAGTGTCCCTTAATTTTGACTTTTGATTCTTTTAGTCAATCACTAGTTTGCTGTTTGGGTTAGAAAAACAGAAGAACCAGGTGAGATTAAGTTCTCCTTCGCTGGGTTTTAAGTCATCATCTGTTTTGGTTCTATTGATAAGATAGAAGAAGAAAATATTATCTAAATATACAGAAACTCCACTTAGAGGACAAGATTATAACCCTTCTTATGAACTGAGATAGGAACATATCTCATAATCAGAAATATGTGAATCCTGCAAAAGCCAATATCTAAAGGCTGTAGTAAAAATAATTTTTTGTTTGTTTTTTACTATTGATTCCCACAAGAGAACCTAAAGAGAATACATGTGAGAAATACTCAGGAATCCCCCAGTATGTTTAGCTCTGGTTGACAATAAATACAGTGTTGTGGGAACTGCCAATTTTGTTTTTATCTCCTCTTCCTCTACAATAGAGAAAAAGGCATTGCCATTATTTCAGTGACACCTGTAAATCCCATAGTTAACTGGTGACTTATCCTGTGGGGTTCATCTTTGTTTAAACTAGTCTTGAGTGACAGAGGCAATTCCAAATTCCACTTGCATTTTCTGCTCATCACCCCCTACTCATTGTTCAAAGCAATGATTACTTATATTGTAGAGTAAGAGTAGGAAAAGCTGGCACAATTAAGAACTGAACTAAGTGTTGTCCTGAAACTCAAATTCATTGGAATAGAGCTGGTTTGAGAAGTTTCTAGTTATTTTTCCCTATCTCTAGTTGATTGGCTTCACTACTTATATGACAGAAAAACTCACATGCAATAGTGACTGAGTTGTCAGGAATCCAAAGGATTTTATGCTGGGTCATAACTCCTGAGACCTGCTTAAAAATATCTGGGATGGGCTCAGATGCTTAAGCATCTGCCTTCAGCTCAGGTCATGATTCCAGAGTCCTGTGATCAAGCTCCACATAGGACTCCCTACTTGGCAAGGATCCTGCTTCTCCCTCTCCCTGTGCTGTTCCCCTGATTGTGCTGGCTCAGTCTTTCTGTCAAATAAATAAAGTCTTTAAAATAATATCTGGGAATAGGCATGTCAGAATCTAGCCTTGATGATTTGGCTGCTTTCTTAGTTTTATTCAATAATTCTTCCATTCATATTTTTAATGGGCAATTACTACATACAAAGTGCTAGGTAATAAGATTATAATGTAATGTATTTTTCAGATCAATGTGTGTGTATGTGTATTTCATTTTACATGTTCTTCCGACAATGTGACTGACACTCTTCCCACTGAGATGTGTGTTTCAGCTGTCTATGCATCACTACCTTGAACCTGAGCATACTTTTGCAACTACCTCAAGCAATAAAATTCAGCAGAAGTGACTATATGATAGCTAGCTCATATAAGGCAAAGCAGCCCCTACTGGCTCTCTCTTGGAAAGTTCATTAGTGAAATCCATGTAAGCATGAAGACTTCATATGGAGGTTCAACACTGGAACTGAGATTCTCAGCCAACAGTCTGAATCAATGATCCAATATGAGAAAAAGAGACTTAAAAGACAGTCTTTCGTTCTCCAGCTGAGCTCTTTCCTGTCCAAATTCCTGATTCACAGAAAGCAGGAAAGAAAAGAAATGACAATCATTGCTTTTTTAAAAATTATTAATTAATTTATTAGTTTATTTGTCAGAGAGAACACAAGCTGAGGGAGTGGTGGGCAGAGGGAGTGGCAAGCGGAGGGAGAAGCAGACTCCCTGCTAATCAGGGTGCCTGGTGCAGGACTTGATCCTGGGACTCTGGGATCACGACCTGATCATGAGCATCAGATTGGATCATGCTTAACTTACTTAGCCACCCAAGTGTCCCAACAGTTGCTGCTTTAAGCCACTAGATTTAGAATGATTTGTTATGTAGCCCAAGATAACTGTGACAAGGGAAAAGAAAAAAGCCCTTCAACCTCTTAGAGATAAAAGTTTGTTGAGAGTCAGGTATATATTAATCCAATATGACTACAAACAACTATAAACTCTTAATTGCAAGTTATAAAAGCTAGAATATAAACTCCAGGCAGAAATAGTGTCTCAAATAGTGTCTTATCTGCAAGGCTTAATGCAAAACATAGTAACCCCAGAATTGTTGAGTGGGTAAATGAATAGATCAAATGTTACAAAGGAAATACATACAGTTATGACAGCATATACCAGAACCTGAATGAACCTGAGGGATTAGTGCAGCTTTTCTCAAAGAATTTTTCATGAGTCTGCAGCAATAAGATGTGTTAAAGTCTGATTGGAAATAAGGAATGTGATATATGCAAAGATTCAAAATAAGGTCAGTGTAGCTGGAAAGCAGAGGGTAAAGGTGAAAGTAGTTCATGATAGGGAATTAAGCTTTATTCTAAAACTAATGGGAAATAGGGGCACCTAGGTGGTTCAGTAGGTTAAACATCTGCCTTTGGTTCAAGTCATGATCCTTGGGTCCTGGGATCAGCAAGGAGCCTGTTCTCCCTCTCCCTCTGCCACTCCCCCTGCTTTTGTGCTCTGTCTCTCAAATAAATAAATAAAATCTTTAAAAAAAATAAATCCAATGGGGGAAAAAAAATAAAGCCAATGGGAAACCATTCATGTACTTAACCAGGGACACGATACAAGAAGATTTTTTTTTTTTTAAAGATTTTATTTTATTTATTTATTAGGAAAGAGAGAGAGTGAGAGGGAGCATGAGAAGGGAGAAGGTCAGAGTGAGAAGCGGACTCCCCATGGAGCTGGGAGCCCCATGTGGGACTCGATCCCGGTACTCCGGGATCATGACCTGAGCCGAAGGCAGTCGCTCAACCAACTGCGCCACCCAGGGGCCGAAGATTTTTTTTTTTTTAACCTGATTCTGGCTCAAGTGTAAAGGTGTGGATGGAGGAATTAGTGTATTTTTTTCGGTAGTCCAGGTGAGAAGTTTAGATCAAAATATTTGTAGTAGGATGAAACAAATAGGTGGGTTCAAAAGATATGTAGAAAATAAAATCTATAGGACTTGGAGATGGATGACTTTCAGAAATGGAGAGGGGAGGCATTAAGGACATCTTTAAGTCTCAAGAAATGGATATATTTTCTTTCCATACATTGAGAAAGGTTAAGATCACAAATTGTACCTTTTAGGCACCTGAGTGCGGATGTTATGAAGGTGGTTAGAAATATGGATTTGAGGTTCAGAGGAGATGACTGAACTAGAAATAAAACTTGGGCCTTATGGTATATTAATTAGTGAAGTTTGGGCAAGAGATTAAGTCATTTATTTCAGGAGAAGAAAAAACAGACTAACGTAATATTTTGGAATGTATAAAGGATGAGTATAGAGAGGAAACTGAAATGGTATGATTAAAGAGATAGAATTGAAAATATGAAGTCATGGAAACTAAGGGAGAGATCATTGCAATGAGGAAAGTATATAGTATCAGATAGTGGGGAAAAGCCAAGTGAGAAGTAGACTGAAAACTAATTTTTAGTGACCTGAAGTATACTGTTGACCTTACACAGGGTTAACTTATGTCAGGCATTAGGTTAGGCTATACATACATTTTATCTCATTTATATTTACAAATGAGGAAAGAGATCAGGAAGATCTAACAACCTATTTCAGTCTTTCGTTTAACAGAAGTAAGACACATCTAGAAAACTGAAGTTGACTATGGTTTCTATTTTGGGGAATGGTGATAAGGATTGGGTACCCCACCAATGAATTCATAAAGGAATATTTGTGACTTACATGTACTCGGCATTTAAAGAAAATTAAATGGGAGGAGTTTTAAAATGGAACTAAATTATCAATTACACCAAATCTGCTAGTTTTAGGGATGAAACTACATAATTTTATGCAAGATATAAAAATCATTTTAGCAAAATAATGGATGATTTACAAACTTGTGAAATGTAGGTAATAGTTATGCTCTATCGCATACTGCTTAGAGCACAAAGAGGTTATACAAATTTGGCAACAATAAGTTAATCAGTGCACTACAGGTCCCCAAATAAAAGTATATAAAATTTCTATAAATAGGCATTTTAGGGGCGCCTGGGTGGCTCAGTGAGTTAAGCCTCTGCCTTCAGCTCAGGTCATGATCTCAGGGTCCTGGGATCGAGCCCCGCATCAGGCTCTCTGCTCAGTGGGAGCCTGCTTACCCCTCTCTCTCTGCCTGCCTACTTGCGATCTCTCTCTCTCTCTCTCTCTCTCTGTCAAATACATAAATAAAATCTTAAAAAAAAAAAATTGACACTTTCCCTTACATGAGTATTTGGCCATAGCAGGGAAAACTAGAATTCAATCAAGTTCATAAAAACACATGATGGTGGATAAAAGGCCATGGCCTCTGTAATGTCTAAGAATAAAGAAGAAAGCTGAGATTTACTACTCTAATTTAGATACCTCTTCTACTCTGGGTGGCTACTTTGCTTGCATTGGCTAATATTACTTAAAGGGACCAGGAGAACCTCATGGACAAGAACTGCAAGAGTGAAAAGTATAAAATTATGTCTGCTGAGTACTGGTAGCAAGTTTTAGAAGGAATGTGGACTAGAAGGACCTTCTTATTATGATTGGGCTCATCTATAGCTTCATGCTCCACTGGCCTTAACTGAATTAGAGGAAATGGGTCAGAGCATTCTTGTTAACCGCTCACAGTTTACCATTTCTCTGCTCAGGTGAGTTTAGTATTTCTTAAAACATTGGATATAGAACAAAGCAATCCATACCCAAAGGGAATAGAGAGAAGCCTTGCAAGTAGAGAAGAGGTATGGTCAGAAAATATATGGGAAGGCTGTTTATCAAGACTTTGATGGGAAAAAAACTAGAATATTCAAAATGGGTAATTTGAGAAGAATTAAATACAGAGACTATTTATATAAAGGTGTATTAAGAGTTGACAATGTCCTGGTTATGTGTATCCTTATAACTATATGAACCCATTGGGATTCAGGATTGAAGGAGCTGAGAGAAGAAGCATTTATTGGAACTCAATAATGACCTGCTAAGGAGAGATCCAGGGAGATAACCATGCTTAGTTTCATTTTTCTACTTTTCTCCCATGGCGTCTTATTGGCCAAACCCAACCAAAAATGTGAGGGCAAAAGAGCTTGTTGATGCAGTTCATTGAGTTCTGCTTCTCTACACATAGAGCAAAGTGGAGAGTACATCTGGAAGGTCAAATTGAAGACTCTTCCTAAGTATTGTGTAATGAAAGATCGGGCTGGAAGTCCCTGGTTTTATTTTTAATTAAATTGAACAAACAATTATTCAGAGCAGAATAGACACAATGGAGATTGGAGATGTGAAAAGATGAATAAATCTCAAATTCTAAGAGGACCAGCAAAGTAGCCAAGAGACTATACTACAACTTACAAAAAGAAAAAGTAATTAAAAAGAGGGAATCATCTTATGGTCTCACTTACGTGTGGAGCATAAGGAAAATCATGGAGGGCATTGTGAGAAGGAAGGGAAGGGTGAATGGGGGGAAATCGGAGGGGTTGATGAACCAGGAGAGACTGTGGACTCTGAGCAACAAACTGAGGGGTTTGGAGGGGAGAGGGTGGGGGTTGGGTGAGCATGGAGCACTGGGTGTGGTACATGAGCAATCAATCTTGTAACACTGAAAAAATAAACATATTTGGGGAAAAAAAAGAGGGATATATTTACCTTAACATATTAGGATTTGAATCTGGTATGCAAACTCTTTTTAGGTGGGGAAAACTGAAAATTTTGTTGTTGATCATTCAAATTAAGTCTTAGTAGTCTTTTATGCTAATCAGATAAAAAAGGCAACTGGTTAAAGTAGCATGAGTCAAGGGGTGTATCTGTAAGGGCAAAAATCAGCCATTATGTGTCAATAAGAAATGATGTAAAAATTTTGGAAGAAATAAATGTTTTTTTCAAGTGACTGCTATGTAATAGATACTATGCTGTGTGCTGGAGTTATAATAGTGAGTAATAATGCAGCATTTTTAGTCTTCACAGAATTAAAAATCTGGGGTGGGGGAGAACAGAGAATTGTCTAGGCAATTGAAGTTCAAGTAGATAAGAATTATTATGAAAATAGAGCTGCTTTGGGAGCATGGATGAGGGAATAGGATTAGAGATTTGTAGCTCAGGATGTGTAAATCACAAAAGACTTTCCAGTGTTACCTGATAAAATTTACTCAGGCCAAGAGGGGAGAATTTTCCAGGCAGAGAGAATGGCATATATAAAACTTGAGAAAATAGGAACAGTGTTAGCATGATGCTTTCAGGGAGAAGCAACAGACTGAATATTACTGGAATTGAAAAGGAAAGATGAAAGACCTAAGATCAGGCAGATCAGCAAAGGTATATTCATGATAATAGCATAAGAGAAAAGAGCTTAGATTTTTTATAGAAGGCCTTGGAATATCTTTGAGACAATTTAAGCAAGGATGTAGCCTTAGTATATTTGCATTTTATTTATTTTTAAAGAATTTATTTATTGGAGAGAGAGAGTTTGAGAGAGAGAGAGATCATGAGTGGGGGGATGGTGAGCAGAAGGAGAGGGAGAAGGAAAGAGAGAAGCAGACTCCCCTCTGAGCAGGGAGCCCGCAAAGGATCTCCTTCCCTGGACAGAGATCATGATCTGAACTGAAGGCAGATGATGCTTAATGGACTGAGTCACCCAGGTGCCCCAGTATATTTGCATTTTAAAAGACTGTTCTAATTAACAGGGTAGTTTAGAAGAAAGCTAGATGTTAAATTTATACATGGTAATCTAGAAAAAAGATAATGATAACCTGAGCTAGGGTGGTAGGAATAGAGTTGTGAGAACTTATGAATTCCAGAAATATTGAAGAGGTATAACCGTCTGGATTAATGATGGATTTGATGTGGCCACCGAAAAAAGAGAAGTACACAAAGATCCTCCTGTTTCTGAGTTAGCAATCCAATAATCAGTGCTTCCATTTATAGGGAAATTGCAAGGAAAGAAGCAGATTTGGGGTGGGGAGAAATGAGCTTAATTTTGGGGATTTTCAGACTTGGAAAATATTCAAATATAAAAGGCTAGTAAGCATTTGCAAACATGAACCTGAGTTTCCTGTGGATGTTATTGGGTGGACCTTAATTACGAGTGGTAATTAAGCTCCTTACCAGTATAAGGTTACTATGAGAATGTATAAAATGATAGACAAAAAAAAAAAGGTAGCTTGAAACGTGAACATTTAAGAATGGCCAGAGGAAGAGAAGCCTGTTAAATGGCTATGAATAAATAGGTGGTGTGAGAGGCAAGAAAGAAACTAGAAAAACGTGGTATTCAAAAACCCTTACAGAAGAGAGTGTTTCCAGAAGAATTGGCATTTGATAATAGCATGTCCGTAATCCAGTGGTGTGGACAGACTAGAGTTCTTGCTGATACCTGTCTTAGAAGGAGAGATAAGTTTTTATCCTATCTTCCAATTTCAGATTTTTGTTTTCAGTGTCTGAGACCGTTTCCTTCACTTTTTTATATTTCAGCAGATCAGTGGAGACATAAACCACCACGTTAACATTTACTAAAAGTCTTTAAGATGGGTGAAGTAGATAGATAGAAGAAATTTTCTATCACAGAGTTATTTCAGTAACTATATATGGAATTATTGCCATTTTATTTGTAGCTATGTTGACTACTCAAATCAGTATTTCTCAGCATCAATGTGTAGGACTTCTCTAACTAAAAAACAATATTTTGCCAGTGTGAAAAAAGGAAAGAACAATGACAGACCAGAGGAATTTCACAATAAGTGAATATAATATTTAATTCACATATATATCATATGAGAATGCATATGTACATTCTATTATATTCTATTACATTATAGTATATCAAGTGTAGGTGGACAAGGCACACAACTTGTCTTTGCTATATACAAGCACATTGAGTGATTCTAATCCATCTAAATTAATTGGGCCTCTTGATACCATGAATCAAAAGATTTACTACCCAGATAATGTTAATGACTTAGCCGTGAGTGACAAAAGCACTATTCTGTTGGATATAAATGGTTAAACTTGATTACAAAAATCTTCACAGGAATTTATTTTTAAAGCATTCACTAAAACCTCAAGAGAGATAGAGGGATAAAGCAGTTTAAAGTTTTTATCCTAAAATTTTAAAAAGATATCAGGACAAGTATACTATATTATTAGAGATAAATCATTTTAGAAAATAAATTCTCTGGGGGCAAAAACCATGTCCATTTTGTTCATCACTATATCCTTAGCTCTTAGCACTTAATATTGCCTGGTACTTACTAGGCATTCATATTTCTTGGAGACATGTAGCATAATCTCAGTTTGGTCAAAAAATACTTAGCTAAAAGATCCTGAAGCCTATTCTAAGTATGGCTTCTGTGATCCAATCATTTCCTTTACCCATCAATTATGATTGATGTCTAGCCCACATTACATTGAATTGGAAGACACATTCACAGCTTCTATACAACAGCTATAGTGGAGAACCAAAGATCTCTAAAAGTACTATGAGGTTCCATATATAGGACAGAAATCACCATAATGTTCACTCTTTAAAATTATATAACACTTTACATATTACAAAGCACTTTTGTAGACTTTTTGTTTTCATTTGAGCATCACAACAACCCAGGTGGAGAAGAAAGAAGAATACTATCTCCAGGTCACACCTCTCTGTGTGATTAATTATTCTTTCAACACTGATTGCACTGATTGTGTTCCAAATGCTGACAGTACCCCTCGGCAGATAGATACATAGATTATTAGGCTCGAATCCTGCTCTTAAGAAGCTGGCATTCTTTTAACAGATATGATAATGACAAACAATTATAAGGAAGTTGAGAGAGCAATATCAACTAAAATGTGTAACCAATTGTAAAAGGAGGCTGGGGAAGGATACAACGAAGCTTTTACGAGGGAAGGTACATGTCCATAAGATTTTGAGATATGCATTTTATCAATGTTTGGAGCTCATTTTATAATTAATAAATGCCTACTGTGTCTTAGGTACTGTACAAAGTGCTGTGGATACAAAAAAATAATTAAGCCTATTTCTAATTTTTTGGTGAAATATTTAGTCTTAAATGAATATAGACCTTAAAGCAAATAATTATATAAATGAGGAGAAAGTTGTAACAAAAATCCACTACAATAGAGCCTATACCTCCTTAGTCCTGGACAAATGGGGACTTTGCTTTAGTTCCTAGTTTTTGTAGAAAGGAGTTCCATTAAAAACAAACAAACAAAAAACAATTCAGAGGAGATGGGACCTTGTATACTTTAGAGGAGGCTCTGGGTGAAAAGATGAACCAAATATACTTGGGGGACATATTTGGAGGAAAATACATAATTGAAATGGTTAAGGAAGGCTTCCATAGGAGATTTCATTTTATTTTTTTATTTTCATTTTTTTAAGATTTTATTTACTTATTTGACACACAGAGAGAGATCACAAGTAGGCAGAGAGGAAGGCAGAGAGAGAGGGGGAAGCAGGCTCCCTGCTGAGCAGAGAGCCCAATGCGAGGCTCTGTTCCAGGACCCTGAGATCACAACCAGAGCCGAAGGCAGAGGCTTTAGCTCACTGAGCCACCCAGGCGCCCTGGAGATAACATTTTAAATGAGAGAATTTGATGTTAACATTATATTGCTATTTTTAGCTACTATAATTATTATTTCAAAAGATATAATTATTATTTGTGCCCATTCCAAAAGAAATTTTATAAACAGTGTTAATAAAGATATAAATTTTGTACTATTTACAGCATGGCTAGAATAATATCAGGCTTGAATGTAAGCCCTGAATGAATTAGACCTACTATATAAAACCTTGCCAAATTCCCCAAATTAATTTGTTTTGCAAAAAAAAGGGGTTTTATTTCATTCATACATTATTAAAAAAAATTTTTGAGAATAAAACTAGAAATGATGTAGGGAAGTATGGTGCAATGGGAAAAGAACTGGGTTTTGGTTGTAACTATGCATAAAACTATGCAGAAAAGTATTGAAACAGTACAAAAAAGTTATCCCTCATTTTTTTCCCCAGCTTATTTCCTATAAGCACTCATGTGAATTGTAGGATATTGTTCATTTATTATTTCTATTTCTTCTTCCACCACAGTTAAGTTATACTATTCTTCTGGGGAAAAATGTCTTTTATATTGTCCAAAATGACTATCACTAAATGTGGCACATAAAAATACATTAAAAAATGGTCATATAAAATTTAACAAGTAGGAATGAGAATTTACTTTTTAATTTCCTCTTACTGTAAATAGTTCTTATAAAGTCTTTTGGATTAATTTTGATGGAAAGGATTATTTATGAAACAAAAAAGAATGGAAACCTATAAAAATACTTCATGTAATATAGATCAAACACCAGTTTCACGGATGGTTGGACTTATTTAAATTTTACACTTTCAACAGAAATTTGTTGTCAATGAAGAAAAAAAATTCAAGTCACAAAAAAATACTCTGAGAATGAGATGCTGATAAATCAAATTCACACTTAAATAAAAATTATAATAGAAATTTGGTTTTTTAAAAAAAATTCTATTGGGGAAAAAATAAAAATCAATTAAGTTAAATTTTCTCATGGGGATCTGTTGGTAGTGTCCTTAGAAGTTTTAGGGTCTCCATGGAAGATGTGAATTTTATTTTCTCAAGAATTATAGATGAAGGCTTAGAGTGTGTTTAATAAGTCCACACTCTCTGGAACTTTTACTGAGCAATTCAGTGTTGTTTCTTTATAACAGATCTCCATTACTAACACACAGGAAGGTAGAGACTTTTTTTTTAATTCGAGTTAGTTAACATGTAGTATATTATTAGTTTCAGGGGTAGAATTTAGTGATTCATCAGTTGCATATAACACCCCGTGCTCATTACATCAAGTGTTCTCTTCAATGCCCATCACCCAGTTATACCATTTCCCCTCCTACCTCCCCTCCAGCAACCCTCAGTTTATTCCCTATAGTTATGAGTCTCTTAAAGTTTGTCCCTCTCTCTGCTTTATATCTTGTTTTATTTTTCCTTCCCTTTCCCTTTATTCATCAGTTTTGTTTCTTAAAATCTACATATGAGTGAAATCATAAAGCATTTATCTTTATCTGACTGACTTACTTCCCTTAGCATAATATATTCTAGTTCCATCTACATTATTACGAATGGCGAGATTTCATTCTTTTTGATGCCTAAGTAATATTCCATCATATATATAATATGTATATATATATAATCACATCTTTTTTTTTTTCCCCCAACACAGTTTGTTGAAGAGACAGACTTTTTTCCGTTGGACATTCTTTCCTGCTTTGTCCAAGATTAGTTGACCATAGAGTTCAGGGTCCATTTCTGGGCTCTCTATTCTTTTCCACTGATCTATGTGTCTGTTTTTGTGCCAGTACCATACTGTCTTGGTGTCTACAGCTTTGTAATAGAGCTTGAAGTCTGGAATTGTGATGCCACCAACTTTGGTTTTCTTTTTCATCATTCGTCTGGCTCTTCAGGGTCTTTTGTGGTTCCATACAAATTTTAGGATTATAAGTTCCATTTCTTTGGAAAAAAAGTTGATATTTTGATAGGGATTGCATTCAATGTGTAGATTGCTTTAGGTAGCATAGACATTTTCACAATATTTGTTCTTCCAATCCATGAGCATAGAATTTTTCCATTTCTTTGTGTCTTCCTCAATTTCTTTCATGAGTACTTTATAGTTTTCTGAGTACGTATTATTTGCTCTTTGGTTAGGTTTATTCCCAGGTATCTTATGGCCTGGGGTACAATTATAAATGGGATTGACTCCTTAATTTCTCTTTCTTCTGTTTTGTTGTTGGTGTATAGAAATGCATCTGACTTCTGTGCATTGATTTTATATCCTAACACTTTACTGAATTCCTGTATGAGTTCTAGCAGTTTTAGAGTGGAGTCTATTAGGTTTTCCACAAAAAGTATCATATCATCTGTAAAGAGTGAGAGTTTGACTTCTTTGCTGATTTGGATGCCTTTTTTTTGTCTGATTGCTAAGGCTAGGATTTCTAGTCCTATGTCAAATAGCAGTGGTGATAGTGGACAGCTCTGCTGTGTTCCTGACCTTAGGGGAAAAGCTCTCAGTTTTTCCCCATTGAGAATGATATTCGCTGTGCGTTTTTCATAAATGGCTCTGATAATATTGAGGTATGTACCCCCTATCCCTACACTCTGAAGAGTTTACATCAAGAAAGGATGCTGTACTTTGTCAAATGCTTTTTCAGCACCTATTGAGAGTATCATGTGGTTCTTGTTCTTTCTTTTATTAATGTATTATAGCACACTGATTCGCAGATGTTGATTCCTTACAGCCAAGGAATAAATCCCACTTGGTTGTGGTAAATAATCCTTTTACTGTACTGTTGGACTATTATTATTATTATTATTTGGTAGAAATCTGAGCTCTTTCCACATTTTGGCTATTGTGGGCTTTGCTGCTATAAACATTGGGGTGCATGTGCCCCTCTGAATCACTATTTTTGCATCCTTTGAATAAATACCTAGTAGTATAGTTCCTGGGTTGTAGGGTATTTTTATCTATAACTTTTTGAGGAATCTTTATTCCATTTTCCAGAGTGGCTTCACCAGTTTGCATTTTCACCAGTAGTATAAAACGGTTCTCCTTAGGTAGAAACTTTTTTTTTTTTTTTAAGAACTACTTAGTTATTTAAGAGAAAGTGAGAGGGCATGTGGACAGGGAGGGGCAAAGGGAGTGAGAAACTCAAGCAGGCTCCCCTCTTAGTGGTGAGATTGACATGGGGCTTGATATCATAACTATGAGATCACAACCTGAGCTGAAATCAAGAGTCACCTAACTGATTCTGTGACCCAGACACTCCTAAATATTTGTAAATAATATTAATAATTAACTAAATAAAACAAAATGAAACCACTGGTTTGAATCTCATCTTCATAAGTCACTGTATGAATCATTTATAGGAATTGAATTTAAATATAAAGTAGTGTTTGGAATATTTCTATTCCAGTTATGGTGGAGTAATATTAAGCTGTCCTTTTTCCAAAGAACAGCTACCAAACTGGATAAAATTGAAGGGGAAAAAAGCATCTATTTGAATATGTTAGAAAACAGCAGCTGAGAATTAAAGAACCAAGATGCTAGAGACAATCAGAAATAATAGAAAACATCTAGATGAAGTATGTAATTATACCTAAATTTTCTTCTCAGGGAATTCATTTATTTTTATGGTGAGATATAGAGGCTGGATAGAAAGTAGCGACCTGAATATTGCAGTTTCACTGGACAAGTGCAACTAAAATTAGAATTTAGAGCTGCCATGGCATTCTACAACTCAAGGGGCTGGCCTCAGAGAAAAGAAAGCCACAGAACAGTAAACCATGAATTTCATGTGTGATTTCCTCTTGAGGCGTTTGTTGGTTCCTGAATTGAATATCTGTGGGTCAAAATTCTGAAAATGTAAAATGGGAAACTTACTGGATGACTAAAAGGCAAGCAGATATTTTAGCAGTTCTAATGTGCTAAAGAAACAAATATTGGAGTTGAGAGCCCACCCAGAGAGTGTTACTTTTCAATATCAATGACATTTTAGTTAAAAACTCAGAAAAGGATAGGTCTTAAGACTAATGGTAAATTGGAAATAGACTAGTTAAGGTGATATTCCCATTGTCAATAAGCTTCCAGAGAAAAAATAGTGTCTTACATCATTCAGACTCTGTACAATTTTTCATATCAGTTTCTAAGGTTTAATGAAAAAAAATGATGGCAATACTAGAAAATCCGAATGACTAAAACCAAACAAAGATTACATGACGGTTACAGAAGGGAGGGAGGTGGGGGATGGGGTACTGGTGATGGGTATTAAGGAGAGCATGTGTGGTGATGAGCACTGGGTGTTATATGCAACTAATAAATCAGTGAACATTACATCAAAAACTAATATATGTTGGCTAATTGAACATAATTTTAAAAAGCATAAAAAAAGAAAGACCTATAAGGTACAGAAATATTAGAGTTATCATCTAAGGAGTATAAAATAGCAGTAGTTGATATATTTAGGAAAACAGTTGTATAAAATAAAGAACTTCCTCAAAGAAACTTAATGTATTACAAAGAATCTGGAAATAATGGAACTGAAAATAGAATGAGTGACATTAAAAATTTAATAGACAACAAATTAGACAATGTAAAACAGGTGATTAGTAAACTGAACCTTGTTTTGGTAAGATAATTCAGCTTGAAAAATGCAGAAGAATAATGAACATAAAATTAGTGAATCCTGGGCACCTGGGTGGCTCAGTTGGTTGAGCAACTGCCTTCGGCTCAGGTCATGGTGCTTGGGTTCCAGGATCGAGTCACACGTCAGGCTCCCAGCTCCATGGAGAGTCTGCTTCTTCCTCTAACCTTCTCTCCTCTCATGCTCTCTCTCACTTTCTCTGTCTCTCAAATAAATGAATAAAATCTTAAAAAAAAAAATTCTAAAAAAAAAAAATTAGAGAATCCTATAGGGCCTACTGAAAAGTTTTAACATAAGTGTAACATGAGTCTCAATGAGAAAGTACTAAAAAGTTAAATGGGTCAGAAACAGTATTCAAAAAGATAATGATAAATAAGTTTCAAAATTAATGAGAGCTATCAACCCAAAGACTCGAGAAAGATTTGTAACTCTAAGCAAAGTAAAAAAGAGATTAACCATACCAAGGCATATCATAGTAAAACAAGTAAAAAACACAGATAAGAAAACAGCAGCCAGAAATAAAAGATATGCTATCTTCAAACAATTCAGGAGTATCTGTGTACCATAAACTATGGATGTCCAAGGATAAAGGGATAATATTTTAATAGTGCCAAACAAGAATATTATCCTAATATTTAATAGCCAACAAAAATAGCTTTAAAAATGAAGGTGAAAATAATGTCTCTAACTACACCTACAAAAAATCCACAAAATCTGTGAAGGTTTTGTGACCATTGTGACCAATAGTTTCACAATAAAGAAGATATTAAAGGTAGCTCTTCAGGCAAATAAAAACTGATCCCACATGAAAGCTATATAGGAATGTGAAGACTGTTGATAAAAGTAAATATTTTAAATACATGACAACAACAGTACAAAAAGTATAATTTTGCATGCTCAAAAATAGAGGAAATACCAATGTCTAGGGAAGTCACTAGGAATAATTAAAGGATGATTTTATAACAAATTAAAAAGAATGTATTATGGACAATTTTATACCAAAATTTTAAAAAATTGAGATTGAACTAAGATTCTTAGAAAAGGTAACATTTGTCAAAAGTGACACAAAAGAAATATACCATGTAAATAACTTTATATCCACTAAAATGTAATTTACAACCTTTCTGCAAAGATAACTCCTGAATTAGAAGGCTTCATCTGCAAATTCTTTTCAATATTTAAGGGAGAAAAAACAATATTATATGCAATTCCAGAAGATAAATAATAAAGATGAAATACATACCACTAAAATTTTGAAAGAACCTTAGATTGTAGAAACAAAGATAATACAATAAAAGGAAATTACAGGCATTATCTCAAAAACCTAAATATAGAAATCTTGAACACACTATTAGAAAACTGGATCCAGCAGTATATTAAAAAAAATCAAAACTAAGTTGGATTTTCCAGAAATGTAATATTTGTTTATCACTTGAAAATTATTATGAATCAGTACAGTAAAGGAAGCAAATCATATGTTCATTTCAATGAACATATGCATATATGTTGCATATAAAAAGCAATTGATAATAATTTGATAGCCATTCATGCTGAAAACTTTTGGCAAACTAGAAATAGAATGGAATTTTGTTAATCTGTGAAGTTTAACTTAAAATTTAGAGCAAACATGATATTTAATGAGTTATTGAAAGCTCTTCCCTAGGGATAAAAATTATAATGCCTGCTGTCATTGCCTTTATTCAATATTTTAATGGAAATCTCCCTGATCTTCCTGACTAGTGCAATAAAACAAGAAAAGGAAATGCATTTCATTAGATTTTGAAGGGAGGAATTGTCAATTCATAGATAACATAATTGTGTAACTAGAATTAATACAACTGTGTATACATACATCTGAATTAATACAAGGCAGTTTTCTAGAGAAGGCAACTGTGAGCCATTAACAGCCAATATTCACAGCTTTCACTGGTTGGTGTCTTGGTGCACTTGCCTAGTAAATGTAACTAGAATTAATACAACTGTGTATACATACATCTGAATATTCTCATCTGCAATGAGAATATATTCAAGGTTAATATAAAGTAATCAAATTTTATTTCCAGCAGCGAACAGTATAAATACCTAGGAATAGATCAAAAGAGAGGTATTGCCACTTTGAAGCAAGGTTTCAGTACTTTGGCTTCCAATGTCAGTAAGTCTTTAAGTATGGGTTATCTTCTGTCCTTGCTCCATGGTGGACATCAGGAGATATAACCCTCCCCTATGGTCATTTGGAAAGGCAATTTTCTAGAGAAGGCAACTGTGAGCCATTAACAGCCAATATTCACAGCTTTCACTGGTTGGTGTCTTGGTGCACTTGCCTAGTAAATGAGATCTGGGGGTGGAGGGCATATCAGTATGAGTCCTCGACTTTTGAATTTCTGCTAGTGGTCTCCTGCTATGGGCTGAATGTTTGTATCCCCTGCAAATTCATAGGTTGAAAACCTAATGCCCAAAGTGATGGTATTAGGAGGTGGGACTTTGGGGAAGACTCTTAGGTCCTGAGGGTAGAACTCTCATGAATGGTATTAATGCCTTGATTGATTGATTGATTGATTTTTAATTTAAATTCAATTATCCAAGGTATAGTACATCATTAGTTTTTGGGTTTTTTTTTTTAAGATTTAATTTATTTATTTGACAGAGAGAGAGAGAATAAGCAGAGGGGAGGAGGCAGAGGGAGAGGGAGAAGCAGGCTCCCCACTGTGCAGGGAGCCTGACATGGAGCTCAATCCCAAGACCCCGGGAGGCTGACCTGAGCCAAAGGCAGACACTTAATCAACTGAGCCACCCAGGCATCCCTACATCATTAGTTGTTCTTGTTTTCTTGTTATTGTTGTTGTTTTAACATATAATGTATTATTTGCTTCAGGGATACCTCATTAGTTTTTTATATAATGTCCAATGATTCACTTGTTGAGTATGTCACCCTGTGTTTATCATATCACATGCCCTCTTTAGTGCCTTTATAAAAGATCCCACTGAGGTAGCTTTAAGAACTCTGTGACTCTGAAGAAGGCTCTCACCCAGCTGTGCTGGCATGCTGATCTTGGACTTGTTCCTCCAGAACTGTGAGAAATAAATTTCTGCTGTTAAAGGCACCTGACTACTCAACCTATTTTGTTATAGCATCCTAAAAGGACTAAGCCACTTCACCAAGAGTACTCATATTACTCTAATTATAATTTATTATGTATCATTCAATACTTAGTTTTAGAAGATGACATGAAATCTTTTTTTAATATACAAGAAAACATGAGTTTTATAAAAGAAGATGAAAATATATGATGAAATGGGGAAAAAACAATATGAGATAAAAACAAAAATTTCTGAAAATATGTCAAAATAATAGATTACTATAATACAGAAATGTAAAATTAAGAATTGGAAAAACAGGAATATAATTTTATATAGCCCTTTTAGTTAAGGCAGCATCCAATTAGCAAAATATATTCTGTCAAGTGGAAACTAAAAACTGTTTTTTAAACTAAGACATGCAAACATGAAAACAAAATTAAAGAGAATATTTCACTAATTATGAATTTGAAGATAAGAAATCATCACTAGTGACTGAACTGAAACACAATTTCATTCTAAAAAGAAATAAAATTTGAGGAAGGAAATGAGAAGACATATTGGCACTGCATGTCTTTGTATCAAAGATCAGGATCTGTACTAAGAAGAAAACTTAGTCCTCTTTCTACTCCCTTAATCCAGTAATACATTCATGCATTTAGGCACCCTATTGTAATAATTATATCAATGAGTAGATGCTAGCACTCTTATTCTAAAATTTGAAGTTAGACTAGTAATAGTTTATGACAGAAAAGTCATGGGAGTAGTACACCCTTGAAATCTGTTTTTATTCACGCTTTTTGGCAAGGGGAATCTATTACTTTAAATTACTGAAGCCTAAATTTTAATTTTCTTAATCCCAGTCAGAGTTAGGAGATGATTCCTCCCCTCAATTCTGTAGCCAGATTTGAAAAAAAATTATTGCTAGGTACACAAATTTTGCCTAGGGGATATGCACATTTGTAGCCCTCTACCATAAGTCCTGAGAGGAAATTCTGCTACTTGCAAGCAGAAAACAGATAGAAACAAAAGAGAAAGACTTGTTTATGGCAAAATGCTAGGAATGACTGATCTCCTTTCATTCCAGGATGTGTAAACAGAAATACCCAAAAACATGACCATGAAAGGTCTCTGTACTAAAGTCACAGAAAAAAAAGGAGTAGAATACTTGTAGAAACAGAAGAACATACATTTAAAAAATTACAAGTTTAAGAAAAGTATTTGCTTTGTCTTCGTAATATAAATCAAAGAATTAGGGACTTAAAATTTTGATAAAAGAACAGTATAAGATAAAATATATATTGTTCACAGGAGAGTAGAAATGAAAAGGCATCCAGTTTAGTTATGGAATTATTGAAACAGGTTTTAAGTATTCATGGACATATAAATACAAAAGATATTTTTTTAAGTATTAAAAACAGATTTCAAAATTTTAGGGAAACCAGATGATGATTTGTAAGATAATTTGCAATAATGCTTAGAATACAGAAGTAGATTAAGGCAGGGGCGCCAAGGTGGCAAAGTTGATTAAGCATCCGACTCTTGGTTTCATCTCAGGTTGTGATTCAGGGTCATGAGATAGAGCCCCACATTGGGGACTCTGGGGAGTCTGCTTGTGATTCTCTCCCTCCCTCTCATGCTCTCTCTCTTTCTCTCTCTCTCTCAAATAAATAAATAAATAAATAAATCTTTTTCAAAAAAGGAGTAATGCAATTGGAAAACTGGGGAGAAAGCATGATCTGTATGAAAGACACAAAAGAAAACACACATGGTTTATGAGAGCTTTACATAATAGATTCATACTTAATTACTGGTAGTTTAAGCTGATATGTGTATATTTGTGCATTGAAATTATATTTGTGAATTTATATTTGTGTATATATTGTGTATGATCTAAAGAAAGTGATCCAGTTTCATCCTTTTGCATGTTGCTGTCTAGTTTTCCCAACACAATTTGTTGAAGACACTGTCTTTTTCCTATTGGATATTCTTTCCTGCTTCATCAAAGATCAGCTGACCACATAGTTGTGGGTTCATTTCTGAGTTTTCTCTTCTAGTCCATTGATCAATGTGTGTTTTTGTGTCAATGCCAAACTGTCCTGATCACTATGGCTTTGTAATATAACTTGAAGTTCAGAATTGTGATACCTCCAACTTTGTTTTTCCAAGTTTACTTTGGTTATTCAGGGTCTTTTGTGGTTCCATACAAATTTTAGGAATGTTTGTTCTACCTCTGTGAAAAATGCTATTGGTATTTTGATGGAGATACATTAAATGTGTAGATTTCTGTAGTATAGACATTTTGGCAATATTTGTTCTTCCAGTCCATGAGCATGGAATGCTTTTCCATTTCTTTGTGTCAACTTCGATTTCTTTCATAAGTGTTCTATGGTTTTCTTTGGTTAGGTTTATTCCTAGGTATGTTGTTATTTTTGGTGCAGTTGTAAATGGGATCGTTTTCTTAATTTCTCTTTCTGCTACTTCAATATTGGTATATATAAATTCAACAGATTTCTGTATATTGATTTTGTATCCTGTAATTTTACTAAATTCTTTTATCAGTTCTAGCAGTTTTTTCATCGAGTCTTTTGGGTTTTCTGTATATAGTATTATGTCATGAGCAAATAGTGTAACTTTTACTTCTTCCTTACCAATTTGGATACCCTTCATTTCTTTTTGTTGTCTGACTTCTGTGGCTAGGATTTCCAGTACTAGTTTGAATAAGAGTGATGAGACTGGGCATCCTTGTCTTATTCCTAACCTTAGAGGAAAAGTTTTCAGTTTTTCCCCATTGAGGGTGATGTTAGCTGTAAGTTTTTATATATGTCCTTTATTATGTTATGTTCTGAGGAGATAAGATTTGAGGAAAAAAGTTCAGGTCATATGGCCAACCCCAAGAAGATGGCTGAGGGAAGAATAATCCACAAGAAGTAAAGGCTTTGAGAGGTCACAGCATGCCTGTTATGTAAAAAAAAAAAGCAGCCAGGAAACCACATCAGCCTCCTGTAGAGCAAATGAGGAGGAAAGTAGTGAAGGGGAAGTGAGAGATTTAAATAGTGTGCCAGGGGCACCTGGGTGGCTTAGGCATTGAGTGTCTGCCTTCATCTCAGGTTATGATCCCAGGGTCCTAGGATCAAGTCCCTCATGGGACTCCCTGCTCAGCAGGAGGCCTGCTTTTCCCTCTCCTACTCCCCTTGCTTATCTTCCCTCCTAGCTGTCTCTCTGTCAATTAAATAAATAAAATCATAGATAGATAGATAGATAGATAGATAGATAGATAGAGTGCCAGATAAGCAGACTTTTACTTTGACATGGAGGACCACTAGGGTTTTGAACATTTTTACATATGAATTTAATAAGATGAAACATGAGATTTAAAAACATTCATATCCGTTGCCCTAGTAATTATATATCATAGAATATAGCCTGAACATATACTCAGATATGAAGTAAAGACTTAAGTCTAAGAATGACATAACTTAGGTGAATTTATTGTAACAAACAATTGGAAACAGTTTACTGTTCTAGTAGTAGGATAATGATTAAAGTGTGAATACTCTTCAGGCTTTACAAAATGTGTTTTTCCTAAAAAATATTTAATATGAAAAATGCTTATGGCATAAAAGGTGGGAAGAATTGAGTTGGACCTGTGTTAATATGTATTTTTAATAAAATTTTTAATATAAGCATATGAATACGCTAAGCGAAGGGAAATACTAGCATGGTAGGAAGGTATATCTCTGGATGCTGGTGTTAAGGAACTAAAAAAATTCTTCCATAGACATATTTACCAATTTATGTTTTTTTTTCTATAAATTAGCATGCATATTTGAAAGCAATACTAGATCATTCTTCAAAATAAGAAATGAATTGTGAAACAAATCACTTTTTAAAAAATGTATGTCAGGACACCTGGGTGGCTCAATCAGTTAAGCCTCTGCCTTGGGCTCGGGTCATGGTCCTGGTATTGAGCCCCATATGGGGCTCCTTGCTCAGCAGGGAGCCTGCTTCTTCCTCTCCTGCTCCCCCTGCTCATGCTCTCTCTCTGTCAAATAAACAAAATATTTTTTAAAAATAATGTGTGTTTGAGAGGTCAAATACAATAGAAGCTATATTAGTGATGACAATAGGAAACAAAATTCTTACTATGAGCTCGATACTGTCCTAAATGCTTTGTCTTAATTAACTAAATCTGCTTTCTAATGGGCTCTCACTACATTTAATCTGGTGGATTAAAATTAACTTCGTGGAGTAGAAGTTGTAGGAATGTATTTCATTTTATCTATTGAATCAGAAGATGTCAAAGACGCAGTAAAGATGTCTTGATAACATTCTGATGGCCCAAATTTTCATCTTTTGTATGGGATTTTAGCCCATATTTTATAATCAGAGAGAGAGTCTCTCTGATTATAAAATAAAACAAAAATGCTTTACCTATTGATGAGCATTTCTGTGTTTTGGAGGTTATAGGAAATATTTTTTAAAGGTTTTATTTATTTATTTGACACAGAGAGCGAGGGAGCAAAATCAGGAGAGTGGCAGGCAGTAGAGGCAGGCATAGGGAAAAGGAGGAGCAGGGTCCCTGCCAAGCAGGAAGCCTGATGTGGGACCCAATGTGGGGCTTGATGTGGGGCTCTATTCCAGGATCCTGAGATCAAGACCCACCCAGATGCCCTTGAGGTTATAGGAAACATTGACACACTTTATAATTAATTTTTACAATTGTTACTTGAAATAGGCATTATTCGTCATTTATGTCTTCTAAAACCAACTCTTTGGGTGGCTACATTGTGCAAAACATCTTAGCTGGATGCCAGAAACAGGACACAACCCAAGAAACATCTAACACTCGATCTTATTTTCTTAACCACTACTATGAACTCTAAGGGATACAACTCTTAAATTACTAGATTTTCATGCTGGATTTAGCATGCTAGATAATGTGCTAGTAATGTACATTCATCTACTTCTTTAAATTGTCAGTGTGGGGATACCTAGGTGGCTCAGTTGGTTAAGCCTCTGCCGTCAGCTCAGATCATGATCCAGGGGTCCTGGGAACAGGATCTAGCCCCACCTAGGGCTCCCTGCTCAGCAGGGAACCTGCCTCTCCCTCTTGCTCCGCCTCTCCCCCTGCTTGTGCTTGCTTTCTTTCTCTGTCAAGTAAATAAATGAAATCTTTTTTTTTAAGATTTCATTTTATTTATTTGACAGAGAGAGAAAGATCACAAGTAGGCAGAAAGGCAGACAGAGAGAGGAGGAAGCAGGCTCTCCACTGAGCAGAGAGCCCGATGCAGGGCTCGATCCAAGGACCCTGAGATCATGACCTGAGCTGAATGCAGAGGCTTTAACCCACTGAGCCACCCAGGTGCCCCTAAATAAAATCTTTAAAAATAATTCTCGGTTTATCTAGGAATTTTTAATGAATATATTTTAATGAATATAATATATATTATAGTCTCAGAATGGAATGCTAGAATCCAAAAAGACTTTATTATCTTCTCTAACCTTATATCCCAATGCCAAAATCCCATTTTATTTATTTTAAATTTTTTTTAGAGATGGAGAAGGGGGACGGGCAGAGAGAAAATCTTAAGCAGGCTCCACACCCAGCATGAGCCAGCCACAGAACTCAATCTCACAACTCTTGAGTTCTTGACCTGAACCAAAATCAAGAGTTGGATGCTTAACCAATGGAGCCACTCGGGCGCCCCTACCAAAATCCCATTTAAATATTTATCAGAGAGAGAGAGAAAACACAAGTGGGAGAGGCAGAGGGAAAGGGAGAAAGAGTCTCAAGCAGACTCTGTGCTGAGTGTGGAGCCAAACTTGGGGCTTGATCTTCATGACCCTGAGATCATAACCTGAGCCAAAATCAAGATTTGGACACTTAACCAACTGTATCCCCTAGGTGCTCCCCAAATGCTATTTTAATGTGTATTTACTATGTCAGGTATTCTCCTTGCTCTAAGTTATGATATATCCGGGTAATGTCTCTTGTTAGCAGTATCCTCACTGTAATTCCTACTTGAATGAAACTGTTTCCACAGCATTTTTCAAAGATTATTCTACAGTTTCAAAAGATCCTTCTAGGCTTTAGTAAATTTAATGTGAGCTTAGGCTCTAGTATCTTAGCCTTTAGAAGGAGCAATAGTATCCTTAGTAGCAGATTAGTAATTGAGTATAATGAGTTCAGATATAAATACACATTCAGTATTTGGATACACACATATGCACTCCTTCATCTCATTCATTTAGTAGCAATTATTTATTGAACACCTATTACATGCAAGGCAATGCTCTAAATGCTAATGAGGGTAGTGAACAAAACAGATAACATCTCTTACCTTCAGACATTAGGGAGGATATATACCAGAAGTAATCAAGATAATCTTTGGAATGGGAAAGAAAGAAGACTACACAGCTCATACTAAAACTCGACCCAAAGTAATAGTTTTAAAACTATTAATTTAATTTCACTAATTTAAGTGACACTAACTTTACCGCATAGTGGGCTGAGGCCTTGTTAGTTGTAAAATTTTGGGCTTGAAAAGAATAGTAAACATGACCTATGTACAGCCTTCCTGATCATGGATAGGATTCCTTTCTTTAACTTCCCCCAATGATCCAAGTTATGCCTACCAGAATATAGAACAAGAAAATATGACATAAGAAAGGAATTTTAATCATTATAATGCTTTACAATGCATATGAGCATTTCCATTTTATAAATAAAAAAGTTGATGCTTAAAGATATAAATTGCCAATCTAAAACATACAGTTTTTAAGTGTACATTCCGGGGTTAAATAGAACACAAGTCTGTCTTGAAATCTGGGCTTCTAAACACTGTACTCCTTGCTTCATCAAGTCCTTCCAACTCAACAAGTTTAGCATTTCATGCAGAGATTACGCTGAATGATTTGGAAAATAAAGCCGTGTGTCTTCACTTCAGAGAAGTGCTATGGAAGTAGAGCTAAGGACATAATTAATGCCAAATACAGGAAATTAGAGATGATTTCACAAAGAATTTTTGAGGTGGGCATTAAGGATATATAGAATGCTGATAGATATGGTAAAGCCATATCCCCTCTGGTCTTACCATGAAATAAACAAGAGTTGACTTTCAAATACTCAAGAGCTTTCTATCACAGCAAATCTACTCTTCTCAAGCTTAAAATAGACCAAAGATGACCAAAAAGATTTTTTTTTCTTTTAAGAACAGCTGTCAACCAAAGACAAATGGGAGTTGGTATAGAAATATCCCAGTTCCTTTATCCCCAGGCAGGTTAACTATGAGGCACAATTCCACACAGACTCCTCGAGTTTTCAACAGAATTAAAGAATTAAGCTTCAGTTACCCATAGAGATAACACGATTTAGTGTACTCTATTGTTTTCTTTTCTTTTCTCATTTCCTCTACTCTTTTCTTGGCATTTGTTGGTATTGTTAACCTACTAAGGTACTTGCATATGAATTGACTCAAGATCTGCTCCTGAAAAAACCAAACACTCCTTCACCATTCTTAACCTGCCTGCTTGCACATCACAATGGGTAGTTCTCAAGAGTTTGTAGAGGCCACTGGAAGTCTCAAGGTTATCTAGCAAATTTACAAAGGCTAACTCAGAGTAGTTGCCAGTATTCAGCCTGAAGTCAATTGTGAATTTCAACCTTGGCCTATGGGGTTGCTCATGCTTCCAAGATTAAAGGGCTATCCTTGTCTTCTATCTTCCACATATCATATTAATGCTTTTATTGACCCCTACTCCCAAATCTCTGAAAGCAGATTAGGTGATGTTGAATTGATAATAGGAAGTTCAGCATAATTTTAACCTAACTACTGATTTTCCAAATTATTTTGAAAATCTTCCAATAAGGAATTATATTTTCTGACAAGACTGACAATACGTAGTGTTCACAGTCTTTCTGACCCCTAGGGAGAGTTACCATTTCCAAAGTGTTATCCTATAGCCTTAATCAGTAAAATGGGAGCAGGTAGTACAGCTAGAAAAGTTTTAACCTAATTTAAATTTGGTGCTGAATGTTGGTTTGATGATCTTTAAAGGCTCGCAAAGAAAATCAAAACTACTTTGCAAACAATACTTTTTTCTTTCTGTTTTCTTAATGTTTATAATCAAGGCATCTGACCAAAAATTTCTCCAAGTTTTCTCTGAAATAAGCAAATTCAATCTTTAGATAGGCATGTGTGTGTGTCTAGTGTTTGCATGTGCTCCTATCTATTCCAAAGGAAAATACTTGCAATTATTTTCTGGATATGCCTTTCTGATCACTTATGAATTGTTACAGTAATTATACCTGAAATTTTTATAATATACAAGGTTCTGTCTCAAATTTGTATATCCATTTTCTCATTTAATCCTGACAATAAATCTACTATATGTGTTCTTTTATTATTACCACTTTTATAAAAAGATTAGTGAATTAAATAATCCTAAGAGCACAAACTATTAAGAACTGATCAGAAGTTGAATCTAAAACTATTACCTTTCTGCTTGAAACCAATAAAATATTCTGCCTCTAGAAAGTACTTAGTTTTGATTAAAGGCTTATAGTAGAATTTAAGAGTACTCCCCTATCATAGGCACAGCATCTATGGTCCCAGAAATACAAGATGGACCAATCTGTTTGCAGTTTTCTCTCCAATGCCATATTTGACTCTGTATATTAGCCTCCTGATCATAGGTAGTAAACATCAGGCTTTGGTTAAATTTTTCAGACAGGATTTTCTCTATGGAATCTAGACCTCTACTTAAAATATATATATAATATCTTAATATTTATATATATAATTTATATAAATAAACAATATATAGATATTAATATATTAAATATATAAATAAAATATATATTATATATATTATATATTGATGGACATAATTGGGATCAATATTTCATAATTTTTATTGGAAAGGTCACTATATCACTAATTGTGATTCGAGGGCTACTACAACAGTACATAAAACACAGTCAAAATCATAACTTTAAAGTTTCCTATATTAAACAAACAAATGATTGGAAATAAAAAACAGCTCCCTTGAATCCTTTTATTCACTTCCCTGATGTACTATGACTTCTCCATAATCGACTTCTGAGCAAGAATAATTTAAGAACACAATAAGAACACAAAAATTAAATAGGACCTATTTTATGTTGCTGGATTTGGTAACTATATACATAAGAATATTTATGTTATAGAAACATATGATCTTTAAAGTCCCAGGGCAAGGTAGAGAAAGGGTTTGGAAACCAAAAGCTAAGGAAGATACTCCACTACAATGATCACATGATAAGTCAGAACTTAGCATGGACTTTCACTCAACTGTTGTCGGTCCTGTATAAGGTAATTTTTTTTTATTCAGAGTCCCAATTCATAAAGTGTTTTTCTGCTCTTTCTGTTTAGAACTGATTTTAAGTAACACTTCTGCCCTATTTGTGAGTCTGGGCAATACAGACTACAAACAAAACAGGAAAACATATAACAGGCCATGTGGCAATTAAGCCTTGATTGCACTGACTACTGGTAATGTATAAATTAATGAAGTGGGATTGTTATAATTGCAGCAGAAGAGAAATGCCAGATATGAGGCCAACCAAGAGTTGTTACATCAATGATTATTCTAAGTAAGAGGTAATTTAATTATTTGAATGGAGCTATAACCAAGACCTAGTTTTATTCAACACTCAGTGAAGATGTGATAAGGATGGACTGTCATAATAAATTTCTCAGTGTTCTTTTTTGAAGGATTTCTAAATATGCCCAAGTTTAATGGAATCAGAAAGAAAATACCTGTTGAGAAAGCAAGTCTTAGAATACAGTTCAGAATAATCACTTTATGTTCTTGATTAGAAATGGGTACCAGAATAAATGTACAGTGACCATTTAAGAGGAGAAAGAAGCAAGAATAATAACAAAATTGAATTATTCTTCATCCACACTGGATTTTAGAATTGAAAACACTTTGCTGAACCAAACATACCAGTCTCTTTTCTGCTTCAACAAGCTCTTTGAATTTCTTTAGCACATTTTTAAAATTTATATAACCAGAACTTTAATAATATGAAAGAATGATCTACTGTCATAAATTATTATCCTTTAAGGAGACAACATATTCTCCTTTTGCCAAAATTCCTTCTCTCACATTGGGTTGCTGAAATTTCCCAAGCATCTTGGGGTGTTTCTTATATTCATACATTCCTAGAATACCTTACTTGTCTTGTCAGAGCATAAAGAACCATGAGGAACACTCTGAAGTCAGACTCCCCTGTTTCAAATCCCAGTGCTACCATTTCCTCATTGTATGATATTTAGCAAATTGCTTAACTCCCTAAATTTTAATGCCCTCATCTATCAACTTAGAGTATTACTAGTAGCTACTCAGAGCTATGGAAAGATTAAGTAAGATAACCCATGTGGAGGATTTAGCTAAATGCCTAGCTATAGCATACAAAGAAAGATAGTGATTCCTATATTACCATATCTATAAAAATTATGTCCTGGCTCTTTGAGCAAGACAAACCATTTTAAAATCTTGCTCACAGGTTCTCATGATATGTTGAAGAACTAATGAGTATTAAAACTAATGTTTGGAAACTAAAGTCATAAAGCAAAACAAAGTGTCAAATAATTCCTTAAGATCACCTAAATTTTCAATGTGGAAAGATTCTAGAAATATAAAGGGCACAGGGATGCTTCATTTTTAGTGACTTGGCTAAGACTACCAAAAATTTTTTGTCATTAATTTTTCTTTTTAAGTTTTTAAAATTTTTATTTAAATTCCAGTTCACTCAAGTAGTGAATATACAGTGTAATATTAAAGTGTACAATATAGTGATTCAACACTTCCATACAACAACGTGTTCATTATAGCAAATGGATTCTTTAATCACTGTCACCTATTTTACCCATCCCTCTACCAACCTCGCCTCTGGTAACCACCAGTTCTCTATAGTTAAGAGTCTGTTTCTTGGTTTGCTTCCTCCTCTTTTCCCTCCTTTGTTCATTTGTTTTGTTTCTTAAATTTTAGGTCTCTACCTCCCCTTGAGAAGCCACAATGTTAATCATGGTTTAACCCTTTGGAGACTTTCCAAAATTTTCAGGGTAAAGTCTGTATTTCTTTCAAACTCTTCTAAATCTGCCTCTTTTCTCCACTTCATCTTCCTTCCTTTTATCATATGATCCAGTAACACATCACTGTTTTTGTAGTTCTTTGATCATAACAAACTCTTTATCAAAACTCAAGTCTTCTGTCATATTATTTCCTCTAGTTGGAAAGCTTTCTCTCTTTCCTCACCTTCCCAGTTTATCCTTTCAGTCACAGCTTGGGCATCATCTTCTATCAAAGTGAGTTTAGTGTGCCTCATTTATACACTAGTCACATTCCATGGTCCTTCATTCACCACAGTGGTTTTTTTTTTAATTTATATATATATATATATGTTTTTATTTAAATCCAGTTAAAATACAGTAATACAGTATTATATTAGTTTCGGGTATAGAATTTAATGATTCATCACTTAAATAAAACACCCAGTGATCATCACAACGAGTGCCCTCCTTACCCATCATCCAATTACCCTATCCTCCCACCAACTTCCCCTCCAGTCACCCTCAGTTTATTCCCTATAGTTGATAGTCTGTATTATAGCTTGCCTCTCTTCCCATTCCCTGCTAGATTCATATGTTTGTTTCTTAAATTCCACATATGAGTGAAATCAAATGATTTTTTTCTTTCTCTGACTTACTTCACTTAATATAATACTCTCTAGCTCCATCACATTGTTGCAAATGACAAGATTTCATTCTTTTTGATGGCTGAGTAATATTCCATTACATGCGGGCACACATATATATATATACACACCACACACATCCCCCCACACATACCCCACATCTTCTTTATCCATTCATCAGTCAATAGAAATTGGCCCTTTCCATCATTTGGCTATTGTTGATTGTGCTGCTATAAACATTAGAATGCACGTATCCTTGCACATTGGTATTTTTGTATCCTTTCAGTAAATACCTAGTAGTACAATTGATGGATCATAGAGTAGTTCTATTTTTAACTATTTGAGGAACTTCCATACTCTTTTCCAGAATGGCTCTACCAGGGTGCATTCCTACCAACAGTGTAAGAGGTTTCCCCTTTCTCTGCATCCTTGCCAAAATCTTTGGTTTCCTATGTTGTTCATTTTAGCCATTCTGACAGGATTAAAGTGATATCTCACTATAGATTTCATTTGCATTTCTCTGATAGTAAGTGATAATGAGTATTTTTTCATGAGTCCATTGGCCATCTGTACGTCTTCTTTGGAAAAATGCCTATTCATGGCTTCGGCCCATTTCTTAACTGGACTATTTGTTTTTTGAGTGTTGAGTTTGATAAGTTTTTTATAGATTTGGAAAACTAACCCTTTATCAGATATGTCATTTGGAAATATCTCCTCACATTCTGTAGGTTGCCTTTTAGTTTTGTTAATTGTTTCCTTTACTGTGCAAAAGCTTTTTGTCTTGATGAATTCTCTATAGTTTATTCTTGCTTTTGTTTCCCTTGCCTCAGGAGACCTATCTAGTAAGAAGTTGCTATGGTTGATGTCAAAGAAGATAATGCCTGTGTTTTCCTCCAGGATTTTGATGGTTTCCTGTTTCACACTTAGGTCTTTCATCCATTTTATATTTGTGTATAGTCTAAGAAAGTGGTCCAGTTTCATTCTTTTGCATGTCACTGTCCAGTTTACCCAACATAATTTGTTGAAGACACTGTCTTTTTCCTATTGGATATTCTGTCCTGCTTGTTGAAGATCACCTGACCACATAGTTGTGGGATCATTTCTGGGTTTTCTCTTCTAGTCCATTGATCATTGTGTCTATTTTTGTGCCAATACCATACTCTCTTGATCGCTACAACTTTGTAATATAATTTGAAGTCTACAAAAGTGACACCTCCAGCTTTGCTTTTCTTTTTCAAGAAAAAATCTTTTTCTTTGACTATTTGGGGCCTTTTGTGGTTCCATACAAATTTTAGGATTATTTGTTCTAGCTCTGTGAAAACTGCTATTGGTATTTTGATGGGGATTATCTTAAATGTGTAGATTGCATTGGGTAGTAAAGACATTTTAACAATACTGGTTCTTTCAATCCATGAGCATGCCAGGTTTTTACATTTCTTTGTGTCATCTTCAATTTATTTCATAAGTGTTCTATGGTTTTCAGAGTACATATCTTTTACCTCTTTGGTTAGTTTTATTCCTAGATGTCTTAGGGTTTTTGGTGCAACCACAGTGTTTGATGAAAGCACAGCCTGCCTTCATCCTTGCTTTGTCAATAGGATGTGAGCTTGATAGTGGAGGTCCTGTTCTTTTCTGCATCTGTGTGCAGTACACTGTACCAAACACATCGTAGGAGTATAAGTGAGTGTTAATGTTTGATTACAGTATTTTGAATGGACTTCGTATGCTATAAATAAATGACTTAAACCTATTAACTGATAGGATGAGGAAGGCTCTGTAACAAGGAGGACTCCATGGGAGAAGAATTATAAGACTAAAGAAAGTATAAACACTTTGGTTATAAAGTATAAATTACCTATATTCTATACCAATGAAGTCCTAGGTATACATATTTTAAGCTATTCGGATAACATTTTGCACAGTTAGTACTAAAATTCAATTATAAAAACTTTTCAGAAGACTTTATTGTTATATTTTGGTAACAAAACTCTTCTGGTGTAAATAGTGATGGTGGGCCTGAATCTCTAATACTGAAACTAAGTATTAAAAATCTTCACATGATTGGAATGCCTGTGGAATACAATGGAACGTTCTAGACAGTTATATTTCTTTATTGAACAGTAATTTTCATAATAATCCCCTTTATTTTTTCAGTACTCTATTAACTAAGTTCCTTTAATATTGACAAGAAGATTATGTAATAGATATAATTCTTATTTTTCACAGATGTTTCCCATAAGGGTTATATCTATTCCATAGCTAGAAGTTGTATGAATGGTCTCATTAGTTACAGTTTGTTTTTGTTTCTACTATGTAGAATATCTTTATAAAATGAGAAAATTGTAACAATAGAGAGCTGGAAAATAACTTTAAATTTTTTTCTACTCTTGTATTAAGCTTATTGCCTGCTTTATGAAACATAAATCTTGCCATTTGAAATAAATAAGTCCTATGTCCTTCACAAATACCCAAATTCATGAATACCAGTATGAAACAAAGAGTTTATGAGCAATGAATCTTGGACCACTGAAAAAATAAAAGTTAAAAAAATGTTATTACTGTTAACATGTAATGGATTTATTATTTATTGGTGAACTAAATAAAGATTTTAAAAATTTAAAAAAAGAAACAGAGTTTTAAAATCATTTTTTGAGACTGCCTAAATAGTCAGCAATGCATGTCTGAATGACAGAAATGCCTATTGGGAAGCAGATGTAGACAGCAGCTTTATCCTATACCATCCACTTAATACTGATTCAAATTTGTGATACCAAAATTACAGCTACACGTGGATCCTTGTGGTAGTTTTTGAGTGGCCCAAAGTGTAAAGAGTAAATTTATAAAAGTCAATCCAGTAAAGATATATAGCCCTTTTTTTGACATTTAAAGGCTTTTTAATGCTCTAGGATCTTGACTGTGAGTCTGATTTCTAGTTTATGAAGGTATAATAGTTCAAACCAAAGTTATACAGAGTGAAATTCATAAATTGGTAAGCAGATAGTTAGGGATTCAAGAGCAAGATCTTTCTCTCTCTTTTAATAAACCCATTATACCAGTTTCTTTTCTAGATTACTATCTTTCTGTCCTAAATTCAAAGTACAACAAATGAAAATTTCTCAGTATTTCTACCTCATTTCCTTTAGCGTTCCAATAGAGTTCCCTAGAGTAAGATATTGAAGACTGAGACTAGTCTGGCTAAGAGAATCTTATTTATCTAAATATGCAGTTCTCCACATATCAAGAAAGTACATAAAGCTTAAAAAAAAGAAATTGCATTTCTCAGCTGTTAAAATTTAACAATCTTCAAAAGATTTTATTTATTTGAGAGAAAGAGAGCATGAGCATGACAAGGGCCATGGGTAGAGGGACAAGCAGACTCCCTGCTGAGCAAAGAGCCCTATATGGGGCTCCATCCCAGGACCCTGAGATCATGACCTGAGCTGAAGGCAGATGCTTAACTGACTGAGCCACCCAGATGCCCCTAGACAATTTCTATAGCATCACCAGTGTTTTTACCATTGCTTTCCTCTAGTCTCTTGTTCATATTGCAAACATGGTACATTTTGGAAATGTGAACATAGTCATATCACACCCTTACTTAAAATAACAGGATGCCTTTCGTTGGGCTTTCTTAGGAAAAAGACACAAATGCCTCCTAAGAGGATCTGTTCTGTGGTCTGGCCCTACTTACCTCTCTGACTTAATCTCCCAAGGAGCAATGAAATCTCTAAACAGTCACTTCTTTAGCCTTCTTCTCATTTCTCCAAATTACTGTATTACTTTTGCCCTGGAGCTTTTGTTCAGCCTTTCTTCTCTACACCTCTTTCCTACTGTCCTTTGTGTAGATATCATCTTTCTTTTTTTTCCTTCTGAGCATATTCTCCATTTCCTCAGGAAAATTTTGCCTACTTTGCCTAAATAGGTCAAAGCCCCTATTAGAATTTTTTTCACAGCCATACATTTCTTTTTTATAGCCTTTATCACAACTGTAAGTTTATTTTCTTTGTGTAATTATTGATTTGTTCATGTTCTGCAAAGGGTAGTAAGTTTTGTATTAATACTCTCTCTTTTACTGACATTATATGCCAGCATCTAGCAGTGTGTCAAGGACAAAGTAGATACTTAATAAACTTTGGCTGTTATAAGATCTACAGAAACTAAGAATGTATATACTTCATATTATATAATTCAGTAATGACTAGAAAAGATAAATGAATATGAAGTCATATGGCTGAATTGGTAATTAGTAAAGAAAATTGAAAAATTGGAAGTCTTTCCACGTGTGGTTTGAGCTCTTCTTAACTGATAGGAAATTGATAGGTAAGGAAATGTTGAAAAGATGGTTACATGCCAGGAATCACAAAATGTAATTTAATTTTGTCACTTTGTAATTAATAGATTTTTGTCTAAGATCTTGTTTGATATATAACCTTAAGGATACTGTCTTTATCAGTCTGGGCTGCTATAACAAGTGGTGCCTTAAACATGAAATATTTTTTCTCACAGTTCTGGAGGCTGGAGTTCAAGATCAAGGCACCATCAGATCAGGTGTCTAGTGAGATTTTTTTTCTCGTTTGCAAATGGCCTTCTCATTGTATCCTCATGTAGTAGGAAGGGGGAGAGAGAGAGAGAGAGAGAGAGATCGAGATCATATCTCTCATGTCCCTTCATATAGAGGCACTAATGCCATTTGTAAGGCCTCTACCCTTAGGGTCTAATTACCTTCCAGAAGTCCTACCTCCAAAACCAATACACTGGGAACTTAGGCTTCAACATATGAATTTTGGAAGGATACAGGCATTCAGTACACAGCAGATATAGTATGTTTGTTATGGAAAACAACATTTGTTATGTTTATTAGAAAAAAATGCTGATTGTTTATGTAGAGTTATAAGCCATATCAGTCATAAGAGGATGATTTTTCCATCTATGTTAGTGATAATTAATTTAGTGAACATAATTGATCTACCTCTCATTAACTGGTGAAAAAGGATGGTGAAGTTCCTAAATTTATTAAAATGAAGAAATTACTAGAGGAATATTTAATCCTTATAAGATAGATTTGTAAATAGAGTCAATTTTAAAATAGACCACACATCCTAAATAGTGTCAAAATGGTGATATGTAATAAAAAGTCTGTTAGATACTTGTATGGATTTCTGGTTTAATCAAAGTTAAATTAGATTCTTTATTTCAGTGTCTCAGAATCTTTAATATAATAATCTTCACTGTGAATCTTAAGGTAGGGATAGTACAAACTGTATTTAATACATTCATTTGGAAGCATAACTCTTTTTTTATAAGAAGCTCCCAAAGAATATACAGGGGAAAGCTGATAGTTGGAATACTTTCCATTTCTGTAATGCTACATTTTATGTCTTAGATGTATACTACAATGTATATGTCTAGACAAGGGAAAAGAAAAGACATAAACTGTTTTAAAAATAAAGTGGGGATATCAGGTTTAAATAATTGGGGAAAGTCATTCAGATATAGAACTAAGGTGGAAAATGGCACACTCAGCACTTTGGAATCCCCCAACTCAACTCTGAATTTGAGATGTTATTCCTTCATGTAAAGTATACACATATGCATATAAATTAACCCCAACATTTGTTGGTTAAATATGCTAATGATGTTTTCATGACTGTGTGTGTAATCCAAATATTTACTTCACTGCACAGTTGCACACTGACTGGCTAGTTTCAATAGACAATTTAAAATTTAAATTCTAAAGTAGTTAAGTAGAAATTTCTTTTCATACCCCCCTAACTTAAGCATCAAATTATATTAATTATTTAAGATATCTTGTCAAGAAATGTGGCCAGCTTTAATTCATATCACCAAATAAATTTGAAAGAACACGTTCATTATATTCTCACATTATGTTCTTGTCATTGCTATTGGTATGAATGTTCTGACCTTTGAAAATGATGAACAATTTAGAAATTAACATTAAAAAAGCAGTATTAAACTGTGAGGACACTGAAGAGTTGTTTTGGTATTATTGACTTTTGGAATTTGCTATTAGTTGTTACCAATTTCATATTGGCTTTCTCTTGATAAAAATAAATGAATAAACACTAAAGTAGCTGTAAGGCAGACATATGAGACTTTTAGTAGAAATTCGAATATGGAGTCCTAAGACTCTTTCTCATTCCAGCACCACGGTATAATAGCAAGCTAGGTTCTGAACTGTGAATTACAGAATTTAGTCAGATATTAAAGGTCAGGATTTTTATCCATCACATTCTGTTGCCTCTAATTTCTATTTACCAAATGTCTACATGCAGAAGGTAAATGCTCAAGTTACCTTCTGAGTAATTAGCATTTTTATTTAAGGTTTTATAGTATACTATACTTTTGGTATGTAAATATATAAAGAACTAACAAATAATGCTTGGGGTGTCTGAGTGGCTCAGTTGTTAAGCATCTGCCTTTGGCTCAGGTCATGATCCCTGGATCCTGGGATGGAGCCCTGCATCAGGCTCCCTACTTGAAGGAAAGCCTGTTTCTCCCTCTCCCTCTGCCCCTGCTTGTGTTCCTTCTCTCGCTGTGTCTCTCTGTCAAATAAATAAATAAAATATTTTTTAAAATACGTGTATTTAAATATAGGCTATTTAAATATGATGACATCACAGAAGAGATGTTATATGTGAATTTCAAAGAAGAATGTAAAACAGCTTATTTTAGTTGGGTCTTAATACATGAGTAGGTCTTCACGGGAGGGAAAAATGGGGAGTCATAGTGGTAGGGAATTGGGGAACCCTAGGATTGCCAGATTGGACAAGTAAGAAAATAGGATGACTTTGGGAGTCCTTTATTTTATTTTGCATTCCAGATTCAATGGAAATAGTATACCTATATGATTGATTGATATTAACTTACATATATAGGGATAATATTGTGTCAATACAGTATTGAACTTACAATGGTATGGAATGCCAAGCTGCTACATAGAGTGAATGGGAGTCAATGAAGCTCAAAGTATGTGAATTTAAAAAATGGTGTGGAGCAACCATTTATGGAGAATGACAATGATTACTGACTAGTACCAATACATAAATAGAAAAGAAAAAAATAGGGGTGCCTGGGTGGCTCAGTTAAGCATCTGCCTTCTGCTCAGGTAATGATCTCGAAGTCCTGGAATCTAGCTCTGAGTAGTCATGCTCCCTGCTCAGTGGGGAGTCTGCTTTTCCCTCTGCCCCTTACTCCACTCATGCTCTCTCTCTCTCTCTCTCAAATAAATAAAATAATTTTTAAAAAAGAAAAAATAATCATATCAGCACATAAATAACATTTTGTTGTTACATATTTTATATGAATATATAGATCTAGTGATATATGCACATATAGCTATATATAATATTTAAATATTTGTGTACTATTCTTTCACTTACTATTACAGAAAATAATTTCATTTAAAATAATATGAAAATACTATTTTCAATGGCTACATAATATTGTTTGTATTGATAATTACTGAAACAATTCCCAATTATTTAAGACTTAGAATGTTTTTCAACTGTGCACTGTTAAAATAACACTACAGTAAAATAATCCTTTAACATAGAATTATTGTTTACATTTTTGACATTTTTAGAATGAATTCCAAAAAGCATAATTAATAATTAAAGCATATGCATCTTTTAGTTCTCCGGATTTGTTTTGACAAATTGCTTTCTAGAAAAGTTTTATAAATTAACTTCTGGTAGTATTTGCTTCAGTGTAAATTGACAAATATACAATGGCTTTAAAAATTACTAACTATTCTAGGAGCACCTGGGTGGCTTTGTTGGTTAAGCATCTGACTTCAGCTCAGGTTATGATCACAGGGTCCTGGAATGGAGTTCTTATGGTTCTCCCTCTCCTTCTGCCCCTTCCCCTCTACTATCCTCCCCCCAAAGCATGCTCATTCACTCTCAAACTATTCTTGAAATTTGAAATCTCTTGAAAGTTGAAATCCCTAACTATTTTTGAAATTTGCATTTCTTTGTTTAGTAGGAAATTTTTTTAGGAAGAGGAAACGTAGGTGTTCCTAATTCTATGAGTTATCTGCTTATGTCTTTCTCCAGTTTTCTTTTAGGCTATTAGATTTTATTTTCTTAATAACTTAGAACAACTTTTTTTTTTACTCATGGTCATATCTTTTAAAATATATTTCTAATTTTATTTGATTTTTGTGATAAGGAGTATGACACATAGTAACTTGAAAGCAAATGTGTCACTATTCTGCTATTTCCTCATTGCTTGTTTGCATAGAATAATTTTCTCTAGCCAAAAGTAGATAGATATTCATTAAAATTTCTAGTGTTTTATTTCATCTTTTTCTTTCTTTCTTTTTTAAAAACTACAAATCCTTTAAAATTTGTTTTGATGCAAAATCTGAGGTAAGGATGTAATATTCTAATAATTTAGGATAGCCAAACTTTCTACCTCAATTTATTGATTGACAGGATTATCCCAAGTATAAATTTGCAGTGAATTATTTTGTAATATATCAAGTTGATAGAGATATAAACATTGATATATAATCTGTTTTGGCACCATCTGTTGTCTTACTTTCATCTTACTGTTCACTCTTAAACCAGTTTCACACTTAATGAGGCTGTTTAATTTGTATAGTGTCAGGACCACTACCCTCAACCTCTTTCCTTAAAACCATTATGCTTAAATGTCCAAAATAGTTTCACTGATGATTTTTTTTTTTCAGGACAACCTTTAGAATAGTTTTGTCAAATCCTTTTGTCAAGGGAATTTTATTAAGATGATATCAGGACTATAAATTAATATGGTAAGAACAAAGAATTTTGAAACAATATTCTCTTCAAGAAACATAATTCTAACACTAACATTTATTGGATGTTACTATATACCATTATTCTAAGGCATATCCACTTAGTAACTCATTTAAAACCAAATGTACTCATTTCTTTGGTGATTTGATTGAATTCCAAGGGTTTGAATGTACTTTTCTATGAGAACATCCACATTTGCTTTTCCAGTTAGGAGCACCCTCCTAAACTCTATAAAATATGTATCACCTTCCTACTCAACACCTCTTCTTGGAGTTTAAAGGCATTTCAAACATGACATATCCAAAACTGGACTTCACTACTGCCTTCTCTTTTTCAGTTAATGGCTTCATTTAAAAGTCTTGCAGTCTTAACAGAGTCTTCTCTTCATTCCATATTGTACATATAATGTATCATGTGCTTTTTTATAATATCTCCTAAAATACATCCATCAATATCTCTACTTTTAAATATATCCAAAATCTAAATATTCTGGATTTTTTTTTACTGAATGTATTGCTCAGTACACTCAGTGCTGTCACATTGGTCCAACCCATCTCATACCTGAATTGCTATAGTAGCCTCCTTAGGGGTCTCATCACTCTGATCATTTCTCCACTAGGACATCTTTCCAATAGAGTAGGTTATTTTTTTAAATTTTATTTTATTTTTTAGTGTTCCAGGATTCATTGTTTATGCACCACGCCCTCTGCTCCATGCAATACGAGCACTCCCCCTCAGTACCCGCCACCTGGAAGTAGGATTTTTTTAATAGATAGCTCAGGTGATGCCGCTTCTGAGGGTAAAACCTCCCATGGCCCCTATCTGCTCACAGTAAAGCCACAATCATTACAGTGGCCTAAAATTCTCTAGCATTCCAATTTACTTATTTAGTTTTCCTATGTTTTATCTTCTGTTTGCCTCTTGAGAATGTATGATCCCCAAAGGTGAGGATCTTTGTCCGTTTTGTTCATGGGATATCAAAGCACCCAGTATGTATATTTTTGGCAGAAGATAGTTACTCAGTATTTTTCATTAGTGTATAAAATGGTAATGCAATTCAAATAAGTTATATACTATTATTGTTTCTACTTTTCATATGAGAAAAACAAGTCAGAGCAAAATAAATACTCCCAAGATACTTAGAGTCAATTGTCAGGGACACAGGTGCTGCTACTGGAATCTGAATTCTTAATCTCTAAATTGCATATTGTAACCAGCCACTGTTATTTTTTTTCAGTTAGATTAGGATTAGTATTGCACTACCTCCCCCCTTTGAAATTAGGCATAACATATGTCTTACTTCGGCCAATGAAATGTAAGCAGAAGTGGTGCAGAACTCTGTTGAAAATTTTCCATCTTTCTTTCCTCTCGCCACAGTACAAAGCATATCAATACTTGGGTCCCTGAATGAGAACCATAGGAACAGAGTCCCCTTCCAATTGACCAAAGATATGAAACATAAGTTAGAAATAAACCAAGTTATTTAGGAGAATTATTTGTTCCTACAACATAACCTACCCTATCCAGAATAATACAAGCATTTTATAATTTTTTTCTTATAGGTTCATATAATGATATTACTAAGCAATGGTTGAATGTGTATATGAGTGAAGAGTATATTTAGTGTGTTTTCATCATGGTATACTTTTGGTTTTAGGATATTTGATTGAAAAAAATTTTTTTAATATTACAGGTACTGTGTTTCAAGCACATCTGATGTGCTTAATTTTTATATTAATTTGATTTTTATATTAATCTAGAATACAGCCACTTTTTTAAGATGAATTCTGTCTAAAAGGTTTTCCTTCAATTCTCTACCATTTCCTTATATACAATTCTCCCACCTGCAAATAATGTTAATTTTTGTCTCATTTCCAAGAGTTGTATCTCTTATTTCTGTCTCATGCTTTATTCCTTTGGACAGAACTTCCAGACAATGTTAAAAAATAATGATGTCTTTGTCTTGTTCCTGATTTTAATGGGAATGACTATAGTATTTCACCATTAAGTATGATGTTGGCTTTTGGTTTAAAAAAACTCTTTATCATATCAGTAAAGTAACCTTCTATTCTGATGTTCTCCATGTTACTTTTCTTTTTACCCAGAAGTAATAATTTAATGCCTTTAAATGCATTTTTGGTGATATTGTTATTTATTGAAATGACCATTGTTCTCTATATTAATCACTAGGGTTAATATTAATATATTAATTTATCCCCAAGTGAGATGATATTTTTGATATGCTATCCTAAATGGCCCATTTTCAGTAATTTTTTTTTCCTGAAGCTTTTCTACCACTAAGATAAGGCTTATAACCATAGTGAAGAATATGAATACTGCCTCTGGAGGGAAAAAAATATATTGACAGTTGCTTACAGACCAGAAGGGGAAATGGAGTCTCTTCTGTTGCAAAGATGGATTTCTGGAAAGAGAGAGAGAAGGATAGATAGTACCCAGAGGACTGGAGCACACATACCCCAAAATATGAAATCCCTACTGTCTCATATGTACAGATGTCCCAAGATACAGGGGATAAAAATATTTTCTAATTTTCCAAAGTATAATATGATCTTAGAATAAAGAAAACTATTTTCCCCCCCTAGGTAAAAGCAGAAGTTTAAACTTCTGATTGGTGACTATTTAATACTTATAGTAAAGGAGCTAGGAATTTTTAGAGATTTTTGACATTTATCATTTGGCTGATTGTTTAGTGAAGTAATCACAACTCTTTGGTTGCCAGTAACAGAAATTCAACTTAAAGTAAATTAATGAAATAGTGAGATTGATGGTTACAGAGATTGCATGGGTGCAGAGTCAGTTAAGCTACTGACTCTTGTTTTGGGCTTAGGTAGATAAGGATCTCAGGGTCATGAGTTTGATCCCCACCTTGAGCTTGACGTAGGCTCCCATTCAATGTTGGGTCTGCTTAAGGTTCCTTTCTTCGTTTGCCCCTCTCCATGTTCTCACTCTTGTACTCTCTAAAATAAATAAATAAATCTAAAAAAAAAGGAAACAAACAAAAATTATGGTATGAGGTGATCTGAGAATTTTTCATTTGATTTGAAAAGGACACATGGAATCTTATGTGCTAATTTTAACTCTGTTTCAATATCTGTGGTATCACAAACATTCCAGGCACAAGGGAAACACCCACAGAGTTATGGCATATCTTTATTTCTCATCTACCTGAGAACAAAAACTATTTGAACAGCCACACTGTCAAGAAACCATAAAAAAGAAGGTGGTTCATGGAGATGGGCAAAAAATTTAGTAGTATTTCTGTTAATAAAGAAATTAAGCAGTCTAAGTAGTATTAAGTAGTATTTAAAATTAAGTATTCTATTATAAAAATTAGGGAGATGAATATAATAGTATATAAACATTTGAAGAAATTAATGTGTTTACAAAGGAAAAGCTTAGATGAAATAAGATTTCAAGTTGACAAAAGATGTATTTATTGGATGAATTTTTTATCCATCCCCATATTATCTTTGCCTACCATTTTATTCTAGGCTTTGGTGTAGAATCCAGATTTGCGCAGGTGCAAACTAATATACCTCATCTCAGCTGAACTATATACCTTTCACTTTCTGCTTCCAGGCTTCCATTCAGCCCTTTTGATGTTTTTGCAAACAAATAATGAAGTAGTTATGTGTCAACCCTTGACTGATAGGAAATAGAATCTAGTGAATTAACTACCTGCCTCTTATCCTTAGGCAGACAATTTTGAATTGCATTTTACATGAATCCTCAAAGACTTTTAATAGGATCGAATCCCAGTTGCCTACAATAGAATTGGCTTGTGCCTTTTGGATTATCTTTTTCCCTTCCTGATGCACATCTCCTGATCTCCCACTCTTGTTTTCTGGGATCACTTCCCAAAATAAACTACCTGTACAACAATGCCCTTTTCTGACACTGCTTTTAAGGAAAATTTAGAGTACGACAATGGGATAAGGATGATATACAAGTTTGATTGGTACAAATGAATTCAGGGAGTCAGAGAGCCAGAACAGATGAAGTTTGCATGCTAAAGGGAAACAGTAATAAAAATGCTGGCTTTGTAAATTATGATCTGGTCAGTGAAGTGACAGTTTTACTATTTGGTGAATATAGTATGATGTGAGGAGATTACAGTGGAAAGAAAAACTTCTTTAGTTTCAACTTCATTAAGAGACACTATATGCGATGGTGCTCAGAGGCATGTGACCAAAATTCAACTACTTAACTTTTATTAGCCTTAGTGTTCTTATTCTATATAAAATGTAAGTAATGATAGCATCTACTTCATTTGATTGTTTTAGGACCAAATTGGGTAATAAGAAGTAATGATGATATCTACCTCATTGGTTGTTGTAGGACCAAATGAGGTGATGTCTCTAAATCAGTAATATACTTTGAAAATACAAAGGCCAATTTCCCCTCCCTAAATGGAGGGAGAAATACCTTACACTGTATTCTGATATATTAATATCTTTTCTGAAAAGAGATAGGGATTCTTCCTACCAAAGTACTCTCAGTAACTGTATATTAATTTTCAGAGGATCACCTATTGTCTAGCAATTTCTTAGGATACCCTTATGCTCTTACTACAACTGTTTTAGCTTCTATCAATACTATTACAAATTGTGTATCAATGTGACTTTATTTATATCTGTACTTCTAGTATCTAGCTAGTCCCTAACCTGAGAACTCAGTAAATATTTTTTGAATGTGTAAATAAACAATTTGCTAAACTATGAGAGTATAATAATTAGCATAAAGAATTGACAGCTATAATGGTATGTGAAATCTCCAGCAGATGTGGCCTCCCTGGTGGCACGAGTTTTATAGTAAAGAGAAAAATTAGTATAATTTTCCAGATCTGAAAATAAATTGACATCATTATGGATGTCTGCATCACAGGAGTAGACAACAGAATATCTTAAGTTTTACTAGAATGAACAAGTTTTTCCAATTTTAATACATTAGTATGTTAAAGAATAAACACCAAGTTTATATATTAATATACATATATTTCAAAAAGATAAAGAATTTTAACTCTGACACAAAGATCACAATTTGGAATTCTTTAATGCTCTGAAATAAAATGGAATGCAAAATCTCACAAAATAGTGCTTACCCAAAAATATAACATATGCAACTTTTTGCCAGCAATAGTAATCATATAATTCAGGAACACAAGGCAGCCTCCAGGACAGGTCTAGGAAGGTCAAACCACTGAGGCAGAACTAAATATTCCAAAGAACACTGTTGTCTTTCAACCCCTCTAAACAGTATAGTTTGTTCTTATTTTTAAGTCTCTCAGTATAACCCTATGTAAATGAGAATATATTAAGGTGGTAATGTCACCACTTAAGTTTAAAGCGGCAGATATTTTCCACTACAGTGAAGAATAAACTTACCATTAAGATCTCAATATCACTAATGCTTAATTTTGGGGAATTTATTACCTGAAGAATTACCACATGACTGTAGACAGGCAGATGTCTCAATTGACCAATGGTGGAACAGGAGGAAGTGATATAATATGTGATTGGTAAACCCAATGTCAAACTTTAACAAAACTCTAGAATGGGTTATACATAATAACCATTAAGAACAGAGGGTGTCAACATGAGTTCACTAGCAAGTTATGCCAAACTAATCAAACTTTTTAAACTACTGTGTGTTTTCATAAAGTGCTAAAATTTTAAAATGCTTTAATTTCATCAAAATATTTGACAACGGGAGGAGATTTTGGAGCTAAGAAGCATAGTAAGCTGAAACTGGAATGATGTGAGTGAACCATGTGAAGATCTGATTAAAAAAATGTCTTTGGGTGAGGAAATAGCAAAGGGCAATGGCCTTAGGTGGGAAATACTGATCATGTTCAAAGAGCAAGGAGGCCACTGTGAATGGTATGGTGTGAGCAAGGAAGAGAATAATAGGAGGGGATCAGAAATAAGAGGGGACAAATTGTATAGGGACATAACTATAGTAAAGAACCTGTTTTTTTATTTGCTTACAATAGTAAGCTGTCATAGAAGGAGTTTTATGTGATTAATAAGAATTATGATTATCTGGGGTGCCTGGGTGGCTCAGTGGGTTAAAGCCTTTGCTTTCAACTCAGGTCATGATCTCAGGGTCCTGGGATCGAGCCCCGCATCAGGCTCTCTGCTCAGCAGGGAGCCTGCTTCCCCCTCTCTCTCTGCCTGCCTCTCTGCCTACTTGTAATCTCTCTCTCTGTCAAATAAATAAATAAAATCTTTAAAAAAAGAATTATGATTATCATGATATGATCTATTTTAATCATTCTGATATCTATGTGGAGAATAGATTATTAGGGGCCAAGAATAGAATTGGGATTTAAGTTAGGAGGCTTTGCAAGGTTCCAGTTGAGACATGGTGCTTTGAATATGATGTCATGAAGGCAGAGGTAAGGGGTGGTAAGATTCAGACTCATTTTGAAGAGAAACCAATGGGCTTGCTCATGATTCCATGTAGAGCCAAGAACAGTGCCTAGGGCATAGTTAGTCCTTGACAGATATGTATGTGTATGGATATATTTAATATATATTAAATAATGAAAAAATTGTGATGGGGTGAAAGGAGACAAAGAGAAGTGGCAAACATAATTCTTAGGTTTAGGCCCAAGGTGAATCGGAGAAAATTAGGAAAGAAGCAGAGTTAGGGATTAGGAATTTTCTTTTAGATGTGGTAACTTTAGGATACTTGTTTTATACACATAATCATATTTTATGTCAAAGAATAGTTTAATAAGTAAGACCATATATTTAACATTTAGTGTCTACTAGAATGAGACACAGAAAAATAAACTTTCTCCCTGTTTTTGTCTTTATGTAGGTAGACATTTGTTGTTGTTGTTATTGTTGTTTTTCCTCGTGGGTCTAGAGGAGAAAGCCAACCTGATGGTCTCATATCATAGTAGAACTATTGATTGTCAAGCATCAGAGCTACAGAATAGAATGACCCTTGAAGTGTTCTGAAGGATATATTGTGTTTACAAAGGAGGCATTTATTCTCTCAAAATTTTTAATGCTTAGTTTATTTAAATATTTGATCTGAAAATATGTTATATTAAATTCCTATTATTAAAATTATCATAAATTTAGCATCTTTAAAAAAACTCAGATATATTATTTTATAGTTCTGGAGGTTAGAAATCCAAAATGAGTCTCATTGGGTTAAATCAGTGTCATCAGGGATGTTGTTCTTTTTGGAAGCTCTTAAAGAGACTCCATACTTTTGTCTTTTCAACCTTGATAGGCTGTAGGTACTCCTTGGGTCAAGACCCTCTCTCATCTTCAAATTCAGCAGTGGTGGCTGAGTCTTTCTCAAAATATAACACTGACTCTCCTGTCTCTCCTCCATATTGAGCTCACTTAAATAATCCAGGATAATTTCTGGATCTTAAAATCAGCTAATTAGCAAACATAATTCCATATGCAACTTTAATTCTCCTTTTGCTATGTAACATAACATATTCACTGATACTCAGGATGAGGGTGTGAACATCTTTGGGCAACCATTATTCTGCCTTTTACACATACTATAAGCTAAATTTATTTAAACGAAGTTTCTCAGGTAAATATTCTACAAGAAAAGGAAGCTGATGAGGCCAATGTTAGGGATAACCATTTCTCTATCGATTATTTCTGTGTATTTTATCACATTATGAAAAAATATGTAAAGAAAACCACATCATTTGCAGCATTTTAAGCATTTCCTGAGTCTGTATCACAACATAGCTAGGTATTAATTGCTGGGTGAAACTTTTGGCTCCATAGAAATGGATGTGTGTTCAGAATTTGCCTATCAATGGCACCCTACATGTCAGATTTGTTAGAAATGGTCTCTTAGTCTCTTAGCTGGCAACATAAGTTTCAATGGAATTTTCTAAAAAAAAAAAAACAGATGATAGATGATAGATAAATAGATGATAGATAGATATCTGTTCTTGGCAACTCCTCTTCTTCCCCTAATTTGTATATAAGTGACTTGATAACACTTTTGATGGAAGAGAGGCATAATTCTTTCTTCTGTGCCCACATGCAGATAGAAAGTTAAATGTATTCTATAGACTTATCTCAGACACTTCCAGACCACACTTAAGTGAATGTCTCTGAAATTCTAAGTAGCCATCAAATCTCAGCTTAGATATGCCTTGCTCAGGGAAGACTTCCCTGTGATGCTCACCTTAGATTAATTCCTTCAGTGACATTTCTTCATGGTACTTTGTAATTTTTCTTCATATTTGCCACAGTCGTAAGGAACTAATTGATTATTTCCTTGATAAGTTTGTGCTCGTTGAGTACAAATACTGTACCTTTCTCATTGGCTACCTTGCTTTATCACTAGATCTTTACATATGACTTCACTACTTGATGCCTAATAATTATTTGATGAGTACATGAAATCATCAGACTTGACGTAGATATATATTTTATAAATTATTTATCTCAAAGGATTAATAATAAAGTTAAACTTTAGCTATCCTGTGGGTACCTTATTCATTCTATTTTGAATGACTTTTTGGAAATTTGGTAAAATGTGCTTTAAAAAATATTCAAGCTAAAATTTTCATGGCCTTGTGCATTTGTGGGCCTAGAATAGCTACTTGTCTATATATTTAAAAGTACATCAGAAATTATGGAGAAAGATCTTGACCCTGCTGGCATATATATGTGTGGCTCACCTCAGTGTGGACCTTTAATTTAGGACATTATTCTTATTAAAACATCTAAACTGTCATAACTTAAACTCTAGACACAACAGTAATCAACATTTAATAAATGTTTATAACCGGCTATGTACTATTCTAAATGCTTTTCATACTCATTTAATCCTCACAACAATCTTGTAATATAGGTATTGTTTATTGCCTTCATTTTACATACGAGGCAACTGAGATACAAAGAAGATAAATATTTGAGGTTGTACAACCTCAAATCTGTTAGCCAGGATTCAAGGTAGCCAGGTTTCAAGCCAATGCTGATTTTGCTCCATAGTCCATGCTTTAAACCAGTATAATTTATTGACTGTGCAGTAATTGCTAAAGCTACGGAGAATATCTTTATTTCAGGTATTTTTTAAAGGGTGTAGTAAGATGCTCAACCACAAAATAGTTTTCCAAAGCTCAAAAATGGGAACTAATATTTATGTTAGTTCTGAAAAACAAATAGTCTGGACATTCCTCTAGAGCAATGATTCTCAAAATGTAGTCTCTGGACCAGCAGCATTAGCATTACATGGGAATGTGTTAGAAATGCAAATCCTCTACCACATCACAGACTTACTGAGTTAGAAACTATGGGGGTGGTGCCCCACAATCTGGGTTTTAACAAGCTTCCTACATAATCCTGAAGCATGTTGAAGTCCAGAAACCTCTGCTCTCTCTCTCTCTCTTTTTTTTTAAGATTTTTATTTATTTATTTGACAGAGAGATCACAAGTAGGCAGAGAGACAGGCAGAGGGAGAGGGGGAAGCAGGCTCCCCGCTGAGCAGAAGTGCCTGATGCAGGGCTCCATCCCAGGACCCTTAGATCATGACCTGAGCGGAAGGCAGAGACTTTAAACCACTGAGCTACCCAAGTGCCCCAAACCTCTGCTCTCTTGCATGAGTGGGAAAACTATGGGCTAAATCTGGTATGCAAGCATTTTTTTTTAATGTCATCCCATTAGCTAGGAATTGTTTTTATATTTTTAAAGATGAAAAAAGCAAATGAAGATAATACTTTATGACATAAGAAAATTAGATGAAATTCACACTGTCCATGAATAAAGGTTTTTTAGAACACGGTCATGCCCATGTATTTATGTATCATCTATGGTGCATTCACACTAAAATACTGAAGTTGAATCATTACAACAGACTCTATGGCATGTAAAGATTAAACCATTTGTTACTTGGCACTTTATTGATCCCTGATCTAATAGAACAGTGATAGTGAATTAAGAAGATGGGGCTATGATGAACCTACAGATGCAGAGACCCAATCCAGAGCTACTAAGAATTACCAAGGATAGAACCTAGGTATATGTATTACAACAAAAACAAACCAAATCATGAGGTGCATTTCAGATATACCCAAGATTGAAAACACCATTTCTAGATACACTGTGTCAGGTTTTCCCTCTCAAAAATACTGAGAAATAAGTGATATTTATTATTTTTTCCAAGTTACTGATGGGAAAACGGAAGTTCAGAGATGTTAAGAATCTTGCTGAGTCCCAGTTTGAGGCCTGGATTTGCACTCTGGGCTGAAAACAAAACCAATGTCTTTAATCCCTTCCTCTGTACTGCCGTTTTGTTTTGTTTTGTTTGTTTTTTTCCTGCTTAAGAGTATCTCCTCTGGGCCTCCACCAGTGCATTCCTTTACATATTCTTTCATACTCTTTTGATGTCCCTACTTTTCAGATTCTGGGTTCTCACTTTTTTAATAGTTTTCTACCGTGTTTGTATATTTCCTCCAGCTTATAAACTTGTGTTTAGCTTTCCAGCCTCCGATCACACTATTTTAGCTTTCAGCTCATTTTCATTTGTCTGTTGTTTCCTGTAGGTCTATTTGACCTTGTCTCTATGACAAGGTAAAACCCATTGCTCTAATTTTCAGCCTCTGAAAGCATATGAGCTGTCTTTTACAGGGCTCTGGATTTCTACATCATGGGTCATGCCCTCAGTGGATCTGTTAAACACCTAGAATACATCAAGAGAGCTATGTTTCCATTCAGAAAGAAGGTTATTTTCGACTTAAACCCCAATCAAAAGTAGAACCTATCTTGCTGCATAAATATAAAGCACCATTCAAACAGCACAGAATGCTATCTATGGAGAGACTGCATAGATCAGAGAGCAACGTGGCACCATGGCTCTCATTATTAGAGCAGCACTTTACAAAGTCTGCTGCTGGGTGACTAAGATCCCCTGAACTCAGGACTTGTATCAGAGATTTCTGGAACTCTCTAGTATATGAACTATCCTTTTCTTAGGCACATGGCTAGACTCCATTCCCCAGAATTCTTTAAGTGAGGTACAGCCATACACCATACATATTTCTGTACAATGAAATAAGAACAAAAGCAGTGTATTCAGCTTCCATTCCTGACCCTTAGAAATTCCTCTGCCTGATCCCTTGCTTTTCTCATTTGCTCTAAGTAGAGAAATCTAACGATTTAAAAGAGGGTAGAGACACAACATGGTAGGAGCTTTGGTCTCTAAATCTGTGCATGGAGTAAACCCCAACACAGACACACACACACACACACATGCACGCTACATGCATTGGATGCATTCTGCATGAACAGGAAATTTAGTTGTGTTAAGCCACCGAGATTTGGGCATTTATCTCTAATAACACCCAGTGTTATTTACTTTAATACAATACTTAAAGTCAGTTCTGAGTAATCACATTTGTTGAGGTGAAAATAATATGAAAATAGTCATCGAAGCCTAAAAAAGAGAAGGAATCAAGTGCAGATGACTTGGAAAGTGAGACAGCGCATTTCATGATACTTAATCTTTCAAACTATCCATTTTATAGATGTGGAAACTGATATATAGAGAGGTTAACAAACTTGTTTCAAGTTATATGGTTTCAGGTGGCAGAGCTGAGATTCAAACCTGGTCACTTGGCTCTAAAGTCTAATCTTAGCCACTACACAATACAAAAGGCTATTGATACTTTTATAATCTTCAGATCACCCCCTTAAACATTTCTTCCACAACTTTTAAGAGCCTTTTGCCATGATAAGATAGTTATTGTGCTCAGCAATTATAGATCTGATTCGTTTGGATACTTTATACTGATGCTATTATCCACCTTGTGCAGAGGATAAACACTGAAGTTTGACAGTTTAAGGTTCAAGGCTCTGCAACTGGTCTAGGGTATTCTTAGCAGTATCTTCAGCTTCCAAAGCCTGTGCTTTCATAAGCATGCTCTGCTATCTCAAACCTTTAGAAACTCTCTTCCTCCTGGCTGAGTGTCTACGGAGTTGCTTTGTGAGCAGAATGACATAACATTTGGGAAAGTGCTCTGTAAACTAGGAAACACTGTACAAACATAAAGTCTGGTTATTACCATTATTACTTAAGACAGAAAACAAACCATGACAGCCAAATTGCATGTACTTCCTTGTTATTCAGAAAGAGAGCTCAGAGGAAAAGGCTTGCCTGGGGAATTCACTGCCATCTGACTGTACGCTCTGTAGTTCATTCAGAAAACTGTGACTTGGCAGTTCCCTTCCTCGCTTCTGCTTCCCAGTAATTGGGTGATATTCAGTTAGATGCAGTACAGTAGGATCACCTCTGCCTCATGCACGCATGCCTCATTTCCTCACTCAATGTCTTCTTAGTTCCGTTATTTATTTTCTTTAATATTACAGAAGTACAGCAGGATGAGTCACTGCCTGCCGTTTCCAGTAGCACCCTCAAAGGCCTATGAAACAATAAGGTGATTTATGAGCCCCTTTCCACCCCAGTGCTATGCAATCATGGAAGCTCATTTTAACAGCATTGCTCTCCAGATCAAGAACAGTTTTCAGCAATCTGATCAGGGAAAGTGTTCTGGATCCTTTAATTGAGCTCCTGCAAAGAAACCATCCTAATACAAGGATACATGGATGGCTGGATGGCTGAGGAAAGATGGTAGAGACAAGTGGAGGAGGACAAGCAGATGCAGTCCACAGGAAGAGAGATCACAAACACAGAGCTCAGCTTATGTACTATTTTTTAAGAGAAGGAGAGAGGGTGAAGGGAAGGACAAAGGGAGAGAGAGAATCATAAGTAGGCTCCACGCACAGCTCAGAGCCTGACATGGGGCTCAATTTTACAACCCTGAGATCATGACCTGAGCCAAAATTAAGAGTCTGTTGTTTAACTGACTGAGCCACCCAGGTGCCCCTATATGTTACTTCTTAGAATAGGAATGCCATACATCTAAACCCATAGTGCTCAACTAGGGAGCATTTTGTCTCCTGAGGATCCCCTGGCAAAATCTGGAAACATTTTCTGCTTCTCACAACTGGGAGGAAGGATGCTATGTACATTTAATAGGTGGAGGTCAGATTTTTTTTTTTTAAGATTTTATTTATTTGACAGAAAACAAGCACAAGGAGGAGGAGCTGCAGAGGTAGAGGGAGAAGCAGGTTCCCCACTGAGCAGGGAACCCAATGCAGGGATCAACTCCAGGACCATGGGATCATGACCTGGGCTAAAGGCAGATGTTTCACCAGCAGAGCCACCCAGGTGCCCCACAGGCCGGAGATGATTTTAAGCATTCTATAACACACATGACAGTTCCCCCATCCCAACATAGGATTACCTACCTCAATTTCAGTCATGCTGAGGTTGAGAAACTCTATTCCAGATGAAGAGAAGGCACCTAGTCCCATTCAGAATTGGAGTTTGAGCTTTGGGACTATGATAGAGGAATAGAGCAGTATGGTTAGAATATCTCAACCGTTGGCAACACCATTATTTTCTTCTACACCTTAGTGATTGTTTTGAAAGTTAAATTATATCACTTTCTTTTTAAAACTTTTTCTAGTTTTATCAAGACATAATTGACATATAACATTAAGTTTAAGGTGTGCAATGTAATGATTTTATATATATATATATATAATTATATGATGATTAGTTAAAATCCATCACCTCACATAGTTACATTTTGTTTTCTTTCTGATGAGAACTTTAAAGATCTGTCTTCGCAGTTTCCAAATAAACAATACAGTGTCGTTAGCTACAGGCATACCTCAGAGATATTGCAGGTTCAGTTCCAGACAACTGTGATTGAGCAAATATTTGAATAAAGCAAGTCAAATGAATTTTTTGGTTTCCCAGTGCATATAAAAGTTACGTTTACATGTATTGCAGTCTATTAAGTATGTGATAACATTATGTCCAAAGTACAACATACATAACTTAAACTTTATTGCTAAAAAGTGCTAGCCATTATCTGAGCTCTTGGCAAGGCATAATGTTTTCGCTGGTGGATGATCTTCCTTCAGTGTTGATAGCTGTTAATTGATCAGCATGCTGGTTGCTAAAGTTTGGAGTGGCTGTGACAATTTCTTAAAATAAGACAACAGTGATCTTTGACTCATCAATTGACTCTTTCGTGAATGATTTCTCTGTATCATAATGTTGTTTGATAGCATTTTACTCACAGAACACCTTTTAAAATGGGCGTCAGTCCTCTTAAATCCTGTTGCCTTATCAACTAAGTTCGTGTAATAATCTATATCTTTTTTTTGTAATTTCAACAATCTTCATAGCATCTTCACTAGGAATAGATTTTATTTCAAGAAACCACTCTTTGCTCATCCATAAGAAGCAACTCCTCATCCATTAAAGTTTTGGCCATGAGATGCAGCAATTCAGTCCACTTTGAATTCTAGTCCCCTTGTTATTTCTACCACACATGCAATTACTTCCTCCACTGAAATCTTGAACCCTTCAAAAGTTGTTTGTGAGTTTTGGGGTCAACTTCTCCCAAATTCCTGTTCATGTTGATATTTTGACCTCTTCCCATGAAAATGATTGTTCTTAGTGGTATCTAGAATAGTGAATTCTTTCTAGAAGCTTTTAAATTTACTTCACCCAGATAGATCCATCAGAGGAATTACTATCTAGGGCAACTACAAACTTTTGAATTTATTTCTTAAATAATAAGATTTGAAAGTTAAAATTACTTCTTGATCCATTTTGGCTGCAGAATGGGTGTTGTAAGAGACACAAAAACAACATTAATATCTTTGTACATCTTTATCAGAGCTCTTGGGTGATGAGGTACGTTATAGAATGAGTAGCGATATTTTGAAAGGAATCTTTTCGTCTGAGCTGTAGGTCTCAACAGTGGGCTTAAAATATTCAATAAACTATGTTGTCAACATGTGTTGTCATTCGGGCTTTGTTGTCCCATTTATAAAACACAAGCAGAATAGATTTAGCATAACTCTCCAGGGCCCAAGGATTTTTTGAATAGTAAATGAGCACTGTCTTTGACTTAAAGTCACCAGGCACATTAGCCCCTAACAAGAGATTCAAGCCTGTCCTTTGAAGCTTTAAAGTCTGGCATTGACTTCTCTCTAGGTATGAAAGTCCCTGGAGGGCATCTTCCAGTAAAAGACTGTTTTGTCTGTGTTGAAAATCTGTTATTTAGTGTAGTCACTTTCACTAATTATCTTAGCTAGATCTTCTGGATAACTCATTGCAGCTTCTTCATCAGGACTTGCTGATTTATCTTAAACTTTTATGTCACAGGGATGGCTTCTTTACTTAAACCTAATGAACCAACTGGGACTCGCTTCAGACTTTCTTCTGAAGCTTTCTCACCTCTCTGAAAGACTTGCCTAATCTAGGGTTGCCACAAGTCTTCAATTTATAAATAATGCATTGTCTATGAAGCACAATAAAGTGATATATGCCTGTAGAATCATCATGCTATAGATATATGCACATAGAATCACCTACATCCCCAGAGCTTATGTATTGTATAATTGGAATTTTGTACCTTTTTGAGCACTTCACTTAATTCCCCCACCCCATCCCAAACCCCTGTCTCTGGCAACTACCAATCAGTTCTCTGTTTTTATACTTCAGGTTGTTTTAGATTCTGTTGGTGAGCTCATATGATATATGTCTTTCTCTGGTGACTTATTTCACTTAATATAATGCCCTCAAGGTCCATCCATGTTGCTGGAAATGGTAGGATTTCCTCCTTCTATGTGGTTGAATAGTATTTATATGTACCTATATAACATTTGCTTTATTAATTCATTGGTGGATACTCCATATCTTGGCTATTGAAAATAAAGCTGCAATTAACACAGGGTTGCAGATACCTCTTTAGGATTTATCACTTTCTTAAAGAGCAAGTTTGTGGACTGAGGAAGGGGTAATGACTTTTGTCATTTTAGACAGACCTGAATTCAAAAGCATGGTCAATCACTTACTAGCTCTGAGACCTTAGAGAATTTTGTAACTTCTCTATACCTAAATTTCTACACCTGTACAGTGGAAATAGCTAATAATAATTAACTTGCACAGTAGTGTTAATGTTTAATAAATTGTTGAAATTTCCTGTTAAAATTGAAGTTCCCTACTGTCAGAGCAGCAGTCTAATATGTAGGGCAGTGGGAGAGGAAGAATGCAACATTTTTTTTTTAGTGCTTTCAATGTATTGGTAACTTCACACATATCATTTTACCTAACAAACAGGGCTTGAATTAGAGTGGTTGCAGGGGCATGAAAGGAGAGGATGGACGCTACATCCCCTCCTCTGGAACAAGATCAATTGACTGAGGTTTTCCCAGTAGGGACCCTAATTATGCCTGTGGGATGAGGCATTTTCTTAGTGCAAAATAGATCTTACTTCTTAGCAAGACTGTTCACAGTGTCCTCCTTTGTATCTGTGACACTATCCTCCCTTTGCCTGCCTTCCCACTTTTTTGACTTTTTTGATCAGTCTCTTTGAAGAAACCATCTTAAGTGTTACTGTGTGCCTAGGCCTCTGTGCTAAATCATCTGAATCTCTGGTTCTTTGTTGCTCATTCTTAATTAATGCTGTCTATAAATTATCTCAACAGCCACTTATAGGAACAGTATATCCAGAATTGCATTTATAGCTCAAATATGTATTTTAAGTTTTACAAAGCATCAGCTTTACAAAGTGAGAAAGTCTTGCATAGTGGTTAACAAGTATAAACTTGAAGATATCCAGAATTGTAACATTTTGGCTCTGAAACTTAAAACATATTAAATGAAACAAAGTCATCTCTTTGAGCCTTCATCTTTAAAATAAAAAGATCAATACCTTCATCAAAGGATTTTGTGATGACTGATACATGAAGGGTCCATTAGAGTTTCTGATAGTAGGCCACATTATTCTTTATTCAACACAGGTATATTAAAGGTAATTCTGTCCAAATGTAAATTGCTTTTCCTGTATTCTGATTCTCCAAGGGAGAAATGCTCCCTTTGTCTTAAATTCTACATCCAAAAACCTATAAATTCTACCTCTAATTCTATTTTGAGTCTGACCTTTCATTTCCATTCTTACTGTTCTTGCCTTAGTTGAGGTCTTTATCATTTTTTACCTGGATTACTAAAATAGACTTAAAATGTATCTTTCTGCCTCTACTGTCCCCCCTTCTCTAAATTAACAGTGCAGTGATCTTTCTCACATGTAAACCTGATTATTTTCATTTTGAAACTCATTAATTTCAGTTCACTTTCCGAATAAAATTCAGACTTTTAGTCCATAAGATTTGTGGTCAGACTCTTGCTGTCCTCTCGCGCCCCGTTACTTACTACTCCACCTAGTGAGCTCCAGCCTCAGTATCCCACTCACCTTATAAATGACCATTCTTACAACACCTACTCCATCATCTCCAAAGACAATTAAATGCTTCTTCCTCTGTGCTACTACACCATCTCAGTCTCACCTCTGTTTTATCATCTATCAGATTATTCTAACTATTTTCTATGTGTCTGGCTGGATTAACTGAGTTCATGCCAAGAATTTAATATCCATTTGTTTGTCAAGTGAGTGATGAGTGAATAAATTAGTCTTCCAGTGTGAAAGTCAGCAGCTATTGGTTTCATGGCCCTTGGTATATAACTTACGCTAGTATATTATATTGCCTATTTTTTTCCCGCTATACTAGGTATGCTAAGGTAGAGTATTACTTACTTGTGTCTGTATTCTATTGGAGGGAAAAAAGGAGGAGAATAGATCATTTATACATACATATTCACACAAGTATACATAGGTACATACATACATGCATACCCATTCCCAGTGTATAGTCTTTGTAACTAGAACAGGCACTTTTTATTGGGTAGGTGAAATTATATTATGTATATGTAGCCTGTATACTCCATGCAGTTTCCTTCCTATTCTTACGAAATAAAATTCTTTATTTTTATGAAATTAAATTCTTAAAAAAAATACTGCTATACATGAAAGAAGTCATGCTTCCGGAGACTAGGCTTTCAGAGTTATGGTTTCCTTTATCACCAAGACTGGCCGAGTATAGCATGATGTGGAAGGGTTCAGCTTTTGTGGCTAGACAAGTCTGAATCTAAATCCTGCCACTTACTAACTTTGTGAACACATGTCGTTTAATCACTTCCAATGGTTTTATCAGTAAACTGAGAATATTACACTCACACATAAGACTTTATGAGAGTCAGTGTCAGAGTTTCTTGACATTGGCACTATTAAGGGTTTAGGCTGAGTAATTCCTTGCTGCGAAGGGGCTATCCTATTAATTGCAGGATGTTAAGCAGCATAATTGGCTTCTGCCCATTTGATGCCAGTATCACCTACCCTGCCCCAAGTACGGCAGCTAACAATACATGCAAATATTGTCAAATTTCTCTGGGAAAAGAGGAAACGGAACCACAGTAGTTGTGAAAAAACTTATATGTGATCATGTGTGTGATATGCCCAGAATATAGATGTTTCCTTAATGTCCTTTTCTTTCCCTTCCTTGATAGGGCTAATGAAATTCCATACCAAGTACTTACATTTCCTCAGAAAAAAAATATTTATGTCTACTAATGGCCACATCCCAGTGAATGTTTAACCTGAGATGTGTGGAATTATCAGCCCTGCCTTGCACTCTACAGCTTCACTTGGAAAACCTTAATTACATACAGTGCAAAGTGATAGTCTGAATTTTCCAGTGTCAAAGCGTGGGCTCTGTTAAGTGTTGCCTGTGAAGAAAGAAAAGATATACTTCTTTTAGTAGGAGAGGAAAGAGAAGGAAAAGAAAAGGAAACTACAAACCTGAAATAAATTGGAGGCTTTAGGTGTCATGGCAGTGTGAGTTGAGGGATGATCGATTCCCTTAGATTCTTAGTGGCACATTCTGTGCACGGAGCGCCGGCTGACGTCAATCGGATTAAGTGGCCTCAATGGGAGCACTGCATGCAAGATGAGTGAAACACAGGCCTCAAGATTTGTCACTGCCTCCAAACACAGCTTCCTACTTCATAGTGGAAGGGAGGGAATCTGGGAAGGAAGAATGAGAAAGACATGTTCTTGCCTAAGGAAAAGCTTTCTGGGTTTGTAGAATCGCTGCAATGCAAGTGAAGTTTAAAAGCACTTTTTACCTGTTTTTACACCCGCATTTGTTGAGTAGTATCTCCAGTCAAATGGATCAGGAGTATATAAGCTCCGATAGTTCTGTTCTAAGAAAAGATGAAAACCTTTTAAGAAAATACTACCTAAGACATGAAGTTAGAGAGAGCAGAGACTCAGAGTTTATGAATAAATTTGCCACTTCTCCTAAATTAATAATTTAAATGAACTAATTTATTCAAAGGGCTTAGAATAGTGTCTGACATAATTATTCTATGTGAGTATCAACTGCTTTTATCATCATTACTGCTGCTGCTACTGCTACTCTCACTTTTTGCCAAATACTATTTTTCAAGGGTCTTTTGAGGAAAGATTTCCCTAAATCTCCAGGGTGGTGAAGCACCACTTTTGTGTGGTTCCACAGATGTAAGTCATCTCATTCACAACTTATGCCATTCTATTGAAATTGTCTGCTTTACTGTTTTTCTTTATTGAAATAGCTTCTTGGGTTGCAGGATGTTATTCATTTTTGTAAATTTTAGCATTAGTAAATTTCTTGGTTCATACATATTTGTATAATTCAGTTATTAAAATTATTTTCTTAGTTAACAATCTTGATGTTTCTGGAATATTTCTGTCATAGAGAAAACATGTATTATAACTCACCAAAGTACAAAGGGTATAAGAAATTACTTTTCCCCAGGAATTATGGGCTTACTCCTCAGTGTCATTCATCTGAGTACAGTAGAGACTGTCGTTCTCAGGACAACTGACCAGAAACCCATATGTGGCCTTGTGCAGAAAAGAATTCACATCACTCAAAGGGAGGTTTAATTATTTTTTTAAGGTTTATTTTTTATTTGGAGGGGGATGCAAAGGGGGAGGAAGAAAGAGTCTTTAAAGATTTTATTTTATTTATTTTAACAGAGAGAGGACACAAGCAGGCAGAGAGGCAGGCAGAGGCAGAGAGAGGAGCAGGCTCCCTGCCGAGCAAAGAGCCCGATGCGGGACTCGATCCCAGGATGCTGGGATCATGACCTGAGCTGAAGGCAACTGCTTAACCAACTGAGCCACCCAGGCGTCCCATGGGAGGGAGAAAGAGTCTTAAGCAGACTCCATGTTGAAGGTGGAGTCTGACACAGCGCTTTATCTCAAGACCCTGAGATGTGACCTGAACTGAAACCAAAGATTAGACACTTAAATGACCATATCACTCAGGTGCCTTCAGAAGGTTTAACTTTTTTCAACTACTAAGAGTTAATTTCTAGGTCACTGGTATATTCTCTCTGGTTCAGTGTCTTTATTTGCCTGAGGGCTTTCACCGCCAGACTACCTAAGGATGTGATTTATGATAGGAGCTTTGAGACACATATTATTATTTCCAAACTCTGGGAGAACTGGTTACTGTCACCCAGATGTCTAAGAGAGGTTGAAGACTAAAAGTCACCCATATAGATTATATGTCATCAAGCCATAGTAAAAACTCCAGACATCAAAAGCTAGGGAGAACTTTCCTGGTTGGCACTACTGTGCATGTGTTATCACATGTCATGGGAAGGAGGAAGTAGTATTATCCATGACTCTACAAGAATAGGTCAACCATAAACTCATTGTTTGGATACCTCCGAGATTACCCTGTGAATCTCTTTCTTTGGCTGATTTTAACCTGTATCCTTTACCGATAATAAACCATGGGTATAATAGCTCTGCGAGTTCTTTCTGGTGAGTTATCAAAACTGAGGGTGGTTTTGGGAAACCCCCAAACTTGATGTTAGAAGTGAGGGTGGTCTTGTAGAGAATGTTTCTTCTAACCACACAACTGACTAAAACCACTGCATGATGACTAATGACCATGGTTTGGATCAGTTAATTGTGTTCTCATTATAAATCATTACTCTGTAACGAGGATCTTTGAGTCTGTCAGAGACTTCAGCAGTAAATTTCCTTTCCCTTGTTACCAGTCACAATTGAGTGATTATGGGGGAGGAGGTAAACTGAATATATTATAAGAGTATTAGAAATAGATTATACACGAGTTCCCCCCCCCCCTTTTTTTTTAACTTGAAAGGCTATAACCATTTCATCATGAGCTACCTATGGCGTGTGCTGTTCAGAGATAGCCACTTTTGCACATCACTTAGAACTATGCATACCTTAGATGGATTACTAGAGAATAGACATAATTTTCAGAGATGGGTCCAAGAACCAACTAAGCAAACTACACAGAGTAACTTCTCATGAGGAATACTACTGCCTTTTCTTTTCTTTTTCTTTCTTTCCCTTCCTTCCTTCCTTCTCACAAGTTTTATTTTCTGCCACTCTTCCTGTATCTTCTACTTTTCATCCTGGGACTACTAGTCAGGTATATCCTAGGGATATAACAACAAGTTTTTAAGTCATGAATCAGAAAAGGTCCATAATCCTCAATTGTAGGTGTACAAATATGTAACTTTCTTATTTATAACCTGAACAGCTTCTATTTTAATCACTCACACTGGTAGGCTGGAAAGGGATTTTAAATCACTCCCTCTTGGAATGTATCATGATTTCCGGGGGCACATGTGTAGTTTCAAGGTTTCATAGGAGGTGAGAAAAAATATATGTTTTTAGAGATACCTAGATACACAGGTAATCACTGAAATGTCCATATCCCTGGTTAGTTCAGTGGCCTCTGTGTGGCTCTGCTTCCATGTTGCTTTGGCTGAGCCCCACGACACTTTTTTTTGAGGGGGAGATGCCTGGGTGGCTCAGTAGATTAAAGCCTCAGCCTTAGGCTCAGGTCATGATCTTAGGGTCCTGGGATAGAGCCCCGTATCGGGCTCTCTGCTCAGGAGGGAGCCTGCTTCCCCATCTCTCTCTGCCTGACACTCTGCCTACTTGAGATCTCTCTCTCTCTCTCTCTCTGTCAAATAAATAAATAAAATCTTTTTAAAAAATGTCTTGTTTTTTGAAGATTTAATTTATTTGACAGAGATAGCAAGCGTATAGGGGGAGGGGTAGAGGGAGAAGTAGGTGCCCCACTGAGCAGGGAACCTGATGCAGGACTCAATCCCAGGACCCTGGGATCATGACCTGAGCTGAAGGTAAACACTTAACCAACCGAGCCACCCAGGCATCCCTGAGCCTCAAGACTCTTTGTGTGATCTCTTGAGAGATCTCTTCCACTGACCAGTTTCCTCTCACAGATATTACTACCTTCCAGGGAAGCCACTGAGAAGTTGATGTTGTTTTTCCCAGGCTCTTCCTCCCCATATCTTGGGTTGGAAGAGAACTTTTTATGCCTATTTTTGACTTAAGTCCTATTTATCACTTTTCATACCAGTCTTCTAAATTATGTAGAGGACTTCAGCTTTTAGAACAGAAAACCAGAAAAACTATGAAATTATTCTTTAGTTCTATTTTATTATATCTATCCTGTGAGGCAGTTTCCTTAATATTGGAAGAGGAAAGAAGGAAATTCAGGGAAGGTGAAAAGAGAAGATAATATATTCTAAAGTATCGCTGTAAAACCTTGAGCTCAGCCCACAGCATAACACACTTAGCATCATGACCAATTACCACATGGGCATACTACCGTATTACTGTTCACTGGCATGACCAATTACCATGTTTATATACACATACAGTGTCATATGCATGTATGTATATATATATATATATATATATATATATATGCCTGTGTGTTTATGTAACTTTGAGAGAAATACAAATTTTTAAGAAAATGCTTGACTCTACTAATTGTATGTACTCTAAAAAGTACATTCCTATATTCTGTTACTGTGATTGCCACCCACCAGATTGACTTCATGAGTACTGATGTATCACAAACTAGTGTGTAAAAAACACTAACTTGGTTATGTGACAATTCTTTTTTCACTGCTGAAACTGACTTTTGAGTAAAGTAGCTGAATTCTTTTCAACTTTCAGGTTAGAGAATCAGTGATCCATCAAACCATGCAATTGGAAGGCTTTTGTTGCAGAGGATTATACTAAAGAAATTCCAACACCTATTAAGTCCTATGATTCTAAGAGCACTGTTTGGAAAACTAAATTTAAGACCTTAATAATTTTTTATGTGATCCCAAATCTCTCACATCATCACTCTGGTACAAGTATTATTATCCTTATTAAACTGACAAAAGAAAAGAAAGGGAAGGACGGAGAGGAGAACGAAGGAAGGGGAAAAGGGAAATTCTGAGAGATTTAACATCTTTATGGTTACAAAGCTGTTAAGTCCAGATGTGAATCCAAATTCATATCCTCAAATTAACTTCACTCAGATTTTACTATTCCACTTTGCATTTTTAAGTACTTTTAAGGTCAGACTTATAAAGTACTTATTATAAGCCAGGTACCCTAAGACCATTGTATGTAGTAACTAGTTTAATCATCACTGTAACCCTATAAGTATTCTGACATTTTAAGAAAGAGAAAGCTAAAGCAAAATAGTTTAAGTAACTTGGTCAGTATTATACAAATTATAAAACATGGAGGTAGGATTCAACTGAGATATCTCACTCAAGAGACTCTTTAGTGCAGGGATATATGGGAAAGGCATGTTGCTCACTGATCCAAAATAATTAAAGAAATTAGTGTCAATTTGTTGCTATGAATGTAAACTATTACATTTTTACTTAAGTACTTATGTCATTCCTCATCAAAATATAGATAAAATTAATAACTATAGTATATGAATGACATGATTTCTATAAACAAAGTATATAATTCATAGCAATAATATGATTTTAATGTAATGTGGCTGTAAATTTTAATAAAATCTGTATGATTAAAAAGGTACATTTTGGGACACCAGGGTGGCTCAGTCGGTTGGGCTTCTGCTTTTGGCTTAGGTCAGGGTCCTGGAGTCCTGTTATCAAGTCCCGCATTGGGCTCCCTGCTCAGCAGGGAGTCTGCTTCTCTCTCTGCCTTGTGCTCTTTCTCTCTCTCTCTCGGACAAATAAATAAATAAAATATTTAAAAAAATAAGTACATTTTAAGTAAGATAAATAAAAAGTTGAATTTTTTAAATCAGAGAGGGAAAATAACAGGAGAACAATGTGCAATTATTACATAAGAGTCATGATGAAAGGCCTTGGCTTTGTCCACTTGAGACACAGGGAAATGATTTAGTGTTGGTGTTCCTAGAAGACTATGCAAAGAGGTACAAACTGACTTTGATTATTTATAGGATTTTCTTAAGTAAAATGCAGTTTTATTATAATGTAACATGGAAAAGAATTCCATTTCATAACAATATTTGGTTAACACCAAAAATCAATTACAGAATTGGCCCAGAGAATTTATAGTTCTATGACAATGTTAAGATTTACAGATTAGCATTTAAAGACAAAGATTTAAAGATTAAAAACCAATAAATGCTTGGTAATACACATTCAAAAGTAAATAGAAGTGAAAGTAGCATGTATCTATTAGCAAAGACCACTTTGGTTTAGCAGAACTGCGGTGAGAAATGGACCACATTATTTAGGTAACTGCATGGAGAGTTAAATCTCTAGCACAGGTACAATCCAGTACAACAGGTCTTGAAGTTTGTCCCCCCCCTTTTTTTTCTTTTTTGAAGTTACATTTGCCAGTGATACAGTATTTGCAGGTTTTGAAAAAAATACTAGTTTTTCAAGGAAGTAAATTATAGCAACAATTTATAATCCAAACTGGGAAAAATGAAAATAAAAGGGAATTATTAATAATTACCTTGGGATAATAGGCATAAAATGGAACCATCCCAGACAGTTTGAAAAGTAAAGTCATATGGAGGACATTTAGCCAGGATAGTTGCCAAAATGCACAAGTTATTTTTTGTGCCAGGTAGAAAATGCCCAATGCTCCAGTTTCCCTAAGTATCTTTTAATGCTTCTGAACCACTTCAGCCTGTACCTAACATCCCATGAGACCAACTGATGATTCAGCAAATGAAAGGACAATGACTATGGACCCTTTACAGCATGACTTCACTGGAGTCCTCATACCCACAGTAGGGTAACCATTTCCTGGTTTGTACTTAACATCATTAGTAATAGCACTCCTTTTTGATCACCAGAAATGTCCCAAATCAGATGATGAATTTTGTGAATACCCTAGCCATAGGGTAGGATTTTATGGCTACCATAGGTAGCCATAGGTAATGGATTTTATGATTACCCTATCCATGCTGAACAAATGTAACAATTTTGTTTGGAAGAAGAAAACAGAATATAAACTTTTTCTCAGTTCCCAAATTCTAAATAAGTATTAAGTACTCAAGTTCTGAAATATGGCACATAATAATAGCCTCTCAGTATGACTGGTGTCCTGTGGAGTGGGTCTTGCAGCTTTACTCTAGTACACAAAGTGATTTTCCTTGAAGCTGTGGACTCCTTTGAATGAGGGTGAGTCAGACAGTCGTTTGGGGCAGGAGAAGGGGATGTACGTTACTGCACTGAACTGATTCGATTTCCTGTGAATATTCTCTTCTCCATAAATAGCCTTTGGTTCCCAGTAATTATTTTAAGATACTTTCTATGTTGACACTGTATTGGCACTTAATATTATGTTTTTTTTTAAAAAACATAAAGATATTCTAATCTACCTCTATATACATATCTTATCAGTATAACCTTGATTGATGTTCTTTGGGAAGCTGGAAGTGATCAGAAAAGACCAAAATTTGCACATTCATAGACTCATTCAATAATTAAATATTTATGAGTACTTTTTTGTGTGTGCCAGGCATTGTCCTAAGTACTTACAACACATCAGAAAACAAAACAAAGTTACTGGGGAGATTTGGCACTTTTAAATAAGGTGGTCAAGGTAGTCCTCATTAAGGTGAGATTTGAGCAAACACATTAAGGAAGTGAGAGATCTAGCTTTATGAATACTTTAGAGAAGACAATTCCCAGAAGTTAGAATAAGCAGTACAGAAGTTCTGAGGGGAGTTTTGCTTAGCCATTCAGAAAGCATTGTGGAGGTGGGTATCGCTGAAGCTGGATAAGCAGGAGATGAGGCCAGGCAGCAAACAGGCCCAACATAATGCACAAATAGGCCATTGTAGCTATCTTTTGTTTCAATCCGACAAAAATGGGAGGCCATTGGATAGCTCTGTGCATATCTGTGACATTGCATGACTTACAGTTTATAAGGCATACTTTGGCTGTTGTGAGTTGAAAGTAGACTGTAGGGATACAGATCTGGAGCCTATTGCAAAAATCCAGGAGAGAGATGGTGGTGAATCAGAATAGGGCAGTTAAAGTAGGGGTGGTGAGATTCTCCCTATATTTTATAAGTACAGAAACAATAGATTTTTAAAATTTTTTATTATGTTCAATTAGCCAGCATATAGTACATCAGAACTTCTTGTTGTAGTATTTAGCGATTCATTAGTTGTGTATAATACCCAGTGCTCATCACATGTGCCCTTCTTAATACACCATCACTTAGTCACCCCATCACCCTACCTCCCTCCCTTCTGTAACCCTTAGTTTGTTTCCCAGAGTCTCTCATGGTTTATCCCCCTCTCTGATTTCTTTCCATTCAGTTTTACCTTCCTTCCCTTTTGGTCCTCTCTGCTGTTCCTTACATTCTACATATGAATAAAACCATATTATAATTGTATTTCTCTGCTTGACTGACTTCACTCAGCATAATGCCCTCTAGTTCCATCCATGTCGATGCAAATGGTGGGTATTTATCCTTTCTGATGGCTGAGTAATGTTCCATTCTACATATGTATCGCATCTTCTCTATCCAGTCTTCTGTTGAAGAGCATCTTGTTCGTTCCACAGTTTGGCTATTGTGGACATTGCTACTATGAAACAATATTTTTGAGAGGTCTGAAGGATGGTAGAAATGAAGCAGGGAAAATTCAGGGATGATCCCAATGCATGTGTTTCTTTATTTTACTGATGAGCTGGAAGGTGACTATTGCCATCATGTGATATAAACATGGTGTGTAGATAAAGAAGATTGGATGGGAAGTATCAGTTTTTTAAATTTAAGATATCTTTTGAGCATTAAAAAAATAAGTCATGTTGACATGTATGCAAGTCAGGAATCCAGACCTTATTTAGGTTTTAATGTGTAAAAAAACTGCATTGTATACCAGAGGATATAAAATTGTAGAGGGTACCATCTTTCTGATCCTGTGAGCTTTTTGGTTGATTTATTTCTCTCCTTCACAGCTGCATTTTTCAAAAGCACAGTTTATACTTATTTCCATCTCACTAAAGATCCCAATCCTCAAACCACTATAGACTTCTTCCTTTACTGGTTCTCTAAAACTAATAATCCTAAATTAATATGTAATATGCTTGTTGACACTCTCAAAGTTACTAGTTTTTTTTCTTGATTCCCTGTGATATGTGACAATATTGAACACATTTTCTTGGAAATTGCCTTCCCTTGATTCATGAGGAAGCTCATGCTCTGTTTCTCTTCCATTTCAATATTATTTTTCATTCTCTCTTAATAGGTAATGTTCTTCTGTTCGTACTTGAAATGTTTTCTTTTTTCCCAAATACTTTTATTTTTTCAGTGTTACAAGATTAATTGTTCATGCACCACACCCAGTGCTCCATGCAATACGTGCCCTCCTCAATACCCACCAACAGGCTCACCCAGCCTTCCACTTCTGCCCCTCCAAAACCCTGAGTCTGTTGCTTAGAGTCCACAGTCTCTCATGGTTCATCTCACCCTCTGATTTCCCCCATTCATGCTTTTTTTCCTTCTCACAATGCCTTCCATGTTTTTCCTTATGCTCCACACGTTAAGTGAGACCATAAGATAATTGACTCTCTCCACTTGACTTATTTCACTCTGCATAATGTTGTCCGTTCCCGTCCATGTTGTTTTTTTTCAAACATATAATGTATTATTTGCCCTAGGGTACATGTCTGTGAATCATCAGGCTTACACATTTCACAACACTTACCATAGCACATACCCTCCCCAATGTCCATAACCCAGCCACCTTATCCCTACCTCCCCTACCCCCCAGCCACCCTCAGTTTGTTTCGTGAGTTTAGGACTCTCTTATGGTTTGTATCCTTCCGGATCCCATCTTGTTTCATTTCCCTCCCCCACCCCCCATGACCCCCCGCCCGGCCTCTCAAATTCTTCATATAAAAGAGATCATATGACAATTGTCATTCTCTGACTGACTTATTTCGCCTAGCATAATACCCTCTAGTTCCATCCATGTTGTTGCAAATGGCAAGACTTCGTTTCTCTTGATGGCTGCATAGTATTCCATTGTGTGTGTGTGTGTGTGTGTGTGTGTGTATATATATATATATATATATATATATATATATATATATATCACATTTTCTTTATTCATTCAGCTGTTGATGGACTTCTAAGTTCTTTCCATAGTTTGGCTATTGTGGACATTGCTGCTATAAACATTTGGGTGCACGTGCCCCTTCAGATCACATTTGTATCTTTAGGGTAAATACCCAGTAGTGCAATTGCTGGGTCATAGGGTAGCTCTATTTTCAACTTTTTGAGGAACCTCCATACGGTTTTCCAGAGTGGCTGTACCAGCTTGCATTCCCACCAACACTGTAGGAAGGTTCTCCTTTCTCTGCGTCCTCACCAATAAGTGTTGTTTCCTGACTTGTTAATTTTAGCCTTTCTGACTGGTGTGAGGTGGTATCTCACTGTGGTTTTGATTTGTTTTTCTCTGATGCTGAGTGATGTTGAGGATTTTTCATGTGTCTGTTGGCCATTTGGATGTCCTCTTTGCAGAAATGTCTGTTCATATCTTCTGTCCATTTCTTGATTGGATTATTTGTTCTTTGGGTGTTGAATTTGAGAACTTCTTTATAGATTTTGGATACTAGCCCTTTATCTGATATGTCATTTGCGAATATCTTCTCCCATTCTGTCAGTTGTCTTTTGGATTTTTTGACTACTTCCTTTGCTGTGCAAAAGCTTTTGGTCTTAATGAAGTCCCAATAGTTCATTTTTGCCCTTGCTTCCCTTGCCTTTGGAGATGTTTCTAGGAAGAAGTTGCTGCGGCTGAGGTCAAAGAGGTTGCTGCCTGTGTTCTTCTCAAGGATTTTGATGGATTCCTGTCTCACATTGAGGTCTTTGATCCATTTTGAGTCTATTTTTGTGTGTGGTATAAGGAAAGGTGTAATGAAAGGTGTCCAGTTTCATTCTTCTCCATGTAGCTGTCCAGTTTTCCCAACACCATTTGTTGAAGAGCCTGTCTTTTTTCCATTGGATATTCTTTCCTGCCTTGTCAAAGATTAGTTGACCATAGAGTTGGGGGTCCATTTCTAGGCTCTCTATTCTGTTCCATTGATCTGTGTGTCTGCTTTTGTGCCAGTACCACACTGTCTTGATGATTACAGCTTTGTAATGAAGCTTGAAGTCTGGAATTATGATGCCGCCTACTTTGGTTTTCTTTTTCAACATTCCTCTGGCTATTCGTGGTCTTTTCTGGTTCCATATAAATTTTAGGATTATTTGTTCCATTTCTTTGAAATAAATTGATGGTATTTTGATAGGGGTTGCATTAAATGCGTAGATTGCTTTAGTTAGCATAGACATTTTCATACTATTTGTTCTTCCAATCCGTGAGGATGGAACATTTTTCCATTTCTTTGTGTCTTCCTCAATTTCTTTCATGAGCACTTTGTAATTTTCTGAGTACAGATTCTTTGCCTCTTTGGTTGGGTTTATTCCTAGGTATCTTATGGTTTTGGGTGCAACTGTAAATGGAATTAACTCCTTAATTTCTCTTTCTTCTGTCTTGCTGTTGGTATATAGAAATGCAAATGATTTCTGTGCATTAATTTTATATCCTTACACTTTACTGAATTCCTGTATGAATTCTAGCAGTCTTGGAGTGGAGGTTTTCCACATAAAGTATTATATCATCTGCTAATACATACTTGAAATGTTGTCTCAAGTCGCACCACTACCCTTCAGATTACTAAGTCAAAAGGCTCTATGAAATCTGCTTAACTTCCAGAGCTTCAGCGATATGCCAATGACACTGAACTATGTATCTCTAATTTGGACTTTTCTCTTTGTCTATAGACTCATTGAGACATCTGTTTGCTGGGTATCTTCAGTGGTGCATTCCATACATACTTCAAACTCAACATCATCTCAACTTTAATTCCTTTTGAACACAAATACACATACACATGCAGATATACACATAGTTTCCCTTCTCATTTATGACATATTCTTCCAAAACAGTCTCTCAAGACAGAAATCTTAAAGTTACCCCTCCTTTTCTACCCCATCTGATTAATCCTATCAATTTTAGGTTTTTAATATAATCCAAATTCTTCCCTTTTTATTTTCATTCACATCTCCAGATTTTCTGGGTGTTCTCTTAGTCCAGCCTCACATGCATACATAACATATATTTCTGGAATTGTTACTTACAGGGAAGATTATGCTAGCTAATATTCACATTATCATGTGAATATTAAACTGTGCTTACTTGCTTTTTCCATGAATTTCATTTATTCATTTTTATTGAAGTATATTTGACATACAGTGTCACGTTAGTATCAAGTATACAGCATAGTGATCCTGTATAAGTGTACATTGACTGTTATGATAGTGACAACTGTATACATTATGTTGTGCTCACCACAAGTGTACCTACCATCTGTCACCATACAACATTATTGCAATACCATAGGTTATATTCCCTTTGAGGTAACTTTGATCCCTGTGACTTAATTCATTCCATAACTAGAAGTCTGTATGTCCCACTCATCTTTGCTCATTTTGTCCAACCCCCTCCCTAGGCAGCCATCAGTTTGTTCTCTGTATTTGAGTCGGTTTTTGCTTTACATTTCCTTGATCATTTCCTTTGTTTTTTTATGTGTAAGTGAAATATGTTTTTACATGTAAGTAAAACTATAAGATTTATGTTATTTATCTGATTAATTTCACTTAGAATAATACCCTCTAGCTCCATAAATATTATAAATGGCAAGATCTCATTCTTTTTTATGGCTGAATAATATTCCATTTTGTGTGTTTATACACACTTATTTATCCATTCATCTATTTATAGATGAATGTTATTTCCATATCCTAGCTATTGTAACTAATGCAACAAATATATAAGTGCATATTTTTTTAATTAGTGCTTTCATTTCCTTTGGGTAAATACCCAGTAGTAGAATTACTGAATCATATAACATAATATATTTATTTTTTATTTTTTGAAGAACTTCCATACTGTTTCCCATGGTAGTTGCATCAATTTACATTCCCAATAGTACATGAAGGTTTCCTTTTTTCCCCATACTCACCAACACTTGTTATTTGTTGTCTTTTTAATACTGGCCATTCTGACCGATGTAAGATGATATTGTAACTTTGATTTTCATTTCTCACTGGGCCTATTTGCTAAGAAATATTCACACCTATTGCAGTTTTCATTCTAGACTTGCTCACATTGTCACAAAACATAGTAGAGGGGATGGACAGAGAACAAGGACCTTCTGTATCTCTAATCATGAAAGTAATTCTCTGTGAGGCACCTGGATGGCTCAGTGGGTTAAAGCCTATACCTTTGGCTCAGGTCATGATCTCAGGGTCCTGGGATGGAGCCCTCCATCAGGATCTCTGCTCAGCAGGGAGCCTGCTTCCCCCTCTCTCTGCCTGCCTCCCTGCCTACTTATGATCTCTCTCTCTCTCTCTGTCAATAAATAAATAAATAAATAGATAGATAGATAAATAAATAAATCCTTAAAAAAAGTAATTCTATATTACCAAAAAAGAACAACCTGAAAATTGTGAATGATCAAATTAGCTAATGATGGTTTGCAATACAGATATTAGAGGGTGCTTGAAAAGTGCTAACCTGCCAATTTCTGTAGCCAGGGGTTCCCCAGATAGATAGAGCCATTAAATATTCTGGATGAATGGAAATAGTAAAAGAAACCTGTTTTCCACTTCTTTTCGGAGGGTCCTGAGAGGTGAGAGCTTCACAGAATTTCCTGGACTCATCACGTAAGGTGGCAGGAAATTTGGGTGCCTACGTAAAGAAGACCTAAAGAGTTACAACAAGTTTCCTGACATTCTAGCCTCAATGGGAGAGCAATGAAATTTCCAATCAATCTGAAAGGGTTAAAGTGGTTAGCTAAATGGGTTTTAAGGTCAGGTTAGGGGATTCCACATCATAATTTCTGGAGCATGACTTCAAGTCTTTAGCACTTCCCAGGTGTGCATAAATAAGTCATTTAATGCTCTCTGAAGCATAGTTTGCTGACCTATAAAATGAAGAAAGGATGTATACCTTTTGGCATTGCCATGAATATTCATTGGGTAAAGTTAGTATTTGCAAATAGTTTATAACTATGCATGTGTGAAGTCTAATTTAGATTGATGACAAAGATACCACTTTGATCTCTTGTAAGAGATACACTGAAGATCTAGTTATGAATTAAAGAGAAAATGGAATTAATCCCTATTGAATGTATTTACACTACATAAAAGTAGGAATTTTGGAAGTATATATCTTTAATCAGCTTAATATCCCCAGTCAGTAGTAGAATTGTCACACTCATTTTATAGCTGAGGAAAAAAAGATACTAAGCTATTTACCCAAAGTCATAGAGCCCATAAGTGGTTAGGCCTATATTGAAATTGAAGTCTGATTTTTCAGACAAAGACAAATATTCCATGATCTCACTTACACCTGGAATCTGGAGGGGGAGAGAAGAGAGATCAGATTGGTGATATCCAGAGGCAGGGTGTGGGTGAAAGTGGCCAGAAGGTATAAACTTCCAGTAACAAGATAAGTAAGGTCTGAGGTTATAATGTACAGAATGGTGACTATAGTTAACAATACTGTATTGAATATTTAAAATTGCTTAGGGAGTAGATCCTGAACATTCTCATCACAAGAAAAAAAAAGTGTAATTATGTGAGGTTATGGCTTTTAACTTATTGTGATCACCATTTCACAATATATGCATATATCAAATCATTATGTTGTACTCCTTAAACTTATACAACTTTATATGTCAATTATATCTCAATAAAACAAAAAAAGTATAAAAATAAAAAATGAAACCAGAAAAGTCTGATTGTAAAAGTCACCTCTCATGTTCCTCCTGATGCTGCCACTTTATTTTTTTAAAATTTTATTTATTTATTTGACACAGAGAGATCACAAGTAGGCAGAGAGAGAGAAGGAAGCAGGCTCCCTGCTGAGCAGAGAGCCAGATGTGGGGCTCGATCCCAGGACCCTGAGATCATGACCTGAGCCTAAGGCAGAGGCTTTAACCCACTGAGTCACCCGGGCGCCCCTTGATGTTGCCACTTTAGACAAAGCTAGATACTAGGTCACTATGTGATGATAAAGAACCAATAAACCTCCTGAATAAGGAGGACAAGTCATCTACATTATTTTTAGTAACATTCTGAAGTGTACAGAAGAAATCATTTCTACAAGTGAAGTTTAACAAAGATTTCAGAGGTATTTTTAGATAAAGAAAAAAACTGTTTTAAGTAAAATTATATAAATACTCTTACAATATAGATGTCTTTTCAATTTTTTCTCTTTTTTTGTTTGAAGTATACTCAACACAATGTTAAATTAGTTTCAGATATACAACATAATGATAGTGTATATGTTATGTGTTTTGTGATAGTGACACCTGTGTATTTCATAACTGGAAGACTGTATGTCTACTAAACTTCATTCATTTGGCCTATGCCTCTATTTGCCTTCCCACTGGCAACCATCTATCTGTTCTTCATATTTATGGGTCTGTTGTTGATTTTTGTTTGTTTGTTTTGATTTTTTTTAGATTCCACATGTGAGTGAAATCATGGTATTTGTCTTTTCTGTCTGACTTATTTTACTTGGCACAATACTCTCTAGGTCCATACATGTCACAAATGGCAAGATCTCATTCTTTTTATGGCGGAGTAATACTCCATTGCATATATGTAGTGCATCTTCTATTTTAATTAATTAATTATTTAAAATGTTATTTAATTTCATTTTTTATGTTCTAAGATTCATTGTTTATGCACCACACCCAGTGCTCTATGCAGTATGTGCCCTTCTTAATACCCACCACCAGGCTCACCCATTCCCCCGCCTCCCTTTACTCCATAACCCTGTTTGTTTCTCAGAATACACAGTCTCTCACGGTTCATCTCTCCCTCCTATTTCCCCCAATTCACTTTTCCTTTCCTTCTCCTAATGTCCTCCATGTTATTCCTTAGGCTCCACAAGTAAGTGAAACTATATGGTAATTGACTTTTTCTGCTTGATTTATTTCACTCCGCATTATCACCTCCAGTCCCACCCCTATTGATACAAAAGTGGGGTATTCATCCTTTCTTATGGCTGCGTAATATTCCATTGTATATATGGACCACATCTTTATCCATTTGTCTGTTGAAGAGCATCTCAGCTCTTTGCACAGTTTGTCAAGTGTAGACATTGCTCCTATGAACACTGGTGTACATATGGCCTTTCTTTTCACTACATCTGTATCTTCGGGGTAAATACCCTGTAGTGCAAATGTAGGATCATAGGGCATTTACCCCAAAGATACAGATGCAAATGTAGGATCTATTTTTAATTTTTTGAGGAATCTCCACACTTATTTCTAAAGTGGCTGCACCAACTTGCATTCCCACCAACAGGTACCACATCTTCTTTCTCCATTCACGTGTCAGTGGACTCTTGGGTTGCTTTCATATCTTGGCTATTGTAAATAATGCTATAATAAACATAGGAATACATATATCTTTTTTCATTTTTTTCCCTTGGGTAAATAACTGGTAGTGGAATTACTGGATTATATGGTATTTTTGAGTAATTAACAGGATAGTAATTTTAGGATAATCATAGGATAATCAATTTTTAAAAATAACCTAACCCCATTACAGAACATCAAGATTATTTATTTCAGTTAATGTTCAGCCAATAGAAATCATCCTGCTTACATTTATTTTAATAAATATTACAGAATACTAAATAAAGTTAGAAATATGAAATTTTGTTTTTTCCTTGCTACTTTGTGATGCAGAAGTAAAAGTAGATTAATCTCTTTAGAAAACTCAGTAGTCTTTAATGGATATCAAAATGCACTCTAAAAATTTCTCCTTTTTGATTTATATGTAATGATTTAATGGATAAAAATTTATAAGTGGCCTAAACTAATCTTGGATTTTTTATATTTCACCAGATGTACCTATTAAATGATCATATCCCAACATCTTTGGGAGATAGACTCTAGTCAAAATTGCCCTTGAGTAAGATAAAACTGTAGGAAGTATGCATGAAACACATATGGTACGTGGTATAGTGTCTGACGCTTAGTTTACCCTCAGTGTTCTTAGTGTTGTCATTATAGAAGTAGTATTTGTTATTTCTATTGCTGTTATTATTTCTTTATTGTAAGACACTTAAGAAAAATAACTCAATTGTGCTATATCTCTAAGAATTATATTTCAGAGTTGTGGGTATCAACTTGGTATGGTGATGATGGTGGTGGTGGCTGTAGTGGTGACAGTACCAACCCATTATTAATAATTTAATACATATCTCCAGATTTAGATATATTATCTTACATAATCCTTACTAAGATTCTATAAGATGCTCTTTCATTAACTGCTTTTGGCAGATGAAGAAATTGAGATTCATAGGAATTAAGATCTATGCCCAAGCTTATATAGCTTATCTGTTTCTGATTTTCTTCAAGGTCCATTTACTTTCCATTTCTTATGCTGCCTCTGTTATGCCAATATCCTTTCAGTCCTTGGAATATTAATCACTGGGGAGGGAATTCACCAGAAGAAACTTCACTAAACTTCACTATACCACCAGAAAGAAGAGCTTCACTATTGCCCAGCCATCCCTTAAGCAACAATTTAATTCCATGTAATTGCAAGTAGTCTTCTCCTGAGAGATTTACCTTCTGTTTTGATAAATTGTCTCCTGCTTCAGAGAGGCTTTCCTGCACCATTGGAAATACTTCCACCATATATTTTCACTTTTTAATACCCCTAACAAGAAAACCTGAAGTTTCATATTAGACATGTATTTATTCCCTGTTGAGGAAAGGGGAGTGACAATAAAATGCTGAGAGACTAAAACTTTATAATTTTTCTTAAACTAAGATGAAACAATCTCATCCTTAAAGTCAAAGCTTATTTTCTAAGAAATCAAGTTGGATCTTCTAGTAGCTTTCAAATTATTGTATAGAAAATTTCTTTTGGAACTTATGAGTTAATGAAAATATCAGAATCAAAGTTCCTGACATCTTATAGTAGCATGGGTCTGACTTGCCCTTACTGTGAGTATCCAACAAACAGAGAGCTTTTAAAGATACTGATGTTTTTGTCACTTGCATTTTTCTCAATATCTTAGTGAAGGTAATGTCCACAAGAACTTCTTTAGTGAATGTGGAGGGAACATGTTAAATCTGTTACATTTTTATCTCCCCAATCCTTTAGAATTCATCTTCTACATTATTCCAGGAAAGTTTGATACCTCAGCTTTATCTAATAGAGGCTGTCATTGAGTCCAAGTTTCAGACTGAAAAGAAAAACAAACCTACTTCTTTTTTAACTTTTCATTTAAATTCCAGTTAGTTAACATGCAGTGTAATATTGGTGTCAGGTGTACAATATAGTGATTCAACACTCCCATACAACACCTGGTGCTCATCGCAAGTGAACACCTTGACCCCCCATCCCTGTTTAACCCATCCTCCCTGGCCTCTCCCCTCTGATGACCATCAAGTTTGTTCTCTATAATTAAGAGTCTATTTTTGGTATTCTCTCTCTCTCTCTCTCTTTCTTTCTCTTTGCTCATTTGTCTTATTTCTTAAATTCCACATATGAGTGAAGTCATATACTGACTTATTTCACATGGCATTATACTGTCTAGCTCCATCCATGTCATTGTAAATGACATTTCATTATTTTTTATGGATGACCAGTATTCCATTGTGTATATTCCGTGTGTGTGTGTATATGTGTGTGTACATACACATCTTCCTTATCAATTCATCAGTCAAACACTTAGGCTGTTTCCATATTTTGGTTATTATAGATAATGCTGCTGTAAACATTGGAGTGAATATATCCCTTTGAATTACTGTTTTGTTTTCTTTGGGTAAATACCTAGTAGGGCTGGGTTGCAGAGTAGTTCTATTTTTAACTTTTTTGAGAAACCTCCATTTTCTTTTCCACAGTGGCTCCATCAGGTTGCATTCTCACTAACACTGTGAGAGAATTTCCCTTTCCCCACATCCTCACCAACACCTATTATTTCTTGTATTGATGATAGCCAGTCTGACTGGAGTGAGGTGCTACTTCATTCTGGTTTTGATTTTCTTTTCCCTGATGATGAGAGAGCTCGAGTATCTGTCCATGTGTCTGTTGACAATCTGTATGTCTTCTTTCAAGAAATGCCTATTCACATCTTTTGTCCATTTCTTACCCAGATTATTTGTTTTGGGGGTATTGACTTTGATATGTTCTCTATAGATTTAGGATAGTAACCCTTTATCAGATATGTCATTTGTAAATATCTTCTCCCATTTCATAGGTTACCTTTTAGTTTTGTTAACCATTTCCTTCACTGTGCAAAAGATTTTATTTTGATGAAGTCTCAGTTGTTTATTTTGGTTGTTGTTTCTGTTGCCTCAGGAGACATATCTAGTGAGAAGTTGCTATGGCCAATGCCAAAGAAGATAATGCTTGTGTTCTCTAGGATTTTGATGGCTTCCTGTCTCACATTTAGGTCTTTCATATTGAATTTATTTTTATATATGGTGTAAGAAAGTGATCTAGTTTCATTTTTTGCATGTTGCTGCCCAGTTTTCCCAACACTATTTATTGAAGACACCTTCTTTTTCCAATTGAATATTCTTTTCCACTTTATCAGCTGACCACAGAGTTGTGGGTTCATTTCTGAGTTTTCTCTTCTGGTCCCTTGGTCAATGTGTCTGTTTTTGTGCCAATAGAAAACTGTCTTGATCACTCTAGCTTTGTAATATAACTTGAAGTACAGAATTGTGATACCTCCCACTTTGTTCTTCCAAGTTTACTTTGGTTATTCAGGGTTTTTTGTGGTTCCATACAAATTTTAGGAATGTTTGTTCTAGCTCTGTGAAAAATGGTTTTGGTATTTTGATGGGGATTGCATTAAATGTGTAGATTGCTTTGGGTAGTATAGACATTTTAACAATGTTCTTCTGATCCATGAGGATCGAATAGAATGTCTTTCCATTTCTTTGCATCATCTTCAGTTTCTTTCATCAGTGTTTTATAGTTTTCAGAATACACGTCTTTTACCTCCTTGGTTAGATTTATTCCTAGATATATATTGTTTTGGTGCAATTGTAAGTGGGATTGGTTCTTTAATTTCTCTTTCTGCTTTGTTATCGGTTCACATAAATGTAAAATTTCTGCACATTGATTTTGTATTCTACAACTTTATTGAATTCATGTATCAGTTTTAGCAGTTTTTAGGTGGAATCTTTCAGATTTTCTATATGTAGTACCATGCCGTGTGCAAATACTGCAAGTTTTACTTCTTCCTTACCAGTTTGGATAGCTTTAATTTCTTTTTTTCTGATTACTGTAGCTAAGACTTCCAGTACTATGTTGACTTAAAATGGGGAAAGTGCACATCCCTGTCTTATTCCTAACTGTAGAGGAAAAGCTCTCAATTTTTCCTCATTGAGGAGGGTATTAGCTATGAGCTTTTCATTTATGGTCTTTGTTATGATGAGAATTTTTATCATACATGGATGTTGTACTTTGTCAAGTGCTTTTTCTGCATCTATTGAAATGATCATATAGTTCTTATTCTTTTATTGATGTAATGTATGACATTGAATGATTTGAAAACACTGAATTACCCTTGCAACCCAGGAGTAAGTCCACTTGATCATAGTGGATGATTTTTCAATGTATTGGATTTGTTTTGTTAGTATTTTACAGAGAATTTTGGCATCTTTGTTCATCAGGAATATTGGCCTGTGATTATCTTATCTTTTTTAGTGGAGTCTTTATCTGGTTTTAGTGTCAGGGTAATGCTTACCTTATAGAATGAATTTGGAAGTTTTCTTTAATTTTCCATTTTTTGGAATAGTTTGAAAAGAATAAGTATTAACTATTCTTTAAATGTTTGGTAGAATTTGTGAAATTATCTGGTCCTTGATTTTTGTTTCTTGGGAGTTTTTTTTATTACTGATTGAATTTCTTTGCTGGTTATCATCTATTGAAGTTTTCTATTTCTTTATGTTTCATTTTTTATAGTTTATATATCTTTAGGAATTTACCCATTTCTTCTAGGCTGTCAATTTCTTGACATATAGTTTTTCATAATATTCTCTTATAATTGTTTATATTTCTGCAGTGTTGCTTGTTATTTCTCCTGTCATTTGTGATTTTATTTATTTGGGTCCTTTCTCTCTTTTTTTAAGATTTTATTTACTTGAGAGAGAGAGAGATTGAGAGAGAGATAGAGAGAGATCATAGCAGAGGAAGGGGTAGAAAGAGAGAAAACTCTCTGCTGAGCAGGGAGCCCAATATGGGACTCAATCCCAAGACTAGGATCATGACCTGAGCCAAAGGCAGATGCTTAACTTCCTGAGCCACTCCAGCGCCCCTCTTTTTTTGATAAGTCTAGCTTGAAGTTTATCAATTTTATTAATTTTTTTCAAAGAACCAGCCCCTGGTTTCACTGATCTGTTCTATTGCTTTTTGTTGTTGTTTCTGTATTATTTATTTCTGTTCTAATCTTTATTATTTCCTTCTTTCTGTTGGCTTTAGGCTTCATTTGCTGTTTTTTACTAGATTCTTTAGGTGGAAGATTAGCTTGTTCATCTGAGATTTTTCTTGCCTCTTGAGGTAGGCCTACATATCTATATACCTCCCTCTTAAGATCACTTTTGTTATATCCTAAAGAGTTTTGGAACATTGCATTTTCATGTATATATTTTTAATTTATTCTTTGATTTTCCAGTTTATTCATTCATTGTTTAGTACCATGTCGTTTAACCTCCATGTATTCATGGTCTTTTCTTGATATTTTCTTTTATCCTTTTTTTTTTTTTAAGACTTTGTTTATTCATTCTAGAGAGAGAGTACAAGCAGGGGGAGGAGAAGAGGGGGAAGGACAAGCAGACTCTTTGCTGAGCAAGGAGACTGACATAGAGCTTGATCTCATGACCCTGAGACCATGACCTGAGCTGAAATCAAGTCAGCTGTTTAACCAACTGAGCCACTCAAGCACCTCTCCAGACTTTTTACTTGTGGCTGACTTCTAGTTTCACAGTGGTCAGAAAAGTTACATGGTATGACTTTTAATCTTCATAAGGCTTATTTTGTGACCTAATATGTGATTTTTCTGGAGAATATTACATGTACACTTGAAAGTGTTTTCTTTGTTAGGGGATGGTATGTTTTGAATATATTTATTAAGTCCATCCGGTCCAGTGTGCCATTCAAAGCTGTTTTTTCCTTGTTGGTTTTCTGTTTAGATGATCTGCCCATTGATGTTAAAGTTTCCTACTATTATTGTATTATTATCCACTAGTTCCTTTAAGTGTGTTATTAATTGGTTTATATATCTGTGTGCTCCCATGTTGAGTGCATAGACATTTTTAGTTGTTCTATCTTCTTGTTGGATTATTCCCTTTAACATCATTTAGTGACCTTGTTTGCTTTTGTTACAGTCTTTGTTTTAATTTCTAGTTTGTCTCATATAAGTATTGCTACTCTGGCTTTCTTTTCACATCCATCTTTATGATAAATGTTTCTCCTGACCTCACTTTCAATTTACAGGTATCTTTAGGTCTAAAATGAGTTTCTTGTAGGTAGCACATAGATGAGTCTGTTTTTGTTTTTGCTTTCCATTCTGACACCTTACATCCTTTGATTGGAGTGCTTAGTCCATTTGTATGCGGAGTAATTGTTGATAGATAAGCATTTATTTTCATTTTATTACTTGTTTTGTTTTTTCTGGAGATTTTCTCTGATCTTTTCCTGTCATTTTTGGTCTTTTCTTTGACTCAAAGAGTCCCCTTTAGTATATATTGCTAGGCTTGCTTAGTGGTCACAAACTGTTTCAGTTCTTATTTGTCTGGGAAACTGTTTTTCTATCCTTCTATTCTGATGGTAGCTTTGGTGGATAAAGTATTCTTAGCTGCAGATTTTTCCCAATTCAGCATTTTGAATATACCATGACACTCCCTTCTGGCTTGCCAAATTTCTGTTGAGAAATCTCCAGCCACCCTTATGTGTTTTCCCTTGTAAGTTAAGGATTTCTTTTCTATTACTGCCTTCAAGATTTTTCTTTTTTACTATATTTTGCAAATTTAATTACAAAATATGCCTTGATATTGATCTCCTTTTGTGGATTTTGATGGGTGTTCTCAGTGTCTCTCAAATCTAGATGCTGGTTTCCTCCCTCAGATTAGGGCAGTTTTCAGCTATGATTTCTTCAAATGAATTTTAGCTCCCTTTTTTCTCCATTCGTTTTCTAGGACTCCTATACAAATGTTATTACATTTGATGGAGTCATTGATTTCCTTGAGTATATTCTCAAGTTGCATAATTCTTTCTCTCTTTTGTTCAGCTTCATTAGTTTCCATTTTTTAGTCTTCTAGGGTGCTAATTCATTCCTTTGCTTCTTCCAGCCTGCTGTTCATTGCATCAAGCCTGTTTCCAAACTCATTTATTGCAATTTTCATCTCTGATTGATTCCTTTTTAACTCTTATCTCCATGGCAAGTGCTCACTGATGTCTTCTCTTCTCAAGCCCAGTGAGTATCCTTATGATTGTTGCTTTAAATTCTCCATCAGGCATGTTACTTATATATGTTTCACATAGATCTCTGGCCATGGCCTTATCTTGTTCTTTCATTTGGGATAAATTCCTCTGTCTTCAGATTTTTTTTTCTTCCCAAACAAAACTTTTTATTTTTTCACTGTTACAAGATTAAATGTTCATGCACCACACCCAGTGCTCCATGCAATACATGCCCTCCTCAATACCCACCAACAGGCTCGCCCAACCCCCTGCCTCCACCTCTCCAAAACCCTCAGTTTGTTGCTCAGAGTCCACAGTCTCTCATGGTTCATCTCCCCCTCCGATTTCCCCCATGCACTCTTCCTTTCCTTCTCACAATGTCCTCCATGTTTTTCCTTATGCTCCACACATAAGTGAGACCATAAGATAATTGACTCTCTCCGCTTGACTTATTTCACTCCACATAATCTCTTCCAGTCCCGTCCATGTTGATACAAAAGTTGGGTATTCATCCTTTCTGATGGAGGCATAATGTTCCATTGTATATATGGACTATATCTCATTTATCCATTCATCTGTTGAAGGGCATCTTAGTTCTTTCCACAGTTTGGCGATTGTAGCCATTGTTGCTATGAACATTGGAGTTCATGTGGCCATTCTTTATACTGCATCTGCTTCTTTGGGGTAAATACCCAAATTTTATGATAAATTTGTTAAAATTAATGAGCCAATACTGATATATTATTATTAATTAAAGTTCATGCTTTTTTTTTTTGAGGTTCCTTTACTTTTTTTCTAACATTCTTTTTGAGTTCTAAGATCCCTTTGTGGATGTCATGGGATTTTTTTTTTTTTTTTTTTTAAGATTTTATTTATTTGATAGGAAGAGATCACAAGCAGGCAGAGAGGCAGGTAGAGAGAGAGAGGCTCCTCGCTGAGCAGAGAGCTTGATGCAGGGCTTGATCCCAGGACCCTGGGATCATGACCTGAGCCGAAGGCAGAGGCTTTAACCCACTGAGCCACCCAGGCACCCTGTGGATATAATCATAATACCTTCTTCAGCTCCCCTTTACTGCAACAGTTTCTCATGTTTACTTTGTTGTTGATGATTTATTCATCCTTCCCTGTTTATTCAATCATATTTTAGTCTCAATATTGAATATTTGTGTAAGTATATGGATATTGATTTTATACTTTGGGTTAAAAATCTGGTACTTATTTAATAATTATTTTGTTACTCAACATGTTCTAGCTATGGCTATTAAGGACTCTTTGAGTTGGCTTCTGTATTTAATATATGCCCATCATGTGTGTGTGTGTGTGTGTGTGTGTGTGTGTGTGTGTGTGTTTCAACGTTTTGTACTTTTTGTAACTTCAGGCTTACCCTGTATATACCCTACCCTACTTTCAGATAGGTCATTTCTCCAAAGAGTTCTGGGTCCTTGCATGGGAACATAGTATTAGAAATCAATATCTGAATGCTAGGATACTGCTAGCAACTGCTGGATGTTTTGCTTGTAGGCTGTCTCAGTTGACAGACCAAAGAAATATATGTATGTATGCTACCAAATGTATATATACTTGTCTGTTAATAATTATTTGTGCAAAAAATTATTTGTGCAACCACTTTTATCTATATTAAACTGAACATGAATGAATTCATCCATATGTCTCCAACTCTAATCCATTATCACATGGATCATATAGGCTCTTCCTTTTCTTGTCTCTCAACACCCAGTCCAACAATAAGAAATCTGGCTCCCACCATTTGCCATATATAATCATAATTGCTAAATTCAGTATGCATTTACAGCATTATTGTAATTCTTAGCCTGTTATCTGTGTGGGAAAAAAATTATCAACTAAAGTATTACTCTTAAGTATATTTCCTTTTGCCTTTAGTTTTACAGATTGCACATATTTCCAAAATAACTTAGAGCATCACTCTATTCACTTCCTTCAGTAAGGTGATTTCATATATTTTTAAAAAGTTACATTATTGTGTCACATTCTACATTCTAGCATTAGATTTTCTAACCTTGTTAATGGGTATTAAAATTTTCCATATATTCAAGTTCAGTCTTTATGTTGTAAAGTGCTGAGTTTTGATAAATATTTTTGTGTTTTAGATAAATATGTTGTTAGATAAATGTTTGTGTTGATAAATATTTTTGTGTATATAGGATATAAAATAGTTGAACACTCTAAAGAAATCCCCAGTGCTTCATCTATTTAAATTTCCTCCATCCCCTAAAATAACTAATTTCTCATCATTCAGTATGATATTAACTGTAGGGAATTTTGGGGAGGGGCATTAGATTTTTTTTTAACAAAATGTGAATGTTCCCTTCTATTTCTAGTTTGCTTAGAGTTTTTATCATGAATTACTATTGTAGTTTGTCAAATACTTTTGAGCATCAATTTATGTAATCATATGTTTTTTTGTTTTTGTTTTTAGTTTGTTGATATAGTGGATTGAATTGATGATTTTTGAGTGTTGAACCAGTCTTGCATACTCGGAATAAATTATATTTAGTCATGGCATAGTATTTTTCCACATAATTGGATTCAATTTTCTAATCTTTTGTTGAGAATTTTGCATTTATGTGTGTGAGATTTTGATTTGTACTTATCCTTTTTGTAATAGCTTTATCTGATTGGGTATCAGGTAATCCTAACCTGATATTATGCGTTGGGAAGTGTTCACTCTTCTTTAATTTTTTGGAAAAAATATTTCTTTGTAAATATTTGGTAGAATTTACTAGAGAAACCATCAGGGTCAGGTACTTTCTTTTTTGAAGATGAATTCTTTTTTTTTTTCAATTTCTTTAGTAGATGCAGGCCTGCTCATATCTATTTCTCCTTCTGTAAGTTTTGGTAGCTTATGTGTTTAAAGAATTGGCCCATTTCATTCAAGTTACCAAACTTGTGGACATAGAGTTGTTCGTTGTATTCTTTTATTATAATTTTTTATGTCTATGGGTCCAGTAATGGTCCCTCTTTCATTTTGTTATTGGTGATTTGTGTCTATTTTTTGTTGTTATCAAACTGGATAGAGGATTATCAATTATATTTATATTTTCAAAGAACCTATTTTTTGATTTTATTGATTTTCTTTATTTTTAACCTGTTTATAATTTCTGCACTATTTTTATGGATTTATTCTTTAATTTTTATTATCTATTTTTTTCTTGCTTTAGTCTTAAATTGCTCTTCCTTCACTAGTCCTAAAATATAAGATTAGATTATTGATATTATATCTTTCTTCTTTTCTAAAATTTGCATTTAGTGGTATAAACTCTCCTTGAAGCACTACATTTACAATATCCTGCAACTTTTGATAAGTTACATTTTTATTTTTGTTTAAATTTAAAACATTTAAATATTTTTCTTCCTCAAAGTGACTTTCACTTCAATCCAAGGGTCATTTAGAACTTTGTTACTTTATCTCTCAATATTTGGATATTTTTCCACTTTCTATTACTAATTTCTAGTTTAATTGCATTATGGTCAGAGAACATGCTTTGCATGATTTTATCATCTTAAATTTGTTAAAGTATGTTTTTGGCCCAGAATGAGATCTTTATTCCAGATTCATTCAAATTCCATATGAGCTTGAGAAGAACGTGTATTCTGCTGTTGTTGAAAGGCGTATTCTATAAATGTCAATTAGGACGAGTTGATTGATAATGCTATTCAGGTCAACTATGTCTTTACTGATTTTCTAGCTTGATCTATCATTTACTCAAAGAGGAGTGCTGAAGATTCAAACTATAGTAGTGGATTTGTCTTTTCCTCCTTTCAGTTCTATTAGTTTCTGGCTTACATATTATGACACTGTTTTTAGGGACATACATGTTAAAGATTGTTATGTTACGTCTTTGGAAGATTTTCCCTTGTATCATAATGTAATTCCCCTCTTTAGACCATGTAATTGTTCTTGTTCTGAAATCTGCTTTGTTGAAAATTAATACAGCTACTTTGGCTTTCTTAAGATCTTTTGGTTAATGTTAACATGGTATATCTTCTTCTGTTTCTTTATATTTAACCTCTCTGATACTTTATATTTAAAATGCCATTTGTTAGATGACCTGCTTCTGGATCAGGGTTTCATATGTAAGCAGAGTAGCTCCCTCTCTGTGATCTACTGAAAAGTCAGCCCTAAACAAAAGTGTTTATGAAACAAATTTTTTTTAAATTAAAAAAAATAGTTAGGTTTTGTTTTTTGTTTCTGTTTTATCTAATCTGCCAATCTCTGCCTTTTAATAGGTGTATTTAGACCATTCACCTTTAAAGTGATTATTAGTATAGTTGTATTACTATCAACCATATTTGTGGCTTCTTTCAATATGTAGTATTTGTTCTCTGTTTTTTGTTTTTTTACCTCACTTTCTATCTTATCTGGTTATAATTGAGCCTTTTATATTATTTCATTTTATTTCCTCTTTTAGTATATCAGTTATACTTCTTTTAAAAAATTTAATGGTAGTTCTAGAATTTTCAATATACATTTTTACCTAGTTCATGCATTTTTACTACACCATAACTACACTACACTCACATATAGTGAAGATATCTAATGATATAGTATTATAGTATTTCCAGTCCCTTCATTTGAACATTCGTATTGTTAATTTCACTTATCCTTATGCTATAATCACCCCAATATTCCTATTATTATTTTAAACATTTTTAGATCAATTAAGAAAAAATATTTTACCTTATGTTATTTCCTATTTGATGTTCTTCCTTTCTTTATATAGATCTATTTTGCACATACACCATTTTCCTTCTCCCAAAGAACTCCTTTTAACATTTCTTATGGAGTAAGTCTGCTAGTAATGAATTCCCATGGCTTTTATTTGTCTGAAAAAGTATTTCTTTTGTAGTTTTAAGGGATAATTTTTGCTGGTATAGAATTCTAGATTTTTTCTTTCAAAATTGAAGTATTTGCATTCATTCTCTTTTTATTTTTTGACTAAATTTTTTGATTAAAATTTCACTTTAATTCTTATCCTTGTTCTTTTATAGGTAAGCTATTCTTTTTTATGACAATTTTTAATATAATTTTCTCTGTTTTTCTGCAGTTTTATTATAATATATGTAAGGGTCTTTTTGTTTGCCTTGCTAACTATTTTCTGAGCTTTTTGTTTCTGTTACTAAGTTTTTGAATGCTATTAGCCATCATTTTTTTGTCAAATATTTCTTTTCCATTTTTTGTAAATTTATCTTTTTGTTATTGTTGTTGCTGATGACGATGATGACAATGATCTTTGAGTGAGAGCAAAGTTATTTTTAACTTTCCATAGTCCAAAAGGAATGAAGATCATTCGTCTTGTACTTTTGAAATGGGGAAAGCCTGTTACCAAGATTCTTGACTATTCTAAGCCAACTGTTATATAGGGTCACATACAGGTGTTCCTGTCAACACTCCAGATTAACCCCCAGGCCGTGGCCACCACTAATTACCATTCACCTGAATGATCCATCTAGGGTAGGGGTTACCAAACTATGGCCCTATTTTCCAAACTATCTTATTAAAATAAATAATGACATCCATTTCTATTGTCTATGACTGCTTTTGTACTAAATGACAGAATTGGGTAGTTGTAGTAGAAACTAGAGGATCCATAAAACCTAAAATATCTACTATTTTTTCCTTTGGGGAAAACACTTGCCAATCTCTGGTCTAAGACCTTAAGCCTAGTTGAGCTTTTGGATTACTGCAGCCCTGTTGACCTCTGGCTGGAAATGCATATCACGCTATATGCAAGAATCAACCAGATGAGACTTTCCTAAATTCCTGACCCAGAAAATCATAAAATAAAATAAAATTCTCATTTTATACAATTAAGTTCAGAGGTAATTTATTACATGGCATTGGAAACAAGAACAACTGGCAGCTTGTTTCTGATTGTGTTAAAGGTCCAGACTACAACCACATTAATCTCAGATCTTCTGTGAGGGTCTATTTGGTAGAAGCACTGTAGATTAGATAGGTAGATGATAGATAGATAGATAGATAGATAGATCGATCGATCTATAAGGGTTTGGTCAAGAAAATAAATACACATCAGTTATTTTAACAGTAAGAGTTCTATGTAAGCAATTGGTTAATGGACATTAAATAACTGGAAAGACAAGAAGAGAACTCAGGAGTGACAGAAATACTAACATCCAGAAGCAGCCGGCATTATTAGGAAATTAGAAACAAAAGGATGACACTGTGATGTTTGAAGCATACAGGAGAGGATTTGTAGAGCTTGCTGATAGACCTCAGAAATGTGGGTACTAACTGATTTTGGTACTTAGGAGCAATAAGATCCTCTGTGCAACTAAGAACCAGACCTCTGAGCATGGACCAATTTGAACTGATGCTTCAGAAACCCAGTGGTGGGGCCATGCAGAGCTGTAACTCAGAACGAAAAGCACACACTGGTCAGCTGGTACTACATTTCAAAAAGAACTCTATGAAACTTGTTCTGGGACTCCGAGGGAAAAATGGAAACTTGGAGTAACAGGTCCTACTAGTATGAAGGAACAGTTGCTAGGGAGATGCTGACAGGAATAGAAATCAGAAGAGGGAGGAATAAGTACTTTTATCTTTGTAGTATCCCTTTAGCACCATTTATTGGCAGAACCTAATAGAGAACCCCTTGGTAAATCATATATGCTTCATTAAGAACCCCCTATAAGAGTGGATTGGAGCTTAGATAATAAAGCTTAATAACTATCAGACCCTTATTATGGGACATCTAGGTCATTCTCCATTCAGAGTATCCCTTCAGATAGTTCTGTAAAAAAGCAAGTAACTTCATCTGAGCTACTGTGTGACATTCACCATTTTTCTTCCTCTCTTATTCTAGCTCCTTCTAGGCATTTGTACTTGAAAATAAGAGATAGTATCTCCCCAAATGCTCCTCTTACTGGGGCTACTTCTGGGCACTAGTGTTACTTCTTACTAAAAGTTCCCGTGGAATTTCAAGTGTGCAAATACTGCACAGTGCTAATACCACTCAGCTGTGATAGAGATAATTCCCATACACTCTACACTCATAGTTTTTTTATCCCCACTAGACTAATAACTTTTGCATTAGTTAGGACTCGTGGATTCAAGCACCAAACATTCTTGCTAACTCAGGCAAAGAGGAATATTTTGGAAGGATATCCCAAAAACTGGAACATCTTTTGGATCTGGGTAATTGGAATTTATATTCTCTTCAGAGCACTATGTAGGGATGAATGAATTTAAAATAGTTTTCAGCCTTTGTGTCACACAAGTAAGATTCAAGTTTGAGGTAGGAAATCTGATTTTTGTTCAGCAGGTTGTTCAGCTGCCCACCTTTTGCTATGGAAAACAGAGCACCTTGAATGACAGCATAGTAAGATATTATGCAATGGAGGAGGGTTGGTTTACTTAAGTAAAATCAGAATATTTCTCTGAGATAAACAGGGAATAGATTCGCATCTGACAAAAATAGCTAAATAACTTACCACCTCCTGTAAAACTTTATGATGATTACCCAAAGGAATATAAATGTATGCTTCTTATACTTATAAATCACTTCTGATATTCCTTTGTAAGTCCTTTTGCCTAGGACTCAGTCTTTCTCTCAGATAGATTCAGTATGCTCAATATAATATTACCAATAACCATATCTTGTGTACTTGTACAACTCAGATCCTATCTCTTCTTCTAATCACCCACCCCAAATTCTGCCTTCATCACATTTAGCATGGGCTAATATTTTATTATAGAACTTTTGCTTCTTTTTTTGATTATTGTTTATGAATTTAAAAGTCTAAGAATGTAGTCAAAGACTTACTTTAAGCACACTATAAAGAACATACTAGAAAATAAAAACAAAAATTTTCACATGAATTGAGACTGCCACTCATGGTCCAAAATTCTTTTAGAATCAGCATCATGAATTTTGCTAAGCAAAAAAAAGATAAAAAAAGTTCTGGTGAATTAATGATACCTGAATGGGTGATGAAAATGTGTGTGAAACATTAGGATTAATAGTTATTTCATAAACTAACAAGAATGTTCTAGGTTCTATGGCTTTGATATGTTATACCAGTGATTGCTAGAGGAGATTTTCCCAAATATAAGTGATTAGACTAGCATGCTCTTTTTCGTTTACTTTCTGTAGGATTCACCTTAAAGCTAACCTTATTATCCAACAGGATCTAAATTTCTGATTAAACATTTTCTTCCTTGGGGGCGCCTGGGTGGCTCAGTGGGTTAAAGCCTCTGCCTTGGGCTCAGGTTATGGTCTCGGGGTCCTGGGATTGAGCTCCACATGGGGCCCTCTGCTTGGCAGGGAGCCTGCTTCCCCTTCTCTCTCTGCCTGTTTCTTTGCCTACTTGTGATCTCTGTCTGTCTGTCAAATAAATTAATAAATTAAAAAAAACATTTTCTTTCCTGAAAACTTAATGTCTTTGATTAAAGAATTTTTCATCTATGTCATTTTAATCCATATATACATATTAAATGTCTATAATATGTCAGATTCTGTGATGGACACTAGGAAAATTATGCATAAGACAGATACATTCTCGGGAGCCTGGGTGGCTCAGTGGGTTAAAGCCTTTGCCTTCAGCTCAGGTCATGATCTCAGGGTCCTGGGATCACAGGCTCTCTGTTTAGCAGGGAGCCTGGTTCCCCCTCTCTCTCTGCCTGCCTCTCTGCCTACTTGTCATCTCTCTCTCTCTGCCAAATAAATAAATAAATAAAATCTTTAAAAAAAAGCCAGATACATTAAATAATATTACATTATTATGTAATATTACATATTACATTATTATGTAGTTAACAGGCTGAAATTATTTAATACTATTAAATAATTATTTATCTATATATATTAAATAATTTCAGTCTGTTCGATCCTAGCATTGCTATATTTAGAAAATAAAAATATAGGGCACAATTGCATTTTAGTTGCAGATAAAAATTAATATGTATGTCCTTTGCAGTATATGTGATATCTTATACTTAAAAACTCCTATTTATTAGAAGTTCAAACTTTACTGTGAATTCTGTATTTTACCTGGCCACTGTTAGATGGGTAGTACAACAGAAGTATATTTGGAAATATGTTTTTATTTTTCTAATAAGGATTATCCCTAGATCTTAAAGTCCCAATTAAAATAATAATAATGAGCCAGCCTGGAGAAAAGATATGTGGTGCATTTGCATGGGACTTTTTCTCCAAGACCATATTGAGATAAATAACTCAATGTCACAAAGCAGAAGAATTGTTTTTACTTTAGGAGAAAAGCCCATTTCCTGAATAGGATATAATATTCTGCCTCAGGAAATTCTGTGTGGTAGTGTTGCCATCTGTGAATATTGCTGCACCTAATCATAAGACCACTGCTCCCAGCAGAAACACAAAAAGTCTGAGGTGAATTTTGGGAGTACCACATAAACCTAAATTTCTCAACCAATACAGAAAAGCCTGAATGAGACATTGGAAAACTGGGATATAAACTATGAGAAATGCAGTCTGGCAGAAAGAAGAAGGTCAAGGGGTAACAAGGGTAACAGTCCCAGTTCTATTACTAGGAAGTGCTTGTCCATTATAGTCTATGAGGTATTTGTTGCTACAGCTTGCACATGGTAGGCTGTTGAAAATTGCTCTTAATTAGGGTATCTCTGTGTTTCTACATCCATTTCTTCATATATTGAATACCCAAAGTGTATTAAGATTTACAGCTAAGATAACTAATCATTAACTAGATTGTAGGTCTAATACTACCAATCTGTGGGAACTCCCTATTTTTATTTGACTATCTTTAATAATGATTATCTCAGACATTTTCTTTACTGTTTAATAAGTGTCCGATTCCAATTTAAATCTCTACCTAAATGAATTATTTTAATCGTCACCAAACCTTTAAGAGATAGAAATTTTATTATCTCTATTTTATAGATTAAAGAATTGAGGCTAAGAATCTTAAGTTATCTGTCTGAAGTTCATTGGTTAACAAATGATGAATATGGGATAAAAACCAAGGTAGTCTAATTCCAGAACATGTACTTTTGATCATTAATGAATTCAGTCTCCAAGTAATAATAGTTATAATTTTTTTAGTTCACTAAGTACTTTATATGCATTATCTTATTTAATCCCTATGTGAACTTTATGAGGATGCGGGCTTAAGGAGATCATGTAACTTATCCAGGGTCACAGAGTAAGGAAGTAGCAGAGTCAGGATTCAGTCCTAAATCTTTCTAATTCCTACATTATTCTCATAATGACTACTAAATGCTGACTATTTCATTATTTGTAGGAGGAAGCTGCAACTCCTAGAAATTAAGAAGCTGACCTAAATTCACAGATCTAGTTAGTAACAAGGAATAAATAGGACCAATAAATAGGACCAATAAATAAATGCCTATTGATTTCTGGTCCAACAAACTTTTGATTATTCCTCTGCCAGCTCATTTTATTTTTTTTTATTCTCATTTTATTTTTTTCACTTGCTGTTCATTAGTTGTTTAGGACATTTCCCTCGTCACACTCTGCTGATCAAGCTTAGGAATGCTGACTTCCTCATATAAATCATAGTTTTTACCATAGTCTTCTATCCAGGAGACAGTAGGCTCTAGCACCTCTGCCTGATCTTGTCAGTTCAGAAGATTATAGACTGATAAATTTCTTAAAAGTTCAAATCTATTTAAAAATATATAGAATGCAAACATAGACAAAAAATATAATTTTAAATAAATTATCTTATCTGTTACCTGTAATAAAATTTGGATTTGTGACAATCCTCAGAAATTATAGATGCCAGACATCTTTAAATTCTATTTATAATTTTGGTTCTGTCATTGGCAAATTTATTTAAATGAGCATTCCCTAAATTATGTCCTGTATCATATTAGTTATTCTGCTAAAAAAGGAGTTCAGGGCCAAATGCATTTGTGAAATACAATATGATAGAGCCATTTATATATTTATAGCTTTAATATAATTTTTATCAAAATCATAGGCAGGATTTTTGTAGATGTAGACAAGAATATTCCAAAATTAATCTGGAAATCCATAGGGACCTAGAATAGCTGGAACAATTTTGAATTAGAAGAATAAAGTGGGAGGAATCATTCTAGCTTAGAGCAGTAGTAGTCAAAAGAGAATGGTATTGGCAGAAGAATAGACAGACAAATCAATGGAATCAAATAGAAGAACCAGAAACAGAGCCATGTAAATATGCCCAACTGATTTTTTGTTTTATATGACATATTTATTGAGATAATAATTTGTATACTACAAAGCTCGCCTTTTAAAAAGGAAAAAAAACCTGTTTTTAGAATATTCACACAGTTATATAACCATCACTGCTATGTATTTTTAGAACCAACCTTTCATCACCCATAAAAGACACTTTGTATCCATTGGAAATCATTCATTATTTTCTCCTCAATTCCTGGAAATCCTAATCAATTTTTTGTCTCCATTTGCCTATTCTAGACATCTCATGTAAATTGAAATCAACCAAAATGTGCTATTTGGGACTGGCTTCTTTCACTTAGCATTGTGTTCTCCAGATTTATCCATCTTACATCATGTACCATTACTTCACTCCTTTTATTGCTAAAAACATAACATTGTATGAATATCCATATATATTCATTCATCTTTTGGGTTTGTTTCTATTTCCTGGTATTTGGGTTCTCATGCTCCAGCTTGATTTTATTTTTTGGTTATTATGAATGATGCTGCTATGAGTATTTGTGTACACATTTTTATGTGACCATACATGTTCATTTTTCTTGGACATATGCCCACGAGTGGAATTGCTAGGTCATATATGCTTAATATTCTGATATACCATGGTGTTTTTCAAAGAAGCTGCATTATTTTATAATTCTACCACCAATAAATGAAGATTCCAATTTCGCCACATCCTTATTAACGCTTTTTATTATCTGTCCCTTTCATTTTAAGAATTTTAGTATATGTGAAGTAAATACCTTGCTGTAGTCTTGATGGGCATTTTTCTAGTGATTCATGAATTTGAGCAAGTTCTGTGTGTGTGTGTGTGTGTGTGTGTGTGTGTGTGTTTGTCATTCGTGTGTATTCTTTGAAGAAATGTGTTTCAAATCAGTAGCACATTTTTTTTAATTGGGTTATCTTCTTGTTTAGTTTTTAGTGTTCTTTGTATATTTGAAATACAAATCCCTGTGAGATGTATGATTTTTAAATATAGTCTCCCATTCCAGTAGCTATCTTTTCATTTCTTGATGGTGTTTTTTGAAGCACAAATTTTCAGTGTTGATGAACACCAATTTACCTATTTTTCTGTGTTTTCTTGTGCTTTTAATGTCATATCTAAATGCTTTGAAAGATTAAAAACATTTACTCGTATGTTTTCTTCTAAGATTTTTATGCTTTTAATTCTTATATTTTGGTTTATGATCTATTTTGAAATAACTTGTCCATGTGGTAAAAAATAGGAGTCTAACTTCTTTTTTAATTTTTTAAATTAAAAAAATATTTATTTGAGAGAGTCCACAAACATGAGGGGGGCAGACGGGAAGCAGACCTGCTGAGCAGGGAACCTAGTGCTATGCAACTCACAACTCTCAACTCAGGGCTCATCTCCCTACCAGGAGATCATGATGTGAGCCAAAACCAAAATTTGGATGCTTAACCAACTGAGACCTCCTAGGCACCCCATCTTTTTTATTATTAAAAAAATTTACATATGGTTATCCACCAACTGATTTTTTATAGTTGCTAAAGCAATTCAGTTAAGGAGGAATAGACTTCAATACATGATGCTGATGCTGACTAGAGTAATTGAGTATCTATAGGCAAAAACTTAACCACATTCTCAACATTATATCTTATGTAAAAATTAATTCGTGGACTTAAATATAAAACATAAAATTAAGCTCTTAGAAACAAGTTTTTTAAAAATTTAAGACAAATACAATATAATTTCACTTGTATGTGGAATTTAAGAAACAAAACAGATGAACATAGGGGAAGGGAAGGAAAAATAAAATAAGATGAAACGGAGAGGAAGATAAGCCATAAGAGACTCTTAACTATAGGAAACTGAGGGTTGCTGGAGGGGAGGGAGGTGGGGGATGGGGTAACTGGATTGATGGGCATTAAGGAGGGCACTTGATGGAATAAGCACTGGGTGTTACATGCAGCTGATGAATTGCTAAATTCCACCTCTGAAACTAATAATACACTACATGTTAATTAAATTGAATTTAAGTAAAATATTTAGAAAAAATACAAAGAATCTTTGGGGTCTTAAGCTAGGTAGAGTACTTAGACTTGACAAAAATATCAATGGGAGGGGAAATTGATAAAGTGGATCTTATCAGAATCTAAAGTTTTTGTTCTGTGAAAAAAACTTAAGCCAATAAAAGCTACAGAGTAGTATTAATATTTGCAAACCACATATCTGAAAGTACTTGTGCCTAGGGAAGTATAAAGAACACTCAAAACTCAGGGCGCCTGGGTGGCTCAGTGGGTTATTAAAACCTCTGCCTTGGGCCCAGGTCATGATCTTAGGATCCTGGGATTGAGCCTTCCATTGGGCTCTCTGCTCAGTGGGGGGTCTGCTCCCCCCCCCCCTTTCTGCCTGACTCTCTGCCTACTTGTGATCTCTCTTCTCTCTGTCAAGTAAAATCTTAAAAAAAAAAAGAACACTCAAAACTCAACAGTAAAAAGAAAAAATAGATAATGGGTAAAACACGACAGACATTTCACTGGAGGATATACAGATGGCAAACATATGAAAAGATGTTTAGCATCATCAACTAGCAGAAAAATGTAAATTAAAACTATGAGCTATCACTATAAGCTTATCATGGCAAAAATAGAAAATACTGATAATACCAAATGCTGGTGAGGATACAGAAAAACCAGATCATTCGTTGCTGGTGAGAATGTAAAATGGTACAGGCACTCTGGGAAATCATATAGCAATTTTGTATAAGACAAAATATGCAACTACCATATGGCCCAGCGATTGCATTTTAGGGCGTTTATTCCAGAGAAGTGAATACTTACATTCACATACAGACCTACTCAGAAATATTCATAACAGCTTTATTCATAATAGCCAACAGCTGAAAACAGCCCACTGCTCTTCAGCATGTGGATGCTTAAACAAATCATGTTATAACTAAACCATGGGTTCTTTTTCTTTTATTAACATATAATGTATTTTTGTTTCAGGGGTACAGGTCTGTGGATCATTAGTCTTTCACAATTCACAGCACTCACCATAGCACATACCCTCTCCAATGTCTATAACCCAGCCACCCTATCCCTCCCCCCCACCCCACAGCAACCATGGGTTCTATTCAGCAATCAAAAAGATTAGATTGCTGATATAGCAATCACTTTAATGGATTTCAAGGGAATTATACTGAGTATAAAAAAACTAATCACAAATTATTGCAAACCGTATGATTCTTTTTCTATAACATTGGTGAAATGACAAAATTACAAAGGAAGATAGATTATTGTTTGCCAAAGATTACAGGTGGGGGATAGAGAGGGCAAATGGGTTTGGCTATTAAAAGTAGCACAATAGATCTTTGAAGTGATGAAACTATTCTTTATCTTAACTGTGGTAATTACAAAAATTTATATATGGTAAAATTACATAGAACTAAACACACACACACACTCAGACACACACTCAAGTGAACATGTATAAATCCAGTAAAATCTGATTAAGTTCAGCAAATTGTATCAATGCCACTTCCTTGTTGTGATAGTGTATTGTAGTTATTTAAGATGTTACCATTGGAGGAAACCTGATGAAGGGCATATGGGATTACTCACTCTGTATTATTTCTTACAACTGCATGTGAATCTAGATTTACCTAAAAAAATTAACAACAACAACAAAAAAACTTCCCAAACTGGAATTTTTGATCTCAAAGTAGATGATTCCAAGGGGAATAAAAGCTGTGTTATTCGAGTATGACTGAAGAGATGGTAGAGAAAGAATACTTCCATTTCCTCTGAAGAAAGAATAAACCATTTTAATTTTGGTGAGAAGACATATAAACTATCATTAAAGCAGTCCCATAAAGCCTAATCATTTCAGAGCCACCAGTGTAATATTTCTAAAATGTAATTGAGATCATGTGTTTCCTAAGCTGAAAAGTCCCCAGTGGTTTCCCATTGCACTTAGATAAAAATGAATTTCTTTGCTGTGGTTTGCCAGGCCCTACATGATATGGCTCCTACATATTCTCTCATCTCCTCTCATCTTCTTTCCCTTCTTGTATTTGTTATCTATTGCTGTGCAACAAGCTACCTCAAAATTTAGCAGCTTAAAACAACACATTTATTACCTATAATTTCTGGGAGGTAAGAATCTGGGTATAGTTTTGCTGGGTCCTCTGCTTCAAGGTCTCTCACAAAGCTGCAATCCAGGTGTTAGCTAATGCTAGGTTGTCATTTAAAAGCTCAGCTGGGGAAAAACCTACTCTCCATGCTCCTCAACATGGCTGTTGGGAGGATTCAGTTCCATAAAGCTGTTGGATTGAGAGCCTCATTCTTCGTTAGTTGTTAATCAAGAGCTACCCTCAGTTCCTTCCCACAAAATCTCTCTGGCATGTCTCTTGTTTCAGAAAGGCTAGCAAGACACGGAGAGATAACCTGCTAGCAAGACAAAAGTCAGTCTTTTGTCACACCAGTCCGGAAGTGACATGCTCTCAATGGTGCTGTATTCTATTTGTTAGAACCAGGTTACTTGAGAGAAAGGCATTGCATCAGGCCTTGAGTAACAAGAGGTAAGAATTACTGGGGACCATATGAATCATAAGCTTGCTTATCACACTGATCTTCTTGCTATTCATTGTATATCTGATCCAGGAGTGTTATAAAGCTAATTTCTCTTTTGGTAGGTCACAATACGGTGAGACTTAACTGTAGGCAAAACTCAGGTCTATAGATTGTGAGTGGAGCTATATCAGGTTTATGGGTAGCTAATAAACTAGCTGAGCGTTTAGGTGTGACCTTAGATGTTGAGTTAGGCTGGCCTGAATTAAAATTTAGAAATGGCAATGCAAGTATGACACTTAAACATTATGGAAGGGGAATGATATTAATTGAATAACTTCTATCACTCCAATCTCATTTGGAATGTATAATCTTAACCTGTCACGTAACAGAATCCAAGGCCCAGAGATAATAAGCAACTCCTAAATTCACATGGTTGAAAAATCACTCAAAACCCAAGTTTTTCTGACCTCCCCTTCACATACTGTCCTCTGGGATGTCAGATAGATTTGGAGTCTGGACTCCAAACTTTGGAGTCAAGAGTGAACCAGGCACCTGTTTTCCCAGGACTTGCCTCCAGAGCTTTTTCCCCCAGATCCAGTGATGCTCCTTTGCATTCTGCTGCCCCCTAATGTCCATATCTGTAATTGCGTCTAAGCCTACAGCTTGGGGTGTTTCCAAGGCTGGGAGGCAGGAGTCTGAAAGAAGACAAAACATCAGACATTTCAAAGAAATAAAGGGTTTGCCTAAAAAAATAATAAATGTAATACACACACATATACACATATATGTATAACATATACATCTACATTATGCGTATATATACATACACACACATATAAAAGAAGGTAGGAAGGAAGTAAATAAAGGAAATGAAAGTTTGTAGAATCAGGTCAGATGCTAAAATGCTGGTATAGATCAATTTTTTGTCCAGGTCTTCCTAGAAGAAAATCCACCTAGAACTTAGGAAAGTACATTCTACATGAGCAACTGGACTCCTTTAAGAACCAGACAGGTAGGGATGAAATGATGGTTCCTCTCCCAGCTTTAAAGCATACAGGGAAGTTGGTAGAAGAGCCAGGAATCACAGAAATAATGAAGCCTGGGAAGGCCTTTTAAAATATTGTTATCCAATATAATTTAATTACAAAATAGTAACTATAAATATAAAACATAAACATAAAATTAATTTTTAGATACATTATTGCTTTGTATTATCTATGAAACCTATGAAAAAGATTTCTCATCATGGTCATTTTATAGACTGGGTTTAAGGCAATTTGACATTTCTCCTAAAGTTACCTAGGTAAGAATATCAGACTCAGATAATACTTCATAGCTCCCACTTCCAGACTCTGTTTTTCCTGCATCTATCTTTCATTTTCGGAGTGTCTCTAACCTATTGATTCTCTCTCCAGGTGGTCTTCTGGATTTTATAGATGCTTTTTGGCTTCAGTGCCTAGTTGCATCTTTTTAGTCTTTAAGATACAAGGCAATTATTCGTGTGTGGTAAATTTGCACATCCAGACCACCAACACCTATGCTTTCCCCACCTTCAGATAATGCATATTTAGAACATTTGAAATCATGCCAGATAGACTATACAAAGAAAGATATCAATGAATTTTAAAAATTTGTTCTTGATCTCCTGGTAGGAGACAGAGTACCTAGTTAGGTACTCTGAGTGCTAATCGATTGTATTTTCCACCCACCACTCACCCCTCAGGAGGTTCTCCACCATCCCACACTTCTATTATATAGATATTAAGGAACATGATTTCCAAAACCACCAATAATTCACCAAATTAATATACCAGAGTTAATAATCACAGCTTGGAGATGAGGGAATGAGATCACATTGACTGAAGAAATAAAGGGCAGTTTGGAAGGGAAGACCAGGAGCTGCTCCTGCATTGTTTTTCCTGCCTGTCTGTAGTTCATTGTGTTCTTGAAAATGTTACTTTTCCAGTACCTAATGAATGATACATCAAGGGCTGCCATGAAACTGTAGGGAGAAACTTTATGGTATGACTCATGAGCCATGCTGAATTACAGATCTTTTCTCATTAGTCTGATTAAAAACCTAAGCTCATTATGGCTCAGGAAGTGATTTAGTTTCAATGCCTTTTGGTTATGTTCCTTTTTTTATTTTCTAGGAGCACATATTTTGGCTAAGAATTCATTTTCTATTTTAAATGGTTCTAAATTTCAATTCTTAAAATGTGTGTTCATTATCATATCATTCAGACCTGTAAATGTTCTTTTTATATTTTAAGAACTATTTTTTAAAAGCAAAAGTGATTTTGATTTTTATCTCATGTAGTATCTTTCTTCACAAATAGGATTCTTCAAAAAAGGTTTTGGCTTTTTTTTTTTCACTTTTTGAAGAAAATAGACTCCATAATATCATAGAAAGGAAATGTTGGCTTTGAAATTAGACCTAAGATATGTACCTTAACCATTGCTAACAGTCTCATCTTGGTCAATTTACTTAAACCTACTAAGTCTCAATTTCTTCATCTTCTAATGAAATTTGAATAACAGTAATTAAATAACACTGCTATGAAGATTAAATAAGTTAATACACTTAAAGCATGTGAAATAGTAGGAGCCCAACAATTGTTTGTCTCCCTTGCTTTCTCTGCTAATATGGAGATATAGAGCTTTTATATTTTAGTGCTAACAAAAAATTAATCAAGAGGCTGGAGAATTGAGTTTTAAATATCCCATGTCTGTTGTGTGGATTTAAGTCTGTGTTTGCATGTCTCTGGGGACACATGCAAAATTCTAAATGTGAACTAGGAGTTGATTGCTCGAAACTCTTGAGATTATTTCTCATGAAACTCGTCTGGCATAAGGCATGCAAATGAAGCATGGTCTATATGTGAAGACATTTTAGAAGATGCCTACTTCTGTGATATACCAATGAACTTACCAGAGAAAACTATATAATTTCAAGCCTTGGAATAGCCTTATGTTAAAAGATGTTTCCTCTTTATTGGCAACTAGAATTTCAGATAAGGTACATTTGACTGAAAAATTGAAGACATCAGGACATTTCCTGGCATAGGGTACCTGTTCCTTGTTAATTGTTAATCGAGTAATCCTCTTCAAGATAGTAATACCATGGTTCTCAATAAAGGGTGAGTGGTTTTTGCCTTCCAGGGGACATTTGGCAATGACTGAAGACATTTTTGTCTGTCACAGTGAAGGGGTAGTACTGTTATCAGGAATACTGCTAAACCATTGTACAATGCACAGAACAGATACTCTCACAAATAATTACGTGGACCACAATTTCAGTAGCACTATTATTGAAGAACTCAGGCCTGATACCATTACCATTTCCCCCAAGCGTCTGAAATACTTTTGAAATGTTTTCTTGGTGTCATGTAGAAATAGCCAGAGGCTTACAAAGTCTGAGGGTTGTCATGGCTATTGAGTAGAGATGTGACCAGCTGTGCTTTCTTTCCATTCAGGATTGATCAAGTGAAAATAGATCTGAGGTACAAAGAGCTTAGTTTGAATTGAGGAATAGCTTCCTTTTAGTAAGCAAGTACAATGCTGTTAACCTTGGCATTGGAATTTTAAGATAGACTAGGGAAATTATTTTCTTTGCATTATTTCACATTGGTGACCATCCTGTCTTCCTGTATTGCAAATTAGTTATGATCAGAAAAATTAGTTAGATGGCAAAGACAGCCTGTCTTGGATTCATAAACTTTTACTAGCTAAAGTTGCTGCTTAACCCTATTGTCTTTAACACTTTGATTTCCCAACAAAGTGCAATTTTACATAACAGAATCTTGGATAAATGCATTTCAAAATCTTTCTTTATTCTTTCCTTCAAATAATTCTTTATGGGCTTTCTTCCAGCATAGGACATCAATATCTATCTTGTTACCAAACTTTTGCATACCCATGACAGTTTACAGAAGGCTCCTAAATGAAGGAGAAAAGGATATGAATATGTTTGGAGCATGTGAAATATTTCTGAAACTTGCTGTAATTAAGTTTTGATTGTTATAATGTTCATAATAAGAGGCAACAGGTGTAAAAAGAGGTATAATTGGAGAGATTTTTCTTAGGAGTCTGGACCTAAAACTATCCAAGCAGAAAGTTTTCATTGTTTTATGGTCACTCACAATCGATCAGTTGCCTTTATTTTCACAATTTTAGGGCATCCTTCACTCTTAGCTCATTTTATGATGAAACCTAACATTCTATGGCCAAATATGCTCCAATACTAAGTTTCCTATTTTCAAAATCAGGGCTTGTCGGTGTTTTTTGTCAGTTGCAACCTCAGAGACTCCAAACACTTATGCTCTAAGGAATCTACATAGGAATCAAAAGGACATAACTTTTCATACATAAGTATTGTGTTTCCTATATGTGAGTTATCTCATGACTAATAATACTAAGTATAGGGGAATATGGAAGCAATTTCACAAATTAATGAAAACTTCTAATTTGTGAAATTGTTCAATATGAAGATATTCTTTGACTATTAGTGGATGCTTAAATTATAAAATCTTTACGAAAAAAATTTGAAAGAAAATATGTCAACATTTAAGACTGATATTCCTTTGTTCAGCAATGTCATTATAGGAATTCATGTAAATACGTTACTAAAAAAGAATATATATAATAACCCTATAAGGATAAGTATTATTTATGACTGGAATTAATCTGTTGTATATCAATTAGATTAATCTAAATGTATATCAATTAGGAACTGGTAAGACAAATTCTAACACATCCATTTGATGGAATTCTAGATGAGTTTCAAAAAATATGACATTGTACTGACATTGAAAGGTCTCCACATCATGTTCAATGGAAAAAAGAGATTGTCCAAATAATATGGTCTTGTTCATGTTAAAACCACATATATACATATATATATACATCATAAAGAAAATAAAGACTGGAAGGATATTTAGAAATAGTTTTTCATTTCTTGAGAGAGAAGCAGATTTCTTTTCAGATTTTTATTCTCTACTGTATTTCTTTATTGACGTTTTTATAATAAGTGTGAAGTCATTTTTATAATATAAACATTTTAATAGTTCAATATTGAAGAAAACAATCACAGTAAGTTACAGAAAACTCTCATGGCTTGCATTAATTTACTCAATAAATGTTTGAGAGCACTTGCTATGGAGTATGTAGTGGGAGAAACAGATATTGATCAAATAACTATATGAATAAATATATATAATTTAGAGCTGGTGTATGAAGCTGAAGTTCCTCGTAATAAAAGAGTTGTAATAGGGCATCCTGACCCACATCATCAGGCCAGAGAAGTTCTTCTCTTAGGAATGTAATTGGATCTAAATATAAACCATAAGTAGGGATCAAGTGGGCAAAAGGGGAAAAGAACATCTTAGTAAGATAAACTGCATGTAAAGAGATTTTTCTGATAGGAAATGCATTGGTACATTTCAGTGGTTGAGAGACAGTAAGTGTAGTTGGACCACAAAAAACAAAGGGACCTTGTGAGAGGTAAGACTGGTTAATACTGCAAGACCTTTTATCTCACATTAAGGATTTTGAGGCTATAATAAGCATAAGGAGAAACCATATATTTCAGAAAATGTAGCACAAAAGTTAGGGGTATAGAATACTATTTTGGAAATAACAGTCTGGCTCCAGTGTAGAAAATAATGCTAGCATAGCAAGATAGGATTCATGAAAACTGATCAAAAGCCTACTGAAGCACTCACCATATACTCTATCATCTCATATAATGGTGGCACACATAGTGGCCATTTTTCTAACATGTTGGAAGTACATGAGTGGTAAACAATATTAGGATCATATCTAAGAATTTTTTTTAAATTATCTATAAATGGAGTGTGATATCTGTAGAGAAACACACTTAATATTTTGAAAATGTTCATCCGTTTAAGTACAATTCCATTAACTAGAATGTAACTTCAGATATATGTAATTGGAATTTGAGTGTGTTTCTGAAAGCTACAATTCTACAAAAGTATGAAATGAACAAATAGAGCCCAGAGTACAAAGGAGAGTATAAACAAGATTTTTGTCAGAATGTTTCTCATTGATAGAAGTCTCGTACCCTGATTATTTGCATTTTAATCTAATTGGAAGATATATCCCTGTAGAGGAGATGGACATGCTCATTCAACACTTTTGCTCTGATTCCATGATCACTAAGTAGCTTTCTGATTATAATTTGTCTTCCTGCATAGTATCCTACAAGAGAAGAGCATGCTGCTCAGTTGAAATGAGTCGTTCTCATGATTTAAAGTTTTATTTAACATGAGACATTATTAAATGGGCATAGTTGTCTCTTATAGTTTTAATTACATGAATCCCTCTGATCTCAAAAGACTGATCACTTTTGAACAGGTATCATAAAATTGAGGATCTAGGACTAAAAGCTGAAGACCAGATTCTGGAGTTTGGGGAACTCAAATATTTACCATGTAAATTCTTAACGATTGACAAGACATCATCCCCTAGCCTCTCAATCTACCTTGAAATCCATTCTTCTATCAAAAACTTCCTAACAAAGCAGTCATCACAAATGCATAACAGCTATATGATTGGTGTTTACTGTGCCCAAAAGTCCAGTCACTTGCCTTGACTGAAGCTCATAGTTAGAATTCTGCTGGTAGCTGATTGCTACCAAATATAGAAACAATTCAGGATAGTGGCTAAGAACACAGTCCATGGAGGTAGATCCATGTACACTTATCCAGCTCTGCTTCTTACTAACTGTGGAACAGTGGGCATTTCCTCAGGCATTGGAGTCTGGGTTTCTTCTACTGTAAACGGGGCATAGTTCTGGCCTCAAATAAACATCAATAGAGATTAAGTTAAAAAAAAGTTGATTACATATTGCCTGATGGAACAGGTTTTCCATAAATAATAGCTTCTATTATTGGTGTTATTTTTATTTACTTTGCCCCTCAAAGCTCTGAAACCCTACCTCCAACCATCTAGAAAGATTCTACTTCCTGTGCTTCCAAATAATTTTTTGCACATCATACTGGACTTTGCCTGTCATAGCAATATTTTACTTCTCTTTTACATTTTGTTCTCTGCTCAGCATGTTTTCCAAGGTGTAAAAGAGACATTCTTCCGATAATTGTTCTCTTGTCACATATTTTAAATTCTAAATCTTGGAGAATATGCTTGTGACACAAAATGTATATTTGTTATTGATGAGGGCAGCATAGGTAAAAGAAGTTTAATGAGTATGTCTTACAGTTCTACTCAAATAAGCAATAAGAAAAAACCTCTGTGCATCATCAAAATAAAGGGAAAGTAAAATGCCAATTGAACACCAGGGTGTTTTCTCTTTGATCCGCCACATGTCATCACTGCCTGTCTTGAGCTGCGTACCAGCTATCTGGCAGGCAATACTTCTCTTGAAGATGAACAGGTGCAGTGACTTATTCCACAGGGAGGGCAAAGATTAATGAAGTGTGTGTGTAAATTCTAGGAATATGAGAGGCAACAGTCAGCCTTTTAATAATAGCTTAATTAACACTGATATAATGCATTAACTAACCCTCAGCAGCACATTTTGACTCATTTGTTAATCTTGTTCTTAACAGCAGCTGTTCAACTGTATCAAAAAGCATTGCTTCTTTGTTGCATGTTAAAGAGTCCAGAGCCACATAAAACAGCCTACGATGCAATCAGGCTGCTTGACTGAGAAGAGGTTGTCAGAGAATGCAAAAGAATACAGAACACTGAAAGAGTAAATAAATTTGAAGTCATTAAGTACATTGTGGGTTGTAGCAGGCCTGCTGGTAGTCCAGCACATCAAATTTTACATGGAATTTCCCTAACAATCCATGACATTTTACCCCTTCTAGATGTTTGTTTATGCTATTTTGTAGCCTAGAACACATTTCTCCTCATTCGAAAGCTTGGTCACATTTTACTAGCCAACCTCCCTCCCCATATTTATCTATTCTTGTTAGATCACCTTTGTCCATGCTTCTATTACCCATTTGCTTCTCTTTTTGCTTTGGTCACACTATCATATAAATATTTTTTTATATTTATCATATATATTTATATTTTTATCATATAAATATTTGTTTATTTTATTTATCATATAAATATTTATATTTTATCATATAAATATTGCTTTAAATGTATCTGCAAATATCACTAGACTTTGAGTCTTGGGGGCTGAAACTGTATGTTATTTATTTCTAGAGCCTTTTCCAGAGTTTAGCCAGTGGTTAGTATCTGGTAAGCTCTCAGTAGATGTCTGTGGTCTTAATAAATAAATTAAAAATCAATTAATAGAGTTCACATAAGTTATTAAGAGATTCTATTTGAGTCAGAATTGCTCTTTTATATCCTTTAGATTCAGCAATCAACAAAAATAATGAAAATCATATTTCTAAAATGATTGCCTCTTATGATACCTGTGGTGGAAAATTGAATATTCTGACTGAAACTGTAGCCATATCTACAAAGTCAGAGACTAAGAATCCATCCCATTCTGTTTGCCATGGCAAATCATTCTGATTGCCCCATGGCTAAAAGTTCTACTAAATGTCATTATTAAGCGCCAGTTTAAAAGGAATTCCAGATTATAGGAAACAGAGAAATTATTCTCAGCACATTTTCCAATACCCTAAGCCTTTACAAATTCTGCTCCTTATTTAGATTTAGATTCATCACTTCTCTGTTAGCTTAACTCTTGTTCACTTTTCAAGCTCAGCTTCATGGTATGTATGAAGCAGACTCCCATCTATGACATTTTGTATCTACACCCATACAAAAAAAAGGAAATATTTTTTGTGTTAACTGATTGTTCAAGAGTGTGTTTGCCACTTATCTATTCACTTTTGCACAACTTGGACCAAATCTTTTCAACTTTGTATCCCTTTTTTCCATCAGAGTACCTAAACCATAGTAGGTCTTCAAAAATATTTGATGAATAATGGTTATTTAATGTAAACAGTGGTTTTGGACTATGACTATGTTTAATTTCTATGATGATTACATTTTAGTAGAAGCATTTTCTTGTCAGTGATAATAAATTTATTTTGAAACACAACTGAGTATATGAGAAAAGCTTCTCAAGCTTGGCTAGAGTGCTGGTGCTCCATCTTTTCTGTGTCATTCTTGAATTAAAGCTCACAAGGACATTAGTGTTCCCAGCACTATATCACTCAGTAGCTTGCTTGATTTACTGGAATAACCCAATACAATGTTCGTGTCTTTAAAGGATGGATCGCCCAAATACACAGACACTCTTGGGAAATAAACCTAATAGAGAGTTTAACATCAGTTCTGGAAACCCTTTCACCATGAGATGGCATTTTGTAGCACAGCATAGCTGTATTAAATATGTAGGGATAAAAAAAAAATAAAACAAAATGATATCTTGGCCATTTATGTCTCTATTCTTCATTTTCTTAATATGAACAGATATGGTATTTGGCAAACCATAAGCCTCGTGATGTTTGGCATTGCTTATAGAGGTTAGGTTTACTAAGTTACCATATAGATTTTATTTATTTCCTTATCAGTTTGGTTACTCCCACTAAGTAAACAGTGCTCTGAATTATTACAGTAAACTTGGGCATTTGAGTCCGCAATTATTGAAAGTATTACCCTGACTTTCTTCCTAGAATAAGAAGTTCCTTGAGGGTGTAGATTTGATCTTATTCATCTTCGTATTTCCTTTTTATTAATGCATAGTACTGAACATGCATTAAGTTTGTAATAAATGTTTGTTCTTAGAAGCTATTGTTGAATTCCCATGTTTTTATAAGCTTTTTTCCTACTATCACATGTATACACTCAAAGCACACATGCATATACACATCATTTGGGGCCTAAAAGGAATTTTTGACACCTAAATCATTATGAATTTCATCTATTTGTCATATCATTAATAATTTTTTATATATTCTATGTTTCATTTTCCATTTTATGGATTATGTTTAGTAAACACTTCCATTCTACAGTGAGTTCTATATATGTCAAAATTAGAAAACTATTTTGATATTTCAGCAACATGAAAGACATCAGTAGTAATTCCTCCCGCAGAGTAGAATTGCATGGGAAAGAGAAGGTTGCTAATATCAGGCTGACAGATGTAGCAAAGTTTGCTCATGGATGGGATGGGATGTGAAAACAAAATAGAAAAAGACACTAAAGCTCTAAAGGTACTTAGAATGTAGGTGCCATTTATGAGGGTGGATTGGGTAGAGGAGAGACAATATCTTACAAAAGCTAGTTACTCGACTACATAAGGTTTGAGATGACCCATAGACATCCAAGTTAGTGACATTGAGTAGGCAACTGGATATACGTCTCTGTAATTCAGAGGAGAGACTTCCCACCAAAGATAAAAATAAGAATATACGAAAAAAAGATGGTATTCCAAGCCAGAAGATGGAATTAGACATTAATAAGTATTGGAGATTATTATTCCTGTAGTGATCACCATCACTTGTTATCATTACGTTAGCCCTGTTTTCTTCTATGAGGACATCAGAGTCATGTTTTCTTTGGTCTAGTATAGAGATTGTGACATTTAAATAATTGTTTTGCCTCTAGATAATTAAGAAAAAGTAAATAAAAATGTGGCAATAGAAAGTGAAGCAATTCTATAAATTGTAGTTGGAAGAGCAAAGATTTTGGGGTTGATTAAAACATTGTCATGTCTAAATGTCTTTTGAACCCATTTGCAAACCTGATCAAGAATAGTTGGAATAAATGTGCCTGGGTAGCTCAGATGGTTAAGTGTCTGCCTTTAGCTAGGTCATGATCTCAGAGTCCTGGGATCAAGCCCCACGTGGGCTGGCTCCCTGCTGAATAGGAAGTCTGCTTCTCCCTCTACCTCGACTTCTCTCCTCACTCATGCTCTTCTTCTCTCAAACGAATAAATGAAATATTAAAAAAAAAAAAAGAATAGTTGGAATAAATGAAAGCTAAGTGACAAAATAAACTCTTTCATGTTCTAGGGAGAGATGGTTTGAGTAATTAAGGGCAGTGCTGCACTTTTATTTTAATAGCATGATATTTGCATTGCATATTAGAACTGTGTTAATCTGACAATTGGTTTCTCTGCTCACAGTTCCCTTTCTTAGTCACTGATACTGAAAATGATTCAGAACCTCATGTAATAATAATCTCTTAGCATAATTCAGCCAATTTAGAGACCATTTAAAATAAATTCACTCACCTGATCATTTTCTACTAAAAGTAGGTCAAATTGCAGGCAATCGATAGCCTGCAAGGTTAAATTCTTTTTGTGGATTAAAAATTAAAATGCTCGGGGTGCCTGGGTGTCTCAGTGGGTTAAAGCCTCTGCCTTCGGCTCAGGTCATGAACCCAGGGTCCTGGGATCGAGCCCCGCATTGGGCTCTCTGCTCAGCGGGGAGCCTGCTTCCCCCTCTCTCTCTCCCTGCCTCTCTGCCAACTTGTGACCTCTCTCTCTCTCTCCCTGTCAAATAAATAAGCAAAATCTTTAAAAAAAAAAAAAAAAAGAAATTAAAATGCTCAACTCTGAAGGGGGATTTAGCTAATCTTTCAATATTTCTTTTAATTAAAAAATAATTCTGCAGTATACACTATTACTAATATTAATACATTAACTTGCAGTTATTTGTACGAACTGTGTCAAGTATCCTACTCAATACTTTGGGAATGTTATTTAATCCTTACAACAACCTTATAATGAAGCCACTGCCCCTGTTTTACAGATGAGAAAACTAAAAATAAGAGCGTTAAAGACAGTGTTTCTCAAAACAGATTCAGATCAGTAGGTCTGGAGTACAGATTGAGATTTTGCATTTCTAACAAACTCCCAGGTTTAGCAGACTTGGCCACAGAATGTATCTGGTCCAAAGCTGCCACTTATAATCTACTTACTTTTAGTCTGATTTCATCCCATTGTAAAAAAGAGTATTTCTTCCTACAGCTGAGCTCCTTTCTCCAGTATCCTATGGCAACCCAACCCTTCAAGGAAGAGAAGACTACTTCACATTTTCTGTGAAATGCAAATCCGTGAGTGAGCTTTAATGCTTGGACTTCATGTCTTCTATAACTGCACCTTCTTTCTGTCTTCCCAACCAAATTACAGGTTCAGATTCTGTGTTTAGAACCTACCTATTCCATTGGCCTTAGTGGAGACCATAAAGTTTATGCTTCTTTGCCCAGACTCCAAGGATCAAATTCATGGACTTCCCTAGATTATTTAATAATTGGCCACTCTTCCTTCCCATCCCCTTCTGCATATTTAGATTGTCATGCAGAAGGTGTGGAGGAGCAAAGAAGCCACTGCTCTCTCTCTTTGTATTCTCACCTCCTACCCTATCCCCTCTAAGACCTTTCTCACTTATATTCTCAATCATGCCATTTGTTATTCTTGGAATGATCTTTTACTTTAAGTCTACCTTCTTTCCTCTTTTTCGGTTTTCTAAAAATCTCACCTCCAATAGTAAAGTCTTCCGGAAGTGAAGTCCCATCATAATTCTCTTCTCAGGACTGGTAAGTAACTTTCACATTTTCTATCCTACAAACTACAAACATAGACTTTTGTCTATAAAAATGTATATATAATTTGTGTCTTTCCCTGAATTTTTTTTCTTTCTACAAGCTGTGTGCGTCCTATATTCATGGTATTAGAACCAGAGAGTACCTTAAATTTTATCTAGTAAAAAAAAAAAAAAAGCTTTCTGTAACTAGAAAATTAAGCAGAGATTTAAAAAGCACTACATACCAATACCATGTGAGAATTAAATAAGATAAAGTTATGTGCCTAGCAGTCCAAATATAAAAGGTGAAAGAAAATACTAAAACAAAAATTTAATAGCACAGTTTATTAGTAAAATTGCTGAGGACAAAAATAGTTCAGTATTAATTCAGTATTCTTTCCACTCAACCATCTGGAATTTAAAGCATTTAAAATTCTCAGACTATGACAATAATGGTATAAAACTAAGTGGCTGAGTTTTTAGGACTCACAGTAATAAGAGATTCTAATCTTTCTCTGGCCTTTACTGTAAAGACATACTTGCCTGGCAATATTGGTTGAGGAAATATGATCAGAGAGCATTCCCTGCTTTTTAAAATTCAGAGGCAGAGTGGGTTAAGATGGATCTGAGCATAGGGACCTAATCTAACTGAAATAAGAATAGAGACTCTTAGGCATTTGTGGTACAACTGTAGTCATAAGTTCAACTTCTTCAGGGGTATTGGATTCATCCTTTGAAGCTGTCCCATGAATTTCCTGCGAGAGAAAGAAAAGACTGGGTAGGAAATAGTGCACCTTACTATATTCCAGCTTGCTTTTTACAGAGTTCTAATCATTTGTTTGATTCAGCCACCTTTAATTATAGGCATCTATAATTGGGCACCTTTAAAATAGAACTTGTCTTTTTCTAATCATTTTCTACCGTGTTCTCTTAAAATCATTGATTCTGCCCTCTAAACTAGGTCATTTGACATCATTCTGGATGCCTACCTCCTCAATCCCCCTCTTCCCATTTAAGCAAAATATAGAAAGTCTGTTATATCTGGAGGTTTTTTAGATCCATTTTCCCCTGTCCCTCTCAAAAGCCACTGTGGTAAGTCTAGTCTCTTATCATCTTTTACTTAAAAACTGCAATTATAACCAAATGCTCTGAATGCCATTACATTTTCCAAATGACAAAAATTTGTCACAAATCCTTGTTCCTTAACACAAGGCTGATCACAACACACTCTGGTCAATATTTCCTACTGGCTCTTTGTCTTTGGATAAGTCTTTATTCACAGGGAAGTTCCCCTACAATCTGGTGCAGTACAAAAATCTGTTCTTGATAATGTTACATAACTAACAGCCAACAACACTGAGCTGAGTCCCAGATACTGGGAACCAAAAATGTACATATTACTTTTGTTTAATTGTTTCCAGTCCTTAAAACAGACAAGATTGATAGTTTTTCTTTAATCAGAAAATGCTATAACCTTGAAACATAAAAATAATAGATCAAAGTCCAAAAGTTTACTTCAGTAGCTATTGGGTAGCACTTACTTTCTTAAAGGAGATAATATACAGACAAGTAGCTTGAGGTCGCTTGAATAACAAAGCATTTTGTTTATGCTTTTATATCTCTATCAAGTGTTCTCATGGTCTTTTGTGGAATATATGCTTTTGTGGACTGTAACATATTTTAATTTCAGTTGGCTATCTGGTGAGATTGTAGTCGGGCACAGGAAATTTCTATGTGGGATACTTAAAAATAAAAGGAAATTTCATAGCTTTAGTGAATTATTTGACTTTAAAATTTGCTAGATAAAATATCACAGGAAAGAAGTTTCTTGGCCTGCTTCTATGAAAACTTCTTTGGGTGAATACATTTGCAGAGACGTATGAAAGCATTCATTAGAAGTGAATCATAGTGTACTTTCTTCAAATAATTTTCCATTCAAGTGACACTTAATTCATAGTTTATACATTCAGGGCCAATAACTACACAATCCACATTCCATGAGGAGTACCAACAATTTATAAGGTGCTCCAGGTTTTCTCAAAGTAAAACATATTATGTCTACAACATATGATAGTGAGAAGAGTGAAATGGTGAGATTGTCAGCATCCTTTTGATGTCTTTTAAACAAAGATCCTAATGAACATTTATTCATTTTTACTCCATGTGATCTTATGGAAGAAAAATTTTGTTTGGGTCTTGAGATCTTAGACGTGCAGTGAACCTAGAATTCATTCCAACATTTTTTTTCATTTTTGTAGTGGAAATATTTTTTTTAATTCTTCAGATCTCAGCCTCATTAAATTTGTAAGCTACAAAGACAAATAGCATTCAGTACATTTGTGTATGTGCTGATTTCAGTAAATTCAAGAGCCCTTTACCAATTTACCACTCTACAATATCTGAAGTGGGAAATTCATCTCCTGTAAATTATCTACCTGCTAATGCTGGATACCACTGAGAATAACTGTCTTCATTATGTTTTTAAATGGGAAAAATACATTTTCCTAAAGGAAATAAACTATGACTCAATTACTCTGTAAGATTATTTGTTTGGTGGGAAGTGCCATCTTACTGCCCTTAATATACCATAGAAAGTGGATTCTTTCTTGCTCTTTAGTTTTCCCAATGAACTAGATCCTCCATCATGCAAATGTTTTTCTGAGGTCGAAAGTTGAATATTTAGGGTACCTGAGTAGCTTAATTGGTTAAGTGTCTGACTCTTGATTACAGCTTAGGTCATGATCTCAGGGTCATGAGATTGAGCCACGTGTGATGCTCTCAGGGATGAGCATGGAGCCTTCTTAAGACTCTCTCTCTTCCTCTCTGTCTGGCCCTTCTCTCCTAAGGAAAAAAAAAAAATTGATAGATGTGTTTGTTTAAGTCTCTTAGGCCACTAAAAGGATAGAAAAAGGTGAGGGAGCTATTGAGGGAAAAGTTCTGCATGGTGGTATCCAGTAAATAACAATAATTGCATTTAATATGACCCCTTGAAGAACATCTCAGATAGAATGAGATCTGAACAAATGAAGATGGATAAGAGAATGGTAAATTAAGTAAGTGAATAGTCCTATGGCATAAAATACGATTACAAAATATTTAGAGAATTTATCCTTAGTATTTACTCAGGAAATTTTCTGCTTAGTAGGTGAGAGATTTTATTTTCTTACACCATTACCTCTTCAAAATCCCAGTAAGAATTTTTAAACAGGAGAATTATGGAGAGGAGGTAAGGAAGGTTATTTCCCTCTCTCTTAAAACTCCTTCCCCCAAACTTCACAGGACTGAAGAATGCTTAAACTCTTCTTACTTGCTCCTCTTCCTCTACGAGGAAATTAGGTGCCTCCCTGACATTTCCTGGGTGGAGAAATGAGAAGAGGCCCTAGCTTTTTCTCTCTGGACATTTGTACATGACTCAGAAGACTCACAAAGAGCCAGAGACACCATGGAATATTAATTACAGTGAGGTAGGAAGAAAACTGTTTCCAGTGATTCTCTAAATACAATTCAGAAATCCCAGGAAGATTAAGTAAATAAACCCTTGGCATGAGGGTTAAAAGCAAACAACTTGTACTGAAAAGGAAGTAATCTGGTGAATTTACTAATACTCGAATCTTCCCTATCATTGAATCAAGGACAATTCCTGTCTTAAATATTGTGATGAAAAAACATCGTGACCAGGATGATTAAAGTGCATATATATTATTTCGTGGTATATAAATCTGAACTCCATTAGAGCCCATAAGGTTTTAGAGATTCCTAACAATGGTGAGAGACAGGAAATCATGAAATTTTCTACCGTCCATATGATCAAAAAGTTCCAACAGCATGACTTTAAAGTCCTTTGGGTAAGAGACTAAGCTGTCATGCCATGTCAGGCTCTTAGGATCTGGTTTTCCACTGCAAGAGCCATTTGGTCATCAGATGCATGTTCAAACTTCTCCTCTCTTATTGCCAGAACCACTGTAGGTTGAAATAGAAGTTTTTGGTGTTGTTTTTTGCTTTTATTTTATTTTATTTTTTATTTTTATTTTATTCTTTTAAGGATAGCATGTTATTACTTGGTTCAACCCATTTTTTTAAGATTTTATTTATTTATTTGCCACAGAGAGATCACAAGTAGGCAGAGAGGCAGGCAGAGAGGGAGGGGGGAGCAGGCTCGCTGCTGTGCAGAGAGCCCGACATGGGTCTCGATCCCAGGACCCTGAAATCATGATCTGAGCTGAAAGCAGAGGCTTAACCCACTGAGCCACTCAGGCACCCCTAACCCATTGTTTTAAAGCCAGATAAACCTAGATTTCAATATTGGATCTGGAACTCACTTATCTGCTTATCTGACCTTGGGAAATTTACTTGTCCTTACTGAGTTAATTTCTTCTGCCATGGAAACATGTCAATTCTTTTTTTCTGGGTTTGTAAGGATGAGTTAATATCATACCTGTATAGTAATAGTAAGAGCAGTTCTGCATCATTATCTTTGCTGTATCTTTAGCAAGTCTTCTACTGAAAATGAAAGTTGGGATGTTGTCTCGATGCCTGAATTCTAAGTCATACCTCAGTTCTTATAAATGAGTGTCTCCTTTGGTTTTTATCCTTATGAACCTGTTTTGTTCATCCACCTAGAACCTGGATTTGGAACTCTTACCTTAACTGTAAGACAGTAAGCCAGTAGGCCTGGTGAGTTCCTGGCCATTACTTTTCCTGCCTGCTGACCTATCGAACTGCTTTAAGACTATCACTAGAAATTTAGATGGATTGTGCCAATTATTACCATATTGAGCACTGGACTTTGCCTGCCAGTGGGAACTTCTTCTTAACTTCTGTAGTTTGGCCAATTTCCACAGTACATGTCCTTCCCTGGTTAGGTGGGCTTAATTTCAGAGCTACCCTCTGTGCCAGTGATTTTTTTATTCTTCCAAGAGAAAATGGACAAAGCATGACTGAGTCTCAGGATATGAAAGCATAGGCCCTTAGCAAGACATTAAGAGAGTGGATTAATTTCTAATAGTAGGAATATAATAGAAAAATAATCATCATCCTAGGTAAATTATACTTCTGCTTGACAGATACTACTAACCTTAGAATAATCCTAAATGCTGATTATTATTCCCATTTTATAGATAAAAAAAAAATTAGCTTCAACTGCACTAAACCCTGCACTTGCCCAGAAATATTTTCTTGTTAGTAGTGGAAAGATCAAAATTGAATTCAGCCAATTACAACTCAAAAACCTGTGCTCCTTTTACCAATATCTTCTACATTGTCATGAATTATGCCTGATTTTTAATGCTGTTGGAAAAAAATTCCACTGTAATTTATACTTTTGTTCAGTATAATGGAGATATTTTCCAGAAAGAAAGTAGTCAAACTGTCATAATATCTACTGAAATATCTATGGGGACTTGCCCTTAAATCCCTAACACACTCATCATTCCCGTTTTTTTTCCTTAATTTGGTGATATACAAATTACAAAATGATGGCAGTTTTATAGTAGAGCTGTATTTGGCTGGTTGGCCTTTGACATGTTTTAGTCAGGTTTTTTACCTTTTTTAAACTGATGGAAGTATCTCTCTGTAGCTGTCACCTGTATCTCTTCGAACACATCAGACTCTATTTTATGATACTAGTCAGGTATACTGGAGAATAAAATTAATGGGGGGAACATTTGGGACACTCATGACTTTGTTTATAAACCCTTTTTTTTTTCTGAATTAGGTGGGGAAATTGAGGCACTTATCTGGAAAATTACCCTCCTGTTGGGACTGAGGCTTAAATCATCAACATCACATCTCTGGTTTGCATGTGCTGGCCTTGGATAATAGTTTTATCTGGGTTGCCTTGTATTTGTTTGAATAAAGGGACATATCACAGAGCACACATCTTAACACTATTATTCATCCCATTATAAATGACACTTACAAATGTGAAGGAGGCGGGGGCCCTCTTATGAAGTATTCATGACACACTCCTTTCCTATCATCCCACATCCGCCCACCCTGACATTTCCTGATCCAAATTGTGTACTAATTCTTCTCCTCATCCTATGTTTTCCACACATTCTTTCAGGTCAATACACAGATGCTTTTACTTCTCTGAGTTTGAAAATAAATTATCCTCCCACACCCATCTATAAAAGATTATTCAAGGTCATGTCAATAACAACTCTTCCTGTGCAAAATAGAATAACTTTGCTTTCTCACAGTGGATATTCTTTGGTGTTTGCCTTAAAAATACTTTCAGGATAAAAATAAATAAATTGGAGTTTCCATTGCCTTTCATGAATTCCGAATGGTCTGCTAATATGAGTTAACACATGTTATATTAAATGTAAGAGCTTTGTAGATGCATTATGCCATTTAGATCAATTGATTCTTAACCTTGGCTACACATAAGAATCACATGAAGCCCATTTGTATATGTTCAACCACTGAACTTAGTCTTCAGCATTCTGACTAAAATAATCTGGGTTGGGTTATCAGCATCAGTTTTTTGGTTTGTTTATTTACATTTTTAAATGTGTAGCTAGGATTGAGAATTACTAATCCAGACAGTATAACTCAGGTTAAAAATGTAGACTTTGTAGTCGGAAAGACAGAAGGTTGCATCTTAATCTTTCCTCAGCTATTATATCTTGGGCATTTATTTAACTTTCCTCACCTTAAGTTTCTCCTTTATAAAATGGCTTGACAGTACTTCCTTGAGAAAGTTATTATGGGAATGAAGTAAGATAATGAACATAACATACTCAGGGAGTGTCTGGTACTTAGTTATTGCTCAAGACATTTTTAATTGTAATGATTAAAGAGTTTTAGTTGTTCCTCTCTGGTAATACAACAGTTAAAAGAGAAACCTTTTTCTAATAGTTTACTTAAACTTCCAAATTTGATTGTATCCCAAATATCATTAATAATAATCGCATTTATTAACTACAATAGTATGTGCTAGGCTCTTTATTGAATCTCTTATTTTTGCTTGCTCAGAATTTTGAGATGTGCTAAAACCAGTTTTACAAGAGAAGACCAAACCTATCTGGCAATCCCATAGTTTATTTAGCAGGTGACTTTATTACTTTTTTAGGATATCTAGCATCTCCTGATATAGTAGCTGATGTAGTTATTATCTCCAAAATCTCCAGAATCACTCATCTGCTCTGCTTGAGATGCCATCCCCATGGGAAGGAAAGGTTGGCATCTCCAACTCGAGCTGGAGACCCACATTTTCATTTTACACTGGACCTTCACAGTAATAACAAAATATGGAAGAGTTTGACAAAGGTGGGGTTGGGTGGATAGTTTGGTGTGTTTGTAAAGGACCAGGGCAACATGAGCCTACCCTAGCCCAGTGGGACCGAGGCTCAAACAATGTGCCTAGTGTTTAGAACCAGGGGTCCTAGAATTTTAAATGTTCTCAATGTAAATATCACCTGTACTATTTATTTATTGTGTGATACTGAATAAGTAATTCACCGTCTCTAAGCCTCAGTTTCTTCTTGTATAAACTTAGCATAATTATTATACTAACCTCATGAGCTTGACACAGATAAAACAGCATATGCGGAATGGTTGTTTACTAGTATCTGGGAGACAGTAAGTACCAGATAAATGTGTTTATTACTCTTTTTATTTTCTTTTTGACTCATTGTTTCTCTGGGCTGAGACCAACTTTGTTGCAATGAAGTTTTTAACGTCCCTTCTTATTTCTCAATCACGGTTTAAGATACCCCCAAGAAAACTCATTTTATTTCCTATTTGTTTAATCAAATTTCATGGGAATTGTAGTTTCCTATTGTACATTTTCACTAGCCATCTCAAAAAATAGGTTGTATCTAAAATGAAAAGTTCAGCTTTGCTTTCTCTCCTTTCTGGTCCCTGAATGTCATAATTGAATTAGAATGAGAGAAGCATTTAAGTAACAATTGTTGGACTGGCCTCTACCCCCAGTACACCCACGTGAACATCTACATATTCTCCTTCCTTCCTCTTCCCTTTTTCTCTCTTTCTCTGGGGAATGTCCATTCATACACTCATGCTAATGTTCCTTGAAACATTTACGATGCATTTCCAAGTGACAGGAAGGGCTGCTATACAGAAGCATCATCTTTTTTTTTTTTTTCATTCTCCAACACATTAATTGGTTGGATTGATTTTCTGGATGAGTAAGAAGGGAGAATATGCATTTAAGAAAGACTGATAGGATAACACAGTTGTTTATGTTTGAAAATACAGTTTTTCCTCAAAAATAAATGCACAGGACATGAAGAGACCTAGATCAAAAAGTATATTCCTTGCCTTAGTTCATCTCATCTAGATAAAAATATAGTCTTTTGAATAGAAATAATGTTAACAGATATTAACCAAAGAGTCATCCAGAGAAAATAAAAGTGGAAAATAAACATACAACAAAATTTAATCCCATGAAGATTGAACTTTAAACAAAGAAACTTCTCTTTGCATTAATCAATTTAGCAGATTATTCTTAAAACTAATTTTGGTGGTGAGGATTTATCAAGTTATATACTCTTATGAATGTGAACCATAAACCATTTCGGACTGTAAATTAAAAATTAAGTTTTTCGAGTCTCAAAACTATTAGGAATTTGAGTTCCAATTATTCCACATCTAGGAATGTGGTATAAGAAAATGATAGGAAATATAGACAAAGATCTCTATGTCAAAATGTTTATGTGTATCATCAATTATAGTAGTAAATAATTGACCACAAGCTGAATGTCAAGATATAAGGGCTGATTAAATTATTTATTATTTTTTATTTCCTCTCCTCTAATTCCCCCTCCTAGCATTTATACCCCTCCCCTTTTAGATATCTCTATTTTTTCTAGTTTGATGGTGTTTATCTGAGGAAAATGAAAGAAATGGGAGGAATGGTCCTGCACTGCTTATACAGCCATGATCTCTGTCTGATCTCCCTTAGAGTACATCTGTGAGTGACCATCGTCATTACTGGGAATCTTTACTTCTCAACTATGATCAGCAATTCTACTAGAGAGACTCCATTTGACACAGACTCTATTGGAGATATCATTATCTTTATAGGCAGTTCACTTAGGTCAATTCTTTTTCAGATGGGCACAGGAAGGCTATCTATTATATAGCCCCCAACTGGCCCATGAAAAATACACATCTTTACCCTAGATGTCTACAACTTTCCCAATGGTGTCACCTCTTTTTTTTTCTCACCATCAAAAGAAGTCCTCTAGTAAAATTCTCACATTTTTAGACCTTTCTGGGAAAGGGTTCAGCACCAGTTTCTATGCTCCCACAGACACTAGGAAATAAAGATCAAGCTATCCAAGTGCTCTTATGGAATCCTCTCTCATTTACCTTGATGGGAAATGGAAGCATTCTCCTTTTGCCCCATAAAGAACAGAGTATGTAGCCTTACTCCATATTGCTTACCCAAGGGAATTTTCTCTCCTAGATGTTTAACCTCAGTTCTCTTATATATTCTTCAATGAGTACTAAGCCACAGTTGAAAAATAAATATGGGCTACCTCCTGTATAAATCCTACTAAGACAGTATGGCACATCCCTTTGTATGTTGGAATAATTGGCATCTGTAATCTTGCAAGCTCAGTTCAAATTGAGATTGAAATAGCCTTATATTTATATTTTTAGATTATGCAATATTAATTGATGAGATATACAATAATATAAAAGAATACAAGAGATGTATACATCCAGACCTGTCAGCAGGGAAGACTTTCCCAAAGAAAACAATCGCCAAGATGAAACCTAAAGTATTAGTACATGCAGTGAAGGAGATGAGTGGAGGAATACCAAGACAAGCAAAAGGGCCAGCATTAAAAGATAATACTCTAGAAAAACAAAGTGGTATAGCCACTTTGGAAAATAGTATAGAAAGCAGTTCCTCATAAAGTTAAGCATAATACTTAACGTATGATCTAGTAATCCTGCTCCAAGGTGAAATGATAACATATTCATATAAAAGCCATTATGTGAATGTTTATAGTGGTTTTATTCCTAATTACTCCAAACTGCAAACAGTTTGGTGACGGGATAAACTGTGGTATATCCATAATGGATGACTACTCACGAATAAACAGGGATGCATTATTAATCCATGTTTCAACATGGTTTGTAACTTCAAAGCATTCTGGCAAATCAAAGTATCCAGATTCAAAAGGCTCCTTGCTGCATAAATTTATTTATATGTTTTTCTGGGAAAAAAAAAGAAACCATAGAGATAGAAAACTGTCCATTATTTACCAGGACCTGGAGGCAGGGACAGAGGTTGAATGGATATGGGGGAATTTTGGATAATGATAGAAAAGTTCTCTATATTGATCATAGTATAGTCACACAACTCTATTCATTTTGTCAAATCACATAAAACTACAAAAAAAAGATGAATTTTATTGTATGTAAATTATACCTCAAGTAAAAAAAAGAGAATATGGCTCCTTTCAGGAACTGAAAAATAGATACTATAGAAACACAATGAGAAGCAGTGAAAGGTAAGTGATGAGGCAACAAAGATACCTGAGTATCAAGTCATTAAGGCCTTTGTAAATCGTGTTCAGGAATCAGAGCTGTATCCTTGAGGTAATGGTAAACTATTGAGTCCTTTAACTTTGTTACAGATCATTTTAGAGGGATCACTCAGCCAGTGGAGTGAAAAAAAGGAGACAAATTGAACTGCTAGGCAGAAATGTAGTAAACCAGGTAGGAGATACCACTTGCCTAGGAAAGTGTGGTAGAAGTTTCTTCATTTTTTAACAAATACATTTTGAGTGACTGTTATGTTGCAGACACAGATGTTTCCTGGAAATACAATGGTTGGTAAAAATCAGACACACTTAACAAGCTCAGAGCTCATGATCTATTGGCATAGGCAGCAAGTATATACTTTTGTCTATATAAATAATAAGAAAAAGTGTAGTTATTATTATGGAAGTGTGTACTAAGGAGACTTTGTCCAATATGATTAGTTACTGATCCAAAACATATTCTCTTTTTTCTTGATAACAGAAATTCCTATTGTGTTAGGGGCACCTATGTGTTAGCTTGAAAAGACAGTATTTCTCAGACTCTCTAGCAGTTAAGGTGGTCATGTGACACAGTTCTGGCCAGTGCTGTATGAGTGGAAGGAGGCTGGGTTTTTCTAGAAAGGTTTTACTTTCCTAATTATAGTTCTCCTTCTTATATTCTTTCTTCTTCCTGTCTAGTACATGTGATGTATGATGATGTGATGATGATTCAATTAATGACAATAACAATACTTGTGTTGACATGGGAACTATTTTGAGATTTTTTTTAATTTAATAAATGATAATAATTATTGATTGTTACCTCTGTGAGACTTGTGTTTGCTCCTCCCTTTCCTAGCTGCCGCCCTAGTGCTTAACAGATGTTTAGATAAAAGATTCCTCATGCATGGTATGGTTCATCCTACAAATTTCTGTGCTCTCTGACTCTTATCTACTACCTAAATAACAATGTTTAAGGACTTGGTTCTTCAAACCTAAAGCAAGTTAAATAGGGGGTTTTTTTGGGGGGGGTGCAGTGGGGCCAGGGGTTTGTTTTCATGTATGATAGTTCTGATCAATTGGTACTACTAGCATCCCCAAACATTGTGTTGAGGAAGATTCTGTATCAGAAGGAAAGAGTATTGTCTTAATTGGTAATGTTTGCCATGTATTCAGGAAGGAAGATTGGCAAAAAATATTTTTTGTCATCATGGTGTAACCATTTAATTAAGAAAGGTGAGAAAGACCTTTTTGATATGGCTTCTATGCTCAAGAACACAGAAAAAAGATGAAATAGTTCTTGGAGCACTCCAAAGCCTGACTTACATAGTTGACAGTCTGAGCAAATACCCTGAGAATGGTAAACACATACCCAGGGGCAAAAGAATATGGTGATACCCATCTCATGGATGGTATAGGCTCTGATACCAAAATTTTCATTTTTATCAGTCTTCACCTTTGTGAGTTCTAAAACCCTTTGAGCAGTTTCTCTTGCCTGAGACCATTTGCTACCCACGGAAGCCATTTTCTTCCTGACTGAGGAAAGTGAGAAGAGGTGAAGAAATGGGACCATGAGTGAAAGCAGCCTTCTGTGCCAAGCAGTCAGGTCTCAAGCTAAAAGCAGAACAAGCCATGAGGTTAATTTTGTCTAGTTTTAAGTACAAATTACTTTATTTTAGTTCTGGGGGAAGTAAAATGAAGCAATTGAGAAAGAAGAAAGAATTCAGGAAAGAAATTCTATTCTTACCAACCCAGCAGGGATGTACATTTCAATTGCTGAGAGGAAACAATATTAGATGTAATACTAGAGGCTCATTGGAAGCGGAAACAGGAGCCCTAATTTGAAGCGGGAGCCATTCATAAAATGACTCACAAACTTGCTCGCAAGAATTAAACCAAGTTTATGAAGAATAATTCTTGTTTGCATTTTTTTCCCTTTTCAAGCAAGTAATGAACAGTACTGTGGTCCATATCCAAGGTCACATCAGTGTTTTCCTGGTTTTCGTCATTATTAAAGGAAGAGAAGGACAGATACGTATGTTGAGTAACCAAGGAGTAACTGACAACCAAAGAGGGAATACACTGGATTAATAAGAGGATAGAGGAGTTAATGGTATTTCGTATTTGAGGTAAATCTAAGGCCCAGATTTCTCCCATGAAGGACATTAGGCACCAGAGGAGCCAGTGGCAGGTCCTTTCATATGCCAGCTTGGCTGCCTCAAGGGATCTGCATGATGAAAGCAGGAGATTAACGGAAATCATGTTTTCACCATAGGGCTTTTACACATTTCCTGCCGGACAGCTCCATAGTCAGATGGCACCCTTTATTGAATTAATTGATCAGATTAGTACCAATGCCTTTCCGTGTTCTGTGTCCTCCTCCACATTCGTGTATCTCACCTCTGTCTGGGACAGAAAAAGCTTTCCAAGCAGTGAATGCCAGCAAAGCTTCCGCTACTCGGAACCAAAAGAGCAATATCTCTTTCTGACTCATTTCTCAAGACTCCTAACTATTACCACTTTGTATCACATTATGGGGCAAGCAAGCTGCTTTGGATCACAGAGCTGCTGTGCATTCCAAACTTCCTCCCCAAGAGACAAAACACAATGTAATGTACAGTCATGGGCCTGAATAAATTTCTTTTCTGGTGTCTTATATTACTGCCAAGAGGAATGAACCTATGTCACCATGGTTCCTTAAATCTGCCCTTTCACACACTTCAGGACCCGACTTTCAGGGAGAATTGGACATTTAATTCCCTGGGAAATCCAATCCAGAGTGTCAAGGCTTTCTCAACTGAAACATGGGTCAGATGTCAAGTCTGTCACTGAAAAAAAAAAAAAAAGGAAAACTTCACCTCTTATTGGATTCATATTTTTGTTTCCCCTTCCATTTCCCTCTTCCTCATCAATGGCACATTTTCTGAGTGTCTTGGGGGAAAGTTGGGACACCCTCACTCTGTGGAGCAATGAAGTTGGGGAAATAATAAAAACACTTAACTTTTATGTAGTCTGATTCTTGTCTACTTTTCTAAGTAATTACTTAAAATAACTCATTCAGTCATCCTAAAACAACCCTGTGGCCCATTTTATTTTTAATCCTTATTTTATGGGTAAGGAAGCTAAAGCATGTGGAAGCTAAGAAACTTGCCCAAGTTTGCAACAGTATAAAGTGGTGTAGCCAGTAGTCTGGCTTCAGAATATATGCTAAATGGCTTCTTTACAGAGATGTTTTTGTTAGTTGGCATATTTCTCAGTATTAGACTAAAACTACTAAAGACTTTTGTGCTAATGAATGTAGTTAACTAATGAAGAGTGAGCCAAGTAGAGAGCTAATGAGAACTGAAAGGAGAAATTCATTTACACACACACACACAAACACATGCACACGTGCACACACACACATGCATGCACTGAATCATGAACTTGTACGTTCATGTGTTTATTGGTTATTCCTTTATTTCTTCATTCAGAACATGTCCCCAACTGTGTCACTTTGGAAAAGTATTCCCAATGTCTCTGACTCCTCAAACTTTTGTGAGACAAAAATAATAAGTGTAGACATAAGATTTTTGTGAGATTTAATTGAGATGTGGCTTATAAAATGTAAGCACAGTCTGGCCCATAGTATGGCTCAATTACTATTTATTTAAACTAATTATTTTTACTAATAATTTAAAGAAGATGGAAAAGCAAACAGCTGGTATTTATTGAGCCCTAACTAGGTATAGGTTTACTGTGTTTAGAGAACAGCATAGTTAACCTGTTGTTCATCTCTGTTTATCGGATTTATGCATACTGTGTTTCTCTTGCATCCCATTTCATTGATTTTTATGTGTTTGGACAGGGGCATTTTGATCAGGGGCCAGTTCCTGTCACTACCCTTCTAAATATCACTTTCCACTTCCCCCCCCCCAGCTCATTTCACACATGGTGTATTTTCAAAGGTCTAACTTTATTTCCAGGCTTTCTCTCATGATCCAGAGCCTCATTCAGTTCAAACCAATTTAATTCAACTCAGTTCAGTTCAGAGAAAAACAAATTGTGTGGCTTCTACAATATGATACAAAGATGATTAAGGCAAGATCCTGAATCAAGTTCCTTATAGCCTTTTCTTGTTCTACCTCAAATCATGCTGTTGGTAGTCTCCCTTTATAATTGGAGTCTTGGCTCACTCTTTATCTTGCCACCATCTTACCTCTAACAGACCTGAGCAAGTTAGAAATCTGAAGACTGCTAGCTCAACCTAAAGAAGCAAGAATGACCATCTCTGAAAATTCATTCACTATGTGCAAAATGTACTCACAAAGAATTCTTCAAAAGAATGGCTAATCTTCAACTACATCAAGTATTTAATAAAGCTATATGAGTCAAGGGCATTTTTCAAGATAATAATGAATATGACATTAACTGGCCTTGCTCCCTATGAGCAAAGTGCATTCCAGTTTCCTTCTAGTGTCAGTCTATATGAGGCTATCTCAAAAGCCTCCATGAAAACCCATTTTCTTCTTCCTTTCTCTAAACTCTAACCCTTTTGTAAAGGACATTATCAGTCCAACTTCATTTGGGAGCCTAAACACTTCGCTTTGTTTGTATCAGAATATTAACAATCCAAATACCACAGCTATGAGGGAGAAGTTGAGTCTTAATAAAGTAAGTATACATTCTGCCCAGATTCCATTGTTTTCCAATGAAGTAACATGTTCATTTATGCCTAATATTTCTGCCCTACACTGACCATGAAAGGTAAAGAACAAACTTCCAGAAGGCAACAGCCCCATTAAACTAAGTCTTCATTATGTTCTAAAATGATTTGAGAATGAAAACATAAGATCAAAAAGAGAAAGAAATTGACGCCAGAAGCAAGACTCATATATTAGGTAGTATGACCATATTTTGTTTCCTGTGTTAAATTGAAATATTACAAAGAATTTTTAATATTCCCATGACTCTGATGTTAAAAAAATTTTTTTTCAATCTTGTGAATCCCTTGTGTGCTGCCTGCAATACACAAACAGCTTCCTTGTCCACATAAAGAGTAGTTGGTCAGTTTTAAAATATTTCCTAAGAACCAACTATAGGCCTTCTTTGTTTTCTTTGTTGTGTATTTATTTTCTGTTTTATTAATTGATGCTTTTATCCATGTTATTTCCTGGTTCTAATTTCTTTGGGTTTGATTTGCAACTATTGTTCTAAGTTCTTGAGATAGTTGCCTACATGATTGATTTTCAAGTGTTCTTTACTAAGCACATGTGTATAAGGCTATATATTTTCCTCTAAGCATAGCTATAGTTGAGCAATGACTCAGAGAAAATAAAATAATATGGGTGAGGAGCCAGGGAGCAGTGTCGACATGAGATGCCTTGAGCCAAACTTTAGGGTTTAGAATACAGCTGTAAGCTGCCATGTCTCTTTCAGATTCTGAATAGTAGCTTGGGTTCTTTACTGACTTTCCTGGTTTCTTGCCCTGATTATAATAACAAAAGAGGTCATCGTTCAAGCAACACCCATACTTTATGCTCTCTACAACCTCTTATTTCTAGGATTGGGTAGTAGGAGAACTTTGTTGTTCCCCTAACCCAAATACCCTCACCCCAATAAGAGCAGGACTGTGTTTGTAAGCTCCTAGGTATGCTTTCTCTTTGGATTCTTCAGCTACCATTAGTCCCTGCCCTTTTAAACTTTCCAAGTCCAGTCCTCTCCATCTACCCCTTAAGAACCGTATTTTGATCAGCAGTTAATCTTCCACTGGTCAAAGAAAGAAGTGCAAAATTTTGCCATGATATATAACTACAATACCCATTTTAGAATATAAACCTTAAAAAAAAGCAGTATTGGTGCCTGGGTGGCTCAGTCGATTAAGCCTCTGCCTTTGGCTCAGGTTATGATCCCAGAGGCCTGAGATCTAGCCCCAAGTCTGGCTCTCTGCTCAGTCTGGAGCCTGCTTCTCCCTCCCCCTCTGCTGCTCCCCCTGCTTGTGCTCTCTCTCTGTCAAATAAATAAATAAAATCTTCATTGAAAAAAAAAGATATGCATCTCAGAAATTGATACTAATAAGAAAATCAGAAAACTGTCCCTCTATATCTTCAAATCCTAACCCCACAAGATAGAAAAAAATCACTACATTCGCTGGTCCTACCGTCCAAACCCATCCTTTTTTTTCATGAAAGGTAATGAAGCAAGAGTCTGTGAAAGTGGAAATTTTTTCTTACATTGTTTTTAGAACACCCAGGTAGGTGAGTGATACCTGTTTTTACCCAATAGGAATTTCATCTACCTCATTTACCTGTTAGCAGACCTAGAAAGTATTGTATTGCTATATACTTTCCTCTTAGGACTGCCTTTGTTGTGTCCCAAAGATTTTGAACAGTTGTGTTTTCATTTTCATTTGTTTCCATGAATTTTATAAATTCTTATTTAATTTCCTGGTTGACCCATTCATTCTTTAGTAGGATGCTTTTTAGCCTCCATGTATTTAAGTTCTTTCTAACTTTCCTCTTTTGGTTGAGTTCTAGTTTCAAAGCCTTGTGGTCTGAAAATATGCAGGGAATGATCCCAATCTTTTGGTACTGATTGAGACCTGATTTGTGTCCCAGGATATGATCTATTCTGGAGAATGTTCCATGTGCACTAGAGAAGAATGTATATTCTGGTCCTTTGGGATAGAATGTTCTGAATATATATGTGATGTCCATCTGGTCCAGTGTTCATTTAAAGCCTTTATTCCTTGTTGATCTTTTGCTTAGATGATCTGTCTATTTCAGTGAAGGGGGTGTTAAAGTCCCCTACTATTACTGTGTTATTGTAGATGTGTTTCTTTGATTTTATTATTAATTGGTTTATATAGTTGGCTGCTCCTATGTTAGGGGCATAGATATTTAAAATTGTTAGATCTTCTTGTAGGACAGACCCTTTAAGTATGATATAGTGTCCTTCCTCATCTCTTATTGTAGATTGTAGTCTTTTGCTTAAAATCTAACTTGCGTGATATAAGGATTGTCACTCCAGCTTTCTTTTGATGTCCATTATCATGGTAAATTGTTTCCTAACCCCTCACTTTAAATCTGGAGGTGTCTTTGAGTCTAAAATATAGAGTTTTTTGCAGACAACATATTTATTGGTCTTGTTTTTTTTTTTTTTTCTTTTTTTTATCCATTCTGATACCCTGTGTCTTTTGATTGGGGCATTTAGCCCATTTACATTCAGAGTAACTATTGACAGATATGAATTTAGTTCCATTGTATTGCCTGTAAGGTGACTGTTACTGTATATTGTCTCTATTTCTTTCTGGTATATGTTCCTTTTAGACTCTCTCTTTACTTAGAGGACCCCTTTCAATATTTCCTGTAGGGCTGGTTGTGTGTTTGCAAATTCGTTTAGTTTTTGTTTGTTCTGGAAGCTTTTTACTTCTCCTTCTATTTTCAATGACAGCCTAGCTGTATATAGTATTCTTGGCTATGTATTTTTCTCATTTAGTGCTCTGAATATATCATGCCAGTCCTTTCCCACCTGCCAAGTCTCTGTGGATAGGTCTGCTGCCAATCTAATATTTCTATGATTGTATGTTACAGACCTCTTATCTCAAGCTGCTTTCAGGATTTTATCTTTGTCACTGAGATTTGTAAGTTTTACTATTAGATGATGGAGTGTTGACCTATTTTTATTGATTTTGAAGAGGGTTCTCTGTGCCTCCTGGATTTTGATGCTTGTTCCCTTCCCCAAATTAGGGAAATTCTCTACTATAATTTGCTCCAATATACCTTCTGCCCCCCTCTTTCTTTCTTCTTCTTTTGGAATCCCAATTATTCTACTATTATTTCATTTTATGGTATCACTTATCTCTCAAATTCTCCCCTCGTGATCCAGTAGTTGTTGTCTCTCTTTTTCTCAGATTCTTTATTCTCCATCATTTGGTCTTCTGTATCATTAATTCTCTCTTCTACCTCATTTATCCTAGCAGTAGAGCCTCCGTTTTTTATTGTACCTTATTAATAGCTTTTTTGATTTCAACTACGTTGGATTTTAGTTGTTTTATTTCTCCAGAAAGGGATTTTATTTCTCCAGAAAGGGATTCTCTGATATCTTCCATGCTTTTTTCAAGCCCAGCTAGCACCTTGATAATTTTCATTTTGATCTCTAGTTCTGACATATTACTAATGTCTTTATTGATTAGGTCCCTAACCGTCAGTACTACCTCTTGTTCTTTTTTTGTTGTTGTGAGTTTTTCTACGTTATCACTTCATCCAGATAATAATAGATAAATGAAAGAACAAAATACTAAAAGGGTACCAACGACCCCCGAAAAATATATACTAACCAAATCGGAGGAAAAATATATATATATATAGCCTGGTGAATAGAACAGAACCACACACTTGATTTGGGGTATATTTTGGTCTGTTAGAAGAAACTGCCAACCAAAACTTTAAAGAGAGGAAAATATATATATATTTTCATATACATACATACATATATATATGTATATATATATATGAGTAGACACGATGAAGGGATGGAATATGACTGTAAAGATGAAAATTAAAAAAGATTTTTAAAAAAGAATTGATAAGAGAAGAAGTTGGTTGAAAAAAAAAAGAATGCAGTCAGGCTGGAGACTAGAACAAAGCCATATGCTAGATTTAGGGTATACCTTGGTCTATTAGAAGAAATTCTATCCCAAAATTTTAAAGAAAGAAAAACTTATATGTATTAAAAAATAATGTAAAAAGGTATTGATAAGATAAAATAGTTAAAATAGGAAAGAGGAAACATTCCAAAAAATGGAAAAAGAAAAATAAGGAAGATTTTTAAAAATTAACTTTGAAAGACTAAAGAATCGTGGGGAAAAAATCCATGAATTCTATATGCTGTATTCCCCTAGTACTGCTGTTTTGCAGTTCTCAATGATCAGTAAACTTGGTCTTGGCTGATGGTTCTTGCTGATCTTCTTGGGGAGTGGCCTTTTGCAGTGATTCTCAAATGTGTTTGCCCCAGGTGGAATTGCACCACCCCTGCCAGGGGCCATGCTAAGTAATTTGCTCAGGTTTGCTCTTGGTACCTTTTGTTCCCTTAACACTTTCTGTGTTTTGGAGGATGAAAATGAAAATGACAACCTCCCAATCTCTGGCCCTGGGGGATTCAAGAGCTCAGGGGGCCCCTCTCTTTAGTATGCCCTCAGAGAAAAGCAGTCAGTCCCTCCCATCTCCCTGGTCTCCGGTTGTGCTCCTATCTCACCTGGTCTGTGATCAAGCATTTCTATCTCTGGCACATGGTCCCGTTCAGAGTCTCTAAACCCAGCAGATTCCTGCAGGGAAATCCCATGCCACTCCTCCCCAGAAAGGAACGTAAGTCTCCCTGGTTCCGCTGCTTGTGGGTTCCCTGCTTGAAGACTAGTGGCCCACCTGTGCCTTGGATCATGATTTAACATAACCCCAAGCGGGGAGCCCACTCTTCAGCTCCGTCTCTGTAGCTGGCCTACCCGCTCCGATACCCAGGAGTTCTGCCACACTCAGGCACCCCTGGTCTTTCTGGGACCCCACAGGTCCTGAGACCACACTGTCCCAGTGAGGGTTCTACCCTGGCTTAGCCTCTGGAGTGACAACTCTCCATGGAGAAGACTTCTAAAGTTCTGATTTTGGGCTCTGCTGCTCTACTTCTTGCTGGGAGATGGCCCCTCCCGCCATGGTCTATCTTCCCATGTCATCTCAGATTCACTTCTCTGGACATCCTACTTTCCAGAAAGTTATCGATTTTCTGTTCCTAGAATTTCCGCTCTTCTCTTCAATCTCCTCTTGAGTTTATAAGTGTTCAGAATGGCTTAATAACTATCAGGTTGAAGTCCTAGGACCAGATGAAATTTAGGTCTCCTACTCCTCCGCCATCTTGTTCCTCTTCTAGAGTTTTCTGTATGTAGTATTGTATCATTTGCAAATAGTGGAAGTTATTTTCTTCCATGCTGGTTTGGATGCCTTTTATTTCATCTCATTGTTTGAGTGCTGTGGCTAGGACTTCTGGTACTATATTGAATAAGAGTAGTAAGAATGGATATCCTTGTCTTGTTCCTGACCTTAGGGGAAAAACTTTGTTTTTCCATTTTGGGTATCATGTTGGCTGAGAGTTTTTCATATATGGCCTTTATCATGTTGAGATATGTACTCTCTAAAGCTACTTTGTTGAGGACTTTTATTGTGAATGGATATTATACTTTATCAAATGCTTTGTCTGCATCTATTCAGATAAGCGTATGGTTTTTATCCTTTTGTTATTAATGTGATAGATCATGTTGATACACACACCCCTATGTTTATAGCAGCATTATTTGCAATAGACAAATTATGAAGATATACCAGGTGTCTATCAATAGATGAATGGATAAAGAAAATGTGGCATATATATCTATATCTAAACACACACAGACACACACAGGAATATTATTTAGCAGTAGAAAAGGATGAAATCTTGCCATTTGCAGTGACATCAATGGAACTAGAAAGTGTAGTGCTAAATGAAACAAATCACTCAGAGAAAGAGAAATACCATATCATTTCACTCATATGTGGAATTTAAGAAAAAAGTGAGCAAAGGGAAAAAAAAGAGACAAACCCAAAAACAGACTCTTAACTATAGAGCACAAACTGATGGTTACCAGAGGGGAGGCTGGTGAAGGTATAGGTGAAATAGGTGGTGGGGATTAAGGAATATACTTGTGATGAACACCAGGTGATGTATAGAAGTGTTGAATCACCTCATTGTACACCTGATGTTAATATAACACTGTATGCCAGCTAACTAGAATTAAAGTGAAAGGAAGGAAGGAAGAAGGAAAAGAAAAAAGAAAGAAAAGGGAGTATAACAATAAAGAAATAGTTGAACCATTGAAGAAGATTCAACTACTGAACCCTCAAAGCACACAATTTTGCTGACCTATGTTTGAGGTCAGCTTAGAGAGGACATTGATTTGTGTGATTTATGAGAGTGAATCTCACTACTTTACAGTTAGCAGGTGGAATCATGGTCAATAGTGATTTAAGATAAAGGAAAAGGGAAGCAATTGGAAGATTTCCTAAGACATCTATTAGTTTCCTTGAATTATTATTGACATAGGATAATTTCTCTTCCTGATAGTAGAGACTAAAAATGACAAAGATGACAACCCATTATCCTTTTTACCAGAGAAAGGAAAATTGAGGGCATCAGTTCAAAAGAATTTTCTATAGGCATCTCAAATTCATTTAAAACTGAACTCACAATTTATTTTACTGAAATATTTTCCTTCTCATAATCTGTAATACGTTTGCCTCTTCCTTGTGACCATTTCACCCTGTCCTCATTTCACTGTGTTATCAAGTGTGGCTTAATTCTCTTAAGTTGTTTGGAATTTATCTCCACCTTCTACTCAAATTATTGTACTTCAGGCCATTTTATTTCTCTTAAAAACCATTTACAATGGGCCCCTTAGAACTCTGCATCTTTCATGCCATACTCATAATGATCTCTCTAAAATTCAGACCTAGTCATATCATGAATAAAATCCTTCCATAGTTTCCCAGTTATATCTTAGAATCTAATGCCTATTAACTTCTCTGGTAACTTCTGTCATTCATTTATATACCATGTGACCCAGCCACAACCCAGTGCTTGGTAGTTATATAGCTATACCACAGTGTCTTTGCTTTGCATAACTTTAAATATGTTCTTTCCTCAGGAGCATCTTACTCCTGACTTTCCATCCCTTTTCAATTTAGGAGAGGATAACATGAACACATGAAGAATAGGAGAGAGTGGTATAGTTGGAGACTGCTCAGATGTTGTTTCTTTGGAGAATCTTCTCTTTACTCTTAGTTTACTTAGATGGTTCTATAGTATCTGGTAATTATCACAATTCATAATGTGTTATACTATAAGATTATGTATGATAATATATCACTTTTCCACTAGACAAGTGGTTCTCAACCCTAAGCTATAATGTCCAGGAAGTTTTTGTTTGTTTCCTAATGGTAATCCTTAGTTTCCATTCCAGACTGCTTGCTAGAACAAATTTCAGATATATGAAAAGGCTATTCTTTCACAGTTTTTCTAAATGCATGGAGTGGCTCTAGTTACCAATCTGACTCAACTATTCTGTGTATGCTATTCATTCATTACACTGAACACCATTTCAGAGTCAGTTCCTAATGTCTGTGCCTGCCTTCTTCAAGCTTAGAGTCTTCATGAAGTTCTGCTGAAAGACTAACTTTCACCTCTGTGATTCTTGCAACTTGTTTGATGTTGGAGATGTAGCTTCTTCCACTCTGCTTATTTTTTAATGAGTTACAAATTTCTTTCTCTGTTGCAGAGATTATTTAAGTTGCCTTATGTTATTTTACACCCCCCTCCTATTCTTGTAACTTTTTCATATTTATTCCCTTCTGAGTCTTTTAATTGTGGTTCAATGAGATGTAGATGGGACAGAATTCTGCCATCTTGTCTTGAAAAGTCATTAGAGCCATTTTAGGTACTCTATCACTTTTAGCATTTTGTATAACTATTGTTAACAACTGTGTCAGGTAGGAATATACCAAACTGCAAGTAGAAAAACAAAAACATAGTGTGTTAAATAGTGGTATATTTTCTCACATATTAGGAAGTTTGAAAATAAACATATAGAAATGTAAATTTTTAGTTTTCTCATAAAAGGCCCATCCTTAGCACAGTACCTAATTTTCTAAGATGGCTTTACAACTTGAAGCATCATGTCTATGTTCTGGATAGAAGAAAAAAAGAAAACAAAAGACCATAGTAGTCATATCTCCCCATTTTTTATTAGAAAAGTGACAGCTTTCCCAGAAGCCTTCTCACCAAACTTAACTCTTACACTGTCACATGTACTTTAACATTAGGGAGACTACACAAGTATTGTACTATTCTACACCAGCTTATTGGCATGATATAGCTCCTGACTGCTTCTCATAGTTTACAAACAATTAAAATAAAACCCTATACGATATCATAAGCTTATCTCTGTCTAGTTGAGAGAGAACTAGAATTGATCCGTTGGTCTGGAGGGATTATAGGTTCACAGGGAAAAAGTTGAGTGGCAACAGTATGCCAGAAAACAGTCAGATGAAGGGGAAAAAATGGAATAGACATTTCTAGCACTGTAACCTTGATAGGGACAATTCAATAGTGTGAACATTTAGTTACTCCTGTGCACGTTTAATTACTCCTGAATTTATTTCTTTATCATTATTTTATTTTTTTAATTGTATGTCTCCTTTTTATTTAAATTCAATTTAGTTAACATACAGTGTATTATTAGTTTCGGTTTAGAATTTAGTGATTCATCAGTAGTATATTAACACCCACTGCTAGCTTTGCGCAGTGGCAGTATCATAGCCAATGAGGTTTATCTGAGGCGCGATTATTGCTAATTGAAACACCCACTGCTGATTACATGAAATGCCCTCCCTAATACCCATCACTGATTACCCCATTCCCCAACCCACTTCCCTTCCAGCAACACTCAGTTTGTTCCTTAGATATAGTTAAGAGTTTATGATTTGCCTCTCTCTGTTTTCATTTGATTTTATTTTTCTTTCCCTTTCCCTATGCTGTTTTGTTTCTTTAATTACACATATGATTGAAATCATATGGTATTTGTCTTTTTCTTACTGACTTATTTCACTTAGTATAATACATGATAGTTCCATCTACATCATTGTAAATGGCAAGATTTCATTCTTTTTAGGCTGAGTAATATTCCATTGTGTGTATACATACCACATCTTGCTCCATTCATTCCTCTTAGATCATTATTTTAAATTTTATTTAACTTAGAAGTTTCCTTTTAAGGAGCTAGAAGTCTGAAGTTCATACTTCCTACATCAATGAGAAAATGTAGTGAATGCACCTACTTACTGCTATGAAAGACCCCATTTCCAAAAGAAGTTACTGAAAAGACAATTCAGTGATAGCTTAAGTTCCCATTATCAAAGGAAAGTCATCTCTTTTCTTCATTTTATATGCCATAGAAGGGTTATCCTTATTCCTAACTACAAGATACCTAACCAATGTGTTGGTTCTTAAATTAAAAGGCAAATAACTAGCATTGTTAACCTCAAAAGTTAATGAAATAGTATATATAGTGACCATCTGACAATTGGAGTAAAGCAGATATTAATGTTAAAATCTATTAAGATCAAAAAAATAAAATAAAATCTATTAAGATCCGTTGTCAGACTATTGACAACTCAGATAAGCTTATATCACTTCTCTGGGCTTACTTTGCTTTTCTGTAAAATAATTATTAACCATAATTATCTTATAAGGTATTTTGTTATTTTTATTAAAAGAAATTCTAAGATATTTTTATCCCAGAAGCTGGATAAATGTGTGTGACTGAGTGTGTATATGAGTATAGATACACAGTCTTTGATGTTGTGGTTGAATTCTCTTGATGCAGTATCTGGGAAAAAAAAGTGGGGGGGGGGAATTCATTTAATTCTGTGGGTAGTGTGATTTTGTAGTGTTTAGAAAGTACATCCAGAATCTATACAATAGGTTCATTTTCTCATGGCTTTTATTTGTAACACATTGAAGATCTAGGTTTCCCCTAGTTTAGCCATTTTTTTAAAAAAAGTCTAGAATAACATATATGTTTTATATTATACTTTTTTGTTTGTTTTATATGTTAACATATGTGTTTACAACCTAATATTTTAAAAAGCTGTAATATGTAGCATAAATATTTGAAAACTCTCTTCCTCACAATGAACTATTGAGAACTTAAGTAATCCTTCTTTCTACCATATTTAATTTTTCAAACACACATACATGCACACACACACACACACACACACACACACACACACACACATATACAATACCAGCAATTAGAGTAATTGTAACTCTCAGTCTCCATCAACTAAGAAGGCACACTAATAAGAAGTAATTACAAACTAAACCCTTTGGGATTAAATTACATATAGATTAATTCTTAGAAATTTAAATAATAAATTCATTATTGCAGTTAGTATAAGTGGAAATTTTCTTTAACCTAAAAAAGATCAGTGTACTTATATTATTTTCCTTCCTTTTCTATATATTTTGTTATATGTTATCACCTTCAGGAATAATAATTACAGAAATATAATGATGCTATCAGTAAATATAATGAAAGTAGGTTGTTTATACTTATAATTAACATATAATCTTAGGCATTTAATGTAGCCCAATCCTGTAATGTTTAACTGTAACCGTGAGAGTTTATGGAACACACATTCAAATCATCCAGATGGAACAAAAACACTTCTCCCAACTCTTGTGCATCCAAGATGCACATTGTCTCCCTTAATGGATGCCAGAGTAATTGATTTCTAGTTCTACCACAGCTTAGAGCCAGTGCTGTAAAAGATCAAACCAGTAGCTGCCAACTTAACTCATATTTATTCTCAGAGTAGTTATTTAACTTAAGGAGAGAATACAGCCCCTAAAGCTGTAGTTCTCAATCTTGACTCTACACTAGCATCACCTAGGGAACTGTAAAATAGACTGATGCCATTCCTGTGTTGCTCATTCAGGAATTCTCATTTAACTGGCCCAGGGTGGAACTTAGGCATTATTTTTTTTCAAAGCTACCCACATAATCTTAATGTGCAGGTATAGTTGAGAACCAATGCCCTAAAATCTCAACCATAAATTAAAGGAAGTCATACAGGTAGAGGCCAGCTTTATTTGGATTTAATCAGCAAAAGAAAGCACATAAAAGCTAGAGGCAACAGAGTAGGTTGTATTCTATACACACAGTCTTCAAATGCTTTGCTATTTGATTCCCATGTGGTTTCAAAAGAAACTAGTCATTTCTCTATGGCTAAAAATTAACTGTACTAATTTATGGCCAAGAGGATTCTAAAAAAGACATGACATCTATCTATAAGGTGGTGTCTTGGATGGGATCCCTAAGTAGATATAAGACATTCAGTAAATACTCAGGAAATCTGAATAAAGATTTTAAATTAATACAGGTGCATCAAGGCTATAGCAACATTTTTTTAGATATGTCTCCTGAGGCAAGGGAAATAAAAATAAAAATAAACTATTGGGACTACAAAATAAAAACTGTACAGTGAAGGAAGCAATCAACAAAACTAAAAAGGCAAATCAAGAAAAGGACTCTTAACTATAAAGAACAAACTGATGGTTACCAGAGGGGAGCTGGGTGGGGGGATTGGGTAAAATAGGTCAGGGGGATTAAAAATTACACTTAGGATGAGCACTGAGTAATGTATCGAATTGTTGAAGCACTCTATTGTACACCTGAAACTAATATAACACTTTATGTTAACCATACTGGAATTAAAATAGGCAAAGGAATACAAGTACACCAATATTGTTTGTAGCAAAAGTACTATAGTAACGTAAGATATCAATAATAGAGGAAATTGGATGCCGGTCATCATATGGAAACTACTATTTTGCACTTGGTGTGTAAATCTAAAACTATTCTAAAATTAAAAGTTTATTTCAAAAACTAAATATAGTAAATGGTAGGTTCAGCTTCTGTAAGTAAAAAAATATTAACGTTCTTGTCATTTTGAGATATTATGACATTAGCACTTCCCATTTACAGTTTGTGGAGTTAGTATTTCACAGCTTAACATTTATTAAACCAAATTTTCTTTACAGAGCATCTTCACTTAAAATATAAATCATCATAATTTTTGTAACATTCTTTAACAAATTTTTAAGAGGATTTACAATAAAAGATATATAAACAATAAAACTGTAGAAATGAAAATATCAAAATATCAAGACTTCACAGAAAGGTAATGAAGGAGAATAGTAATAAGAAGCCAGGGGAAAGCAATTGTCCTTAGTATTAGTAGCAATACAATTAATGCAGTCACTTAGAAGTATTGTTAATATTACTTTAAGATTCCTCTCCACTGTTAAATTACTTGTAACTCATATTAATATATTAAACAGTTCTTTATACATCACTTGTCATTGTTTTCAAAGTTGTAGAATTTAACAGATGGAAAATATTAAATAGTGTGGGTGGCTCACTTGGCATGGCTTTGGAGATTGAATTGTGTAATGTGAAAAAAATGTTCTATTGAATTCCTTTACCTATTCTACCAACACCCCCACTAACCAGCCACCCTGTGAAAGGGGACTGCCTGACTGCTTCAGGCTCTTATGCATACATTTGTCAACATCTTTTCTTTCACTTTCCAATTCCATAATCCTTCACAATAGAATTAAAAATGAAGTATGTGGGTAAGACTCAAAATCATCTCATTCAAATGTTGAAACCAATATCAAATTATTAACTTGTGAAAAAAGAGGGGAATCCCATCTCAGTAAAAATGAAGGCACCTTGGCAAGGGGAGTGGAAACTGGAATAGGGTCTATATAAGAAATCAGCTTGAAGAGAGAAGCGCTTTAATGTCAACACTGGTCAAATTCTTGGAACATTTTTGATGTAACACTTATTACAGATATTTTGATTGCTTAGTGCCTTTGGACAGCAGTAAAGTGACAGGAAAACAGTTTCTCAACCATAAGGGGGAAAAAATATAAGACAACGCTATGTGTAGCATCAGACAAAACTAGGCTTGATTTATAGCTCTGTCCTGTTAGCTGTGTGAGTTTAGATAAATTATTTCTCTGAGCTTCCTTTTTCTAACAGAAAATGAGAATAGCACACATATTTACTTTATAGGATTTTCGTAAGAATTAAATTATGTAGCATAAATTAAGTGCTTAGCATTCTGTTAAAATTTAAGCTTGAGTTGCCCAACCATAGATTGGGCCTCTATTCTCACAGCACTTAGTGATTCATTTTTCTTTGCATTGGGTTTTCTGGCATAGAAACTAGAGTTCTATGGTGTATAATGTTGTATCTCCTGATAACTTTCCCCGAAACAATTGTATCTCAGGATTTTATGGTATAGTTATCATTTTTTGGTATAGTTATCATTTTATCCATAAGTTAATATACTACTAAAGTAAAAACCCCTTTAAATATCAGTGACTATTCGTTGTGCTAGTTTTGTTCAAAAACTATCTCTGGAATTTGGGTCCATTCATGGAGCTGTAATAGGTAGTTCAGTTTTACTTGATATAAACTGTAATTTTTGGGTAGACTGGCACTCAGCATCCATTCTCCTTCTATGTATCTCGTGCTTCCAAATCTAGAAAAGCAAAGGCTACCTTTCTAAGTTTCTCTTGTAGTTACAGTCCTGGAAGGGCATTACATTCTGCCAGTTTTTTCTTCAGTTAGAATTCCAAAAGCAAAATCAGAGTTTTGAACTATGAGAGACACTTCTAGCAGATGGGACTGCAAATTTGTTTTCATGGGTGTTGAGAATTGATATGGGTGTTGGTTCTGGATATCTGCCTTGTCTGTGTATATTTGAATTCGGTAGTCCAATATTCCTGAACGTCACCTCCAGCATTTCCAATTTGGTGAATACCCAGTTCTTTCTGCAAAATCTTTATGAGGAAAATATATAGAGTTCTTTCTGTTTCTTGAATTGTATTTTGACTTACATAGACTATGTAACTTTGAGGAGACCTATTAATTTTTCTTATTTCTGAGATAGGAGTGAAAATAAGAAAAAGGTAAACTAGATAATTTTTAGGGCCTATTCCAGTTTTAAAACAGCTATAACTTTGGTGGCCATTGCCTCATTGTCCTCAAAGTTGGACATCAACTTGAATTCGAGGTTTATTTTTTATGCTAGATACTTTTGTTTTTCCCTACAGATCTATTCCTCGCCTTTTTTGACCCTGCTCTGTCCCAAAAGACTCATCTTTATGACTCCCTTCACAGTCTCCCTGTTGTCTGGCTTCTGATTGGGCTCAGCCAATAGAAGGTAGTGGCAAAATTGATAAGAGGAAGAGGAGTAAAGCTGGAATATTGGATCCCTCACCTCTCTTCCTTACTGGGCTAAAGGTATACTTTAGCTAAAGGTATATACTTAGGCTAAAGGTATTCTTCCGTTGAGGGCCAGAGTTCCAACATGCAGTCCTTTCCTCAACTACAGCTATTTGCACCAGGTCCTGGTAACGATTCATTCTTCTTAATTATGGAGGCCAAGACATAGCAAATGTTTCCTGTTCTAGCTAGGCCTAGAGTATTGGACAATTCCTTTGTGATTTCCCTAACTCTGCCCACACTTGGATCAATAGACCTTTTATTAGCTTTTCCTCAGTTGTCCATTTTAGCATGCCATCTGTGTCCTATGGAACACTATCTACGTCAAGTGAGAAAGTAAATGAGTATCATGAGTTAAAAAAAGCAAAGCAAAGCAAAACAACAAACAAATAAAAAACAAAGAAAGGAAAAACAAAACCCCCATCAGAAGGCTCCAGATTAAGATTTGGAAAATTTAACTCTTCAGTCTGTCTATACTACCCTCCTTCTGTCCACATACCCACCTATCAGATTCCAATTCATATTTATTATATCCTATAATTAATTAATCTTCTTAGATTATCCCTGTGCTATGTCAAGTCCTGTTCAAACTTCAGTGGCTCCTTATTGCCTCAAAATCATCTAAATCTTTTAACTTGAAGTTCAGGGTCATCTATTTTTCCCTGAATATATTATTTGTGGGCATACGTTTAAGTTTGGTATATGTGTCTTATGTGCGAGTTTTGTGTGTGTGTTACATATGTGGTGTGTATGTGTGTTACATAGGGTATGTGGTATATGTGTTGTGAATGTGATGTATGTGTAGTATGTGTTGAGTAAGATCTATGTGTTGTTTATCTGGTAGATGTGCACTATATATGTTTTGTATTTATGCTGTCTGTGCATTGTATGTGTATTATCTGTGTGATACATGTGGTATACTCTTATCCTTATTTCTCTGCGATTCTTTCTCTGGAGAACCTGCAGTGATTTTTCACCCCTGAACCTTGCTCATTCTGTTTCCCTTCCCACAATGACCACCTTGCCTTGTCTTTCAATATTCGACATAATTTGCAAAGAAGCTCTAGTTCTGTCACTTTCTTGTGTACTATTATGAGCAGTATAATCTCTTTCTCGACTAGTTTCAGTATATTTGGAATCAGAATGTATAGTTGATTTTTATTGTATCACACTATAATTTAAATTGATTTATTTTTACTTTTCAATAATGAAGATTACAGTTAACATTTATTCAATGTTTCCACCTATTGAACATTTCCCATTTAAATTTCACAATAACTCCATGAAATAGTTAATAAAATCCTACCTCCATCTCTCGCTAGCTGTATCAAATGTGTTAATTAATTAGGCCATACTTCAGTTTCCTCATTTTAAAATAGTATAGTAATAATTCTAACTACATAGGCATTTTTGTGATAATTAAGTGAATTAATGTATGGAAAGCACTTAGAAGAGAACATAGTACATTGCAAGCACTATACAAATTTTAGATAGTAGTAGTATTCCATTTTATAGAGGGGAAAACAGGTTTGAAATTTACCACAGGTCATTCAGCAGAAAGATATAGAGCAAGAATTTGAAACTAATGTATTGGTGAGAGTAGAGCCTTAGGTACTATGCAATTCAGGTACTATATTAAATCTGGTTTGAGGATAGATAATTTGTTTTTTTTTTTAAGATTTATTTATGCATTTATTTTGACAGAGAGAGAGAGAGAGATCACAAGTAGGCAGAGAGGCAGGCAGAGAGAGGAGGGGAAGCAGGCTCCCTGCTGAGCAGAGAACCCCGATGTGGGGCTCATCCCAGGATCCCGAGATCATGACCTGAGCCAAAGGCAGAGGCTTTAACCCACTGAGCCACCCAGGCACCCTGTTGTTGTTCTTAAATAAGGGGCCATAAATAGTAAAATCTTTTAAGAACTAATTATCAAAGAAAAGCTGGTATCTACTGAAAAACTTGTATTTTTTTTTATCTTGTCAGGAAAGTCTTATCATATTTTGTTTAACTCTTTACCTTAGATGTGCCAGAAAGATCAGGTAAAATTTAACGTTCAAAAGCAATAGTTAGATTTTCTAGGATATTGGTATAAATCATTTCCTTTCTTTCAGTATAATTTGGATAATATATTTCTATTTTATTAAGGAAACTGGACGCTTGTATTTATTTGCAAATATATTTTGGATTTAGGTGAAATAAAATTTATAACCAAAATACCTTTATACTACCATATGGCTAACCAAGTGTATTTTATGTCGCACGCATGGAATACATATTGTTTAAGTCGACCTAGTATTTGAGTTACCTGATATAATACAAATGATATACAAATTAGTATAAATGCAGCTAATTAAAATTCAACCAAATTTCTTAGATTTTCAAATAGAAAAAGTCTCAGGAAGTTCAATGAGCTTCCTATACAAATGTGGAGTTTCAGTTCACATTTATCCAGTATCTCTTTTCAAATTTTCCTGCCAAAACTATTGTATTATGCTACAATTATCTAGAGGTGCTATTTTACACTTGGACTATTATTTCAGAAGCTCTGCTTCCGATGTCTAATAAGGTTTCCACACATAACTCCCACACCCCAGAGCTACCTTCAAAGGTCATTTCTTCATCCCGTTCTTTGCCGACATAATTGCACCTGCCAGGTGAACTGCAAAACAAGTCCCAGGCGCACAGGGTGAGTCAGTCACTGTCATCCAAGCAGCTTTCCTGTTTATGCTCATCCTGAGCATTATGGGCTGAGAGGGCTCTTGGGCCATTTGTAGCTTCTCTTTTTGATAGCCAGAATTTTCCATACATTGGTTCTCAATTCCCAATTTCCCATAACAGGAAGTTGAAATAGATTTGGTATCAAGGAGGAGAGTTTGCAATGAGCAAAAAAGTGAGAGAGAGAGACCACTAACATTTCCAAAACATCCCAATTTGAAGAGGGAAATATATCATGTTCCTGAAATGGTTTTAAAAAACTTGCAACTAACTCGAAAACCTTTTGCTCACATTTCCCAGTCATGTTTACCTTTCTTGTAGCTTCCCAGGGGCTCTTTCAGTTGAAATTCCTTTTTGCTAGCTGCAAATCTCATAGCAAAGTCAAGTATTTCTCTGTGAACAAATAGATGCACTTAGTATTTTCACCAGTTATCTCTGCAATTGGGGGAAAAAAAGTGAATATTTTCAAATCCTATCCCACCATTGGAATATGATTTAATGATGTGACTTCCTTAAAAAGTGTCCTTTTTAAAGAATGAAAATAAAGAATGATGTGAAAGGTATAATCCTATAGCTGATGTTACGTGTTTTCAGTCAACACTTGCATCTCTAAATATGTGAAGTGTTTGTAAAGCCTTGAAAAATGCAGATAAATAAACAGTGTTCATGAAATGGGGTGTCTTATTTTTGTTTAAATCTTGGAACTGTCTTAGAGCAGATTATTTCATATGCAAAGTAATATCCAGCATAGCATAAGACACTGTAATAATTTAAATGCTTTATTTTCATATCATTCAATATAATGCTTCCAGTATTATTTTTTAAACCCTGGAGAAAAGTTAAAGTAAAATAACCATATAAATTGACATAATAACACAAAATGTGCCAGGTAGTATGCTCAGCAAGTCAGCCCCCCACCCACACACATACACCATTTCCCTAAGATATGTATTCCTGTTCTCATTTCACATGTGAAAAATAGACTTAGTGGCATTGGCCACAGAAAATCACACAGCTAAATAGAAATCAGTATGTATTTGACCTCTGATGAGTTTGTATATAAACCTTGAACTTTTTAATCTATTACCAGAGCCACCTAACCCAAAACATTATATCAATAAAATATTATATATCATTATAAAAATTATTATAAGAATCTCATGTAATATTCTATAACAACATAGTAATACTAAGGAGGGTCATGACCAGGTGAGAGAACCATTTGGAAATAAACTCTAATAATCAGGAGACCAAAGTACCTCTTTGAGGATGACTGCACAAATAGTAGAGGATGGCAAATGTTTTAGCAGGTAGTAATAGATTCCAAAGGTAAGGCAAAAAAAAAAAAAATGGAGTACGGTCACCTACTTGGAAATATGATTCAGAGCAGCAAGTAGTGTGAGGGTTTTTTAAATTTATTATTTATTATTATCATCTCTTTCTCTCTCTTTTGCATGAGGTCTTTCAGAAACTAAAGTCTGCATAGAGATATTATTTTTAGGTACTTAATGGAACTGTTGTTATGGTAAGCTCCTTGTTTAAAGGTCCCAGGTCAGGATGAACAAACCATAGGTCAGACAATCAAAAGTCATGGATCAGATGATCCCAAACTGACTTTTGAATGGCAGTTGTTTGATTTATTGAGTCCCTGAAGTGGAACTCCATAGATATCCAAGCCCAGACTTAGCTCTGTCACAAAGAATCATAAAGTCACTTGTCCTTTTCCTCTATCACCCACATTTAAAAAATACAAATGGCAAAAAACAGAGTTATGTATGTATGTATGTATGTATGTATGTGTAAATTAGGGCATATAGAAATGCTATTTGGGCAGAGATTCATTACCCATAATTCATTATTTCCCCCAATTCATGTTTTGCCTCAAAAGCAGGCTTCCAGTTTAATCTCCTCCATGAAGAGCCATGACTACCCTTACCCAGAATATTTTAGCAACCGTGTAATTGGTATTTTTAGTTACAATCTATACCCCATTTATGCCATTCTCTATACTTCCCTAGCTATGATTTTTCTAAAATGGAAATATGATACCAGTTCTATGCTTAAAATCCATCCAGTGGCTCCACCTCATTTCAAGTTGTTTAGTATTACAGACAAACCTTTCATAACCTGGACCCTGATTTTCTCTCCAAATACACTGTCTTTCATATTATATTTTAGCAACACCAAAATATGAGTGGTTCATCCTTTTGTTTTATCCACTGCAAACATTTATACTTGTTATTAGTTTGGTTTCTAATGCTTTTCTTTTCTCTTGTCATATGAACCCCTTTAGAATAAATAATTTTCTTTTATGCCCCTGTTGCAGCTTCTGCATACTTATTATTATACTAACTATAATCATTTGCTGCCCTTTTGGACTCATTTCTTAGACTGTAGGTTCCTTAGTGTTAATTCCCTGTCTTATTTCCATTTCTCCAGAGCTATTTTTGAAACATGGAAGATGGGTCCCTGGGTGGCTCATTTGGTTAATGATCTAACTCTTGATTTCGGCTCAGGTCAGGAACATAGCGTCATGAGATTGAACCCAATGTCAGGCTCCATGCTAGGTGTGGAGTCTGCACATGATTCTCTCTCCCTCGCCCTCTGCCGACCACCCCCAACTCTTTCTATCCCCACCCCCCAAAAACAAAGAAACATGGAAGAAACACAATTAAGTTGGTTGTATTATATTGAATTTGTGTTCCCAGTAAATTCTTCCCACAGGATTTTACCCACTTTGAAGATCATCACAGTCATTGGGTCACACATAGAAAGGTCAGAAAGCTGCTGTGAATTTGTGAATCTTTGCCTGGACTGGTGGGAAGGAAGGGTCTTTTCAGAAGAATAATGACCTTCCTGTTAAGTTGAAAGAAGTTCATATGGAGCCTGTTTATAATTTCAGCCATATGATGTTTTGCGTGACTTACTGATTTGCGTAAATAGAGTCTAGGAAAGCATATCACAGGGCACTTTCCTTTTTAATACCCTAACTTAAGTATACCTGTTATCTATGTCAGTGATGGCAAATACATGACACAAATATCACCATTCATCTCTTGCAGAACTAATTACATCTAAATCTATTGGATAATTCCTTCATTGGGAGGGGAAAGCTTGATTTATTTATTGGACATTTGGTTTTAGCATTCAGCTATTCAAGAGTAATTTACATCATGATACCTATACTAGGTAGTTGTGTAATGTATTTTAGATAAAAGGTGAATTATTGGAGTTAAAATCTTGATCATTATATAATATTAATTGAAGTGTAACTCCTGAATTTTGAGATTTTTTAATACCCCAAAGTCAGGATAACAGCAATAATTAAACATGAATATCAAGGTATCACTTTTCTAATTGATAGAGGCTGAATTTGAGTATATGTCTTCAATCTTATAGCAAGTATGTCTGTCAATACCTAACCCAAGAATCAAGTATTTCTGTACCCTAGTCAGCCCTGTACTGGAGTAGGCATGGCCAAACTGCCCAGGTAGAATTCACACCATGAAGATATGTAGAACTCATGTTATTTGTTAATATTTCCTCCCAAGATGAACAGTGGAACTGATCTGACCTCACCAATTTTTTCCTCCCAAATTTATGAAACAAATAAGTCAATTGAACTTTCCCATGGCAGTGAGAATAAAGTGGTAGAAATAGGCGAAGACTAGACATATTTTTTTCCTCATAAGGCTAAAGTTTGGAGGAAAGTAATTACCTTCTAGCAGTAGTTCCTAAAATTTGTAATATTTTAAAATACATAACGAATTTGCTCATTTATAATCTTACTTGAAACTTCTATGCCCTCATGATTTGGTGGATCAGGTATTTTTATATGCATTATCTAAGTAAGGAAACTGAGTAATTTTTATAAATAACCTTGTGGTTAAAAGAGCCAACACCCATTTTATTTGACTCCTAGTCCAAAGCACTTTCATTAAGATATACAGTGTATGTCTTGTCTTTTTCTCCAAATGCTGGGTGTAGCGTAGGCATTCAGTCACTTATGACGTCAGTAATTTCTCATGGAAGCACGTTTAATGTAGAAGATTGATTATATATTAGTATTGTAAAGATGCAGTTTTATTAAGTATAGCCCTTGAACAATTCCAAGCAATAGTAAGGTGCTCAAGAAGTAATATTGTCTTTTTTTTTAATTCATTAAATTGACTCTTAAGGTAAATCCCTGTAAGTTCTTTTAGTTGCCCAAAATTTAATTTAAGTTTTAAGTGATTTAAGATTATGAATATCTGTTAAATGTTTTACTTTTAAACATAGGTAGACCTAACAGTATGTTACTTCTTTTCAGTTTCTTAATTCATCGAACTAAAAAATTGGAGAATTAGTTAAACTATAGGCTTTTCTAAATTTCTTTTTTTAAAGATTTTATTTATTTATTTATTTATTTATTTATTTATTTATTTATTTATTTATTTTAAGAGAGAGCGAGCAGAAGCAGGGGGAGCAGCAGAGGGAGAGAGAGAAGGCGGCTCCCCAGTGAGCAAGGAGCCAAATGTAGGAATTGATCCATTGCCCTAGGATCATGACCTGAGCCAAAGGTAGACAATACAAAAACCCCAAGGATTTATTTAATCTCAAGACATTGATGACATTTCTCTGTCCATTACTTATTAGTACCCACCAGCTAAAAAAGACCTATGTTGTCCAGCCCACTTTGTCTCTCCAAGTCATAGAGTTTTGCAGTCATTATATTTATCATCTTCCTCAATTCCTTGTTATTCAGAGATTTTACCTTCACATCATCTCTCATTATTTGATCACCTGCCCAGTAGCATTATCATCATAATCATCCTTGCTCTATCTCCAGTATCCATCAGCAGCACCTCATCATTGTTTATATTGCTACACAATTATCATTATTAATTTTAACACTGACACCACACTAACTTCACAGTGAACATTGTTGCCATTATCTACTTCATTTTTGCCACCATCAACACCATCCCAATAACCTTCATAATTAGCAATGTAAGAAGCATCATTTTTTATTATTGAAATGTGTTTAGATCTGACATGTCAAAGATAATTGTTTCATCTACTTTTTACTTTTCTCACTATAATGATTAAAACCTTCATTTTTAGCTTAATATTTAAAAATAACAAAGGAAATATATCTAATAATTTTCTTAAGACTTTTTTGGTCATGTTAGTTTGGTGTATTCACATGATATTTTTTCTTGGAGGACCTCTAATGCTGTAGGAATGATCTCCTTTGGAAAGCTGAGTATATGCTATGAGATTGTGCAGTACATAAGAAGATACTTAATAAGCAATTCCTGTGTACCTAACACTTTGCTAGTTGGGGAAAAGTAAAGATTAGTATAAAATTAATCCTCTATCCTCAAAGAGCTAACATGAGTTCCTTAGACAAAAATAAACAAAATTCTGCCACTATTTATACAATACCCATTATATTCTGGGCACTGCACAAATTGTTGTATGGGATATGGGGAATGAAAGTAATTGTTTGAGATATACTATTTGCAGCTTAAGAGTCACAAATTGTCCTGTCCTGTTATGCTTCTATTACTTTCCATAACAGGCTGTGATTTCCTGTCCTGTCCTGTTGGGCAGGAATCTCTGTATCTCTAAGACACTAACACAAGAATTCTCTTGTGACTAACTAACTAACACAACAACTCTCATGGTTTTTGTTGAATGGACACCGTTTGAATGAATTTTTGTGTGTGTGTGTGAATGAATTATTAAATGAAACCAACAAAAGGGTTTGTTCATCCTAAATTATGAAATAATTTATTAATTATGTGCAACCTGCTAAGGGTTATAACAACTTAAATAGTAGGTATTTAACTTACACATAGCTACTGGGGAGATATATAAAATTATTTTAAATCTTGTCCATAGATATCAAGATATGACATCTGTTGTGAAGTACTTTGAGCTGAAGAAAAAAATATTTAGGGCAAACTGTATTAATTATCAATTAATGAGTGCATCCTTGAAACGAAAATTAAAGCACTGCCTTACCTGAACTTCCTGGAAACCACAGCCCATAGGAAACTCTCTAGAAACCAAGATATCAGCCCCATTTCCACCCTCTTTTGTATTTAATATCACATTTTACTTTCCTGATAAAGTTGAGACCACCAGGAGCAAAGAGCTCTACTCTGATTCTGGAAATTTGATTTTGGACAAATCTTAGAAGAATCCACAGGCTTTCACCACTAATGGTCCTACACTGTTCCAAAAATTGTGGGACTTCTGTTCCATTTTCACTTTTTTAACTTCAATATTTTCATTCATACTTTAACAAATAAAGCAACTTAATTGAACACTGCCTCTGAACTCATAAAAGTTAATCTATATGTTCAGGGATTTCCAGTTCACTAGTCTTTCTTCTTTCTCTACCTTTCCTTCAGTTTCTTATATCTTTACTCTGGTTTCCATTACTATCATTTTAATCTGTTAGGTTTGATTAGAATATTGTAGTATAAGAAGGTATAGTAGCACTGAGATATAAGGGAAGGGCATATTTTCAAAAATACTCCAGAAAACATGGATTTTTAAATGTTTCTGCTGTGAGTTATAAACAAAAAACATTTTAATTAAAAAATTAAGAATTGGATAATATGTGATTGAAAGTAAAGGAGCTATGTTAAACACAGAAGGTAATAAAATAGACGTAAAATGGAAATATAAGGAAGCTAAAAATTCACTCACAGGTATTAAAATGAGCATTAGAAAATGTAAGGTCCAGAATTGACAGTGCAGAAGAAAAAAAATGATGTGAATAACATCTCTATGAGGCTCCCACAAAATAAGGAGGAAAAATATGAAAGGAACAAATACAAAAATGGCTCTGAGCTAACAGAGAAGTAGCAATGAAGTAACAGAGCAGAATTTCAACAGATGAAAAATCTGTGTTTCAAAAGAAGAGAATATGAGATAGTCACAAAATTTTAAATAATGTTTTTAATTCTTAAATGATAAATTCTAATAGAATGAAACTTTTTTGAGTTGAAAAAGAGTATCTCTATATTATAGGTTTCCATTTGAAAAATTAATGTAAAATAAGCCACACTGCTATAGACTAAAGGTCTGTGCCCCTTTCCCCCAACGCATATACTGAAATTCTGTTCCCCACTGTGATGGTATCTGGAGACAGGCTCTTTTGAAGGTGATTAGATTATGATGGAGTCCTCATGAATGGGATTAATGCCCTTAAGAAAGAGATGCCAGAGAGCTCCTTTTTTCCTTTTGCCATGTAAGGTAACAGCAGGAAGATCGTTGTTAGATTCATAGATTCATCTATGAATGAAACAGAGAGCAAGCCCTCACCAGACACTGGATTTGCTAGCACCTTGATCTTAGGCTTCCCAGCTTCCAAAACTGTGAGAAATAAAATAGTGTTGTCTGCAAGTCACCCAGTCTTATACGACATGCTGTTACTGGAACTCAAACTGACTAAGACAAATACCTAGGAATAGCCTAAAAAAGAATGTTTTGAAGATCAGCAATTAAAAAAAAATCACATGTAATCATTCAGGTCAAGGAATGGGAGTGACAGTGAAGACACTGTCACTGTGACAATTACACACTGTAGAAGAAAAACTGGGTTTGCCAAAGAATAAAGACTTTGTCTCTATAAATTTAAATTCCAAAAGACAATAGAGTAACCCCCGTGATTTTTTAATATCCAACTAAGCTTTATTTCATCTGAGAAGGAAATTTTTAAAAACTACAAGGACTAAGAAATTTAACAAACAAACATTTTCCTTTTTTTCCCCCAAATACTTTTATTTTTTCAGTGTTACAAGATTCATTATTCATGTACCACACCCAGTGCTCCATGCAAAATGTGGCCTCCTCAATACCCACTACCAGGCTCGCCCAACCCCCCACCCCTACCCCTCCAAAACCCTCAGTCTGTTGCTCAGAGTCCACAGTCTTTTATGGTTCATCGCGCCTCTGATTTCCTGCAATTCACCCATCCCTTCCCTCTCACAATGTCCTCCATGTTTTTCCTTATACTCCACACATAAATGAGACCATATGATAATTGACTCTCTCCCTTTGACTTATTTCACTCCACATAATCTCTTCCAGTCCCGTCCACGTTAATACAAAAGTTGGGTATTCATCCTTTCTGATGGAGGCATAATATTCCATTGTATATATAGACCATATCTTTATCCATTCATCTGTTGAAGGGCATCTTGGTTCTTTCCACAGTTTGGCAATTGTGGCCATTACTGCTATGAACATTGGGGTACATATGGCCCTTCTTTGTACTACATCTGCTTCTTTGAGGTAAATACCCAGTAGTTCCTTCTTGATCAACAAATACACAGGGCAATTTCAGCCAAAATGGAAATAATAATAAACAAATCCTAGCAACATCCAGAAATAATAAGGGAATAGAGATTTGTGGCATGAAATGACAAGTATGAGTACTAAATCTAAAAATCGTGAGCTAATTCCAAACTACCATTTTAAATATGATCCAATATGATAACTACTTGATTTTGTTTACTCATTCACTTACTCCACAAATACTAAGTGCCTACTCTTCTCAGAGCTGGGACACTGCCTTTAAGGAATTTAGTTCATAGTTTAGAGATGTATTTATTAAAAAAATATAAAAAATTAAGATACAGTAAGCATATAATGGAAAAAATGGTATGCTGAAGAATGACTTGATATACTTTAGGCTGATGCTCAAGACCATCTTAAAGGGGACTTTAAGCTAAGACATAAATATCCAAAAACTTCTTTCCATATAATAATCTGGAGGAAGAATATTCCAAGTAAAAGGAATGTGATTGCAATGACCCAAGATAAGAATGAATGCGATAGGTTTGAAGAATCAGAAGAAAGTAAGTATGGCTTGAACAAGATAACCAAAGAACAAGAATAAGGGATCGTACAGGTATTCTGGTTTCCCCTGGAAAGTCCCAGTTTGTACCTGTCATCTTTATGTAATTTTAGTATACCCCTTTTTATATTCAGTAGTGCTCTAATTTGAACAGTAAGTGATATAGATACCCTTAAAAAGTATGAAATGAAATCTGAAAAGCATACAAGTTCATAAAGTTGTTGATTCCCTACATACTACTTCCAAGGTTTAATTCAGAAACAGATCAGAAAGGAGTGAAATTGCAACGGAAGTGCTCAAAAATTTTACTTTATTTATAATACTGTGACTAGGGTCAGTGGGAGTGCTGTTAAAGCCTTAGTTAACCTATAAATTCCATTATTTTTATTTTCATGTTTTGCTTTGTTTTGTTTTCTGATGCAGAACCTCTGCAAACTCTTTCACACACCGTCCTCCAAAGTATAGCTATATAGCCCATGCTTTGATCCACCTTGAATGTATATGTGCCTTGAATGTATATGTGGCTTGTACCTAAAATACTCACCCTGTTACTTGTCCTTCCTACCTATCGTATAAATGTATTGCACAGGCACTCCATCACCAGGGCAACATGAAGTGGAGCATGAGTAGTTCAATATTTGCAGATTACCCAGATTTAATTGGTCAGTCTCCATTTATAATGAGAAGAATATGATTCCTTATTATTTTTCAGTTCCTTTACAGTCTTTTCAGTAGAGTACAGTTTTCCATGAATCAACCTATTTATTTAATTTATTTTATTTCTACCAAATCATGTTGATGTGTTTTCCTTCTCCAATACAGTGATATTCCTTTCTGATCAACATTTTGTACCTAACAAAAATGCTGTCAGGCTTTGTAAACCAGAGTAAAGGATTTGGATTTCATTCTAAGTGTTACAAGAACATCATGACAAGTTGAAAACAGAGAAATAATATGACCTGATGATTGCTTTGACTATAGTGAGACAATAGAATATAGGAGAATAAGAGTAGAAACTTAGAGAATATTCAGCAGTATTCCATTTGAGCGATGACTGTGGCTTTGAATAGGATGGTCTATTAGAAATGAGTTCAAGATGTATTTTGAAAATATAGCAAACAACACTTGTTAATGGATTGGTTGTGGCTTGAAGAAAGATCATGTGAAGTAGAAATCAAGGACATATCCTTCATTTTGTCTAGCTATTAGGATTGAAAGTATGACTGCTTATTTATATAGGGAAGACAAAAGGATATAACAGGTGTGGGAGATGTCTCAGTGGTACAATTCTGGACTCAAGTTTAGGAAGCCCATAAAATAGCCCATAGAGTTAAAGGAGATACAAGCCTCACATAAAACGATAGGTAAAAGATTTAGAGTTTGCAGCATCGAGACATTATTTAAAACCCTCAAATTGAATGAAATAATATAGGAAGAGAATGTAACTGGAGAAGAGTTGGGATCCCAGGATTGAGCAGTGGAGTACTCCAATATTTAGAGGGCCTAGTAAAATAGGATGAACCCAGAAAACCTCCCCATCTACAACATGTAATTGACAAACACACATGTGACTGTAGACACTACAGAGAGATAAACAGTCCTAATACCCTACTTTCCAGACTACAGTGTTTGGTTTAAAAGAGAGAGAGAGATGGAATAGGCATGACTCTAGCAAGGTTATTAAGTTTTTCTTTAGATATTTTCTTGCTAGAATTTTCAGAAGAGATTATCATCTCTAGTCTTTGAAAATATGAAGATGCAAACCCAGATTTTCAGATGTAATCAAGGTTCTAGCTTCATGGAGAAAGCGGGTTTGAAGAATAAATTTGATGTTTTCGTTAATTATTTAATCATTTGATACTTCTCAGCATCACCTGAAAAAAATTATTTTTTCTCTTTATCTACTAAAGTGTAAGCTCCCTAGGGGCAAAAACTGTTTTGCTTAAGTGTTTATAGCTCCTAAAATAGTTCGTGGAATCCAGTAGATGCTTAGTAAGTATTTTGAACAAATGTAATATCCACATATTTCATTGCCCAGAACAGAACAAGATCTCAAATATATTTTTTAATATTTTAGATTAAATGAACCAATATATTCCTTTAAGACTCTTTATGAATGAACCTCTGTATGACTATTCTAATACCATTTCTTGTACCTAAAATACTCACCCTGTTACTTGTCCTTCTCTGTTTGAATTTATTTCCCTAAATCAAAGATTAAATTCATGTCTGCACCCCAGAAGATGTTATTGTTTATTATTTGGTAATTGGCATAGCTTTCATTGCTATCTTTTGTCTTCTTTTCTTATCTCAGTATAAGATTTGTAAGGATGGTTATAAAGACACATACAGTGGTCTGCCCCTTCCATACCTCCTTGTAAAAACCTAACCTTTCCATAGTACAAAGAAGAACGAGGCGTACATGTTACATATGGGCACAACTTGCTCTCTGGAGAGTTGGATACCTAGTTCAAAGTTCTTTTTTGTTTTTGTTGTTGTTGTTCAGCAGCCATCACATTTCCTCTGAAGAGAAAATTTAAACTGAGAGACTGTGATGCATTCCCCTCTAGTTTAACATTCTTGTGAAGCCAAGACTGCAATCAGTACCATTATAAGGCAAAGAATGGTATAGGACATAAAGACTATGTAATAGGTGCATAGAAGGAAAACTGAAGCTACCTAGACAGGGGGTTATTTTGTTCCTAAAAGTTTCCTAATTCTAGAAGGCTGATCTGTTCTTTGTTTTCAACCCTTGGCCTATATAGTTTTCTTCCATGTTCCCATTAATGAATCCCCTTTTTTGAACTAGCTCAAGTGGATTTCTGGTTCTTGCAGAAATCAGCTTTAAGTGAAACCATAGAAACTAAATTCTCTACTAATTTATTTCCTTCAAATCTGTCCAGATGCTTTATATATAATAAGAGCTCAATAATTCTATGGCAGTGTGTTTATCTTTTTTACAATTTACACTTCCCTCTCCCCAATAATTCGTTCAGTATTTGTCCACAAAGTTCATTATTATCTGTTTTCTACTGCATACACTTCATACAACAAATAGAAATGGTCCCTATATATGTTTGAGTCACCAGATTGATAATGCGCAACTTCAACCTGTTGTTTTAGTGTTGTGATAAAGCACGAATACTAGATTTTACAAGAGCAGATTTAAAATATTTCTTTAAAATGTCAGTGGAAAAAGACACTTTGAAATGGTCTCTTCATACAATATTCATCTCCAGATTCCTGTAGCTATGGTGCCACCTTTACTTACACACAAAAGGATTATTTTAAGTCAAGTTGTTTTCTCAATTCTGTCGATATTCACTAGATTTATTTGCCCAATGAAGTATTTTTTTATTTTTTGTTCTTCATCAAAACATCTCTCGTCCTTGCTAGGCTGATGGTCGAGGATCAGAAAGCAATATTCCAGCTGTTCCTAAAACTGCATTTCTTAGCAAGGTTAAGCAGTGCCTTTTCAAATTCCCCGTGCTGTATGCGTCATCTCCTGGTGAGTCAAACCTGTTATGTTAGTGCATCGCACAGAGAAAGGCCAGTAAACTTTAAAACTTTGAAAAAGGAATGTCTCGGGGCACCTGGGTGGTTCAGTTGTTAAGTGGCTGCTTTCGGCTCAGGTCATGATCCCAGGGTCCTGGGATCGAGCCCCGCATCGGGCTCTCTGCTCAGCGGGAAGCCTGCTTCTCCCACTCCCCCTGCTTGTGTTTTCTAACTCTCTCCCTCTGTCAAATAAATAAATATAATCTTAAAAAAAAAAAAGAATCTGTTCCCTGGTTTGTCTTTCTAAAAAAAAAAAAAAGAAAAAGGAATGTCTCTTCTTGGTCTAAGTTGGCCTGCGATGTGTTTATCTGGACTCCACCTGCTGCTTTAGACTCAATAAGCCCTTTCTTTAAACAGCTGATGCCAACTGTCTATTTACAGGATCCTGTACTTCCAGTACTTCTTTAACTGGAAAGATAGAATGAATGAGAATATAGAATCATAACTTTTTTTGGAAGAAACTCACTTGGGTGTGTTCCCATCTTTAAGGGTTTGCCTTTGAGAAAAAGCCCTGAACAGCTAGACATTGACCGTTCTCTGCCCTAACACCTGAGACCTGATTCTACTTCTCAACATTGTTGATGCCCTAGATCCTAAACCTTAGATATCTTCTCCATTACACTGAAATAGCACATACCCTAGTGTGTAAATTTATGGAATGCAAATAATTAGGGTTTATTCCAAGGCTAAGTAATTTGAGAAATGCTGGGCTAAACAAAGTTGACAGTTTTCTTGCTGCAGAAATTTTCTGTCTTTAAAATACTAAGGTGCATTTCACATTTTCAGGAAGAAGATAATGAATCCCCATTTCCTAGGCTTGTTTGTAGTCAAATGCTCTACCATTATATAGCTACAGTCCCACGTAGGCTTATTTGACCACTGAATTCTTTATTTGATGTAAAATATCTTAGAAGGCCTCTCTTGAAGGCCCTCCTTGATCTCTTGGACTCTTGACCATAGATTGGTTAGGAATTCAGATAACTACTTGAATCTTTGGCACTGTTAGTGTTCCAAATCCCATGTCCCTCATGTCTCCATTCATGTAACACTCATCTTTTGTCTAGGTTCAGTCATCCAGTCCCACTAACTCTCACCTACACATCATCATTTATCCCATCAACTTAATTCTCCATTCTTTGAATGGAGATTCAAAATCATCATTTCTCTTTTCTCTCTAATGAAATTGAATTTCTCTTTTAAGATTCAATTCAAATGTCATTATCTATGTCCTTGACTTACAAAATAACAGACTGGAAGAGATTTCAGTAATTGTTCTCCTTCAAATATCTTTTAGATGAGAAATATTTAATAGAGGTAGTGTACTTTATCCAGGGTAACAGAGGAAGGGAGTGCTAGAACTAGGACGCTTATTGGACCACATAAAGGATAAGTAAGTCTTCTGTGAGCTGTCAGAACTGGATTAAAAGTTGTAAAGCAGGGGAGAAAGAGAGTTTGGGCATTGTACCCCAGGAATCAGGTACAGTTTATCTGGAGTCCCATATTAAGTTCCATTGACCAACTATACGAAATGAGAATTGGACAAGGAAAAGCAGTCATGCCATAGTCAAATCATAGATTTAGTAGAATTAATGCATGGGAAGAATATAAATTCTAGGTTCTTTAGATTAAATTATTCATTCAGTCAGAACTGTTGATTGAAGACCCAAAGCCTAATTCCTACAAGGTATAAATCACTGATACTTACAGAGAAAGGCCTTGTACTTCTTTGGATTTTTGTTGTTGTTGTTTTTAATTTTATTTTATTTTTTCAGTGTTCCAAGATTCATTATTTATGCACCACACCCAGTGCTCCATGCAAACGTGCTCTCCTCAATACCTACTACCAGGCTCACCCATCCCCCCACTATCCTCCCTTCCAAAACTCTCAGTTTGTTTCTCAGAGTTCACAGTCTCTCATGCTTTGTCTCATTCTCTGATTTCCCTCAATTCACTTTTCCTTTCCTTCAACTAATGTCTTCCATGTTATTCCTTATGCTCCACAAGTAAATGAAACCTTATGGTAATTGACTTTCTTTGCTTGACTTATTTCACTCAGCATAATCTCCTCCAGTCCCATCCATGTTGATACAAAAGTTGGGTATTGATCCTTTCTGATGGAGGCATAATATTCCATTGTACACATGGACCATATCTTCTTTACCCATTCATCTGTTGAAGGGCATCTTGGCTCTTTCCACAGTTTGACAATTGTGGCCATTGCTGCTATGAACATTGGGGTACGTATGGCCCTACATTTCACTACATCTGTATCTTTGGGGTAATACCCAGTAGCTTGCACTTCTTTGGACTTCACTTCTGACAGTTAATACTAAAGCCTAAGTGTCATGATTCCATACAGCATTCTTCACTATACCACACTCTTTCCCTAAATGGGAATTTGCTAGAATTTCAGGGAAAAAATTCATTGGTTCTCAGGGAGATAAGACAGTTTGATAAGACGATAGCTCTAGTCCAGCAACAGCAGGAACTAGAGAGAATTTTGCTTGGCTAGTTGTGGGGATAAATCTTTCCTGAGTCATCCTTTTTCTATCATCTGGTACCTTTATCGAATTTTTGAATTATCTGCTAATTTCTTTGTTAGTATATAGTTGAGATCTGCCTTATCACCAACAATTACAATATAACACACATTTTAAATAACTGCTTTCTATTCACTCCACAGCCATTTTTAACAGAGATGTTGGATTTGTAATACTGAAAACCTATTATTTCATTATGTCTTTGAAATATTTAATAAAATTCACAGTTTTTTAGATTAGTGTTCCTGGGCATGCTGTACAGGTTATATCACGTTCTAGGTTCTTCATCTTTATATTCAGGTGCCACTATACATTTACACTTGAGATTCCACTAGAGCTGAAAACTCAACACTTCTAAAGCAAAACTCATTTCTCTTGAAAATGCTTTTTCTCCTGCATTTCTGTCTTGGGAAGTGGTATTACCATCCCCAAATCACACAAAGCCCACAATCTGGAATTCTTCTTAGACTTAGCTTATAATTAAATATAAATAAATAAACAAATAAATAAATAATCTCCAATTCCAATTAATTCCCATTACCACCTTTTTTTTTTAAAGATTTTATTTATTAGGAAAGAGAGAGAGTGAGAGTGAGAGAGAGCATGAGAAGGGAGAAGGTCAGAGTGAGACGCGGACTCCCCACGGAGCTGGGAGCCCGATGTGGGACTCGATCCCGGGACTCCAGGATCATGACCTGAGCTGAACGCAGTTGCTTAACCAACTGTGCCACCCAGGCGCCCTCATTACCACCTTTTTATACCCATGGCCATTATTTAAACCTTCATCATTTTAGGGTAAAATATTATGTCTTCTGAAGAATCACCTTGTCTCAAGTATTTACACTCCACTGCTTTTGAAAGTAATCTATCTGAAATTCAATCTGACTATACTACTTCCATTCTTTTATATTAAAAAATATTTATCTTAGAGAAAAAGAGAGAATGGGGGTGGGTCGGAGAGAGACTCTTAAAGCAGACCCCCTGCTGAGCACAGAGCCCAGTGCAGGGCTCAGTGCCATGAGCCATGAGATCATGACCTGAGCCCAAACCAGGAGACCAGTGCTTAACAGTATGAGCCACCCAGGTGCTCCGCTACTTCCATTCTTAACATCATATAATAGTTCCCCATCATTAAGGGGCAAAGGATGTCAAAGATCTCTACTATTGTTGTCTCTCATTCTTGAATCATTTCTTGCTATACCCCTTGTCAACTTACCTAATTAACTAGAATCGCTTGCAACTCCTTAATTTTCCATACCCGTCCCCCACATCACTTTTGTTTTTGTTTTGTTTTTTTTCTCCTGCCTGCAATAATGTTTCCTCTTTCTTTGTCATATGTAAGACTAACTTCATACTTCTCTAATTCTAATAAATTTCTCCTGGACCATCCAGAGTAGGTTATGTGTCCTTCCTCTGGATCTTATAGCAGTCATCATTTGCTCAATTAATAACTTTTCTGTAATCAGCTATTTAATAACTTTTCTGTAATCAGCTATTTGTGTCTATTCTTCTGAGAGTTCAGTAGGTCTATAAAACCACCTTCAGGTTCAACGATTTGCTGAAAGGTCTCATAAAATTTATAAAATCCATTATACGTAGAATTATGGTTTATTACAAAAAAAAGATACAAATTAAGCAATGGGAAGCACATGGACATTATATTAAAGAATTCCAAGGATGAGCTTCCAGTTGTCCTTTCTCAGTACAGTCATACAGACAGCATTTATTAGCAGAGAGTATTTACAATCAGAGAAGTTCATCTGACCTTTGGTGTCTAGATTTTTTATTGGGGGTCAGTCACATAGATACAGATGAATACCTACAGGGCTGACTTTAAGTCTCCAGTCCCTCCAAATGTGGAGCTGATACATATAAATCACATTGTTAACATAAACTATTTGTCATACCAAAGATCTTCATGTAAATAAAGATGCACTTGTCAGGCAGAATATTCCAAAGGCTTAAAGAAAATTATCATATGGTTTCATTCATATGTGGAATGTAAAAGAACAGCAAGGAGGACTATAGGGGAAGGGAGGGAAAACTGAATGAGAAGAAATCAGAAAGGGAGACAAACCATGAGGGATTCTGGACTCCAGGAAACAAACTGAGTGTTATAGAAGGGAGGGGTGCAATGGGTACTAAGGAGGACACATGTGATGAGCACTGGGGGTTATACGCAAATAATAAATCACTGAACACTACATCAAAAACTAATGATGTACTATATGTTGGCTAATTAATCATAAGAAGAAGAAGGAGGAGAGGGAAGACAGGAAGAAGAAGAAGAAGAAGTAGTAGTAGTAGTAGTAGTAGTAGTAGTAGTAGTAGTAGTAGTAGCAGCAGCCCCAGCAGCCCCAGCAGCAGCAGTAGTAGTAGTGGTGGTGGTGATGGTGGTGGTGGTTGTTAACTCTCAGGAGTCCAGGACAAATTTGCAAACCTTTCTTCAAGCAAAGTTAATCTGCACTTCACATATTCCTACTAAAGTATGATTCCCATAAAAATGAGGAATGTTTCACGTTCATCTCTGAATTCTCATCATCTATACATGTTCAGCCCAGGGTGAAGAGCACAGAATGCAACTGCAGAATGAATGGATGAGTCAATGAATATAAAAATGAATGAAATCTTTGTTAACAGTGCTTCACAACTTTCTGTGGTTTCCTCACTACCGTCGTCTTTTTTTTTTTTTTTAAGATTTTATTTATTGGGACGCCTGGGTGGCTCAGTTGGTTGAGCAACTGCCTTTGGCTCAGGTCATGATCCCGGCGTCTTGGGATCGAGTCCCGCATCGGGCTCCTTGCTCCGCAGGGAGC
>CM052815.1:24933785-25057227 GCA_028533885.1 Nasua narica | reverse complement strand
ATCATGACCTGAGCCAAAAGCAGAGGCTTTAACCCACTGAGCCACCCAGGCACCCCCTCACTAGTGTCTTCTAAGACTTAGACTGAACTTACTAAAATTAAATGTATCTTTACTTACATTTCAACACTTATCCAATTTTGGTATTTCTCTTATCTTTCTTTTTTTATTTTTCAGTTGTACCAACCACATTTATTTTTTTCCCAAATATGTTTATTTTATTTTTTCAGTGTTACAAGATTGATTGTTCATGCACCACACCCAGTGCTCCATGCAATACGTGCCCTTCTCAATACCCACCACCAGGCTCTCCCACCCTCCCACCCCCTCCCCTCCAAAACCCTCAGTCTGTTGCTCAGAGTCCACAGTCTCTCCTGGTTCATCAACCCCTCCGATTCCCCGCATTCACCCTTCCCTTCCTTCTCACAATGCCCTCCATGATTTTCTTTATACTCTACAGGTAAGGGAGATCATAAGATAATTGACTCTTTTAGCTTTCAAATACTGTATTTATTCACTTAGAGAAACCAAGTGAGAGAAAGAGAGCCTGGGGAGGGGGAAGGGCAGAAGGAGAGGGATAAGAAGACTCCCGGCTGATCAGGGAGCCAGATCCTGGGCCTTGATCCCAGGACCCTGAGTCCATGACTCCAGCCTGAGACTCTGAGGAAGGTGCTTAACTGACTGAGCCATCCAGGTGCCCCAACACCTGCTTCTCTTAATGATATGATTTTAGGCTATTATTCCTGCCTCGAATGTTGTCAGTATTCCCACTGACCCTGCCCATCCAAGGGTTCAGTCCAGTACTAAATGGTACTGATAGCAGTGAGGTGGTATAATCGTCCCTTCACCTTAAGGAGAAAGTAGATAAGAGAATAACAAAGAAGGACATTTTTCCACCTCTCTGAGATGGGGAAAGGAATAGAAGGGACAATCAGTAAAAATTTACTTCATACTCAAAACATCCTGTTTTACAAATGAGGAAATTGAGATTTTAGCTAGATGAAAAAATAAGAGAAAAGCATAATTCTAATTAAGTGGCAAAGCTGAGTTCTGAATCCCCAAAAGGACTTGTCTCGAAAGCCCATACTCTTTCAGTTATAGCAGGACGCCACTTCAAGGGTGAGCCCAAATGGAGGGAAGGGCATTAGGAGGAATCTTGTGGCTGTGTTAATTAATATTGATATTTAGCAGATCTGTCTTCAGGCCCAGGATATGCATACACAAATATGGCAGCTGGAGTGCTAGAAAACATCGTGCTATGCATTTTACTTTTTTTTTTTTTTAAGAACAGAAAGAGGCATCTGACCTGGCACACTGAGAAGAAAACATGCTTGGTTGGTTCCCTTTCACCAACCTGTAAGGAATGGGTTGGGAAAGAGCCTGTGGCTCTGGATAGGGAAGCAGCTGTCTCTCAGGGGGAGACGAGCTCTAGTTCAGCCAGGCAGGCAGGCAAGCAGCCCAGAGCTGATCAAGAGAATCATCCTCCTCTGAGTTGCTATCATGGGACTCTCAGGGGGTTAAGAATGGCAGATTTGTTGTTGTTGTTGTTGCTATGCACAGCCAGAGAACTAGCACATTGTTGCTGACAACTCCAAGACCACCCTCTTTAAAAGGTGAAGGGTGGACTCAACCGCAATGCACTCGCTGACGTGCAACTGATCCCCGGAGACTCCACGCTGCTTTTGTGTGTGATCAGTGTAATATTCCACTGCTAAATTTAGGGACCCTGTATCCTATGACAATGGCACCTCACCATGACTAATTAACAATAAAAACTGTGGATGGTGACAGGTTTAATTATTTAACCTCCAAGGTTTTGATTAAATTAAAACCCTTTACCACAGGACAAAAAAAATTATAAAATACAAGTTAAGGTTATAAAATAATAAGGCTGATATCACAAATCTCAAGGGTCTCATGACCCAACCTCTCTCTCTCTCTTTGTATATGAGATTAGTCGTGTGTGTGTGTGTGTGTGTGTGTATGTGTGTGTGTAAAACCCTGAAGATGCCTGTGTATATAGTACTGGATGTTAGTATGAGTATGTATATAACATGAGAGATGTATATGCACATAAATTTCTAAAAATTTATATAAGGATATATGCACACATGGCTGTGTATGTTTATATATATGTTTACATATGTGTGAACAACTTTGAAGATTCATATGCATGTATGTGTGGACAACATTGAAGTCACATGTGTATATGTAACCCTGGAAATGTAGCTGTGTGTACAGAACTGTGTTTTATGTTTTTTTTAATTTTTATTTTATTTTTTCAGTGTTCCAAGATTCATTGTTTATGCTACACACCCAGTGCTCCATGCAATATGTGCCCTCCTTAATACTCACCAGCCATCCCCCTACCTCCCTCCCCTCCAAAACCCTCAGTTTGTGTCTCGGAGTCCACAGTCTCTTGTGCTTCATCTCCCCCTCTGATTTCCCTAATTCACTTTTCCTTTCCTTCTCCTAATGTCCTCCATGTTATTCCTTATGCTCCACACGTAAGGGAAACCATATGGTAATTGACTTTCTCTGCTTGGCTTATTTCACTCAGCATAATCTCCTCCAGTCCTGTCCATGTTGATACAAAAGTTCGATATTCATCCTTTCTGATGGCTGCATAATATTCCATTGTCTGTATGGACCACATCTTCTTTATTCATTTGTCTGTTGAAGGGCATCTTGGTTCTTTCCACAGATGCATGCATGCATAAAGGTGTGTGTATTCAATTCTGGAGAAAGACTATGCTGATCTTGGGGATGATTTGCATGTACATTATATATATATATATATATGTATATATATGTATATGTATATATATATGTATATATACACAAATTCTATATAAATGCATGCAAGTGGTATGTATATCTTTTATATACAATAATAATTTATTACAATATGTACAACACATTTATTATAATAATATGGAATATGTTGTATATGTACATTGAAAATAGGATATATAGTATATATTAAAATGTAGATGTGAATATACCACTAGACATATAGCTATATGCATAAAATACTTGAAGTATTTGTAAGTACATGTTAACCTGTAAAATGTTATTAATGTGAATTTATATTTAACAAGGGAAGTATGTGATATATATAATACTGAAGATATGTGTGACTATGTTCATAATATTAGTGATAAATATGTAAATATTAACCACATAGGAAGTATACACAACACTACTGATGCATGCTGTTTCCATGTAATTTTTTATTATGTGAAATATATAACCTAAAATTTGCCATTGCAATAATTTTAAGTTTAATAATTTTATTAAATATTTTATCAAATAATTATTAAATATTTAAAATTTAAAAACATATTTAAAATAAAATGTAATTTAAAAAATATTGAATAATTTTATTAAATTCCATTTAATAATTTTTAAGTGTACAGTGCAGTGCATCAGTACATTCGCATCGTTGTACAACCGGCATCACCACCCATCTCAGAACTTTTTCATCTTGCAAATCTAAAATACTGTACTAGTTAAACAATAACTTTCCTTTCCCTACACCTTTCCAGGTATAGGGAATCCACCTAGAATCCACCATTGTAATTTTTGTTTCTATAAATCTGATTATTCTAAAGTACCTCATATGAGTAGAATCATACAGTATTTATTCATTTGTGAACAAACTGTCTTATTTCATTTGGCATAATCGAAGGGTTCATCTATGTTGCAGTGTGTGTCATATTTTTCTTCCTTTTTTATATAATTGACCTAAAATTGGTTAGTTTTAGGTGTACGCCATGTGAATTAAACAATTCTATGTATTTCTTTTTTTTTTAATTCTATGTATTTCTTGATCCTTGCCACCTTAAGTATAGTCATCATCCAATGTTATTCTACTATTATCAACTATATACCCTACACTGTTCTTTTCATCTCTGTGACTTATTTTATAACTCGAAATTTGTACCTCTTAATCCCCTTTATTTTGCCCGCCCTCCCACTCACCTCCCTTCTGGCAACCACCAGTTTGTTTTCTGTATTTAAGTCTGTTTTGTTTTTTAGATTTCGCATATGAGTGAAATCACATGTCATTTGTCTTTTACTGACTTGTTTCCTGGTCCATCTATGTTATCAAAAATGGAAAGACCTCACTATTTTTATGACAGAGTAATATTCCATTATATATATATCCATTTGTCTGTTGCTGGACATCTGGGCTCTTCCCATAGTTTGACTGTTGTGGACATTGCTGCTATAAATATTGGGTGCAGGCACCCCTTCAGATTATGTTTGTATCCTTTGTGTAAATACCTAGTACTACAATTGCTGGGCCATAGGATAGCTCTATTTTTAATTTTTTTAGGAACCTCCAAACTGTTTTCCAGAGTAGCTGTACTAGCTTACCAACAGTGTCCATACTATTTCTGGTGGTTGCACCAAATTACATTCCCACCAACGTTGCATAAGGGTTCCTTTTTCTTCACCAACAGTCATTATTTCTTGCCTTTTTTATTCTCGTCAATCTAACATGTGTAAGATGATACCTCATTGTGGTTTGATTTGTATCTCCTAGATGATGAGTGATGTCAAACATCTCTTTATGCATCTGTTGGTCATCTGCATGTCTTCTTTGGAAAAATGTCTGTTCAGGCCTTCTGCCCATTTTTAAATTGAAGTGTGTGTCTATGTGTGTGTTGAGTGGTATAAGTTCTTTACATATTTTGGGTATTAATTCCTTATTGTATATATCGTTTGCAGATATCCTCCCCCATTCAATAAATTGTCTTTTTATATTACTGATAGTTTCTTTTGTCATTCAAAGACTTTTCATTTTGATATAGTCCCAATAGTTTATTTTTGTTTTTGTTTCCCTTGCCTGAGGAGACATATCCATAAATATGTTGCTAAGGCCAATGCCCAAGTGATTACTGCCTATGTTTCCTTCTGGGAGCGTTATGCTTTCACCTCTTACATTTAGGTCTTCAATCCATTTTGAGTTTATTTTTGTGTATCATTTTAGAATGTGGTCCAGTTTCATCCATTTGTGTATAGCTGTATAGTCCAGTTTTCCCAGGACTGTTTATTGAGGAGACTGTCCTTTCCTCATTGTATATTCTTGTCTTCTTTGTCATAGATTAATTGACCACATAGCTGTGAGTTTTCCTTCTTTTTTTAAAACTGAATAATATCCCATTGAATGTATATACCATATTTTGTTTGCCCATTCATCTGTCAATGGACACTTGAATTTCTTTGACCTTTTGACTACAGACATGCCTTATTTTATTGTGCTTTGATTTATTACACCTCTCAGATACTGATTTTTTTTTTCACAAATTGAAGGTATGTGGCAACCCAGCTTCAAACAAGTCTATTGGTACCATTTTTTCTAATAGCATTTGCCCACTCTGTGTCTGTGTCACATTTTGGTAATTTTCACAGTATTTCAAACTTTCTGATTATATTTGTTATGGTGACCTGTGATCAGTGATCTCTGTTGTTACTATCATAATTTGGGGGGAGCACCAGAAACCATGCCCATGTAAAACAACAAACGTGATAAATGTGTGTGTCCTGACTACTCCATCAACTGGCTGTTCCCCATCTTTCCCTCTCTCCTTAGGTCTCCCTATTCTGTGAGACACAATGATATTAAAATTAAGCCAACTAATAGCGTAATGGCTTCTGAGTGTTCAAGCAGAAGGAGGAGTCAAATATCGCTCATTTTAAATCAAAAGCTAGGAATAATTAAGCTTAGTGAGGAAGGCATGTTGAAAGCCAAAAGAAGCTGATAGCTAGGTGTCTCATGCCAAGCAGGTAGCCACCCGAATGAAAAGAAAAAGTTCCTGAAGCAAGTTAAAAGTGCTACTTCACTGAACACATGGATGATAAGAAAGTAAAATAACCTCATTACTGAAAATATTTCCTTAAGCTGGAGTCTAATCTAGGGTGGGACCATAACTCCCTTCAGTTCTATGGAGACAGAGAGGTGAAGAAGCTGCCAAAGAAAAGTTTGAAGCTGGAAGAGGTTGGTTTATGAGGTTTAAGCTGTCTTCTTAAAAGGAGAGTGCAAAGTGAAGTTGCAAGTGCTGATGTAGAAGCTGCAGCAAGTTATCCAGAAGATCTAACTAAGATATTTCATGAATGTGGCCACATTAAGCAGTATTTCAATATAGATGAAAAGATGCCTTCTAGGGCTTTCATAGCTAGAGTGAAGTCAATACCTGCCTTCAAAGTTTCAAAGGACCAGCTAACTCTTTTAGAGGCTAATGCAGCTGGTGACTTTAAGTCGAAGACAGTGCTCATTTACTATTCAAAAAATCCTAAGGCCCTGAAGAATTATAATAAATCTACTCTGCCTGTACTTTACAAATGGAAAAATAAGCCCTAGATGACAGCACTTCTGTTTACACGATGGTTTACTGAATATTTTAAACCCACTGTTGAGACCTACTTCTCAGAACAAAAGTGTTTGTAAAAATATTACTGCTCTTTGACAATGTACCTGGTCACCCAAGAGCTCTGATGGAGATGCACAATGAGAATAATGTTGTTTTCATGCCTCCAAACACAACATCGATTCTGTAGCCCTTGTCTCAAGAAGTAATTTCAACTTTCAAGTCTTATTATTTAAGGAGTACATTTCATAGTGATATAGCTGCCAAAGAGAGTGATTCCTCTGCTGGATCTGATCAAAGTAAACTGAAAAGCTTCCAGGAAGGATTTACCATTCTAGATGCCATTAAGAACATTATGATTCATGGGAAAAGGTCAAAATATCACACTAACAGGAGTTTGGAAGAAGTTGATTCTTACCCTCATGAATGATTTCGAGTATTATAAGACTTCAGTGGAGGAAGTAACTGTGGATGTGGTGAAAATAGCAAGAGAACTAGAATTTGAAGTGGAGCCTGAAGAATTGCTGTATGCTCATGATCAAACTTTCATGGATGAGGAGTTGCTCCTTATGGATAAGCAGATAAAGTGGTTTCTTGAGATAGAATCTACTCCTGGTGACAATCCTAGGAAGACTGTTGAAATGACAACAAGAGACTTGAGAATATTATGTAACACATGGTTGATAAAGCAATGGCCCAGGTGTGAGAGGGTTGAAAAAGTTGTGTGGATAAAATGCTATCAAACAGCAGCTCATGCTACCAAGAAAATTTTTGTAAAAGGAAGAGTCAATTGATAAAGCAAACTTCACTGTTGTCTTATTTTAAGAAATTACCACAGCTACTACAACCTGCAGCAACCAACATCATGACCAGTCAGCAGCCAGCAACACTGAGGCAAGATTCTCTACCAGCAAAAAGATTAAAATTTGCTGATAGCTCAGATAATGGTTAGCATTTTTCACAATATAGAATTTTTATGGCTTGTATATGGTTTTTTAGACATAATGCTATCACACAGACTATAGTATAGTGTAAACATAATTTTTATATGTACATTGGGAAACTAAAATTAGTTTTAATTTTTAATTAGTGGGGCACCTGGATGGCTCAGTGGGTTAAAGCCTCTGCCTTTAGCTCAGGTCATGATCTCAGGGTCCTGGGTGCTAGCCCCACAATGGAGCTAGAAGCAGGGAGCCTGCTTCCCCCTCTCTCTCTGCCTGTCTCTCTGCCTACTTGTGATCTCTCTCCTCTCTGTCAAAATAAATAAATAAAATCTTAAAAAAATTAGTCACTTTCTTGTGATATTCATTTTATTGTGGTGTCTAGAACCATACACACAATATTTGAGACATATCTATATTGTAAATAATACTGCAGTCAACATGTATGGACAAATATCTATTTATGTTACTGCCTTCAATCCTTTTAGGTATAATCCAATAAGTGGGATTGCTTGATCATAAAGTAATTCCATTTTTACTTTTTTGAGGAACTGACATACTATTTTCCATAGTGACTGTACTATTTTGTATATAATGCTTTTATTTGTATGTGTTGACTATAAAGGAAGCATACAACTCACACTTATATTTTTTATTTATAAAACTATAGATATAGAATGGGAATATAAAGCACTGGTTGTATGAGTGTGCATATAATACTCAAGCTAGATTGTTGAATATATACCATGAAATGTGTGTGTGTGTGTCTGTGTATGTATAATAGTGATGATTTATATCCAGTGTTATTATCTTATTAACAATGAAAATTTCTTAGTGACTTTTGTTTTATAAAAAACCACCCCAAAACATTAGCTTAAAATAATAAGCAACTTTGTTCATAAACCTGAAATATTCCAGGTCTTGGCAGAGATAACTCTTCCCTGTTTCAAGCTCATAACTTGAGTAGCTTGATTGTAGCTGGATGATCTGCTTTTACAATGGCTCATTTCAGTCAAATGGCTGGTAAATCAGTGCTGACTGTCATCTGAGGACTCCAGCATGACTGTGGGGCATCAGCTTCAGTTCTTCTTCTCCTGAGCCTTTTCATGGGTTGACTGGACTTCCTTACCACATAATGGCTGTGTTTTCAATGTAAGCTCTTGAAAGAATCTGGTGGAAACTGTACTGTTTTTCATAACCTAACTCTCAAAATCACATAATATCACTTCTGCCATTCAGATTTAAGGGAAAGATCACAGACCCTACCTCTTTTTTTTTTTAAGATTTTATTTATTTATTTATTTTGAGAGACAGAGAAAGTGAGAGAGAGCATGAGAGGAGAGGTCAGAGGAAGAAGCAGACTCCCCGCGGAGCTGGGAGCCCAATGCGGGACTCGATCCCGGAACTCAAGGATCATGACCTGAGCCGAAGGCAGTCACCCAACCAACTGAGCCACCCAGGCGCCCCGACCCTACCTCTTGATAGGAGGGATATCCAAGCCTCATTGTAAGAAGAATATGCGAAATGGGAGATCAATGGCCACTTTTAGAAAGAACAATCTGCCACAGTCACATGTTATTATTTCCAAACTATTTGAAAGATACATTTGTTAATTCGTGCAAAGATATTTATTGAATGCCTACTGTGTGCCAGCACTCAAAATTAAACGATAAAGAAAACATATAAAGTACTTGCCCTTGTGGAGCTTATATTACAGAAGAATTCAGGAGAAAAGCTAGTATCTATCATGTCAGATGATAAGTGTTAGGGAGAAAAATAGAGCAATGTAATGGGGAAAGGGAAAGGTGAGGTTTGGAGAAATTATTTTATAAAGGATGGTCTGGGACATAATCTTCAATAAGGTGACTTTTGAGCAGACACCTGAAGAATGGGGAGGAACTAAGACTTGAGGATAAAATTCTAAATGGAGTCATGGATAAAGCCCTTGAAGTCTAATGGCACTTGATGTTTGAGAAATAGTGTGACCAGTATGCCTGGAGTATAATGGAGGAGAGTGGGAAGAAATGACATCACAGAGGTTATGGGTGCCAGATCATGTTGAAATAGTAGGGAGATGATATTGCCTTGTCCAAAGGGAATATTCCTGTTGAAAAAAAAATCCCCAAAGAAACATACCACTAATAACATTATTCTTTTAGTTGCATTGTTTTTGTTTCAATCACATTCTTTCCACAAATCCTGAATACCAAAGAACAAGCCTTTTTGTGCCATAAGTTAGTGGGCATCAGCTGTCATCTGGATTTGTAGGAAGTTGGCCAACTGGTGGAAATTGCCTCTAACCTTGGGGATGAAAATTCATGTCTCAGAAGAATATGAGACATCTCTTCTGTCTGATTCTGTTCTCTCTGCCTGCTTCATGCTACATCTGTGCGCATAAAATGTTCAACATATTCACTGACCCGAATGGCAGAGGTAATAATGGGGTTGGCATTTAGATGTTTAGATTTGTGTTCATCAAAAAGAGTTAAAAAAGATTTCGAGGTTTGGTTTCTTTACTCCTCAACTCTTTGATAAAATTGGGTGAATCCTTTTCCTTGTCACTATTAACTTCGGAAATAATAAATGAAGAACAGCTGCAAGGAAACCAGCCTAATGCCCAGCAAACTCTGATTAGTCTCTTGAGTTTTAGTGCACAGTTGTTTTTAAAACTGGTTGCAGATTAGCAACACCTGGGGAGATTTACCCCACTTCAGTGGTCTGGTATTGGACCCAGGCATGGGCTGTTGTTTTTTGTTTGTTTGTTTTAGCTCCCTAGATAATACTAACCTGTAGCCATATTTGAAAACCAGCACTCTTGCTACCAGGATATGGCTACTAGATGCAAAAAGAGGAGTCATATTTTCCTGCCTTACATCATGCAAAATAAATGGGTAGACCTGAAGATTAAAATGTATTAAAATCCCTAAAAATATTTTCTGCATAATCCTGACCCCTTGCAAAATTCTCTAAGTGTGTGTTTTTCATATTTTGAGATGATAGACAGACAGATAGACAGATGACAGATATGGATTTATTTTAAAATGTTTCTTCCATCCCTGTTTTTCACTTTTTCTTTCCCTACTTTCATATTTGCATGATAGTTGTTGATCACAGTAAATGAGATCAAAACATTGACTAACTTGGGTAGACAGCTGCTTAAATTACTTTGAGAGGTTTGAGATCAAAGTATCAGCAATGAAAAAAGTAGAGCCCCAGTAAAAGCATTTCTCCATTGAATTTTACATAATAGTCTTCAGTTACTGCTTTTATTTTTCTCATCTCCAACAATAAGGTATGGAAACTTCTTGATGAACCATTTGGACCCTATAGTTTTAGGATATTTGTTAATATACTTGACTCACATAACCTTACAGTCACACTCTATTGTCCTGCATAATGTTTTACCAGCTATCTGGGTATCTTTTAAGGTAGTCAAGTTGGCACATAAAATTAATAACTAATAATAATATTACTATGGAATGCTAAGTTGCAAATATTTGCAAATATTTCTCTACAGTATCCTCTCCACATCCAGTTATCAAAGGTTTTGTTTTTACCTCAGAATGAATACCTGAACCAGCAATTTCTCTTGATTACTACTAACCCTGTCTGTCTCTCATCTGGACTAATTATATATAATTATACATAACTATCTATTATACTAATTGTTTTAATTATATTTACTAATATAATATATACTACATACTGATATATATTATAATATATACTAATTATTACAATTATTAATATTATACTATTACACTAATATACATAATTATTCCCTCCAAATTTTTTCCCTTCTGAGGTTCATTACCCACAGTTTTCTTTTAAAAAGGAAGTTAAGGGGTGCCTGGGTGCCTCAGTGGGTTAAGCCTCTGCCTTTGGCTCAGGTCATGATCTCAGGGTTCTGGGATCAAGGCCCCACATCAGGCTCCCTGCTCAGCGGTGAGCCTGCTTCTCCCTCTCTCTCTGCCTGCTTCTCTGCCTACTTGTGATCTCTCTCTCTCTCTCTCTGTCAAATAAATAAATAAAATCTTTAAAGAAATGAAAAAGATTTTAAAAATGAAGCTAAGTCATATAGCTCTTTGGCTTTGAAGCTCTAATTCATTTTACTCTTCTAATGGGATTACGGTCACATTCCATGTTGTGGTACCACTCTCTATATCTATTTTCTGCCTTTTTCTCCAGATTCACTCACTGGCACTGCCTCATGTCACATAATGATCTCATCAGCCCTTATGATTTAAAATGCCATCAAGATGTGGAAATACCACAAATTCATATTTGAAGTCCACAACTCTCTCTGAATTTGAGTATCTTACATCTGTTTGCTCAACATCTTAACTTGCATTTCTAGTAGATATTGAAAAACTCAATAGTTCAAAGCAAAATTCTCGATAGTACCCTACCCAAAATTTGTTTCTCCTAAAGTACTCCCAATTTAGAGAATGACAGTTCCATTCTTCCATTTGCTTAGGCCCAACCTTTTAGAGTCATCCTTGAGTTCCTTTTTTTTTTTAAGTAATCCATCAGTAGATCTTAACAGAACTATCTAAAGCAAACAAAAACCATACAAACAACAAAAACAAAACAGAATCCCACTTTTTTTTTTTGCCACTTTTATTGCTGTCACCCTAGTCTAAGCCACCATTGATCCCTACATAGCAAGCTCTCCTGTCTCCTAAGCTCTTTCTTCATAGGACCCACAGATCACTAGATCAGTAGATATCTTTAACTAAAATTCTCCAATGACTGCCCATCTTTTCATAGTAAAAGAGTAAGTCCTTTCAACTAGATCCAAGGCCCTTATTATGTGGTCCTCATTTCTACTCTGACCTCATCCTCTCCTGCTTAATGCTTTCATTCTGCTCCTGCCATACTGGCCCCCTAAGTATTGTCAATGCAATAAACATGATTTAGCTCCAAGATTTGTGGGCCATTTTCTCTGGCATGTTTTCCCCCATGTATGTAAATGTACTTTCTCATTTCCTCCAGGTCTCTGATCATGTCATTTCATCACTATGGCCTTCAAGACCATTCTATTCATTGTACCCAACATTCCTGTGTACACTGTCTCTGTTCTAATTTTTTCTGTAGAGCTTTTCACCGTCTGATGCACTCTGAATTTGTTTTTGTTTATTGTTTTTCTCCCCTAGGTAGAATATTAGCTCCACAGGAGCAGGAATTTTTTTTTCCTCAATTTTGTTCACTATTGTATTCTTAGTAACTAGAATGATGCCTGATACACAGTAGTTGCTCAGAAAATGTTAGTTAAATAAACAAATGAATAAATTGCCCTGAGCTCTAGCTATATAAACTTTCTTATTATGTGAACATACTAGGTATTTTTCTTATTAGCTATTTGCACACATGTTCTTTCTTCTGCTTGGTGAGCCATCTCCACTCCTTCAGACTTTAAGATTACTGGCTGTTACTTACTCTGTGAAACCTCTAGCTCCCTCAGGAAATTGTGGATTCATTCAGCTGTTGAGTTGCAATAGCTTTTTGTTTATTAGCATTCTGTTATTAGAAGTATCTGTTAGAACATTGCAACATGGTCTCTTAAGTATTTATTCCCATGTCTGTCTCCCTGTTTCTTAATGATAGGAACTGGACCATATTTATCTTTGAATATGCAGCATAGAGCATAGAATGTCAATATATATATTTGCCAAAGGAAGGAATTAGTAATTCAACAGTTCAGATCTACATATCAGTCTGGGAGTGTCCAGGAATGCTGACTGGGGACAAAAGGCAAACAACAAGAAATGCAAGAAAGAATATCAAGTGACATTTCTTCCCAAAAGTGGAAAGTATTTGTTTTGTGAATTGTATTTACATGAACTGATAGGAAATGGAGATTTTTTTTATTGGAAATGTAGATTGAAGTGAAAATCAACTAATGGAATTTGAAAAGGCAAGTCAAGGTCAGATTGGATCCTTCTATTTCTTACCAACAAAAATGTCTGGTTGGAGCAAGACAGGAGAAATGATTATTAGAAGATGCTTATGTAGTGCTACTAATGAGATCGGGGTCATAGGTGAAAGCAATTTGCCAAGTGTAGCACAAACTTTTCTCTTTTGTCTTGGAATTTGTGACAATAATTTTTATGAGTATTATTCAGGGACTGTAACCAAGCTCAAAACTCTTGTCCAGGCAGAAAAGACAGAAATGTGATTAATCTTAGAAATGGTCCCTTTTAATAGACTGTAAGTATGAGTGTGAAAGCACCTGTTGGGGTTTCCTTCCTAAGTCTCTGACATTAACAAGGTGAAGAGGGGAAGCCAGTTAGGGCTGAAAACTTCAGAGCTACCTCTGACAATAGGAAACACTAAAGCCACATCACTGGAGATGCCATCATACCCAAATAACATATTAAGTATTCGCCCAGAGCAGACTGTGAGAAATAATATCTTGTTGATCATTCTGCGTGTTTGTTTGTTTATTTAAGTAAGCTTTACCTCCAGTATGGGTCTTGAACTCACAATCCCAAGATCAAGATTCACATGCTCTACACTCTATTGACTGAGCCAGCCAGGTGCCCCCACTCTGTATTCTGAGACACATCTTTATTCTAGAAATTGTTGCAGCTTATATAATTCAAAACCATTCTAGTTCTCTAGTGAATTGGTATGGTATTCGGTATAGATTTTTCTTAGATGACCTTTACCAATTTGAGGTATACTCTATTATTCCTAGTTTGAAGGGTTTATTAATATTATTATTATTATGAATGGATATTGAATTTTGTCTAATGTCTTTTTTGCATTTACTGAAATTACCATATAGTTTTTCTCCTTATTTTGTTAATGTAGTATTATATTACTAGATTCAATTTAAGTATTTGAAACATCTTATTCTATTGATTTACTTTCTGGTAATATTTTTGTCTAATTTTTATTCATTCATCTTTCAATGAACACTTGAGTTTCTTCCATATTTATGCTATTATAAATGATGTTGCTATAAAAATAGGGTGAACTTTTTTTCAAATTAGTGTTTTCATTTTCCTTGAACAAATAAGCAGTAGTAGTATTACTGGGCTGTATGGTATTTCTATTTTTAATTTTTTGAGGAGTCTCCATACAGTTTTCTACAGTGGCTACACCATTTACATTCCTATCAATAGGTCATGAGGGTTGTTTTTTTCCTCCCATCCTCACTGAACACTTGTTGTCTTTTTTATTCTAGCCATTCTGACTGGTTTCAAGTAGTATCTCTTTGTGGTTTTGATTTGCATTTCCCTGATGATTATTGTTATTGAGCATCTTTTCATGTATCTGTTGGCTGTCTATATGTCTTCTACAGACAAATGTCTATTCAGATCTTCTTCCCATTTTTAATTGGGTTTTTTTTAGTGTTATATAAATCCCTTATATTTTTTAAATATTAAGCCTTTATGGATTTATCATTTGCAAATATCTTCTACCATTCAGTAGGATGCCTTTTTTGTTGTTGTTGATAGCTTCCTTTGCTATGCAAGAGGTTTTTCTTTTGACGTGGTCCCAATGGTTTGTTTTTACCTTTACTTCCCTTGCCTGAGGAGCTATATCTAGAAAAATGTTGCTAGGGCTAATGTCAAAGAAACTGTGGCCTCTGTTTTCTTCTAGGAGTTTTATGGTTTCAGGTCTCATATTGATTTCTTTAATTGATTTGGGGCTTATTTTTGTATATGGTGTAAGAAAGTGGTTCAGTTTCATTCTTTTGCATGTAGCTGTTCAGTTTTCCCAGCAATATTTACTGAAGAAATTTTCTTTTCCCTATTGTATATTCTTGCATCTGTTGTCCTACATTAATTGACCATATAGTTATGAGTTTATTTCTGGACTCTATTCTGTTCCCTTGATCTACATGTCTGTTTTTGTGCTGGTACCACACTGCTTTGACTACTACAACTTTGTAGTATGTCTTGAAGTTTGGATTTACGACATCTCCAGCTTTGTTCTTCTACCTTAAGATTTCTTTAGATATTATCTTTTTTCTTTTTTAATGAGATTTTATAGCTTGTGTCTTTCAAAGACTGTATATATTTCATATATATATTGGCAGAAAGGTGTCTATTATTTTGCCTTGTTCTTTGAACAACTGTAGGATCTGTAGTAAAGTTCTCTTTCATTCCTGAAAGTAATTGGTTGGTTGGTTGGTTTTCTTTGTTGTGGCTAAAGATTTATCTATTTCAAATAATCGTTTTTTTTTTTTTCTTACTGATATCCTTTGTTCTGTTCCTGTTTTCAAGAATAAATTCAGTATCAATTATTCCCTCATGGCTAGAAGTTGAAGTCTTATGTTTTGATAACTTTATGTTTAGCTTTACTGTGTGTGTCCTGAAATTGGTTTTTTTTCCCAAAAATTGGTGGAGTTTATATTTCAATTAAAATAATGCTGAAGGGATGGTAAAAATAGATCAGGGAAATTAAATGTTGAGATTTTGGATAGAGTAGATCTACACGTTATTCTTAAAGGAAGAGTTGTAGAATCATTTCTGTGACTATGAATTTTCTTTCCCTGTTCCTGAATGCTACTAATTTAAAAATTACTATCTTGATTGCAAAACACTGTCAAGGTTAGGATTGTAACTAAGGCCTTATCACCATCTTAGAGTTGTTCACAGTCAAACAGGAAGATGAAATTTCAGAAACATCAACAATGTAAAGTAGATTGAGTTAAGGGTCATAGAATATATAGATAACCTATTAATGGTATTTTACCATATATGAAAGCAATTTTCATTACTCATGGCTAGAATCAGCCTGCGAATCAAAGCAGAGCTAAATATTTCCATTAGAAGATCTAACTTTTTTTCCTATAATAGATGAAAAGGTACAGAGATTCCAGAAATATTCCTAATTGATTATTTGCAAAAAAAATAGAGACAGGATACAGAAAGGAGCAAAATATTAGAGTGAGATAGGGAAAAGCAATGGAACTTACAAATTGTCTTGATAATGGTTACTCCATTTTTGGATGTCTTAACGAGTGTCATATATCAAATAATTTCCTATTGGCCCTTTTAGACAGAATACAATTATGAAAATATCTGTGGGTCTTTATTTGAAAATGAGTTAATGGTACCCAACTTGTTCCAGAAACTATTTTCCAATTGCCAAGTTATAAGCTATTTCAAGGACATCATGAACATGGATATATTTCCAATCACTTATTTCCATACTTCAGGGGAGTTAGAGTGGAAATTAATATTTCTGAGATGAAAGAACTAATATTCCATCCTGCTGCTAGGATGCTGCTGAAGGGAAAAAAATCTACTAATTAAATTAAAAAAAGAGAAAGAAAAAGTTTAAATAGAAAATCAGACCTGCCCCATGGTATCAAATTATTATCACATTATATTATAAGTGGCAATACCACATGGCCCTTAGAAATTGCTTGGTTTTACCAATTCAGAGAAAGTTCTGTGATGTTGAGAATCTAACAATAGATTTAATGAAGCTTTAACAATTTAAATATATTTTCAAACATTTTATTATTTGGGAAAATAATCATATAATAAGTTAACAAAACAGAAAATATAAGGTGTGATGAAAACTTTTTTGTAAAGAAAAATCATATTTAAACATAAATTTTAAAATATACTACTAAAATATTACCAGTAATTATTACTGGGATGATAAGATACCAAATGATTATAATATTTTTCATTTAACTTGTCTGGATATTTAGGATCTTTCTAAAATTAAAATAAAATCTATGATAAAATTAGAGTTTTAAAAATCCAAAATTAAAATATTAGCAACAAACATGATTTAGTGGGTCATTATATTTTAGAAAAAGAATTCCAACAGACTAGTGTTCCCAAATTTGGAGAGGATTTCTGGATTATAAATTCTGTTTTCTATGTTATTATTCTGTGATAAATGTTTTACTTCTGAGTTTATAAATTCTGCCTTTAAATGTTTTGTTTACTTTTAAAGTACTGTCTCTGAATTTAGGTGCATTACCACTACAAAATACCTAATGTTCAGAAAGTGGAATTGAAAAACAGCAGAATTTTATGATTTATCTTACACTTAAAATAATAATATTGATAATAATAATAAAGATAACCATTTGCTAAAGCATTTAAATTTAAACAATTAAAAAATAAATTTAAACAATTGGTGAATAATTTCTAAATTGAAAGGTAATGCTTTAAAACTAATATTTTAATGAAGAGATATTTTTTGATTATCTTCCCCAATAAATCACTTTTATTCATGTACTCAAATGCTAATTTTACATACTGACTTTGATCAGAAAGTCCATCAAAATTCATTGCATTTAAAGTTCTTTTCCAACCATTCCGGAACATATGCAGTGTTCTGAGTGTCAGACTAGTTGGTGCAGTGGAAAATGTTGATGATCTAATCCCTTCTTTCTTCATGGAAGAATTCTAGTTTTGTTCTAGAGGTGGCCCTATTTGATTTATGCACTTAACATTTCCTTTTGGTACCAGCAATAAGTTCAGAAAATGACTTGACCCAGCTGGAATCAACAAGAACCGAGATTTTCCTGGGAGATTCTGGTAGAAATAGTTTTAAGAAAAATGCAGGAAGAGAGAGTCTTTCTTTGGCCTATTGTGAGAAGTGGAAGTGAATTGCAAAGGCCTCTCTCCCTCTTCTGAAGATGAAGTGAACACACAGAGCCAAGGATTTAATAGAAGATAGAGCCAGAACCACTTGATTAAGTCTGTTCCTTTTGACTTTCTGTTAGATTAGTCAAAACAATATTAATTTTTTGAGCCAACTTGATTTGGATTTTCTGTCACTTGTAGCCAGAAGCTTCCTGACAGAGCAGACACTCATGACCTCAGGGCACTCTCTTTTTGGGCAGACACCTGGACCACCTCAGGGCCACTCCTGGCCACTGGTTTTCTTTCTTAGTGATTGCCCTCTGAAGTTTAAATCTTTTACCAATTACTGTCTGTCTCTCTTAGCCAAAATGAAAAGAATGCCTAAAGGGAGTTTTTAAAAATTAACTCTTCTAGTCATAAATCTGCCAATTGAAAAGCCTTTATTGATGTGTGTGTGTGCGTGTGTATGTGTGCATGTGTACATGTATAATTTTATATATTTTTTCACCATATTTCCAAATGTAACTTCGGAAGGACAAATTGGTATTTATCAAGATTTTTCTCAGGGAGATTGGACTGCCAGGTCCCTAAATGTAGGGTGGTGTTTTTTTAATGGAAAGTTTTTATAAAGTAAAATAAACCCAAGTGAGTATCTACTCAGTCATCCCCTAGCTATGCACCTGGGGCAAGTGAGTTCATCTTTCTACTTTTAGAAATATCATTATTAGTGATAGTAGTACCTACCCAACATGGTTGCAAACAGGTTTAAATGAAATAACACAACACTTCACACCTCAGATCCTAGCACAGGCTATCAAATAAGTGTTTATTCCCTTCTTTCTTTGTTCACAAGAGAAACCCATGTGAATCTCTAGTTATTCCCTTACTTCAGAAACATAAAATCCAAAATGTTTACAATCCTTCCAAAACTAGAAGGTATAATATTTCTGTTTTTCTTTTTTTGCTTTTGCCATGTAACTTTTTACCCAAATACTTTTATTTTATTTTTTCAGTGTTACAAGACTGTTCATTGTTCATGTACCACACCCAGTGCTCCATGCAATACGTGTCCTCTTTAATACCCACCACCAGGCTCGCCCAACCCCCCACCTCCTCCCCTCCAAAACCCTCAGTTTTTTGCTCAGTCTATAGTCTCTCATGGTTCATCTTCCCCTTCGATTTCCCCCAATTCATCCTTCCTTTCCTTCTCACAATGTCCTCCATGTTTTTCCTTATGCTCCACATGTAAGTGAGACCATATGATAATTGACTCTCTCTGCTTGACTTATTTCACTCTGCATAATGTCTTCCAGTCCTGTCCATGTTGATACAAAAGTTGGGTATTCATCCTTTCTGATGGAGGCATAATATTCCATTGTATATATGGACCATATCTTCTCTATCCATTCATCTGTTGAAGGGCATCTTGGCTCTTTCCACAGTTTGGCGATTGTGGCCATTGCTGCTATGAACACTGGGGTACATGTGGCCCTTCTTTGTACTGCATCTGCTTCTTTGGGGTAAATACCGAGTAGTGCAATTGCAAGTTCCTATGGTAGCTCTATTTTTAATTTCTTGAGGAATCTCCACACTGTTTTCCAAAGTGGCTGCACCAACTTGCATTCCCACCAACAGTGGAAGAGGGTTCCCCTTTCTCCATATCCTCTCCAACATTTGTTGTTTACTGTCTTGCTGATTTTGGCCATTCTAACTGGTGTGAGGTGGTTTTTTATTTCTATAATGATTTTTTTTTCATTTTTACACAGTAGAGTCTTTTAATTCTTTCCATAATTATGGTAAATTGCTTAACATGGTCTCTTGTTTATTTTTCTGAGAAAACCCCATTAACTCCAAATGAGAGTTATAGAGAAGGAGTCTTGTAAGCAGTTTCATTAAACAGAAGTGATTAATAGAGAAAAATCTAATCCTATTACTACCCTTTACTCTAGCAATGGGAATCAAATTCCCAAGGTCCACTTGTATCTGTAAGCATAAAGTCATTTACATTTTTCTGTCTTATTTTCAAGAAACTGAACCTACCAAATACTTTGTCTCTTAGGAACATTTTGCATATTTATGTGCAAGTCCTAAAGTTTCCATGACCTTCCAGTTTGCTATTAAAATTTCGTGTAGTCTTTGTCCTAGCTAAAGATATATGAACGCACTTTACACAGAGCTCAAATGTTGGCCAGACCTTCTTATACATAAAGATAAATCTTTCCCTTGGAACTAATTTTCCACTAAGAAATATTACAGAATATGTTAAATTTGTCCTGGCCAGCAAGAAAACCACACTCTAGTCAATATCAAATGTGTAAGTTGATATATCAAGGATTTTCAATAATTTTGTGTTACTAGACTGATAAGGAAATGGAGCCATTTTTATTTTTTTAAAAATCCGCTTATCTTACTAGGACTAGAATGACAAAAACAGCAAGAGCAACCAATATTTTAGTATCTGTTATGTGCCCACTATCATGTTCTTTTGTGTTTTATGTGTATTTTTTCATTTAATGGTCAGGATATTCTGTCAAGTAGGTACTATTTGATATGGCTGCTTCACAGAGGTCAAAACTGAAAAATTTCGTTATGTTACGAAATTTGATGAAGGTGACTGGGCTAGAATATGGAAGCAAGAATTTAGGATATTAAATCTAAAAATATCTCTAAATCTAGACCCATTATTGCCAATTTCAGTAATAGGTACCACCCTCCAAAATGGATTTGCTTTATACTTTGGTTTTAAAACATGATCAAACAATAGTCCAGTTTGAAATATACAAAAGAAATATATACAGAATAAATGACCAATGTGTTCTTATTTAAGACTTTTCTTAGTCATAGGCATTTACTCATTTGAATAGCATTTACAGACACCTCTCCAGAGTAGCAGGTATGTATTTCCATTGTGTTTCCCAATGAATACTTCCCAATGAAGAAGTAAGAGCAAATTGACATGAATCAAATTTCAATTGACTTACTTCATTAATTACATATGACACTAATTTAAGATTTTCCAGAAATTCATCTATATCCTATTTAGAATAATTTACCACTGGGCATTTGATTTTGAGCTCTTTTCACATTTGACTTATACAAATCTGTAGTATATAGCCATTGAACAGAGACAGTATAGAAAAGGTTCAAATATAGTATAATTATTGCTTTAGATTACTCTGATAAGATCTTTAATCCTAAATACTATTATCAAGAAACATCTCTTCCATAAATCAGTATTACCCAATCTTTTAAAGGAGATAATTAAACCTTTCAGTTTAAAAGGAAAGTCTTATATTCTGTTTTGTGTCACAAATGCTATTTTTATTTTTAATTGAAAGCCATTTGCCAAAATCTTTACAAAAACCAATAAAATCAATTTGAATGTTTTCTAGCATATCTAGTAGTACATCTATTTTAGGCAGAGGATTAGTATCAGGCTTGATTATAAAATTAAATGTGTAGCCTACACAAAATCTATTTTTGCCAGCCAATTTTATAGTAAGGATTACTATGAGATCCCAAAAAACCTTAGCTATCTTTTTCACTTATCATCTAATATTTTGCTACTAGTTCCATAATATAATAATCAATTTGGATTATGATATGGTCAAATGAATTTCATCTGGTATGTTTGAAGAGGAGCTGTGAAGTTAAGCCTAGAAATAACTCTCACCAAAAAATGTCTTCATTTCAAAAGAAAATTTCTCAAAAATGTATCCTCAGATTCTCCATGAGATAAGAGGATTCTATGATAACACCCAGCCTTGTGTCTTTTTCTGATAGCTTTAGTATGACACATTGACCCATACCATATGAATGCAAGGGATTGACCAAGAACCATATAATCTTAATGCTAAATGGTCTACAGAACTTCTATCCTACTCTCAAAATCCACACTTGAGAAAATGAAACTCCCCAACACTTGTCACACATCATTCTTAAGCCCACACAACCAAGTAATGATAGAGCAAGGTTTCTGACATTTTGGTTCGGTAATTTAGTAGTTTACTATATAGCCTTCCAGTAAAACAACTAGATGAAAGAAAGGTTTTTAGACAAAGGTACAAACATTTTGCTAAAGGAAGTAGAAGTTTTTATTACATAGATCTAGCCATTAACTTACAAATACCATTTTGAGAGAGGGATCCCATCATAAAAAAGCAGAGGGAATTACTATGGAAATAATTACCCTGTCTTCCAACAGGGTAAGGGACTGACTCTCTGAACCTAAGTCAGAGATTGAAATATAATGAAGATGAAGCCTCTCTATTACAAACTTTCTATATTGCTGAAAATTAGGAAATCAGGAGGAAATGTGAAGGGCAAATGTGAAGGGCAACATGTAAATAATTACATGTCTTCCAACTTTCTAATCCCATGCCTGTGCTTCCCATTCGTTAATCTCAACCAGAAGCTGGGGGACAAATGAGTTTACTGAAGCAGTCCATAAAGGTTAGCCTCCTGTTGGCAGCTTTTCCTGGAGCATAGAGCATGGTGAAGAAGTATGGAGTATAGAAATGGAAGATCAAAATGGAATATACTTTGCTTGACTATCCTAGAGTCTTTCTGCTTGGGGGATTGTTGTATTTTTTTTTTTACACAATTGCATCTATGTCTTTTAATTGTCACCTCAGATTTAATACCTAATGCAGTACAACTATATTTCTACATGTCAGTTTCTTTTTTATGAAAAAATAAACTTAAGAATATAGGTTGCATAGATTAGAACCTCACAATATTAAGGAAGGAACACTGTAATGTAGAAAAGGAAAGCATGAAGATTTATTATTTTCTCCTGTTCTCCCAATGGAGAGGGAGGGGACCTACCTTACACAAAAGATTGCTAAAGACTACAGTTTTCATGTTGTAACCATTGATTTGGAATGGAAGTAAGCTGATGGTTAATATTTGGCACATTTTCTGAATCTTTTGTCAAAACTGGAATGAGTGGGATGAAAACAGCATCTGTTGCTGTTGATTTGCCCTCCCCCAGAGGCTAGGCAGCATTTGAACCTGTGACTAAGAGGCAACAGGTTTATCACACATGCTAAATCCCCCAAGTTCTCTGCTAGTCTTTAGGAAAATTCTTCCCAAAAATAACAGAGAAAACCAGAAGAGACCTATATGCACATTTTGTTAAATGCAAGTACCCAGCAGGTGGTAATAGGCTACCACATGGATGTTTTAGATCGGTTAGATATCAGGGAAAGAAAAAAATGTGGGCCTTGAGATTATAAATGAATCCAGAGGAAAAGCGGGAATAATAAATTTCTATTTTAAAGTATCAACTTTTGCAATGTGCTGAAATAGAATATACTTTTGTGTGTAACTGAAGATTCTGAGAGGCCCTGATGGTAGAAACAATAGAATGAAACTTGCTCACAAATAAATCACCACAGACTTTGGCTTGGGTTTGCTCTCTTCCTTACAGAGACTTAATTTGTCCAAAATTGGAAAATCAGTCAAGTTTGCCCGTGGCATCCTTTCAGGTGACTTTTACCCATTTTCTGTACTTCATAGCACTCCTCAGTTAAACTATTCATTATCTTCATGATGCCCACCTTCCTTACTTGAGTATTCTCTTAAGACCATCATGCTTAAGTACTGCTCTGAGCCAAGTTAATCCCCCTCTCTCATGGTCCATTAATGTATTCTACCAATCATTAAAAATGTCTTAAATATCTCTTAGGATCTTCATGTTGGACAAAGGTCTTCTAAAGTCTAAAATCATAAGGACTGTATTTCTAAAGGTGTCATTCTAAATAGCCAGGAAATAATTTACTGTTAAAGGGAACTATTATGTACACATCAAACAGCTATGACTTTTTATGATATCTACTTTTGATATTTCCTTTGCTAATCCTGCCTTGATTCATGGGGTCAATCAATAAGCATATTTAATATTCCTGACTTCTGAGAATTCTTTTTTATGATGAATGCTTGCCATCAAAGTGTGATTTGTGCCATATACTCACCTATCGTTACCTATTAGCTCAAGTTCTAAAAAATTACGTGCAGTACTTCTGTCTCTCTAGTAGCCATGAGGAATTAACCTGATATATAGAGACAGCAGACCTTCTCAACCTTTCAGAATCAGCACAGATGAAAAATGGGCATCGGACCTAAGTCAGAGATTGAAATATAATGAAGATGAAGCCTCTCTATTACAAGCTTCCCATATTGCAGAAAATTAGGAAATCAGGAGGAAATGTGAAGGGCAAATTTTTAAAGGCAAATATTCAGACTAATTTTCCATTCTAGTTTACCCAGACAGCCAATAGAAAGAGATACCCTAAAAATATTTAAGGTGTTTATCCATTTATTTGTTCATTTGTTAACTCAAAAATATACATTAAACTCTGTTAGATGTTTGGTCACACAGAAGCAACAAAATTCTGTGAAGAAATTTATTATACTAGACTCATGACCCCAGACTTGTGTTCAAATCCAAACTCTGTCACTTAAGTTATAAGCATTTGGGGAAATAACAGCTACTCTGAGTTGGATATCTTATAAATAGATACAGGGAAAAACCTCTTTGATGTTGTCTTGGCAATGACTTTTTGGATATGACACCAAAGCACAAGCAACAGCAGCAGAAATCAGTAAGTGGGACTATATCAAACTAAAAGACTGCATAGAAAGAGAAACAACAAAATCAAATGCTAACCTATGAAATGGGAGTAAATATTTGCACACCATATATCTGATAAAGTGTTAATAACCAAAGTATATAAGGGGCTCATAGTAGCACAGAAAAAAATCAAACAATCTGATTAAAAATGGGCAAAGGACCTGGCTAGCCATTTTTCTGAAAAATAAATACAAATGGCCAACAGTTACATGCAAAGGTGGTCAATATCATTAATTATCAGGGTATTGCAAATGAAAGCCACAATGAGATATCATTTCACACCTTTTAGAATAGCTGTTATCAAAAGGACATAATAGAAATGTTGGCTAAGATGTGGAGAAAAATGAGCCCTCATGCACTGTTGGTGGCAATGTAAATCAGTACCATCATTACAATAACCAGTATAAGGTTCCTCAAGAAATTAAAAATGGAACTACCATATGATCCAACAATCCCGCCTCTGTGTATGTATCTGAAGGAAATGAAATGACTATCTCAAATGAAATGCACACCCGTGTTCATTTCAGCATTATTCACAATAGCCAAAACAAGGAATTAACCTGAGTGTCCATTGACAGATAAATACATAAGGAAAAAAGTATACATTGCATGTGTACACACGTATACCATGCCAAGAATGTTATTTAGCCATAGAAGGAAAGAAATCCTGCCATTTGTAACAACCTGGATGAAACTTGAGGTCATTATGCTAAGTGAAATAAATCAGAGAAAGACAAAAACTGTATGATCTCACTTATATGAGGAATCTAAAAAAGCCAAATTCATAAAGAGTAGAATGATGGGGGAAGAGATGTTAGTCAAGGGTACAAATTTCCAGTTATGAGATAGATAAATTTTGAGGATCTATTGTACAGCATGGTAACTATAGTTAACAATACTCTATTGCATATTTGAAAGTTGTTAAGGGAGTAGATATTAAATATTCTCACTACAAAAAAAAGAAGGCAACAATGTGAGTTGATAGACGTGTTAACTAACCTTATTGTGGTCATTTTACAATGTATACATATATCAAATAATCACATTTTGCACCTTAAACTTACAGTGTTATGTGAATTATATCTTGATAAATCTGGGGAAAATATATATATATATATATCCTCTTTGGATTTCAATTTTCACTTCTGTGAAATGAAGATAATAATAATACCAGTTTGCAGGGAAATGCTAGTACTTAGTGAGATAATGTATGCAAAGGACTCAAAATAGTGATCTGCTCAACCTGGTGCTACCTGTATGTTTCTTTCATTTTTATAAATGAAAACAGTTGTCATTTTCATTATTGTTACTGAATATGATCTTGACACAAGTGGCTAAAATACAACACAAAATGGTGAACTCTCTTGGAGATCTGAAGATAAATTACTATAGGATTTTGTAAAAAGTATATGTTAGGTTGAGAGATGATGAGAAGGTTCAAGGAAGTAGGGATAGTACAGATAGTACAGGAGAGTTGAGAAGTAAAAAAATAAATAAAAACAATTTTTAAAAAGGAAAAAAAAGGACCAATGGGTATATGAAAGAATGTGAACAAAAGTAAGGATAAACTATGGGTAGTTCCAATTCTGGTATATGGGAAGTTATAAAGAGTGTATAGTGTTACAAATATAGGTTAAGACAGATCATGAAAGAACTTGAATAGCAATCCATAGACTATAAACTTTAAGTCAGCAACAGAGATTCTCCCAGGGCCTGTGTGAAGATATATCTTGTTGAATAGTTTGTAGAGGGAAGAAAGAGGAATTAGAAACACCAACTAAGATTTCTGCATAACTCAAGCTAAATATACAGGAGAGCTTCACGAGGTTAAAAACAGTGAGAGATGAAATGAATATACACAACAAACTCCCAAGCAAAACAGTTCAAATAAGGGTTGGATTGTATTTTTTAATGTGTGCTGTGAAATTAAAAAAAAAGTCCTCCCCTTCTTTTCTTTTTCACCACTACCACTTTCCCTTTTTGTGAAAGATACACAGCCTTTACCTGAGGGGTTTATAAACACGCAGATAACCTAGGAAAATAATGAGTGCTTGCCAGAATAAGGCTGTGGAGAACCTGGGGTCTCATGAAGTGTCTTAAGTGTATGGTATCCAGCCATAGGGCTCTCAGCAATTATCACTATGCAAAAACGTTGCCCAGAACTGCCAGCTATTCTGATTTTTCCAAGAGAAGTAGGAAATCTGGATCTTTAAAGTGTAAAATCTATCGTTTTACATGTGGCAACTACTTTGAAAATTTTAAAAAATCCTCTCTAGGCCAAACAAAACATGTCTGTAGGCCAAATGTGGCATGTGGGTCACCAGTTTGTAAAATCTGTCTAACTCTGTTATCTGGCAAGGTAATGGAGCATTCTGGTTAGTCAACATTCCACATATGTTATATAAGGCTTCCCAACCTTCCAAGAATAGGAGTACATCAGCTACACTAAACATGAAAGTTCTATTTAACATTACCAAACTTTTCACTCTTGATTCAAACATATATTCATTCAACAAATATGTATTATTTAGTTTTGTTTCATATATAATGATAGTTATTTGGGGATATAGAAATATGAATGATATAGATCTGTTCTCAAGAAATTTACAGTTGGGTAAGAATATAAACAGAAGACACAGATAATGACCACGCAAGTCAATTTGACAAATCAGAATCATTTGGTATTTCAAAAACATCAATGATCAACATGTAGAAAACATGGAGAATGAAAGTTAGTAGCACTTTCCATCTGATAGATATCCTACAAGTTCTGTTCTAGAACTTCAACTTTCAATGCTTGGCAATTTCTCAGAAACATGGCACCAGATTCTCAAACCCAGATTCTGTGTTAGCTCCTGTCTTTTCTCAAAAACACTTTTCTTTAGACATTTCTTTAAAAAAAAATAGGATCTGCCTCCAAAGCTCAAAAAAAAATCTCATTTTAAGATTTCTGAGCTTGTACATTAACTTTCATAGGTGGCATGTAAGAAGTAAGAGGGATAACTTGATGGTGTACACAGAATACTCCTCAATTCGCAACAACTTCTCTTCCATAGTGGTAGTTCCTTGCTACCCTGAAGAACAAGGTATACAGTATGCTCCTCTGCTGTGGTCAATGCTGCTCAGCAACATGAGAAACTGTTAAAGAAGTAACTCTAAAAATAAGTACAGCAACCAGGTGATTGGTATTAAGGAGGGCACGTATGGTGATGAGCAGTGGGTGTGATATGCAGCTAATGAATCATTGGACACTACATCAAAAACTAATGATGTACTATATGTTGGCTAATTTAACATTATAATGAAAAAGCACAGCATTATTCTGTCTCTATTCTGTAACATGTGATTTTTCTGGCAAATAGATATGGCAAATGTGACTTTGCAGCAAATAGATATGCTGTGGGAGGCAAATTAATATTTTTAAATGTATTTCTTTCTTGGTTATCACGTGGGGAAAGGGGAGAACATATATTTTCATATGCAATTTTGAATAATCAGGGTAAAAGCTATATAATCATTTCCCTCTCAATATAAAATTAGTGAACCTCACCTAACTTCCCCAGTACTCATTTAAAACACTGTTCCAAAAAATTCAAATTCTAGAAATAAATCATTATTTCATTTTTAGAGTTGATAGATACAAAGATAAGGACAGAGGTATTACAAAGAAATACACAAGTAAAGAATATAAGCATTAAAAGTATAAAGTCCTTGGTTTAGTGGTATATGGAATAATTGTTTTTCTTTTGTGATAGAATATATAACATCATATACTCCAAGTTGTATAAAAAGCAGGAACTGAATGATGCAGAATCAATTACTACACTATTGCCATCTCTAGCTAATAACAACATAGAAATCAACCCTGCTGTTAAAGTCTCCCTGGACTTATCTGTTTGCCTTTGGCGTAAATTAGGGAAGCATACAAGTAGGAAAGGATAACACAAAATAAAGTTTGTGGCTTGAGAGGAACAGAATTTGTTATTGCTTTGTCACTGCAGGCAACAGGGTGTAAAACCAGTACGAAATCAAACCAGTTCTTGACGTCAGTTATTCCTAATTTGGGGCAATTGAGTGCATCTTTGACTGATGTGCAAGAGCTGATCATTGATTAAGCTGCAGGGGTTGTTTCCTATGGTGTTTTGTGTTTTTGTTTTGTTATTTTATTTCTCCAGAGAGCATGAATTAAACTGGGTTACAACCAAACTTAGTAATTTTCAGAGTATTATACACATATTTTCACTTGATTTTGACCTTCAGCTTCGGGAAAACAAATGTCACATTTCAGAGGTTTCATAGCTATAGAGAAACATTTTAATCTCATGTTTTTATGGGAAAAATGGCACCAAGAGCAATCATTTTGACAAGCAAAATAAGCTCCTTAATTATTATACATCCATAATTAGACTGTTTCAATTTAAGTGAAATATTGCTTAAGAGAAAATACAGCTAGTGCCGGTGCTAAATTAGCCAACTCGGCCACTAAAGCCTCTAATTGTGTTGGTTATTTGAGACTCCCATGTCCTAAAGATCACATTTTCTGCTCCAAGAATTTATCAAGATAGTTTGTAAAATATGTACAGGTTCTTCCCTATGATGGATTTGGATGTCACTGGTTAAGATAAAACTAAAAATTATCCTTCCTATGATGGAAATTTATGAAACCAAATATTTAAGTGCCAAAAATGATCTTGTGTATAGTTCTTATACAATGATCTTATACAATCTTACACAAATGATCTTGTCTATAGTTCTGGATCTATTCACTGTAATCATTCCCACTTGAAAGTGTGGAATGGTATTCTTTGAAAAAAGAGATTTTTAGATTTGGTGAATTTTAAAGAACTTGCCTGTGTTCAAATAGTATATCTGACTCAGTACTGAATTCCTTCTTTATGGGAAAAATGATTTTTCTTAGATTAGTAATTTTTTTTAAAGATTTTATTTGTTTATTTATTAGGAAAGAGAGAGGGAACATGAGAAGGGAGAAGGTCAGAGTGAGAAGCGGACTCCCCATGGAGCTGGGAGCCCGATATGGGACTCGATCCCGGACTCCGGGATCATGACCTGAGCCAAAGGCAGTCGCTCAACCAACTGCGCCACCCAGGGGCCCTTAGATTAGTAATTTTTAATGTTGAAAATATGTGAGACTGTTTCCACTATATATATCTTCATCTGAGAATGGAGTATTCTGCTCCCCAGAGTTTACTATCCTTAAGAATTGTGTCTGAATTTTGGAAGCCAGCTAAGATTTCTGTCTTCTCAGTTTTAAATTAAAATGATTTGACCCCCTTTTTCACTTCCTCTGAGAAGTCTAATACCCTCTCCAAGATTTCTCATGGTATTGTCTTTCAGTTACTAACTTCCCTGGATTCTCTCATTTCCATGAATATCTCTTCTTTTTAGTTAGCACAAGTTCAGATACATAAATTGACCCCTTTGTGATATTTGTACAAACCTCTGACAGAAGACATGTGGTGCATAGATTTTGCTGAGGTTTTGGAATGATGGAAAATGTTATCCTTAAGCAATGAAGATAACATAAAATCAAACATTAGATCCTTTTTAATATAAGTTCTTCCTTCAGTTCTCCACCAGAAATTTCTCATGGACCATCTTGCTTTGCAGAATCAACCACCTCTCTTGTTGGTTTTACATCCTTTCTCCTCTTCTACATTATCCTCTCTGAATTATATTCATTTACTCTACAGAGTAATTTAAATATATCATTTCTACTAGTGTTTTTTTTAAATTATGCCTTTGCACCTCAATTCCATATTCAAATTCATTTAGCCGGGCTTTCTTCCTACCAAAGACCTTTCCCTCTCCAAAATGTAGTCTTGTGCCAACGAAAGTAATTATTTTTTAGAAATAATCTGCTGCATATGCCTAGAAATTTCTAACATTTTTGAGAGAGGTGGAGTTCAGAGTTGAAAGAGGGCATCTCCACTTGGGACAAATGGCAAAGACAAAATAGATAATAAAAAGTTAAGATGAATAACATAACTTGAAAATGAATGTATCTGGGTTGTTGATTTCTTAATTTTTACACACCTAAATTACTACTGCCATTGTCTTTCTCAATTCCTCAGGGGCCGCCTCCACTATTAGTTGGGATATAAATATTTTTGGATTTAATTAAGGATTAAATTGAAAATTGAAATTTAAGGATTAAATTGAAAATATGTTGGCCATATATTATCACATAAGAATGATAGATTTTGTTTATTAAACAACTGTACTATCCTATATACAAAGTAAGACTATTGGCATTGGTTGTTTTTATTCTTTTAAAATATATATATTTTAATTCTGGTATAACTAACATACCATGTTATATTACTTACCAGTGTACAATTCAACAATTCTATATTTTACTCGGTGCTCATCATGATCAGAGTACTCTTAATCTCCTTCACCCATTTCCCCACCCATCTACCCTCCCCTCTCATAACCACCAGTCTATTCTCTGTATTTAAGAATCTTTTTTTTTTTTTTTTTGGTCTCTTTTTTTCTGTGATCATTTGTTTTGTATCTGCAATTCCACATATGAGTGAAATAATATAGATTTGTCTTTCACTCACTTATTTCACTTAGTATTATACCCTCTAGATCCATGCATGTTGTTGCAAATGGCAAGATTCCATTCTTTTTTATGGAAGAGTAATATTCCATTGTGTGTGTGCATGTGTACATGTGTACCTACATACATATATACCATGTTTTCTTTATTTGTCTATCAGTAGACACTTAGGCTGCTTCCATATTTGGCTATTGTAAATAATGCTGCTATAAACATAACGGTGCATATATCTTTTCAAATTAGTGTTTTCATTATCTTTGGGTAAGTACCCTGTAGTGCAATTACTAGATCATACGATAATTATATTTTTAATTTTTTGAGGAAATTCCATACTGTTTTACCCAACAGCTGCACTAGTTTGCATTCCCACCAACAGTGCATGGGGGCTCCTTTTTCTCCAACATCCCTGCCGACAATTGTGTTTTTGATTTTAGTCATTCTGACTAATGTGAAGTGATATCTCATTATGGTTTTGATTTGTAATTCCCTAATGATTAATGACGTTGAGCATATTTTTGTGTGTCTGTTGGCCATATATGTCTTTTTTTAAATATCTGTTCATATCTTCTGCCAATTTTTAAATAGATTTTTTTTTTAGTTTTTGTATTTTTATATAAGTTCATTACATATTTTGGATACTAACCCCTTATCAGATGTATGACTTGCAAATATATTCTCCCATTCAGTATATTGTCCTTTTGTTTTGAGGTTTCTTTGATGTATAAGAGCTTTTCTTTTCTTTTAAATTTTATTTTATATTTTTTATATTTTTATTTAAATTTATTTATTTAAATTTATGTGTTACCCCAGTTACCCCATTCCCCCACCTGCCTCCTTTCCACAACTCTCAGTTTGTTTCCCAGAATCAAGAGTCTCTCATGGTTTGTCTCCCTCTCTGATTTCTTCCCAGTTTTCCCTCCCTTCCTCTATGGTCTTCTGCCCTGTTCCTTATAAGAATCCCAATGGTTTATTTTTGTTTCTGTTTCCTTTACCTCAGGAGACATATCTAGAAAAATATTTCTATGGTTAATGTCAGAGACATTACTGCCTGTGTTCTCTTCTGGGATTTTTAGGGTTTCAGGTCTCACATTTAGGTCTTTAATCCATCTCGAATTTATTTTTGTACGTGGTGTAAGAAAGTGGTCCAGTGTCGTTATTTTGCATGTAGCTGTCAAGTTTTCCCAACACCATTTGTTGAAGAGACTGTCTTTTTCCCATTGCATATTCTTGCCTCCTATGTTGTAGATTAATTGAATATAATTGGGTTTATTTCTGGTCTGGTCTCTCTATGCTGTTCTGTTAACCCGTGTGTCTGTTTTTGTGCCAGTGCTGTACCATTTTCATCATTATAGGTTTGTTTTTCTTTGTATATGTGAAATTTGGGCTTGTGATAACTCCAGTTTGTTCTTATTCAAGATTATTTTGGCTATTCAGGGTCTTTTCTGATTCCATTCAAATTTTAGGATTATTCTAGTTCTGTGAAAAAGGCTGTTGGTATTTTGATAGGGATTGAATTGAATCTGTAGACTGTACTATGGGCTTTATAACAATGTTTGTTCTTCCAATCCATTACATTGGAATATCTTTCCCTTTGTCATCTTCAATTTCTTTCAACAGTATTTTATAGTTTTCAGAATATAGATCTTTCACCACTTGATTACGCTCATTCCTAGATGTTTCATTATTTTTGGTGCAATTGTAAATGGGATTGTTTTCTTAATTTCACTTTCTGCTGCTTCATTATTTGTGCATAGAAATGCACCAGATTTCTGTATATCAATTTTGTATCCTGTGACTACTGTATTTATTTTTCAGTTCTAGTAATTTTTAGTGAAAGCTTTATGGTTTTCTACATATAGTTTCATGTCATCTGCAAATAGTGAACATTTTACTTCTTCCTTATTGGTTTGGATGACTTTTATTTATTTTTGTTGTGTGATTGCTATGGCTAGGACTTCCTGTACTAAACTGAATAACAATGGTGTGAATGGACATCCTTGTTTTGTTCCTAATCTTAAGAGAAAAGCTCTCAGTTCTTTACCATTAAGTATGATGTTAATTGTGGGGTTTTCATATACAGCCTTTATTATATTGATGTATATTCCCTCTAAACCTTCTGTGTTGAGGGCTTTTATCATAAATGGATGTTGTACTTTGTGAAATGCTTTTTCTGCATCTATTGTAATGATCATATGTTTTTTTTTTTATCCTTTCTCCTCTTGATATATCATGTTGATTGATTTGCAACTATTAACCCATCCCTGCATTCCAGGACTGAATCCCATTTGATAGTGTGAATTATTTTTTTACTGTATTGTTGGATTTGGTTTGTTAATATTGAGAATTTTAGCACAAGTGCATCAGAGGTAATTGGCATCTAGTTTCTCTCTCTCTGTCTCTTTCTCTCATAGTGTCATCTGGTTTTGATATCAGGGTAATCTTGGCCTCATAGCCATTGGAATTTAGAAGCTTTTCTCCCACTTCTATTTTTTGGAATAGTTTGAGAAAAATAGGTATTAACTCTTCTTAAACTGTTGGTAAAATTCATCTATGAAGGCGTCTGGTCCTGGACTTTTGTCTTTTGAGAGTTTTTTGATTACTGGTTGAATTCGATTGCTGGTGATCAGTCTGCTCAAATTTTCCATTTCTTCTTGATTCTAGTTTTGGGAAGTTATATGCTTTTTTAGAAATTTATCCGTTTCTTCTAGTTGTCCAATTTGTTGGCATATAATTTTTCATACTATTCTCTTATAAGTTTTTTTATTTCTGTAGTGTTTGTTATTTCCCCTTTTTCATTTCTGATTTTGTTTGAGTCCTCTCTCCTTTTTTTTCTTTTGATGAGTCTGGCTAAATGTTTATCAATTTTGTTGATCTTCTCAAAGAACAAGCTTCTAGTTTCATTGATATGTTCTATTGTAGGTTTTTTTTGGTTTTTTTTTGTTTTTGTTTTTTGTTTTTTAGTTTCTATTTCATTTATTTCCAGTATAATTGTTATTATTTCCTTCCTGCTACTGGTTTGGGGTTTTGTTTGCTCTTCTTTTTCTAGCTCCGTTAGGTGTAAGATTAGATTATTATTTGATATTTTTCTTACTTCTTGAGGTAGTCCTGCATTGCTATAAACTTCGCTCCTAGAACTGCCTTTGCTGCATCCCAAAGATTTTTGACCATTGTGTTTTCATTTTAATTTGTGTCCATGTACTTTTTTAATTTTGTCTTTGATTTATTGGTTAACCGATTCATTATTTAGTATCACATTATTTAACCTCCATATATTTGTGTTCTTTGTAGATTTTTTCTTGTGGTTGATTTACAGTTTCATAGTGTTGTAGTCAGAAAAGATGCATTGTATGACTTTTATCTCTTTGAGTTTGTTGAGACTTATTTTGTGGTCTAATGTGATCTATTCTGGAGGATTCTCCATATGCACTTGAAAAGAATGTGTATGCCTCTGTTTTAGGATGGAAAGTTCTGTATTTGACTGTTAGATCCATCTAGTTCTATGTGTCATTCAAAGCCACTGTTTCCTTGTTGATTTTCTGTTTGGATGATCTATCAATGTAAGTGGATAGTTAAAGTCCCCTACTCTCTTGGTGGGAATGCAAGTTCGTGCAGCCACTTGGAAAACAGTGTGGAGATTACTCAAGAAATTAAAAATAGAGCTACCCTATGACCCTGCAATTGCACTACTAGGTATTTACTCAAAAGATGCAGATGCAGTACAAAGAAGGGCCACATGTACCCAAGTGTTCATAGCAGCAATGGCCACAATTGACAAACTGTGGAAAGAGCCAAGATGCCCTTTAACAGATGAATGGATAAAGAAGATATGGTTCATATATACAATGGAATATTATACCTCCATCAGAAAGGATGAATACCCAACTTTTGTATCAACATGGACAGGTCTAGAAGAGATTATGTGGAGTGAAATAAGTCAAGCGAAGAGAGTCGGTTATCTTATGGTCTCATGTGTGGAGCATAAGGAAAAACATGAAGGGCACTGTGAGAAGGAAAGGAAGGGTGAATGGGATGAAATCGAAAGGGGAGATGAACCATGAGAGACAGTGGACTCTGAGCAACAAACTGAGGGTTTTGGAGGGGAAGTGGGGTGAGGGGTTGGGTGAGCCTGGTGGTGGGTATTGAGGAGGGCACATATTGCATGGAGCACTGGGTGTGGTACATGAACAATGAATCTTGGAACACTGAAAAAATAAAATTAATTGGAGAACAGAGGAAGGAAGGAAGGAGAGAAAGAAAAAGAAAGGAAGGAAGGAAGGAAGGAAGGAAAGAAAGAAAGAAAGAAAGAAAGAAAGAAAGAAAGTCCCCTATTCTTTTTGTATTACTATGGATTACTTTATCTTGGTTGATAGGTGTTTTATGTATCTGAGTGCTCACATGTTGGGTGCATCTTTGCAATTGTTATATCTTGTTATTGTTGTTTTTATGATTTTGTAGTGTTTGTCTTTGTCCCTTATTACAGTATTTGTTTTAAAGTCTATTTTGGGGGTGCCTGAGTGGCTCAATCAGTTAAGCATCTGTTTCTGGCTCAGGTCATGATCCCAGGATCCTGGGATCAAGCCCACATTGGGCTTCCTGCTCAGAGGAAAGCCTGCTTCTCCCTCTCCTTCTGCCACTCCCCCTGCTTGGGCTTTCTCGCTCACTCTCTATCAAATCGATAAATAAATCTTTTTTAAAAATAGTCTGTTTTGTCCAATACAAGTACCCCATCTTTCTGTTGACTTGCATTTGCATGATAAGTACTTTTCCATCCCATAACTTTCAGTCTGTGTATTTCATATGAGTCTCTGGTAGGCAGCATATAGGTGGGTCTTGCCTTTTTATCCAGTCCATCACCCTGTCTTTCGATTGGAGCATTTAATCCATTTACATTCAAAGTAATTATTGGTAGATATATTCTCATTGCCATTTTGTTACTTGTTTTTGGTAGTTTTGCAGTTCTTCTCTGTTCCTTTCTTCTATTGCTCTCCATTCTCATGGTTTGCTGGCTTTCTTTAGTGATATGCTTAGTTTCCTTTTCTTTATTTTTTGCATATCTATTACTGGTTTTTTTGATTTGTAGTTTATTAAATTTATATAGAACATCTGGTGCATATCACAATCTATATTAAGTTGATAGTCACTTAAGTTTGAACATATTCTAAAAGCACTTATTTTTTTTTCCTCTCCCTGCCACATTTTAGGTATATAATGTTTTACTTTATATCCTTTTATTTTCTGAATCCCTTGACTGATTTTTATAGATATACTTAATTTTACTGGTGTTTTTTTTTCCTTTTGCTTCCTACTTTTCTTGCTCCTACTTATGGTCTTTCCTTTCCCCTGAAATAGTCCTTATTAACATTTCTTGAAGAGCTGGTTTAGTGGTCATGACTTCCTTTAACTTTTGTTTGAGAAACTCTTTATGTCTCCTATTCTGAATTATCACATTGCTGGACAGAGTACTGTTGATTGCAGGGTCCCCCCCACCCAACATTTTGAATATATCCTGCCACTCCCTTCTGGCCTTCAAGTTTCTGCTGGAAAAATCAGTCTATACCCTAATGAGGTTGCCCATGTATGTAACCATTTTCCTCTCCCGTTGCTTTCAAAATTCTCTCTTTATAACTTTTTTTTCCCCTTTCTTCTCCTAGTCTTTTATTTGTTAAACAGTAATCTTTAACAATAAATGCCAAAGAAAAACAACAAAGAAAAGTGGGGGATTTGCAGAGTAAATGGGAAATGACTTGAGCTATGGCAGACGAGAAGTTCCGGTTTTTTTCTGTGGGGCCAGGAGTCCACAATGGGGTGTGCTCATCTTTCTTTTCCCCCACAAAGGTCTCAAACAGCTTAGATGGGAGACTGAATGTGATGACTGGTCCTAATTTTTGCTATTCAACCATTTTTCTTGATCTTGCTCTCTGACTCCATACATTCCAGACTGTTCAATGGATTTGTAATAAACTTCCAAGATGAAGGGAAATTTCTTGCTCATTGTTTGCCTGAAATCTTGGCTTATGTTCATCTTATTAAATAAAAAATATGCTCCAAAAACGCCCAAGAGTTCAACTACTAAAATTCCTTTAAAGATCTTCTTTGCCACTGGTTCCATAGTGTGGGCCATCCTGGGTGGCTCAGTTGGCAGAACCATGGACTCAATCTCAGGGTCCTAAGTTCAAGCCAGGCATTGGGCATGGAGCCTACTTAAAATAAATAAATAAATAAATAAACGAAATAAAGCAGTCCTCAAATGGGCTCAAAGAAAAGTTATATTGAGTTAATATTGTTGAGGAATCTCTGTGCCTCCTGGATCAGGATTCCTTAAGGTTTTGGAAAGTTTTCAGCTATTATTATTTCAAATAAATTTTCTGCCCCCTTTTCTCTCTTTTCTCCTTCTGGGATCCCTATAATACGAATGTCATTATGCTCCACAGTGTTGCTGAGTTCCCTTTATTTATTATCATTCTTTATTAATCTTTTTTCTTTATCCATTCAGCTTGACTGCTTTCCATTATTCTGTCCTCCAGATCACTGATTCATTTTTCTTCTTCTTCTCGTCTACTATGTATTCCTCTAGTATGTATATATGTATGTGTGTATATATATATATATATATGTTTTTATATTTCAATTGAGTTCTTCATCTCTGATTGGTTCTTTTTCATGTTTTCTATCTATTTTTGGGGGGTCTCAATGAGATCCTCCACTCTTCTTTCAAGTCCAGTATCTTTTGGACCATTACTTTAAATTCTCTTTCAGGCATATTATGTATATCTATTTCATTTATCTCTCTTGCTGTGATTTTGTCCTGTTCTTTCATTTGAGCATTCCTCTCTCTTCTCATTTTGTCTGTTTCTATATGTTAGGAAAGTTGGCTACACTTCCATGTCTTGAAAGTAGTGGCCTTATGAAGAAAAGGACCTGTGGTGACCTACAAGGCAATGTTCCTTGTCAACCAGAACCTGGCACTTCAGGGGTATTTCCTATATATTGCATGTGCCCTACTAGCTGAGCCATGTTTGCCTTCAATCCAGTCATCTGCAGCGGCTCTCTTTGCCTGTTGTGGACAGAGTTTGTTCCTTGTCTTGTTAGTCACTCTGGGGCCACTTTGTGTTTGAGTTGGGTCAGACCAGGCATTTGACAGAGCTGTGATTGCTCTCTACTGCAAGACGCTCAACCTGTGTTGTCCCCTGGGAGGTGTTATGTCGGACAGGACTTGCATCCCTATCAGATGTATGCCCACAGCCCACTGCTGGAGCTACCGTTGAATCGATATATGTGGTTTTCTTCCCCTCTCTCTGGGGTTAGACTCACTTTGGAGGGGTGTGGGCTCCTTCCAGGACTGCTTGCACAATACCCTTTGTATGTACTCCTGTCAAGGCTGGGTTGGAGGTGAGCCTGCTGCAAAGGGTGAGGGTAGGACTTACAGTGTTAGTAAGGTTTGCTCAAGTCTGTTGCAGGAGGAGACCTAGCACCAACTTGAAGAGTTGCCAAGGTAGTGTTGGAGGGGGCAAGTCTATAGAAGAGCATGGGAGTAGGGTGTACTGTTAGCCAAGTCTGCTGATTTTCAAAGTTCCAGGTGCTAAGCACAACTGATTGTAAGAACTCAAGAAGCTAAGCCCCTCTGTTTTTGAAAGTCAGATGTTATGGGGATTCATCTTCCCAGGTCCTCTGTGCCTGGGGAGCCCAGTCTGCTCCTTTCCTTTCTCCATGCTTGTAGTAGCCCTCCCTCCCACAGTCTCACAGATCTATCATTTTTGTTTCTGCCCTCATCTGTGTACTTTCTGCCCTCTTCAATGTACCCTCTTTATCTTTAGCTGTGGAGAGTTTATTCTGCCAGTTTTTAGGTCATTTTCTGGGTTAGATACACTGATGTGGGGCTATATAGTTTTAGTCATGGGCTGACTTGAGTTTAGGATCCTCCTAGTTTGCCATCTTCTCCAGAAGTCCATTTATTTTATTCTTTTGTTTTTAATTCAATTAGCCAACATATAGTACATCATTAGTTTTTGTTGTAGTGTTCAGTGATTCATCAGTTGTGAATAGCACCCAATGCTCATCACATCACATGCCCTCCTTAATGTCCATCACCCAGTTACCCCACCTCCTCACCCACCTCCCCTTCCACAGCCCTGTTTGTTTCCCATAGTCAAGAACCTCTCATGGTTTGTCTCCCTCTCTGATTTCTTCCCATTCAGTTTTCCCTCCCTTCCCCTATGCTCCTCTGCACTATTTCTTATATTCCACATATGAGTGAAACCATATGATAATTGTCTTTCTCTGATTGACTTATTTCACTTAGTATAATACCCTCCAGTTCTTTCTGTGTCAATGTACACGGTAGGTATTCGTCCTTTCCAATGGCTGAGTAATATCCCATTGTATATATGAACCACATCTTCCTTATCCATTAATCTGTTGAAGGACATCTTGGTTCCTTCCATAGTTTAGCTATTGTGGACATTGCTGCCATGAACATTGGAGTGCAGGTGCCCCTTCTTTTCACTATGTCTGTATATTTGGGGTAAATACCCAGTAGTGCAGTCGCTGGGTCATAGAGTAGCTCTATTTTTAACTTCTTGAGGAAGGAACCTCCATACTCTTTTCTAGAGCGGCTATACCAGCTTGCATCACCACCAACAGTGTAAAAGAGTTCGCCTTTCTCCACATCCTCACCAACATTTGTTGTTTCCTGGCTTGTTAATCTATAATCTTTGTAATAAAATTGAGAGATAAGAACTACTGACCCCCGATGACTGATAAGGAAATAAAATCTCTCATTGGTTAAGAAAGTTGCTTAAGTTACACATTTATTAAGTGAAAAAATCCAGGAATTTTAACCAGAACTGTTTGACTCTAAAACTCATGTAATTCCATTTGGTGTTTTTGAAGCAAAGCCATCCTTACTCCATCTCATTTCCAATGTGTCTTAATACAAGGGTAGAGGTAAGTAGTAAAGCCATCTTGCTGAGGCTTTGATCTGTAACATAAATTGTGTGGGTTAATAAAATAGATTATTTCCATAATTGAGAGAGAATATAAAAACTGCTTTACAGCTCACAAGGTTAAAAGAAAACAGGAAAACAATGAACAAAGGGGAAGCAGAGTGACAGATGCTGGGACAGATTGTGTACCTTCTCTCCAGATTCAGACTAGAAAAGAAAGGGGGTGGGAAAGAGAGAAAAAGAAAGAGAAAGAGGGAGATAACAAAACCTGATTCATTTACAGTTGGGGCATTTTAGGTCTCCTCTGGCATGGTTGATGCCTTCCTCCACTAAAAATACATAGCAAATGTTCTATCATCTGCTTTATACTCTCCTGTTGGACAGAATATAATAACTGGCTCTTCGCAAGTTGTCTCTAGTTTCTAATGGTTCAATATTTTAGTATTCAGTTGTTATTATCTAAACAAATCTCATGCTTTCCTTTGTCTCTGAGTAAACTGGGCTTTTAAAGATGCTCCGGAAATATAATGTAAACATATAAAACCTTCCCCCAATATTTTCACTTCCTCATTTGTTAGACATTTTGAATTATTCTGCCATGTCCTCTTGAGGGATATCTGCTGGTTTATACATGGCTTTACTTCTCTCTTGCTTTATGTAGTTCTATGTTTGTTTTTACAAGTGTCAAAAAGAAAAAAATCATAATCACTCTTGTATTATAAAGTGAATAAAAGGCTAAGAGGAACCAATTTTAAATAAAGCTGAGCATCCTTACGTGGGTCGATATGATGCTAAAACCTCCAACTGCAATGTGAAAACTTGGTCAACTGATGGCTCTTTAGTAAATACATTGCATATGTTGTTAGATTTGTTTTGTCCTCCTTCTGCATTTATTGAACCTTGAATTGGTCACACAGGCACAGTATAAACCTAGCTTTTGATTAATTTCCATCCTTGCAATATAGAGAATAACAAGAGCATGATTTAATACCTAGGGATGAGAGAAAAAGGAATTGATAGTTGTTGAACACTTGATATCAGGTATTATTTTTAAAGTTTTACATATATATGTATTTGTTTTCCCCACATTAATTAATGAAATCAAGTTAATTTAGTATTTCTTTTGTGCTTACCACTATACAAAACATTCTAAGTACTATACCTAATATAACATTTAAAATTACACTATGAAGTGGTGTTATCCATAATATATGAATGGAAAAGTTTAAAGAACTTAAAGAGTATGATCTATAATCAGAGTTAATGAAATGTGGAGCTGGATTTGAAATTTTATTCTGGAACTTCAAAACTTACTCTCTTTCCACTAGGCCAATACAGTGCTTTATGATCATGCTCCTGAGCCTAAACAAAACTGAATTTAGAAAACATTTATTTTTTCATTTCTTTAATAGGGATATTTTCAATGCATTGTAGATGAGCAAAGTGCACATACTTCTCAATAAATGAGACTAGTGATGACACTATTTCAATGAATCTCTTATTCCAGCATAATTTAGAAGACTTTAGTCAGATCAGAAAATCTTAATAATTTAAGACCTGAGGGAACAGAGTTTCTTAAAAAAGAGGGTGGAACTAATGTTCACTACATGCCTGATAGCCATGAGGTGATATCATTTAATTCTTGCTTAAGTACCAGGAACATGAGAAGTGCTAAGAATTTTACATTTATTTTATCCTTTAATGTATATGATGCCTTGTATGGTCTTACATCATTAACCTCATTTTACACTGAGGAAAGCAAAGTTAGTAGTGAAGCTGGAATTCGAACAAGGTTTTTTGTCCTAAGACCTAATACTTTCTCTGACACTGTGCTGGAACCACCTATTCAGCCAGTAGCTGTTCTAAGCAAGTTCTACTCAGAATAATTCCATGGTTGCTCCCCAGATCAGCAAATGAACAAAGAATTATCCTTACCGTAAAGATTAATTTCTCCCATTTTCCTTCGCTCATCTAATTAAGTCATTCCTCAGCTACTGTTAGTATTTGGCCAGCCTTGCACAGTCTCCCAGCCTCTTTGTATTTATGGACAGGTCAACCAGCTGAATAACTTTCATCTGACAAGCTCCAATTGAACTTGTTTAACCAGATCATTAGGCACATTGGCATTTACATGTATAACCATTTTCTGCTTTGTTGGTTTCCATCTACTTCATTCACAAATTTGCAACATAAAGAATACTCAGTTAATGCCTCTTTGTACACCACCACCAGCCTTCTTGGTGGCAGATAGTAAAACTCTGACGTTAAAAGAGAAAGCCTGTAAACAAGTTGAACCCAGACTGGAATAAAGATTAAGATTCATTCATCTTTTGGGGCTTGTAAACTATGCCAATAAGAATGAATCACAGATTTGTAAAATAAAAATTGCCCTCAACATTATCAACACTCTATATCAAGAGCCCTCTAACCAGAGTTTCTCAACCTCAGTACTGCTGACATTTAGGGCTGGGTAACTTTGCTGTGGGGAACTGCTCTGTGTGTGCAATGTAGGCTGTTTAGCAGCATCCTTATCTTCTATCCACTAGATGTCAGTAGCTTCCCCATCCTCCAGTTGTACTCCCCACCCTATCCCCATTTCTTGTGATAGTTGTCAAAAATATCTGCAGATATTGGGAAATGTCTCTCTGGGTAATAAAATCACTCCAATTGAGAATATATGGCCTATCCTCATCAAGACTTATCTTTGTGTGCAATTCTCCTGGACTTCTGGAACTACCACAAATCTTAAAGATCACATTCTCCTTTTTCAGTGATAAGAAAACCAAAGCTTGAGAAAAAGAAGTGAGTTTTTAAGTGGGAAATATTTGAAGCACATTATTTCATTGCCCATATACAAAAGGGGGATCCTTATGGTAGAATCCTTACTTTTCTTTTTTTTCAGATTTTTAAATTTTTTTTTAAATTTATTTGACAGAGAGAGACACAGTGAGAGAGAGAACACAAGCAGGGGTAGTGTGAGAGGGAGAAGCAGGCTTCCCACTGGGCAGGGAGCCTGATGTGGGGCTCGATCCCAGGACCCTGGGATCATGACCTGAGCTGAAGGAAGACGCTTAAATGATGAGCCACCAAGGCGCCCCCAGAATCCTTACTATTCTTATTTTATAAATGAAGAACTAAGGACCAGAGTTTGCCCCAAAACTCACAGTGACTAACGTGTCTTATTAAGGCTCATGTGTATAAAATCTAAGTTTTAGTCTAATACAAATAAGACTCAGTATTTCTTAAGAAGTCATTACAAGTGCTTGCAAGTTTTTATTCAATATTTGCTATCTGAAAAGAAGACCAGCTTTAACAGATGCACATGGTCACAGTTGAAAAAATATTTCAGTTGCCCTCAAGTTCATACAGGAAGATGTTGAGTCCTCTGCAGTCATAACAGAGTTGTTGATTCCCATTGGGTATCATCTCGTGCTCTGTTGTTTAATGTTTAATATTATAAAATTAAACATAATAAACATAGTTTAATATGTCATTCAAAGACACTGTTTCCTGGATAGTCTATCCATTTATATAAGCAGGATATTCAAGTTCCCTACAAATTTTGTATTACTGCCAATTTCTCCCTTCTTGTCTGTTAATATTTGCTTTAGGTGCTTAGGTGTTCCCGTGTTGGCTGCATTAGATATTTATAACTATTATATTCTCTTGTTGAATTGATCACTTTATCACTATGAAATGCCCTCCTTTGTCTCTTGTTATAGTCTTTGTATTAAAATCTATTTTGTCTGATGTAAGTATTGCTACCCCGGCATTTTTTTCTTCCATTTCAATGAAAAATCTATATCCACTTCTTCATTTTCAATCTGCATGTGTCTTTAGGTCTGAAGTGAGTGTTTTTGGAGGCAGCATATAGATAAGTCTTGTTTTCTGTCCATTATTGGAGCATTTAGACCATTTACATTTAAAGTAATTATTGATAGGTGTGTATTTTTTGTGACTTTCTTAATTTTTTGGTTGTTTTTGTAGTTCTCTGTTCCTTTCTTCTCTTGCTCTCTCAACTAGTGATTAATGACATCTTTAGTGTTAATTTGGCTTTTTTATCCCCTTTATTTTTTCTTTATCTATTTTAGGATTTTGGTTTGTGGGAATTATGAGGTTCAATATAACATACTATGTATGTAACAGTCTATATTAAGTTCATGGTCAGTTAAATTTAAACTTATTCTAAAAAAAGTCATTTTTACTTTTCCTCCATGTTTTATGTACATTTTGTTATAACTTGCATTTCTTTTAAATTTTTGAGAACTTTTAACTAGTTTTTAAGATCCAATTGACTTTTGTCTGTTAAGCTTCATACTAGCTTTTCAAGTGAATTATCTATGAGTGAATTACCTTTTCTGTGTTGTTCTTACTCAAGACATTTCTTTCCTTTGTAATTTTCTTCTAATAATGGCTTTTTCTTTTTCACTTAAAGAAGTTCCTTTAGCCTTTCTTATAGTCTAGTTTAGTGATGATGAATTTCTATAACTTGTTTGTCTGTGAAACTCTTTATCTCTCCTTCAATTATGAATAGTAACCTTGCCAGGATAAATAGTCTTTGTTGTAGGTTTTCCTTTCTAGCACTTTGAATATATCATGCCAGTTTCTTCTAGCTTGCAAAGTTTCTGCTGAAAACTTAGTAAAAATTCTTTTGGGATTTCCTTAATATGTAACGCATTGCTTCTCTCTTGCTGCTTTTAAAATTCTCTATCTTTAATCTTTGACATTTCAATTATGTATCATGATGTAGACCTCTTTGGGTCCAATTTGTTTGGAACTCTCTGTGCTTCTTGAACCTGAATATCTGTTTCCAGGTTAAGGTAGTTTTCAGCTATAATTTCTTCAAATAAATTTTCTGCCTCCCTCTTTCCCTCTCTCTCTTCTCCTTCTGGGATTATTATAAAGCAAATCTTTTCCTGCTTGATGTTGTCTAAGAAATCCTGTAAACTATTGTCATTATTTCTTCTTCTTTTTTTTTTCTTTCTTCTTTCTGTTCAAATTGGATGCTTTACATTACTCTGTCTTCCAGTTTGCTGATCCTTTATCCTGCATCCTCCAGTCTACTGTTGATTCTCCCTAGTGTATTTTTAATTTAAGTTATTGTAATATTCAACTCTGAATCATTCTTTATATTTTCTATCTCTATTTTGAAACTTCTCATTGAGTTAATATACTTTTCTTTCTGGTCTGGTCACCATCTTTATGACTGTCACTTTGAACTCTTTACCAGGTACTTTGTCCCTTTTCATTATTTTCCTTAAGATGATGATGATAATGATGATGATGATTATTCTTGTTGTTTGGAGCATATTCCTCTATCTCCTTATTTTTCTTGACCGTCTGTATTTGTTTCTATAAATTAGGTAGAACAACCATCTCTCCTAGACTTGAAAGAATGATCTTGTCCCATGTGTGGTTTTCTTTTATTTAGACTATGTATGCCTAGTGACTTTGGCTGGTTGGCTGGCTGGAGCTGTGGCTTTCATGGGCACAGTGTTCCAGAGTGCTCTTGTGCCTGTGTCACTTTGGTAAGATAGCTATAACTGTAGAGAGCATTGAATAGTGGTGTCTCCATGTGCACTGCACTGAGTTGCCTTGGTGGGACAACCTGGGCTGATGTCAGCTAGAAGCCTAGAGCTGGCCTGAGGCAGAAGACTGGCTAAGGTGCCTAGACTCTGCTCCTGTCTGCACTGTCAAGGTGGAGGGGGACTGAAAAATATGGCATTCACCAGGCTATCTGACACACAGTTCCAGCAGCTCCCAGGTTGTTTGACTGAGTTCTAGTGCTGGTTCCTTTATACTCTAGTGCTCTTTTAAACCATAATTTTTTTTCTGTCCCTCAGGGCTTATGGGGCTGGGGCTGTTATGGAATAGGTGTATAGGACTCAATGAGGCATGAGGCCGCCTATGGTTCTCATACCCATTTCCATCTGTGTTATCAAGGTGGAGGGGGAAACATAAAGCATGGAACTCACCAGGCACTCCAGACTCAAAGAGAGAGTACCAGCAGCTTTCCTGCTATTTGGCAAAGTTCTAGGACTGGTTCCTTTAGTTCTAGTTGTTCTATAAACCATACCTGTTTATTTCTGTGCCCCAGGCCAGATGAATCTGCTCAAGGTCCCTCAGTACTGTCTCTCCCCAATGCAGTTCACAACATAGGGGTTGGGGATTCCCTTTGTTACCATGTTTCTGTCCCTCTTGTTATTCTCTATGAGGTGTCTCTATTTTTTCCCCCCAATACTTTTATTTTTTCAGTGTTACAAGATTAATTGTTCATGCACCACACCCAGTGCACCATGCAATATGTGCCCTTCTCAATACCCACAAGGCTTGCCCAACCCCTCACCCTCCCTCCCCTCTAAAACCCTCTGTTGCTCAGAGTCCACAGTCTCTCATGGTTCATCTCCCCCTCTAATTTCCCCCCAATTCACCCTTCCTTTCCTTCTCACAGTGCCCTCCATGTTTTTCTTTATACTCCACACATAAGTGAGACCATAAGATAATTGACTCTCTCCACTTGACTTACTTCACTCCACATAATCTCTTCCAGACCCGTCCATGTTGATACAAAAGTTGGGTATTCATCCTTTCTGATGGAGCCATAATATTCCATTGCATATATGGACCATATCTTCTTTACCCATTCATCTGTTAAAGGGCATCTTGGTTCTTTCCACAGTTTGGCGATGGTGACCATTGCTGCTATGAACATTGGGGTACATGTGGCCCTTCTTTGTACTGCATCTGCTTCTTTGGGGTAAATACCCAGTAGTGCAATTGCAGGGTCATAGGGTAGGTCTCTCTATCTTTTGTTGTGTGGAAGCCGTTCAGTCAGCCCTCAGTTTTTCTTTAGGAGGATATGCTCTGTAAACAGATGTTGAGTTTGTGTCTTTGTGGAGGAAATGAGTTCAGTATCTTCTCAGGTCACCACCTTGGATCAAAACTGGTAGATCTGGGGAACTTGAATGGCTCATTTGGTTAAGCATCTGCCTTTGGCTCAGGTAATGACCCTGGGGTCTGGGATCCAGCCCTATGTTGTGCTCACTGCTCAGCAGAGAGTGTGCTTCTCCCTCTCCTTCTGTTGCTCCCCTTGGTTGTGCATTCTTTCCCTCCCTCTCTCTTTGTCAAATAAATAAATAAAATCTTTTTAAAAAGCAGTTCTAAATTATTTAATCGTCCTTCCAACAATATTGAGGTCTATGCCCTATTCCTTTGAACCTGGACGGGCTTGTGACTATTTGATAGATAGTTTTGGTAGAAGTGAAGCCATATGAATTCTGAGGCTGTCATAGGCCATGCATCTTCTGATTTGGTCTCTTGGAATGTTCATTTCTGGATATTCCCTCTCTAGATATTCATGTGTCCATGTCATGAAAAGCCCAAGCCACATAAAGACAGAATGCCTGGTCAAAAGATTACGGAGGATAATGTTGGGTAATTCTAGCAAAGGAAGTATACATATGGGTGAACAAGCCAACTTGGCCATGCATCTTCCAGCCCCAAATATTTCAATCAATATCCATCTCCACCACCCTCAGCTCTCAGATTTTATAATCCATGTGCCAGATGCTATGGAGCAAAGATAAAATATCCTGCTGTGCTGAATCTGAATTCTGGACCACAGAGTCTAAGAGCAAAATAAAATGGGATTATTTTTATACCACTAAGTTTTTGAGTGGTTTGTTATCAGCAGTAGATAACTGGGACATTGAATATATCCTGGTCCATTCCCTCTAGGTCCTGCTCTTTAACAATCAATAATGGAAAATAAATAAATTCAATATACATTTATACATACTATGATGGTTGTTTGTCTAGATGTTAGTGTAAGGTAGTTTTCAAAGTGATTAACATCTGTAATCAGTTGACTATAAGTAAAGAAGATTACTCTCAATAATGTGGTAGGATCTCATTCAGTCATTTGAAGCCTTACGAGCAGAATCTAGTTTCCCAGATTACAAGGAATTCTCCCTTAAAACTATAACAGAAATCCGCCCTGAGTTTCTTGCTTGCCAAACTGTCCGATGGATTTTAGATTTGCCAGTCCCCACAACTGAGGGAGCCATTTCCTTAAAATCTCTCTTCCACACATACACTCCACACACACACACACACACACACACACACACACACACACACACACACCTCTTGTTGGTTCTATTTCTCTAGAACAGGTTAACTCTAGAGAACCTTGATTGATACACATACTTAAATACATGTATATATACACCACATCTTTATCCAATCATCTGTCAATGGACAGATGGGTTCTTTCCATAGTTTGGCTATTGTGGACATTGCTTTATGAACATTGGGGTGCAGGTGCCCCTTCAGATCACTACATTTGTATCTTTGGGGTAAATACCCCATAGTGCCATTGCTGGGTTCCATCATTACTAAGCTATATTTATTTAATAACCTCATAGTTTTCTCTCAGCCCAGTCATCAAAGGATTCTCCTTGCTGTAGTAAGAATGATATTCTTAGAACATAAACATGATCTTATCACCCTGAAGCTTAAAACTCATTATTTTTATGATAAGATCCAAACTCAGAAGGGCCATGGCTTACTGATAGCTACATAATGTCACCCTTCCTGGTTCTCTTTCAGCCTCCTCCCTCACCATATCCCCACATTAACCATAAACCTAAACACCCCAAATGGGATATGGTTTTCCTAATTCAGTTGGCTCCATCAGATTTCATGTCTTGCATATGATTTTCTCATTGCTTGGGATGCTAACTGGTAAGACTGAGATGCAAAGCAGGAACCATGACTGAAAAATATAGTTATATGAGTAAAAAGAAAATAGATCTAGGAAATCAGAAACCTGTGCAGTTACTTCTTTTAGAGGATAGTGAACTTAGAAGTTTATTTTCTACTTAAAAACATACATAAATAATATGTAATAATTGTGGAGTACCTACGATATTCAGTTAAGTAGGTCATATATTAATAAGTAACATGGTATCTTCATTTCTTCCTTTATTTTAAAATTAAATTTTAAAATGTATTTTAATATATTCTGAAACTAAATGAAATAGTATAAATAATTGTATACATGCTTATGATAGAAAAAAGTAACATACATGTTATACTAACAATTATGTCTTAAAAACCTGAAACTATAAACTTTGATGCCCAACTAAATCTTTTTAAAAAAAATAACATTTTCTCACTATGATTTGATACTAATTTTTTATTTAGAAATATAAAAATATAGACCCATCTAAAGGAGAATTTTTTTTAGTTTTGTCCATACAGATATTATTAAAAAGAGCCATTAGTATAACATATAAAGTATTATATCCTTTATGCACATATGATCTTTTATATTAACAAAACCGTATTAAACAATAATAGGTCATAAAGTTTTTCTCACATAAAACATACTTTACCTTTCTATATCATTACATAGTTTTCATGGAATAACTTTCAAAGGCTATGTAATATTACATGACATGGAACTCTTGAATTTTCTATGACTGGAAACTAAAATTCTTTTCATTGTTTTATTATTACAAGAAGTAAACCACAATGAGATTCTTATACTTATATCTTTGTGTACCAAAACCTTATTTCCCCTTTAAGATTGATTCCTAGAGGAGGGATTGCTGAGTCAAGGGATATACAATTTCAAATATACCAATAATGTATTGCCACATTTTTCTTCAGAAATGCAATTTTCATTCCCATTAACAAGATATGAGACTGCCTATTTTCTGTCCCATTGTTAGGCTTAGCTGATTTCTAAAGTGGTTGTTTAAATTTTCAACTTATATTCGTAGTCAATTTCCCTAAGGCCTCGTCTTTGCTATCCTGGTTTTCTTTCCTTTAAACAAATGAAACTTTGATATGGAAAATATGATTAGTAAAAAACATACCTCCCTCCTCAAAAGCCTAGAAAGGCAGGAGCAGTGGGGAAAAGGGGAGGTTCTTGCAAAATTTCTAAGAACATATTCACTAGAAGATGCTAGAACAACTTAGCTAAGTAATTTGACAATGTTCATGACTTTTTCTTCTTTTAAGCTACTTAGATAATATAGTGTGGCAAAATTGGGGAAGTGTGTGTGGGGGGGTGTATATATTTTTTAAAATATTTGGTTAGTATAAATTACCTTTGTAGGATAAGAATCAGGCTCACAATTAGACACTAAAGATGATTCTGTGGTGAGAAATTGGGATAGAAAAAGAAAATTCTGTAGTTTATCAGGTTGGTCTAATAGTCATGTGAATGAAACAATAATAAAAAAGAATACAGTAAATTATCTGATTTTAAAAAGTCACAGAAATAATGATATATTCATAGGCTCATAAGCAGTTGTAAAAGAAAATAGCTAAATAGGTTAGCTATGTTTAGCTATTTAGCTAAACAAACTGATAGATATTCAGCTGATATTGGGGGGGGGCGGTGGAAACAGTAACAAAAACCTGACCATTATGCATAGAGGGTTATAAAACACAACACTGTATGCATCTGTTTTTTGCACTTATATACCCTTACTTTACAGAGTCACACCATACCCATTTTAATTTTACCAGGTAGCATTTACATATACCTTTCACTTCTTTCTAGGTCACTGCAAGGGAGCCTTTTTATCAAATGAATATAATTACAACATTCAAATCTAATCACTGCCTTCACTTTCCTCTTAAGAAAATGTGATTGCTTCATTTCAACAAAGTCTCGTGTGTGAAGTGCAGAACAAATTACTGAACTCTCTGTACTGAGGAAATAAATATTACATATAAGCTTTTCCTTACCCTTGGGAGTTGCCTGGAACCAGGGGAAACATCTACCCTGCACGACCACCTCAGAGTAGTACCTGTCAGTGGTGTAAGAGCAAGACATTTTATTATTTCAACAGGAGACAGTAGCAGCAAAAGATAAAAGGAAATAGTATTATTAGCTGAGAAAGCAGTACTCCTCCTCCAGCAAAAGCTAGTCACCCTAATAAAAAATATAAATAAATGAATCATATGATTCATATGATAATTCTTCTAGTGAAAGTAGTGGTCAGGAAAAAGGGACTAGGATTAATGGGAAGAGAAACCAAGTCAAAACAAAGCTTTAGGTTCTTAAACAGGAGGTCTTTTCTATGTGTACTATAACGTGAATTCTTCCAGCTTCCATTGTGGAAGCTGGTCTGGAGAGAGACAGAGATGGTGTGCTCTAGATTCATACTAAATAAACCTACCTGATTTCACATTAGTGAGCAGGTAGTATTTTCTGTGTCTAAGTAAGACTGTTAACTGTGTTTTCCTTCCTTTCTTTTTCCATCGTTGAACCCTTTGAGAGTACACCAGCCCGCGTGGCAGCAATTGCCAAATCTGTGTGCGGGCAGGCAGGTGTGTGTGACTTATCTACATGTGAATGCTCCGACAGTGACATCACGCTTGACCGTTACTATCCTCCATGAGCTGTAATCACAGAGAACACTAATTATAAGCAGAAACCTCATTTTTATAAATAATGTGCTTTTCCTTTTACAATGCAGGGGTTGTTTAGAGTTGTGTGATCACACATTTGTAGCTTTATTCCTCAGATTGTAATGCTAAAACCAGTCTGTCATTAACACTTGCACTCTCTCATTCTGACAGAACATAACCGTTTGGATTTTAATTAAAGGGCCATTGGTGGCTGTGGTGGGGGACGGGGGAGTAGATTTTAGAATGTCAAGGTATTCCATAGCCACAAACACATCATGCTATTTAAGTTACATCCTTAAGTTACTGCAGTTGGCAACCACCAGAATGCAAAGGAAGCCAGAAGGGGGAAAAAAATGACATCTTTTAAAAAGAGTGAAGGGATTGATTCTTGTATCAGTCACTTGAGCAAGTGATTCTCTCCAGAGGGTGCAGGGAGGAGGCTCCTCTCTAAATGCTAGGAGTGTCTATAGATTTGAATAATGGATTAGGAAGTACGCAAACATCATGATTTTCAGATTTCTCCTGCTGGATCAAGACAGCTTGTCCAAAGCATCAGAGAAAAAGCTTTCCTTTACCTTGGAAACACTGCAACAGTGGACCCAAATAATGATATTGCAATAGGGACCAAGTCCCCAAAGACCACTATTAGATGAGACTGAGCTGGAATGATCAGAAGCAGTTAGCTATAGGTGGGTGGGTCTCTGAGTACTTTCCTGCTTGTCATTTTCATTCTGTTAGGGCGTGTGTGGGGGCAAGGGACTGCAAAATCAGAATGCTTTAGGGGGAGCAGGTTGTTGGGGGTGGGGCGGGGGAGGGATCCTAATTATTTTCTGACTAGATCTTTGATGATGTTGTCCTTAGAGACCCCCAGGCTGCCAGCCCATTACACATTCCCAGAGTGAATATTACTTTAGTGGAGGTCCAAAGTTTATGACATCTGAATTAAAGCCTAAGAATCATTTCTAAAAAAACAATGACTCTGTTCAGACTGCAAGAATTGAAAATTCTGTTAGAATCCACTCCTATATATTAGGAAAGGATTGTATACTAAAAATAGGCTACAGGAGCCAATGCAAACAATCCAGTCCTTCAACACTTTAAAGAGAATAAAAATTACCCTGAGAGATAACAGGAAAAGCTATGGCGGAAGGGTCAGCTGGTTGGCAAAGAGAAGGTAAGACATAGAGTGGGAGGGGGAGCATAATGAAATCATTTTTCTTGTAAATGAAAACCACCAAACAGTTGCAAGATGGAGGCAAATATCTCCCCATTCCTTCAAAATGAAAAACTGAGTGAGCAGCCATATGTGAGGCTATGTAAACAGGACACTTCTGATCCCAGGAGTTAACAAAGCCAGTGCCAGAAAAATGAGTCACTCAAGCATCTCCATGAAAGCCAAGGCTGAGGTTGGGGCTGAGTCATTTGAAAATCAGATCTAAACTCATGTCCCCACCTCCTTGCCTAGCTCCCCTGGATGATACAGGTGAAATGGACTTCTAGCTGTGCCTCCTATAAATATTGGCTGTGTGGATAAACAACCGGAAAATTCAGTATTTTAAAAAAGGATTTTCTTAACTGTAATTTCCTCACTGAATTAGTCAAGTCAGACTTTCAGCCCTCCTCTACTTTCTCCAGAGCTATTCAGTCTCATATCTAGACTGGGGAGAAACTATACCTAAAATGATAGCACACTCTGAGGGTTTCTCAATAATAAATACATGGAGTTCTTCTATTACCTATATAGCCACATCACCACTATTGGGTGAATAATAATCTGTGTACAGAGAACACATCTCCTATGCAAGTCCTTTGGTCCCTAAAAGTGCACTTCAGTCTTTAACCTCCATGTTTAATGCTGGATTAGTCAGCCAATGTGCCTAAAATAAGTTATTGGCTAAGACACAATCTCTACTCTCAAAGAACTAACAGTCTTTTTGGTAAGATAAATTCTGTGAAGATGTAATTTTCAAACCAGATGTAACTTTTTCAACCATAAAATAAGAGTTTATAAGAGAGACTCAAGGTGAGTATATAGACAGAGTTATAAGAGGCTCAACTATAAAATTTTTTAAAATACATTTGGCCTTGAATAATACTGGGGTTGGGGTACAGGCCACTGTTGCAGTCAAAATTCCACATGTAGCTTTTGACTCCTCTGAAACAGAACTACTAATAGCCTACTGTTGACCTAAAGCCTTACTGATAACATAAACAATTGATTAGCACATATATTGTATATTGTATATATTATATATTATATTCTTATAATAAAGTTAGAAAAAATGTTAAGAAAAACATAAAATACACTTATATTACTATATTTATTGAAAAAAGTCTACATATAAGTGCACCCATGCTGTTCAAACCTATATCATTGGAGGGTAAATTGTGTGACTCAATTTAAGGGTCAAGCCCATTGTGTTCAAGGTCATATACATATATATGGTCAGTGTACATTCTCCAGTTACAAATGAATAAATTTTGAGGATCTAATGTATATCATAGTGATTATAACTAGTAATGTATTATATGCTTGAAAGTTGCTAAGAGAGTATATATTAAATACCCTCACCATAAAAAAGAAATGGTAATTATGTGACATGATACAGGTGTTACTTTACACTGTGGTGGTAATTGTTTCATGATATGGAAGTGTAGCAAATCAATATATATACACCTTTAAGTTAGACAATGTTATAAGTCAATTATACTTCATTAAAGCTGGGAACAAATAAATAATACATTTACATTTATATATATAAATGTATACATATATATAAGAAGTGTGTGTGTGCGTATGTGTGTATGGTCTGAGATGAGTTTTAAAAATGAGAGGGGAGTGATCCTGAAACTCTTCGAAATGGGTAATATTGAGAGAAGGAGAAAAGAAGAGGAAGATATTCTATTCATGATGGAACACAGTCTGAAATGCAAAGAGAATATTGGTTTGACCCATAAATAAGCAACACATAAGCCACTTCAAAATGCTTCTTTAATCCCTACAACTCCTTGAAAAATTAGCACTAAGACACTCTCTAGGAGGGCTAAGGTTGCATATGAGTAGAGGAGTCAGGATTTTCTTTTTTTTTTTTTTAAGATTTTATTAATTTATTTGACAGAGAGAGACCACAAGTAGGCAGAGAGGCAGAGAGAGAGAGGGAAGCAGGCTCCCTGCAGAGCAGAGAGCCTGATGCTGGGCTCCATCACAGGACCCTGAAATCATGACCTGAGCTGAAGGCAGAGGCTTAACCCACTGAGCCACCCAGGCGCCCCAGGAGTCAGGATTTTCAACCAAATTTTTCCTGACTTTAAAATCCATGCTGTGTGTACTGCTTATATTAGGTTAACAGAGAGATATTGAGAAACTCGCAGTGTCTATGCTTTCCATGTCTCAAAATCATGTGGTAAAGTCAAATAGGCTAAAGACTTGCACATTATTAGAGAATTTCTATGTACGTAGAATTAAAATATAGAATCATAGAATCTCTCCTTGGTTTCAACTTTTAGCAACAATTTTTCATACATGTGCTATCATTTGTTCTTTTGTTTCCAAAGTTGAACACTTCAAAGGTTAGCCAGCTTGAATTCAGTGAAAATATCAGGCTAAATAATCACCTCTTTCTGGAAGCCTAATGTTTTTCACCCTTGTGCCTATTTTGATAATCTAAGAAAATTTACTCTTTTATGACTAACCTCAACTTTTATTCTTCCTTTTTATTTATTTTTAAGGGAAAAGCATGAATCAAGTATTTGAATGATTACAGACACCATAACTAAATATGGTGATGCTGATCAAATTGTTTCATTGGCCAGAAAAACAGCACTCACATGTAATAGTATCAAGTGTTCATTTGTGAGTCAATCTGTGGAAATACCAGTTCTAATTCAGGCTGTGCATAAAGCAAGCTCAAGTTGACAAATAATGCATATGTGAAAAAGTAAGAGTTGTAAAGAGCCAGGTCTATGAATGCCAGTGTTGGTCATTATAAAACGGGTCCCTATATTGTTAACAATTGGGAAATGTGAAGAATAATTTTTTCTCTTTGAAGTAGAATCATTTTGTATTAAGTCATATAAACAGAACAAAAGAAGCCCTTATGTGTTTTTCTAAACCAGAGTTTGAAAAACATTTTGTTATTTGATTGTATAAGATGCATATATCAATCAACATAATATCATATTTTTTTAGGTTTGGTATGATATTTAAATCTGATTTCTTGGTAGCCCATATGGGACTTGTAGCTCCCCTGAAGCAATAAAATTATACAAGCAAGCTGCTTTGAGATAGTTGATTTGGAGATAAGTAGAATTTCCTTACACTATGTGAAAATGAATTTGAAGAAATATGCATATATAGTTTTGTTGTGGCTGAGATGAACTGACATTCACAATTAAAAAAAGGAACACATTTATGAGCTGGAATATTTTTTGCATTTATAGTCTAAAGAATCTTCATTATTAATATACTTTGATTACCTAAGTTCAGAGATATGCATCTACCTAATTCTTCATCATATTTTCAGAGAGATATAGATGTAGATATGTATATATATATATGTAACAGTATGAATTTTAGTTCAAAATCAGAAGATGCAAGAGGTAACATAGTTCTCTTTTTCTCTAAATATGATTTAATTGTCTCAGAGTTCTTACTGGTGAAATATAAGAATGTCAGTCGGTTTTAGTAATTTGGGAGCTATCTACCTGCAAGGATTTAAATATGGAGGAGACTGAAGTCTTAATCTATTGAAGCTATCATTTGAAAGAATTTCTCCTAAACCAAATCATGCTGTGTCAACTGCCAATCCTAGCCATGTAGTTCTTTAAAATTGCTGCTCTCCCCAGTCTAAGAAAAAGTTAAAACTTTCTCACTGGGATGGAAGCTTCTACTTCTCCTATTCAAAGTGCTTTCTTCCATCTCTCTCCCTCATCTGCCCCCTCCTCTCCTTGATATTTAGAAACATAACAACATTCTATTATTTACTTCCTCATATATATAGTCCATCCATGCTACATAATTTTATTTTTTTCAAAGATTTTATTTATTCATTTCAGACTGAGAGCTACAGTGAGGGAAAGCATGAGCGGGGGGTGGGAGGGCAGAGGGAGAGGGAGAAGCCAACTCCCCACTTAGCCAGGAACCCAATGTGGGGCTCCATCCCAGGACCCCAGGATCATGACCTGAGCCAAAAGCAGATGCTTAACCATCTGAGCCACCCAGGTACCCTATTGCTTATACTTTTAAAGTTTATTGCTCATTAACCATGTGTTAACTAAAAATGTTTGAGGCTGTTTACTCTATTTAACAATACCATGCAAGTTATGACTACATTAGATCAGGGTACATCTGAACATGCAGTGCTTGAAAAGTTGACTTTTAAGCTTTGTTTAAGGGACCCCTGGGTGGCTCAGGGGATTAAAGCCTCTGCCTTCAGCTCAGGTCATGATCTCAGGGTCCTGGGATCGAGCCCCACATTGGGCTCTCTGCTCAGCGGGGAGCCTGCTTCCTCCTCTCTCTCTGCCTGCCTCTCTGCCTGCTTGTGATCTCTCTCTCTCTGTCAAATAAATAAATAAAATCTTTGGGAAAACAAAACAACAAAACAAAACTCTGTTTAAGCTGGCACATCAGTTTGGCTCCAATCATTTAAAGCAGTTATTTAATCAACAGCCATGGTTTAGTTGTCTGGGTTCTTTCCAAGCTTTCTTCCTATCTCTTCCCTCCCCTTAACTTCCTGGCCAAAGAGATCAGGAGCTAAACAAGCTGGTATGATATATTCTTATTGAAATAACTGCTTTGCTCTTGAATTGTCCAGATAATTAATTCAAAAAACAAACTGCTTGGTGTCAGGTAGACATATCCCTTTTCAAAGATCATTTGATATTGAATGCTGGGCATCTCAAAGACTTACAGTAGAGAAAAGGAAACATGGTTGTTAAAATAGCCTTGTACAGTTCCTATAAACAGAATTTTTTAACACACAAACTGTACAGTGAGTACAGTGTTTAAATCCACAAAGATGCTTTAAATAGAGTATTTCTGTAATGCAACATCTTGTGTTTTCATATTTCCCATCATATTCAAAAATATTCTTCAACATAAAGAAAAAAGTACAATGTATTTGCATAGTAGGAATTAAGAGTCGAAAACACCAGAGACTATGAAGAAACTGCAATAATGAAATATGACACTTTCTGATTTCTATATATTCTAAAAGTGCTTATACTTATAAATCAAGGTACACAAAATTACTTTCAAATTTACGATGTTTTAAAAATAAAGTGGCAATGTTTTGTTTAAATTCTAGAATCACGAGGATTAAGCTATGATTATTTTCTTGTGGACATTTACATGCCAAAGTGATACACATTCTTATAGGTTATTTATAGAGAGGGAAAAGACTAACCAAAGTGATATAAAGTAAAATAAATCTAGTAATCAGTGAATAATTGAGTCCTTATACATTTATAGATCAAGAAACCTATTTACTTTTAAAGAAGATACCCTGCTTTCTTTAGAATCACTTATAATAATGATTAGGGATTTTAATTTTTATAATTAAGCTTTCATCCATGCTACACTTTTTTTTTTTTACAGGAACAAGACAGTGTTGAGGGAGAGGGAAGATAGTTTATGGATTGCTTTAGGCTACATTGTCCTCATTCACTGATAAATATTTATTATAGTAGTTAGTAAGCATATAACTGCAAATAAGATGGACACCTAGAGTCAAACCTGGTGTGATATTAAATTAATAATTATTATACTTCAAAGTGTGTGTAAACACAGTTTGGTTTTTTAATTAACCAATTGTTCTTCCTAGATGTGCATACTAGGAACACAAACATTTTATTTCTGGCAGTAAACTTGGCTTTATATGAAATCTTTCACCACACATTATATGTGCTCTATTGTCTCTATAGTTCCATTATTCCAGAAAAGTCAGAAAGTCCTTCCAAAGATAACTAGATAATCCAAATGTGAAAATTCAACAATATTTGGAGAGAAATATTTTATAGTTAATGAGACTTAGGTTATCTATCGTCTAGTCCTAAATTTTGGTTCAAAATGGTAATTCTTACAGACTTCCGTAGTATGTTTTTTTTTTTTCTTCAGAAAGACCGTCAAATTGTAATATTTTGAAAATAGAACTGGAAGTTGTTACTGTACATTATTGCTGCATAACAAAAAAAACAAACTACGTAAAAACAAAACTAATTTTATTATGCTCATCTATCCCATGGGTCAGCAGTTTGGAAAAGGAGCAATACAGAGGGCTTATCTCTGCTTGGCAAGGTCTGAGCTTTCAGCTAGAAAGACTTAAAGACTGGAGGTTGTCGGAGGCTGGAACTACAGTCATGTGAAAGTTCACTCACCCATAGGTGTAGACATTGATGTCAGCTATTGGCCAAACCTCACTGGGGGCTGTCACCCAGCACAGTCATCTGTGGACTTCCCACATCATGTTTCTTCCCCTTTAGAGACTGGCAACTGGATTCTTAGAATGAGATTCTAGGAAGAAATTGTTTTGCCAGCTAGAACTTAGTCTTGTAGTATCACTCTCACCGTAGACATAGGCCTACACAGACTCGAAGGGATCAGAGACCCCATATCATAATAGAAAGAAGTACCAGTGTTAAAGTGTAAGAAGAACACGGAGAATAAGATATGTTATGGTTGTATTGGAAAATCTACCACAGAAACAACTGAAAATTAAGGACATATTTCTCATTATATGTTTTGTTTATGAGCATTATGTAATGCTATAATCTTTTATAGGACTGAAATATTCTAATAATAATATTTGTATTATGTATAATTATAATTTTTGTAATATATATTAATATGATCTATACATAAGAACAATAACTATTATTTTTATATTGTGGCTATTAGAATTTCTCTAATATGTAGTGTACTTTTTAGTCTAATGTACTTTTAATAACTCACTAGCATTATCATGGGCCAATTTAGTAAATAGAATAACTTAAAGACTATATTTTTAAATAATTTGAATGTCATATGTTAGAATAAAATAGAAAATGTGAAAATTTTTTTCATATAATATGATATGTGCTGTTTCAAGAAACTTTTGGGTTTTGTTTTTTAGTTTTTACCTTTTAATTTTTTTGTTAGTTTAGTTAACATGCAATGTTACATTAGTTTCAGTTGTACAGTGTAGTGATTCAACAAGTCTATGTTATGCTATGCTCACAAGTGTAGCTACTGTCTGTCACCATACAATGCTGTTACAATATCATTGACTCTATTCATTATGCTGTGCCTTTTATTCCCGTGACTTATTTATTCCATACCTAGAAGTCTGTGCCTCCTGCTTCCTTTCACCCATTTTGCCCATCCCCCACCTTCTTCCTTCTGGCAGCCATTGATTTGTTCTTTGTATTTATAGATCCGATTCTGCTTATTGTTTGATTTTTCATTCATTTATTTTTTTAGATTCTACATATAAGTGAAATCACATGGCATTTGTCTTTCTTTGATGTATTTCACTTAGCATAGTACCCTCTATATCCATCCATGTTGTCATAAATGGGAAGATCTCATCCTTTTTTATGGCTGCATAACATTCAATTATATGTATGTGTCTGTATGTGTGTGTGTGTATATATATGTATATACCACATTTCCTTATTGCTCTATTGATGGACACTTAGGGTGCTTCCATATCTTACCTATTGTAAAGCTGCAATAAACAGGCATATATATCTTCTTGAATTAGTGTTTTTGTTTTCTTTGAGTAAATATCTAATAGTGGAATTATTGGATGATCTGGCATTTCTATTTTTAATTTTTTGAGGAACCCCCATACTGTTTTCCACAGTGGCCACACCAATTTATATCCTCACCAACCATACATAAGGGCTCCCTTTTCTCTATTTCCTTGCCAATGTTCATTATTTATTGTCTTTTTGATTCTAGCCATTGTGGCAGGTGTGAGGTGATATCTCATTGTTGTTTTGATTTTCATTTCCCTAATGATTAGTGATGTTGAGCATCTTTTCATGTGTCTGTTGGCTGTCTGCATGTCTTCTTTGAAAAATGTCTATTCAGGTCATCTGCCCATTTTTTAATCAGATTGTGTGCTTTTTGATGTTCAGTTGTAAAAATTCCCTATATATTTTGGATATTAATCCATTATCAAATATATCATTTGCCAATGTTGTCTTCTATTCAGTTTTCTTTTTTATTTTGTTGATTGTTTCTTTCTCTGTACAAAAGCTATTTATTCTGATGTAGTCTCAGTAGTTTATTTTTGCTTTTGTTTCCCTTGCCTTAGGAGATATGTCTAGAAACATGTTGCTACAATGGATGTCAGAGAAATTACTGCCTGTGTTCTCTTCTAGGATTTTTATGGTTGCAGGTCTAACATTTGGGTCTTTAACCCCTTTTGAGTTTGTTTGTTTTTTAATGTACTTGGCTATAAGTTAAATGTGTATCTCCCCGATTTTCAGTCAAAAAAGTCTGAAATCCACTTCCCTACATATAATAAGGGATTTCTAGATAAATATTGCAAATTGTAAACAAGGTAAACTAAACAAGATGATGAATTACATAAGATTGTTGCTTATAAACTGGTTAAAATTAGGCTAGTAATTGTCAGTGAGAATTATTTTACCTTTAAAATAGATCAGATCCTTTTATCTGCAGGAACCACTGAAAGTATCCATTGTCTGTTTGGGGTGCTTTAAGTTTAGGTGATAAAACAAAATTGATCAAAATTATAAATTTATAAATATTTATAATTTTTACCTAGAAGTCATTGCTTCTCTTCTTCACCTCTGTATAAGGGAAGGAGGTGGAGGAATGATAAAGGCTATTTTTAAGTGGCTAAAGGTCATTAAAGAACAATGTTAAGAAGATAAAGAAAATAGTTCTTGTTTTATTTTTCTGAAAGGCCATTCCTACTAGATGCCCCATTTTCTGGGATAGTATAAGACATACTCCATACAAGCATTTGTAAATGGGGATCTTTTGGTGAGTTTTGGCACACTGACCCACAAATGAATTTGACCCAAAGAGTTTAAGGTAAGGAAATATCAATAAATGCTATATATAGTTGGTAGTGTTCCAGTGGAATTTTTTTCCACATGAGAAACAGTTTAAAAGTGTAGTCTGAGTGTCCTAGGTTGAAATTTACCAGTTAAGTAACTCTTACAATTGGAAGAAGTGTACAGTAAGCTAGAAGGCCGTGACTTTGAAATACTAGAAAGTTGGTTTTGTTTGTTTGTTTATTTTTGGGGGATTGGTAAATATGAAATTAACTCAATTCTAGATCTAAAGGTAATAGTGAAACCCACAAAAAAAGTGTAAATATGAAATATATAATCATCCTCATTTATTCACAACTGTATGTATTTACCAAATATGTACTGACTGCCTACTATATACCAGGTACCATACCAGACTTAGGAAGTGCAACAGTAAAGAAAACAGGCAAGTTCCTTGCTCTCATGAAGTTTCCATTGAAAAGTTCAACTGGGGAGAAGCAATTCCTCTACACTATTTCAGATATTTTCTCCCTTTTGTGCGCTTAGATTTTTCCTGTCCTACATATTTTGTATCAAAGCAGTCACCAAAAGTCACCAAGAGCAATACTGCAGATATATTGTAGGCTAAGAAATTCTATAAATCCCTTTTTATAAGCTTTGTTCTTATTGTTAAAAAATAATGAATTACTTTATGTGAAATGAATCAGTACCAGCAAAATAATTGCTCATCCTATGGAACAGAATTTTTAGTCAAAGTAGATACCCATATTCTTGGAACATAAGTCATCATTATAAAACCACAAATGTTAAAATGTCTTGAGACCTTACTTTCTTCACTTAGGTCAGGTGTCTTTCATTCTTTAAAATTTTTGGCCTTGTTTTGTTTGTTTTCCCTTTGAAAGAGGAAGTGTGGGGGGCGCCTGGGGTGCTCAGTGGGTTAGGCCCTCTGTCTTTGGCTCAGGTCATGATCTCAGGATCCTGGGATCGAGCCCCGCATTGGCTTTCTGCTCAGCAGGGAGCCTGCTTCTCCCTCTCTCTCTGCCTGCCTCTCTGCCTACTTGTGATCTGTCTCTCTCTCCATCAAATAAATAAATAAAATCTTAAAAAAAAAAGGAGGGGAAATGTGGGGAAGTTATGTGTATCTTAGTCATGTTTAAATTGATTACATAGTTTATCTCAGGGATGTTCTTTGATAGAATTTTGTTGAAGACAAAGTTGTTGTATTTCTCCATAAGAATAAATTGTGTTTAGAATTTGTGTCCAAAATGAGGAGGAATAACTTAAAGCAATGAAGTGTGTGTGTGTGTGTGTGTGTGTGTGTAGAACAAGAGGGGAGGGGGAAAGAGAGGGGAAAGGTGAATACACTTACTCTTCTTGTGCTTTAATTTGGAAGCCGCTTATTGCTATTATTGCCATTCTTTCTTGGCAAAAAATGACAGTGCTAATCCTTAAATACTTGTGACTGAAAGTCATGTTCAGTTAACTGATATTTCACCGTTACTGATTTCAAACACTTCTGTAGAATGCTACATGAGCTGGGTAATTACAATTCCCACTTTGCCTAAAAGAGTTCCAATTTACACTGAGGTTCCTAGAGTAATTATTGTGTTTCTTTTAATTCTCAAAAATGTCCTCATCTGGGCAATAAATTCTGTGGTCACTTTGCTAGTGAGGGACTGGGAAAGTTTCGGACTAAAAGATCTTAATGTAAAAAAGTTAAGTTCTATTTGATTTTATTTGTTTATAAATTATAAGAAATTACTGATGATCCAGAAAATAATAGGCGGTCTCTGAATTTGAATTTTGAAAAGTATTTCCTAGGGGTGCCTGGGTGGCTCAGTTTTCTAAGCATCCAACTCTTGATTTTGGTTCAGATCTTGATCTCAAGGTCATGAGATCAAGCTCCATGTTGGGCTCTGTACTGGGCATGGAGCCTGTTTAAGTTTCTCTCTCTCCCTCTGCCTGTGCCTTCCCCTTGCCATATTCACTCCTGCTTTCACTATCTCTCCAAAAAAAAAAAAAAAAAAAGATGAAAAGAATTTCCTAAATAGAAATTTAAGATTGATGCCTCAACCTGCATAATAGCTAGCTATTAGCTGATAAGAGTGGGAAGAGAATAATTTGAGGCCATATTTTTGGGATCGCTAGGACCATGTGGCTCAGTCTGATAGTATAGCTCATATACCATGTCCTTCAAACAAATAAAATCAAAAGTAACGGTACTGAATTTGAAAATCTTCCCATTTCAGAATGAGGCTGGGTGACAGGATGGTAAGGTCAAAGAGTTAGGACTTGGGTTTTAATCCTTACTTTGCCCTTGATTGGAAGTGGGAATGAGTAATCTTGGAAAGTCATTCATCTCCTTTGGACCTCAGTTTCATCATCTATTAACTGAAGAAGTGGACTCCATTCAGTGTTTTCAAACTCTGTCCTGTGGGGGTAGAGGGCAGTATAGGTAAAATACCCAAAAGCTCTTTCTTGGAACTATATTTCAGAAGTAATCCCTAAGAAAATGATAAATAAAAGTGAATTACTCAGGTGAAAAGGGAAACAGGAATCTAGAGCACTGTCCTATTGGACTTCCTCTTACCTCTCATAGCAACTTGAGAGAGCACTGAGGAACACAGCTTCAAAAAAAAAAAATTGCTAAGGTGCTTTCTCATTAAAAATATCATAGACACAGAGATTTCGGTCAATGTTGGCACCTCTAAGGTGTCCCACTGTGTTATTCTGGTGCTTATCAAGGCCTCAGTTAACACTCATCATTTCAAAAAAAAAAAAGTGGTAATAAATTCTGCAATGATTAATAATAGTGAAGCATTGAGTTTACTTAGCATTGAAAGCTCTAACTTATATAGAGTCTCTTTTTTGGCAACTCAGAGCAACCATGGATGCCTGACAGGGAAAATAGTATTTCTGCTTTACAGATGAAGAAACTGAGCCTCAAAGATATTGAGCATGTGCAAACACAGACAAATATTAAGAGATTGCTAACCTTACAAATTATTTTACCAGCAAAAATGGGCTTATTTGGAAATAACAGAGAAATGAAATTTAGAACATGCAAGCTATAGCAAAACCATAGGCAAGTACAACAAAGTTGAGGAACATTGTTTTATGGAGAAGGAGGAGGAAGTTAGAAGGAGGTGTTTTAAACAAAAAGTCCTTTGGAGAAAAGCATGGGGTCCAGAATCATAGTTTTTCATTGGCTGAGTTGCAGGGGTTGCATCTCCTACAAGATATTGTAGGAGATGCAATGTACCTCTTTCCCTGTTGGGGCCTGTAATTGATGATTCCTTCCTGTTGATTCTTCTGTTGGGGTCTGTAATTGACAGTTTTTCTAGTAATTGATGTTGAGCGATAAGGCTTTCCCTTCTATCTTCCTGACTACATCTTAGTTTTCCCTTTATTAATTTCACAAGATGAATGTATTTCTTGCTACTTCTCTATCAAACATACCACATGGCTATATTCAGAAGGATAAGAGAATGAATATGATTGTTTGATTTATGTACCTTAAAGATGTAGAGTTAAAAATCTTATTGTTTAGAAATGGGATAAGTTTCCTAAATCACACAATCAGCAACAAAGAAGAAAAATCATGGGACTTTTAAAACTTCGTCTTGTATAAAGTTTAACTGAAGGAAGAAGGTGTTGCTGATTGCTAATCTAGTAGGTAAAGAGGTCATATGGAGAAGTACATTACTGGGGAAGTCAGTACTAAGACTATACTACAAAACACAGAGTGACAAGTAATAGCCGTGATGGCAGTGGTTAACCATTGTGTTATCCTTTTTAACTTCCTGCTTCTGTGGAAATAGAATTAAGCAAAAGGAATACTATCACATACTCTTATAAAGGGAAACTGAATATGGAAGAAAATGGGGGCAGAATTAATACTGAAGTGGAAAGAGAAAAACATTTGTGGACCTTAGGTATTGAAAGAGTCTAAATATGTTTTGGTACAAAGTACTGTTAGAAAAATGGAGAGATATTTTCCTCAAATTATGTCTCAATTTCTTTATCCAAAACAAGAGGGTGTCAGACTTAGTAATTTTAGGTCCCTTTTAGCACAATATTTTCTTATTTTAGAGTCCTTATAAGTTAAGTTTGATGTGACTATTGCTATGACCTGGGAGATCCAGGGTGGAAAACTAAGAAGTTTCACCCATACCATAGATTCACCTATTTGGAAAAATGCTTCCATTTCCTTACAAGTAATATCGGTTATCTCTGTGGCAAGATTGAGATGCATGTTCTATTTGCCAGGGAATTGTGCCTACTTCTCATTGCACTTATATTTGTGAGAACGTTTCTGGGGGAAAATGACAGAAACCGTAACTTAAAGTAATAAATAAAGAGAAACTATCGCATTATACAGTCAAAATTTCCAAAGCTAGATAAGACTTGAGGTGGAAACTCAAAAGGTGTCATAAGGATATAATCTCTACTTTTGACTCTGCTTGTCTCCTATATTGCATTTATTTTCAAGTTCCACAAGGTGTTAATGTCGCTGCCAAAATATTCAGCATGAGTTATTCCAGATTCAGATTCCCCAGAATCTTTCCAGTATCCCTAATACAGCTCCTGGAATTCACATAGATTGGAACATTTGGTTTTATGTTCTCATCCTTTAATCAGTCATTGCCTGGGGTAAGAAGTATGCTAACTTGTTAGGCTCACTAAAGAGGCAAATATTAATTCCCATGGCCTTGACTGTTACTTGATTTGGCCTGTATCAGTTCCTCTATATGACTTAAGATGACAACAGCTCCTTACAAAGCATTCTCCATAAATAAAGGACTTTCCTGCTTTACTTTTCTCTGTAAAATCTATCATTACCTGATATACTCATTCTTACATATTCATTTGTTTATCTGTCCCTCCTCAACTAGAAGGTGAGCTGCATGAGAGCAGGGATTTTTGCCCCTGATCTAGAAAAGAACATGCCATTTGGGATAGGTTCGTTAATGAATAACATATATTATTAGTCATCTTTTATAGTAAGGAAAAGCAACTGAGGCACTGAAATGTAAAAGTGCCCAAACTAATGCATCTATTAAGTTGATGAGCTGGAACTCACACCACAAAGTCTGTTGTCAGAGGTCACACTCTTAGTTATGTGAGTTTCCAGGAGAACTTGTTTTTATACTATATCCACCATTTAGTAGTATTCCAAATGACGGAATGACTTAGGGACTGAACTTCAGGTTTCCACACTAACACAAGGTCCTAACAAAAGGATTATGTCATTTTAATAAAAGAGATATCTAACCTCCCTGGATATTAGTTCAAATACTAGCTCCATTTGCACATCAAAGTTTGAAGTGAATATTTAAGCCAAATCAGTATCATTAACTTTCACTTGATTGAGCTCAAACACCCCTAGGTAACTTTCTCAAACTTCTCCCATTCATAGATGACACAGCTGGGTAGAAATTAGTCTCTAAAAATACTTTCACACAACCGGCTTGTTTTCTAGTCACTGTCTGCTTATGTTATGCTCATTCCATCTGTCAATAGATGTGAGTCACACATTCGACCTTTCAGCTTCACTTGCGCACATAAATTTCTTCCAATTTCCTGTGAAACAAACACTTTTAACTCTTTAGGGTTTTGTAATATGTACACAGGTCATTCCGGGATGACTCAAATAACAAAAAGCCCCTCAACTGTGTGACAAATTTGACTTGAGCCCTTTATTCCAGGAATAGATTTTCTTTTACTGTTTCACTAATAAATCTAGAGACTTCTAAATATACACACAGACATAAAAATAAATTAGTATATATTTCTATATATATGAAACCAAACCTTGCAGTGGCTTTCCACAATGTAGGATAACTGAAAACAAAACAGTTTAAAGGAGGCACATGTACCCACTACCAAATTCCTGCTAACCCTCCCTAGGCCTACCTATGTAGTTTTTCCTCTCACAATTCATGTTAAAGAGGACTTGAACATTTAAGTAAGAAAGCAAAGTTGATTTCTCTCTAATGCCTACCTGGGATCATGACTATCCTATCAAATTTGTCTAATCTTTCTATTTTGAATACACACAATAAATTCTCCATTTTGAAAGGTTGGCAGGAACACATTTCAATTTTGGGAGATTTTATTTGAGTTTAAATTACAACTAGTTCCATGATTTAACAAAACCCACAGAACTCTCCCCAGTGGCTTTTATGGTAAAAAGCACACAATAACTAAATAACAAAATAACAAAATTGACAAAGATAGCAAACACACACACACACACACACACACAAGTGTTTTTATCTCAAAAGATGTTCTTACCTGGGACAAAAGAGGTATAACAAGACCCTTTTCTTCTGTTTATTCTTTGGTTACCAATCCTAGAGTTGCTGAAAGAATGAGAGCTGTTTCTTCAAGTACTGTGGGTGGGAACTGTACCTGTAAAGCTCTAGGAAAATGGAAAGGAGATATTCTTTTTAGTGTTTTGCCAAATATTAAAGACTGTTCCTCCATCCCCATTTCTATTTTACTTTTTCCCCTCTCCTTCCCTTTAGTTAGCAAATCCATTGGCCTCAATAAAATTTTCTGACTATATCTCCTGCATTATGGATACAGGTCTAGGAACATAGGGACAGATAGTTCTTCAGGAGAAGGTCTATGATTATTGATAATATAATCAAAGTACCTCAACTGAGACCGAAGGAGGTAGAGAAACTTTCCCTGGTCACACACTCCAGATGGAGAACCCAGAGATTCTGATTCATGGACGGGTACTTATTAGATTATGCTATGGTATCTATTTCATATCTCTGCTTGAGCTGGTAGAATTGGGTCCTCTGAATCATCCTAGCAAAAAGTATAAGTCACAGTTTATCTTTAATAAATCAGTCCCAAATCTTGGTATGGTTCTCCTGAAAACTTTTGATGTTACCTTTGTGATTAAGTCTGAAATGCAGGAGGAAGGACAAAATGGCCAGGGACCTGGGAGCAGCATATAGCTAGGTGCACTGATTGCTTAGGAGACCTCTAAATATATGGAAGTATTTGGGATATAAAGGAAATTTTAGCATGCACAAATACATGGCACCGAGGGAAGGCTGGAGACATATCCCATTCCAGCTTTACTGACCTGGAAGTGAAGAGAGAGCTCCATGTGGTATAATAGAACTCTGTATGAAGTAAGGCAGATCGAGGATCCAATCTAACCTCTTCAACTGAATGGTCTTACAGAAATGGCTCAATTTCATCACTTATAAAATGGAAAGAATGGAGAGAAAGTTGGTAATAATAACTAGATTAAATTATTGAGAAGATGAAATGATATGAGAAACTGTCTTATCACTGAATCCTCAGTTTCTTGGTGCTATCAAGAAATTATTCCCTCATTTTCCTGTATTGGCACATAGTGTGAGCTCTCTATAGGTTAGTTGCTTTGCTCTCTTGACTTCCTTTTTTTGACTAAAATTAATAGATCTTTTTCCAATGTGACTCAGACTCATTATCCTGAGAATGAGTGGATAGTGAAAACTAATCAATTTATTATTATGGCTTGCCTGAGGAACAGAACATCTTAAATGAAAGGCAAATCTGGAATCCTTCATCATTAGTTATTAATAATTGTAATTATTGATATTGATAATTCATTATTATCATAAATATTAATGGAGATGTCCAGGAAATAAGGGACATTTAGCATGTGACAAAGCAATCAAGTAGTCACAGGATCTGTTGTTGCAAAGGCCATCTCATTAAGGAAATAGCCAAAACATAACCCCATATAGCTTTAGTAATACCAAGTTTAAGAAACCTTGGATTTCATGAAAAAGACTAATGAAATTTACTACCAAGAAAGCAATACTCAAGTCCCAAACTAACAAGAAAACATTTTACATAGAAAATACATGCCAGGGGTGCCTGGGTGGCTCAGTCGGTTAAGCGGCTGCCTTCAGCTCAGGTCATGATCTCAGGGTCCTGAGATGGAGCCCTACATCGGGCTCCCCGCTCAGTGGAGAGCCTACTTCTCTCTCTCCCTCTGCTTGCTGCTTTGCCTACTTGTGCTCTCTATCTCTCTGTCAAATAAATAAATAAAATCTTAAAAAAAAAAAAAGAAAATACATGTCAGTAATTTGGAGCATAAGAGCCAAAATGATGCCAAATTTAAATTCAGATCTATCTAGAAGGGATTACCATTAAGGATATCAGCATTTTTCCCCAGGCCACAAAGAATAATCCAAGGAGACTTAACCAGAAAATGAAGAAAACAAAATATTGGTTGAAAATAAAACTTCCTGGCAGGAAAGTCTATCAAAATGATGACTCTTTCCAAGAAGGTGATTCAACCAACCTCCCAGGGGGAATATGAACCCAGGTTGCACAGAGGAATAGAAAGTACATCACGGTGAACAGTCTGCTCTCCCAGTTCCCTGGGAGTGCACTGGCTACACCAAGAAGTCTTTCCATCTTGATTCTCTGTGATTTCAGCACAAATTGCTTCACTGGGAGTTGGGGAGCAGGTTTCTGACTCCTTCTGGAGCTCATGAGGTTGCCAGTAGGTGACTAAATCAATGGAAAAGAGAAAAGTAAGGAGACTCCCAAATCAGATTACTGTGTAAATATTAGAGATGCTTCAGAGGACCCAGTATATTTGGACTCTGGCTTCTGATTCAAAAAGCAAATTTGTTCTTCAGGTGTCTGTGTTTATGGCCTTCAGCTTACTGTCCAGCTAGTGTTTTAAACACATAACTTTCTAAACTTTATTTCGTGACATCTTAGACACATTGCAAGGTTATTCTTCATAGGTTGTGAGTCATAGGGAAGTAGCAAATAACATAACCATTTTTGCAGCCACTTTCCTTTGGCTAGAGCTTTCTTGTGACAAGAGAAATATTTAAGGTGGTGACTCCATATTTATTTTCCCCTCAATTGATATTCTTGGAAGTCTATTTACACCTTGCCTGGAACAATCTGGGATGCATATAAATAATGAAAATGATCCTATTCTAGTAAAGAAAACCACTTCTACAAATTATGAGCAGGAAAAGTTCAGAGAAGTAAATAACCTAGTGCCAAATTATGTTGGCTCCTTATCTAGAAATTCTCTCCCCAAATTAAGACTCAATAAACCTGGACTAAAGTAAATTGGCATACTGCAGAAGGTGAATGAAAGCTGGATACAAAATGAGAAACGTGGCTTTCAAAAACTTCATTATTTCCACTCTTCATTGTAGCCCATGTGCACATTTCAGGAAGATTTGTTCCAAAGTTAATTTAGCAAATCCATTTTCCTTTTATGATATTCTATATAACTGGGGCGGAAGTCATAAGTGAAATAAATCTCAATTAGAAAAGCACTGGTGTGGTCAAAATGGCCATCCTTGTTGCAAACTGGGCACTATAATCACAAAATAGGAATGTCTAGTGTCTGTAAAGGTCTTTACGTTGTCCAAAGTGCATTTACATGCAATCACCTTCTCTTTTTACATAAAGAAGTAGCTAACTGCCAGTGAGGTTAATTGAAGTGACCAATGAGACACGAGAGTTTGAACCTAGGGCTGATCACAGAATGTAGTTGACTAAAATGACCAATATACTCCTGCTCATGGTGGTGGCAGCCCACATAGAGATGACTGTTTTTCTTCTGTCACCCTTTTGGAGCCAATCTTTCTGCCATTGGTATTTTAATGCCACTTTGCTACTCCAGATAACAGGTATTTCAGATCTCTGATAAATTTCAGATACTTGGTAGGTAAAAAGGAATGCAGTATACATAACTCGGGGGCCAATGACTACTGACCACCCCATCAGTTTATTTGACCGCTCTTAACTGTCTTGCTCCTCAAAAATTACTCAGACTTGGTTGTAAGACACATCTATGTGTCAACATTTAGCCACTTATGGGAAATGTACGGAAATCATCTATAATGGGCATTATATTAATCCCTGTTAATGGTTGCTTTGAGGATTAAATGAGTGTTAATTCACCTAGATAAATATCATTGGCAATAAATGTTTTCCTTTTTCACTCCCTCTCCACTTTCTCCACCCTAGATCTACATGCTCCAAATTAACATAAATGAGATCATCCCACAGTGCTCTGCCTTATTCCAGTAGCCAAAGACTTGCTATAAATTGAGAACCCAACCTGTATATAAATTGCTCTGTCACAATGATCTTGCCATTAAAAGACACAGTATTTATTTCATCATTTTATTACGAAGGGCAAAAGCAAGTTTGAAAAAGGGTACGAAGTAATAGTTATAATGCAGACAATTGTGTAATTAACACCTGAGTCAAGAAATAGAACACTGCTATCAACACAGATGTTCTTGTGAGGGTAACAACTTTTCTTAGAGACAGTCACAAGCATATATAGAAATAGTAATATAGTGGAAAAGACATGGATTCTAAGATTACACAGACCTAGGATTAATTGTGCTTCCCTCACTTATAAACTATGGAATTTTGGCCAAGTCACTTAATCTCGTTGACCCCCAGCACTCACATTTGTAAAATGAGAATGATAAAACCTGCATTTCAGTGTGAGATTGGTATATATATATACAGAAACTTATACATGTGTATGTGGAGAGGGGGTATATATAATTCAATGAGCAATAACTATTACCATTAGTAATCATATTTCAAAGGCATCATGATATATATTGGCTTCAGTACATGACAACTCCATTCATTTCAGTAATTTAAATTATAAACTTTTGCCTTGGCCAGAATTTGCCTTTGCAAAAATTATGTATTAAAGAATAGTGATTTCTTAAGCAAATGGATATAGTACATTAGAATAGAAAAAATTTAGGGGCACCTCTGTGGCTCAGTCAGTTAAGCATCTGCCTATGGCTCAGATCATGATCTTAGGGTCCTTGGATCCAGCCCTGTGTGGGGCTACCTACTCAGTGCGGTGTCTGCTTCTCCCTTGCCCTCTGCCCCTCCTCCTATTATGCTCTCTCTCCCTCTCAAATAAATGAATAAAATCTTTAAAAAAAACTTAAAATGTTAAAAAAGGGGAATATGGAAGATTTATATAATAAACCCTTAGACATGGTTTGTGTGCACTGCAAATTGAAAAGTTTTGTTAAAATACACTCAGAATTTCCAACTAGATTGCACATTGCTGTTTACTAAAATATTAAAGAAGCGATATTTTACTGAAACATTCTAAGTTCAGACTTTTAACTAATTGACCAAAGTAAACTATCCCCAATTAATTAGACTTAACAGTGTTTTATGAATTATTACTACATTTCTATCAATATTCTTTTGTAGCAGTACAGTTTTTAAAATATCATGACCAAATTGAATTATTAAGCTATCTATCTCCTTATAGAATAAATCTCATATCAGAATATTCCAGAATGCCATTCTTGGAAAAACCTACATATAACTTAAGGCAATGAGAGAATGGTCCCAAATTTTCGTGAATTCTCAGGAAGTACATTAATCTGTTTAAATTACTTTTGCACCTGTGTTCCTATCATGATGGCAAGATTAGGGAAGAGCTAATGGGGAATATATTTGATGATTAGCATTTAACCCCTTATATTTAATTTTGACTTCTGCCCTCCATCTGAGAATAATGCATGGACAATTTTATCTTCTCACAAGAGTAAATACATGATCTTGTTATGTCTTGGGTTTGAATCTCATATCTGAAACTCTTCATATTTGATATTGATTTCTTTTTTAAATTTTTATTAACATATAATGTATTATTTGCCCCAGGTGATATTGATTTCTTAATGTCTTTTAGCTTTCATGGTTTCACCCTTAAAATTAAAATAGGAATACCAGCCATACCTATATTATGAATTTAATATTGAGTATCAACTGGTAATGTATGTAAAATACACTTTTTTTAAAACCCTAAATTAATATACTAATGGAAATTATGATCACTATTTTCTCATCTTGCCCAAGTTTAGTTAATTCCATTTTTATGAGTTGTGATGTTCTTGAAATGGATTATTTTACAGATCCTACTAACTGTGTACCTTACTTTGGGGATATCTTTAGAATGTAAAAGGAAAAGTAATGTTTATGGCTACATACTTTGTGGATTAATGGTTCCAAGAAGAATCTTGGCTTCATATTTTTGTTATGTCTATCAAGTGCTATCTTGCCACTCAGGAATGCTCTAGTTGATTCAAAAACTTTCAGAATTCACTTTTATATTATATATATAAAGCTGATTAACTCATAATTAAGATTATCTCTTAAATCCTCTGACTACAGATAAAATATGAATACAGCAGTAAGCATATTAAGATCTATCAAGGAAGTTGCTGCAACATGTTTTCCTCTTCCTGAAAGGTTGTTACCTTTCTCTTCCTGTTGGAATCTGACATATACTTTAGAATGCAAATTAGCTGTTATCTTTTCTATAATAATAACCCCCCCACGAGAATCAATGTATGACCTTTCCTCATCACTAAAACACTACCTCTCTTTTACATTTCTACTGCCTCTCTCATCCTGGCAGGAACCTAGTCTCACTCAATCTTGTATCTTTTAGGTTATCACAACACTTTTCATCTTCCTTATTGTGGTGGTTAATGCTAGTTTCCCTCAATTATCTGATATTACTTTCTCATATTTTTTTTTCACTTGGGCATATGACTGCCCAGAATAATTACTATATTTCCCAAGTTAGGTACAGGCCTGTGACCAAGTCCATTTAGATCATGATTTAATAGTGGAAATAACATCAGAAAATTCTGGATTGCACCTCCTAAAAAGAAATGTTGTATCTTTAATTTCTTTTCTCCTTTTTATGAGTCATCTTGAAACATGCAGATGAGGGCAACATTCTAGGAAACATGGAACGAAATGATAGAAGGAGTCTGTGCCCTCACGCCATGGAGCTACCATCCTAAATCTGGTATTCTTAGACCGTCAGTGGGGAGAAAAGCAAACTTCCACCATGTTTAAGCTTCTATTGTTTCAGGTCTCTATCATGGCAGTCAGAATTATACCCTGACAAATGCACTTCTATACTGGGGATGCAAGTAATTACATTTGGACAGAAAAATGTTTTATATAATATAAATTGAGGGGTGCCTGGAGAGCTCAGTCTGTTAAGCACCAGACTTTTGATTTTAGCTCAGGTCATGATATCCTGGTTGTGAGGTCAAGCCCTGCATCAGGCTCTGCGCTGGGTGTGGAGCCTGCTTAAGATTTTCTCTCTCCTACTCCCTCTGCCCATCTCCACATACTTCTCTCCACCTGCCCCCGCTCTCTCAAATGTTTAATATAAATCAAAGTGGTATATCAATTTAGCCATATTAACTCCCCTTTCAGCGTATTTGCTGTTATTTGCTCTTTTAGTTATACAGATCATCTAAGCTTTGGGTTTCAAATACATTCAGTTTGCTTGTTTACATTGATGACATTTTTTCTGGTGTATAACAGTGTGCTCTTTTCTTCTGGAATAGGATTCCAAAAGGAGACTGCAGAAAGAGTATCACTTGCACTTTGATATAATGTTGACTATGGGTCTAAATCTAGACCTTATTAGAAATTGTTTTGTTCATTTTCTATGTCTTCACATAGGCTATTACCATTTTCTAGAAGTCTCCTATGTTTGGGATTACTTTATGTACTATTTATCCTTTTGATTTCAACATGAATATTATTTCCTTTGGGAAAGCCATCTCTGAACTTACAGACTTGTTAAAAATTAATATGCTATAGTACCATATTTTATCACACACATTATTACTACAATTATACACTTTGTATAAATTTTAATTGGATGACTGATCTTCCCACCAGACTAAGTTCCATGAGGGCAGAGACAATGTCTATAAATTTTACTGATGTTTTCTAAGCACCTGGAATATTCTATGTATTCAATAATTATTTGTGGGAAGGAGAGAAAGAGGAAAACTACCCAGCCATGAAAAGGAGACAAACTAGAAGCCATTCTTGGGAGCCAATTATTTGAAATACCCACATAATGAGGGAAAATAAGTTTCTAGAGGGGAGGGATTTGAGTCATTAAAATTAATTTCCTCAATTCTCTCTATTCTGTATGGGTAGTTATAGTAGAAAAAGAGAGTAAGGCTTTCCTTTTATTATTATTATTTTCTTTCGTATCCAAAAAATCAAAGCTTGAAAATTTTGCATATTTACTAATCAGCAGTTACCTCCAAAAAATTCTCTATAACATCTCGGGATTTATGCCAGGGTCTTCCATTTTTTCTTATTTCTTGAATAAAAATTTGCCAAGAGGGATTTGATCAGGCCCACCTCTGGCGCTGCCAGCCTGACTGAATTTCCTGGTCCACTAGGTGGTGTTGGAAATGTCACTTGAAGGAGTGCTGCCAAGTTAGAAAATGACTGTTTATGGCTCCACATGCAGATAGGGACAGGTGTCTTCATCTGGCTGCTGGCATTTCTGTGCCATGAGAAGTTTCTGCGAAAACAGAAACTGATAAAGTTTCTTTTGAAATAGGGATTTTAAATTTCCAATACATTTCAAATCAAAAATATGTGACAGAGTTGATCCTCCAGCACATTGATACACTTTGTTCACTTGGCTTCCACCACACTCTGCTGGTGTTTTTCTACCTCACTGACCCCTTCCTTTTGGTCCCTTTTGCTCATTAGAGTACCTCATAACTCATTCCTAGCGTCACTTCGCTTTCCCACCTGTACTTCCTCAAAGAGTGCATTTGTACTTCCTGTTCTGATCAGGATCTGTGATGATTCCTAACTTTGTATCCCTAGCTAAACTCCAGACCCACATACCCAACCACTTCATCTGGCTGTTCACAGTCATCATGAATTCACCGTAACAAAAAATGAAACTCTATCCCACTTCCACATTTGCATAATCTCAGTTAATTGAAACCCAAGCTTCAGTTGTGAGAGAGAAAAAAAAAAAGTGACATCAAAATGGCAGACTTGAGGCTTCTCTCTTACATTTCACTGCTGACCCAGCAGGATGTTTTGTGTACCCTACCTCAAAGTATATCTATACTTTGGCCATTTCTCATATGACTGGCATCATGTCTTGCCTACATTATTAAATTATCTCCTATGCAGTCTCTCTGATTTTACAAAATCTTTGGTTCCTATCACCAAATATTCAAATAGCAACCAGAGTGATCCTTTCAAAATATAAGTCAGAAAATGTCATCTGTCTCTCCAAACCCTGTAGTGGCTTTTCATTCCTCACAAAGTTATAGGTAGTGTCCTTTTTTCCACAGCCTTCTGTGCTCTTCCCCCATGACCTGTCTAACCTTTTCTCCTTATTGCTCACTCTGCTTCAGCCACACTGACCTGCTCACTCCTGTTCAATTGCACCAGGCAGCCTCTCATACCAGAGCCTTTACACTGGCATTCCCTCTGCCTAGAATGTTCCTTTTTTCCAGATATCCATCCACATAGATAACTCTTACCACATTTGGGCTCTACTCAAATATCATTTTCTCTGAGGTTTGTCCTGTACCACCCCATTAACTTCCAAGTGTGCTGGGTCTTCTTTAACCATATTAATTTCACCTTCTAACATTTTATTTAATTTATATATTTTTGTGGGCATTATGTATTTTCTGTCATTCCTATGAAAATATAAGTTACATTAATGCAGGGAGTTTTTCTTGTTTTATTTAATAACTAGAACATGTTTCTGACACACAGTAGGAGTTTAAATATGTAACACCTTGGTAGGAACAGGTCAAATTTGCCTGCTATCACCATTACTATTCAGTATTATACTAGCTGACCAAGTCAATGAAAGAGAACAAGGACAAGAAATGAGTTATAAATAACAGAAAGGGAGTGCCAAAACTGTGACTATGTGCATATACAATCATCTACCTATAAAACAAGAAACTCATCCAAGAGATGTATAAGAACAAATGAGAGAATTCAGTAAAAAGGACACATCCATGCTCATGATGTATTTTTAAAAGATGAATAATTTTTCTAAGTGCCAAAAGTAATTAAATTTAAAAACAGAAAGGGATTCTGTTTGCAATACAAAAAAAAAAAATAGAATACAATGCCTAAGAACACACCTAATATAAGAAACTCAAGGGGCACCTGGGTTGCTCAGTCAGTCAAGCATAGGACTCTTGATTTCAGCTCAGGTCCTGATCTCAGGGTTGTGAGATCAAGCCCTGCATTGAGCTTCTTGCTCAGCAGGGAGTCTGCTTGAGAATGATCGCTCTCCTTCTGCCCTTCCCCCTGCTTGGGATGGATGGATAGATAAATAGATAGATAAAATCTTAAAAAGAAGTTCAAGGCTTACATTAAGAAATTATCAAATAGAATATCAAATAAATTAAACTGCATACCAAGTTCATAAACAGGAAGATGTATTATAGACAAAACATTTTCCAAAGTGATGATTTTAATGAATTTTAATCAAAACAGAAAAAGGGATTTATAACTTCAACAACTTATTTCAACTTCAAATGGAAGAAAAATATTTAAGTATATTCAATATATTTCTACCAAAATTAGGTAGGAAGGAGGGAGGGAGGGAGTAAAGGAGGGAGGGAGAAAGAGAGAAACAGATCATATTATTAGTATAGGAATAGACAAGATCCATAACGTTTCAAATTTCTTAGCAAAAGATGGACTATTAAATCATATGCTGATAATTTGCTTTTCATTAGGAAAATAATAAAGTCAGACTGTACCTCAGACATGCAGGTTCAATTTGTGATGGATCAACATGCTATAACTAAATTACATAGTGTGATGAGAAATATAGGAGAATATCTTAAAGAAGGGTTTCCTTAAGAAAGACACAAAAGAAAAAAAATTTAAGAAGAACATTACCACCTTTGCCTGCATAAAAATGAACAGAAATAATTTTTTTAAATGGGTTAGCATAAGCATCATTAACATTCTGGATAAATATCCAGGATGCATAAAGAGCTCTTTCAAATCTGTAGAAAAAAAGACAAGCCTCCCAGAGGCCAAAATATACAAAAATATATAGTTTACAGAAAAAGAGAATTATGGAAAAACTTAATCTCACTGATAATCAGGGAAACTCAAACTGAAGGGAACATGTTTTTTACCCATCTAACCCACAGAAAAAAAAGCTTAATAGATTGCCAAAACAGAGTAACAAAGATATAGCGAAATGGAAATATATCATACACCCCTAGGTAAGAGGTGAAAATCTTTGAAGCCATTTATTTAATGGCCTCTGCAACTCTCTTGAAAAGGAAGAAAATAGGAGGAGCATATAACAAGTACTCTCTCCTCTTTTTGATACAGATTCCATTCTCTCTCCTTGATTCCAAGTATTCTTATTAATCCAACCATATATTGACTACTTACTGTCTCCCAATTATAAATGCTATACACACACACACACACACACACACACACACACACAGTGAATCAGAGCCCACTGACTCTGGGCTGCAAGTCTACTGGATGAAGAAGAGCCTTTCATAAGTATCTCTTATTCAAGATAGATTGTTAAGTGCTCCAATAAAGGCACACACCAAGTGCTGTGGGACCAGTGGGGAGGAAGAGATTAATTGCTACCATTACATTTTTAAAATCAATTTATCAGGATCTCAGCTTTGCAATTAAAGGAAATTTGCCAGGGCACTTAGAACAAAAGTATTGGTATATAATTTTCTTTCACTAATCTCTTCCAGGTCCTTTCACTCCATTATGTACAATCAGCAGGGGACTTTTTTTTTTTTTTCTTTTTTCTTTTTCCTTTTCTTTTTTCCACCCCCCCACCCCCCCTACTTTCTGGTCAAAATATGACTCAGAATGGAAGACTGACTTTGGTTACAGTGTTGATGCCTTATATGGCTTCATTCTTGCCATTTGTAATCTCAGAAATATCATACAATAAAGGTCATTCATTCTACCAGCATGACAAATAGTTTTGGGGAAAAATTTATGCACATAAGAAATTGTAAATTCCTTACATTCTAAAATTATAGAGGATTTCTACAAGTTGTCTCTTTAGGAAATAATGTTCTGATTATTTCTGGTTTCCTATTTGTTGCAAATTATGTAATATATCCAAATCGATAAAATATTTAGAAAGTGAATTGAGTACAAGAAGCTAATTTTTGTTACCCATTTACAAATGAAATTTCTCATCAATTTTTATTTATTTATTCTTGTAATAAGTAAGCTGAGTACCTATTAAATTTAAAGCACTCTTCTAGATGCTAGGAAACAGAGGTAAACAAAATATACTAAGTCCCTACACTCATTGGATTTTCTCATAGAGGAAACCAACAATAAACATAAACAGAGTACAATTTCAGAGATAGCACTAGGTGTGAAAAAGTGGCCAGCGAGGCATGGATTTAGGGGATAGAAGTGATAGGATAAAAGGCTATGTAAGATACAGTGGTAAGAAGAAATCTGAGCAAAGTTTAAAAAAAAAAAAATAAGAACACATGATATGTGACCATAGGAGTAAACACCATTCCAAGCAGAGAGACTCACAAGTGCAAAGACCCCGAGAGGGAATGAGGTATATTTTAAGAACTCTTAGAAGTTGAGTGACCAATTATTCCAGTTTGTCACGGTCTATGAGGATCCCTGGGGGAGGGGTGCTCAGCTTTCAATGTGAAAACAGAAAATCCTGGAAAAACAATAATGAGTTGGAATCCCAACTTCAAAATTCACCTTGACCTGAGCAGATAAAAAATGGGGAAAGTGGTGCAAGATGAGGTTACTGAGGTAAGCAGGTACCAAATAATGTGGAACCTTTAGAATCTAGTAAAGAGACTTCACATTTTAGTGTGACTGAGACTTTGGAGGTATATAATCAGGAGAACCATGTAATCTGAATTTGTCTTTTTTGAAATAAGTAGGCATTCTTCTTATTGGGAAAGCTTACAGTTTTCTCTCTGGTGTCTCTGGGGAGACATCTCATCAACTTGAGCATTTCTGAAGAACAGAGTCAGAAAATTCTGGGCAGAAGATTCACCTGCCCTCAATAATATTTCCAGGGATATATTTAGAAGTATTTTTTGTAAGTGCCTTCATGTTTCTCTTTTAAGAATCTGGAGCAAACAGCCTTCACATAGAGGAAAATGTTGAAATAAACTACAATGGATCTGTTGATACAAGTATGAGATCTCAGACTCTGGCCATGACCCATTAGTCACCTCTCAGTCATTCATAACTAAAGGCACCAATGTGATCACTAATATGATTTGAGCCCAAGAGCTCTTTATTCAGCAGAAATACTGAAAGTTTCTCTCACTACATTTTCTGTGTTAATGTCTGTTTTTTTATAGTGTATTTCCTGGAAAGTCTCAAAGCAATCTCTCTAAGCTATGAAAATGTCCTTATCTTTTGGCCCAAATGGAGAAATATACCCTTCATGGCTGGAATGACTACCTCTAAATGGACTGCTGTGTTCAGTCCAAACTGTAACAGCAAAATACTAAAGTCTAACACTCTTTGGTGCTGTGCTTCTCTCCACTGTGCTTCATTTTGTCTGAAGCATAGGTGCTGAGAAAACTATTTTAATTAAAAAAAACTTTTTTTTAAATCTAAATTCAAATTGAGAAAAGGGAGAAAGAGAGGTGATAAAATTACCAGTAAGGAAGAAAAGTATTCAAGAGGAAAGAAAGATGAAGATGAGAGACAAATTCCATTTAGCAAGGAAGAGCTAAAGCTCACTCTCTCTTTGGAGATCGTAAAAAGCCTGGACATTTTCAAGTCCTTTCTAGCAGAGGGGCTTATCAATAGAAGGATGACATGGGATCCAAAGATGGAAAAGGCAAAGACAGAAAGAAATAATTTATATGCACAATGTTTTTCTAATTTTCTTTGACAGCAAGTTCTCCATGAATTAGTCACTACCCCTTTCTGATCAGAATGTAAAATTACTTCTTCTTAGGAATAGAGAATGGGAAAATTATTAATAATAATTTGAAGCTGTTGCATCAGAGTGGATGGATTAATAGTGAACCAATTTTATTTTTAAATTTCCTTCTATGCCTTTGTTATGCTTTAAAATTGAGAGAAGACAAATTATAGAATGATACATGTAGATGGAACCAAATTTATTGTTCAATAATTCTAGTTTAGTTTAATTAATTGGATTTGTAACTAATGCAATTTAACATAGGTATATTTAACAAAATATACAGAGCACAAGGTATAAATAACACTAATATGGGTATGACCTTGCTGTATTTACAGATTTCCTCCCATTTATCAATATAGTACATTTAAGAATCCTAACATTTGGATTACATATTTCATGAAATATTCATGTCCTCTTTAAGGAAAAAAAAGCTTATTTTCACTGAACTCTTATTCCTGAGTTAGCAGATAGACTCTTTAGGAGATTATAAACCTAGGGTACATGTTGTCAGAGTCTTAAAGAATAGTCCATATACAATTGTGGTTTCCAGGTAGGCAAATAAGAATAAATACAAATGAAAAATATATAATTATGTATACCATCTTAAGAAGAGACTTTACAGTGGAAGAAAGGAAGTAGGACATAAAGGTATAAAGTATCTTAAAACCAGATATGTCATGTCTTGGGAAGAAGCAACAGAAATTTAAAGAGAAGATAGGACCAAATGAAGGATTGGCATGAGGGAAAGATTTCCTGAAAGCTTAAATTTGTTTAAATAAACTGGCTTTTTTTTTTTTACTGAAATAGAGTCGACACTCAATATCACATTAGTTTCAGGTTTCAAACATGATTCCATATGTCATGCTATGGTCACCACAAGAGTAGCTACCTTGTTATCATACAAGAATATTATGATATCATTGACTATATTCCTATGCTGTGCTTTTATATCCATGACATATTCCATAACTGGAATCCTGCACCTTCCCGTCCACTTCACCCATTTTGCCTTCCCATCTCACCGCTGCTCTGGCAACAGTCAGTTTCTACTCTCTATCATAGGTCTGTTTCTGTTTTTTGTTTGTTCATTTGTTTGTTTTAGATTCTACAAATGAGTGAAATAATATATTCATCTTTAATTTCAGCTAGCATAATACCCTCTAATTCCATCCATGTTGTCACAGATGGCAAAATCTTATCTTTTTTTTAAAGATTTTTATTTATTTATTTGAAAAAGAGAATGATCAAGATAGAGAGCACAAGCCAGAGGGGAGAGAAAGAGAAAGAAGATTCCCGCTAGGCAGGGAGCCCAATGTGGGGATCATGACCTGAGCCAAAGGCAGATGCTCAACTGAGTGAGCTACCCAGGTCCCCCTAAAATCTTATCCTTTTTACTTTATTTTTTCCAGTATAGTTAACATACAGTGTTACATTAGTGTCATGTGTACAATATAGTGATTCAATAATTCTATATATGACTCATTAAGATAAGTGTACTCTTAATCCCCTTTACCTATTTCACCCATCCCCGAACTCCTCTCTAGTAACCACCTATTTGTTCTCTATAAATAAGAGTCTGTGTTTTGGTTTGTCTCCCTCTTTTTTTTTTCATTTTTTCATTTGTTTTGTCCCTTAAATTCCACATGAGTGAAATAATATGGTATTTGTTTTTCTGACTGATTTACTTCACTTATCATTATACTCTTTAGCTCCATCCCATGTTGTTGCAAGTAACAAGATTTCATTCTTTTATATGGCTGAATATATCTGTGTGTGTGTGCATCACATCAATTCACAATTTCCTTATCATACGCGGGTTGCTTTCATTCCTTAGGGTATTATAAATAATGCTGCAATAAACATAAGGATGTCTGTAACTTTGCAAATTAGTATTTCTGTTTTCTTTGGATAGCTACCCAGTAGTGGTATTACTGGATAGTATGGTATTTCTGTTTCTACTTTTTGAGGAAACATAATATTTTTTACAGTGGCTATAGTAATTAACATTCCCACCAACCATGCACAAGGGTTCTTTTTCTCTACATTGCCAATGTTTGTTATTTTTTGCCTTTTTGATTCTAGCCTTTCTTACAGGAGTAAGCTAATATCTTATTTTTGATTTGCATTTTCCCAATGATAGTGATGTTGAGCATGTTTTCATGTCTGCTGTCCATTTTTATGTCTTCTTTGGAAAAATGTTTATTTATGTCCTCTGCCCATTTTTAGTTGGATTATTTGGTTTGGTGATGTTTAGGTTCTTTATATATTTTGGAAATTAACTCTTTATTGGACATGTCATTTACAAATATCTTCTCTCATACAGTGGTTGCCTTTTTGTTTTGTTGGTTTCCCTTGCTGTGCAAAACGTTTACCTTTTGATGTAGTGTAATTTTGCCTGAGGAGACATATCCAGAAAATTTGGCTAAGGCCAAAAAGTACTCAAATTACTGTTTATGTTTTGTTTCAGGTCTTTAATTCATTTTGAGTGTGTGTGTGTGATGTTAGAACGTGGTCCAGTTTCTCAATACCATTTACTGAGGTTACTGTCTTTTCTCCATTATATATTCTACCCCCTCTGTCATAGATTAATTAACCATATAATCATGGGTTTATATCAGGACTGTCTATTCTATTTCATTGATCTATAGTTCTATTTCCTGGTCAGTACCATACTGTTTTGATTATTATATCTTTTAGTATGTCTGGAAAACTGGGATTGTGATATTTCTAGCTTCATTCATTTTTCTCAAGAATGCTTAAGCTATTTTGTGGTTTCATACAAATTGTATTGTTTTTTTCCTAGTTCTGTGAAAAATGCTGTTGGTATTGCGACAGGGACCACGTTGAATCTGTATATTGCCTTGGGTAATTTTAACAATATTCTTCTAGTCCATGAGTATAGAATATCTTTCCATTTGTTTGTGTTGTCTTCCAATATTCTCATCAGTGTTTTATAGTTTTCAGAGTATAGGTCATTCACCTCCTTGGTTAACTTTATTCCTAAGCACTTTATTCTTTTTGGTACAATTGTAAATAGAATTGTTTTCTTAATTTTTCTTTTTTCTTTCTTTTTTTCATCTTTCTTTCTTTCTTCTACTCTGATTGGTTCTCGTGGAGTTCTTACATTCTTATCTATAGTCCAGTGAACATCTTAATGAGCATTACTTGAAACTCTTTTTCAGGTATATTATTTACGTTTTCTTTGAGGTTTTTGTTCTTTCATTTGGAGAATATTCCTCTGTCTCCTCATTTACCTGACTCTCTGTTTCTGTGAAATAGGTGGAAGAGCTACTTCTCCTAAACTTGAAGGAATGGTCTTGAGTGATACTGGCTGGCTTATGTGGGCTGGAGGTTCTCCAGCACTCTGTACCCGGAATGGTGCAATGGCTAGTGCTGTAGCAAGCATGGACCTGGGGAGTACTGGGGTTCTCTGTGCAGAGGGCATCAGGGAAGGACAGTTGATGCTGAAATGGGTACAAGCTTGGGTGTCTTGGCATTCTCTATGCAAGGGGAAATATGGCAGGACAGCTGTAACTGCAGTGGGCACAGGCCAGGGCAATGCTGGGACTTTCCACACACAGAGGACATCCTGGAAAGATACCTAAAGCTGAAGTTAATGCAACTCTGAGGTTCTTGGGGCTCTCCATTCAGAGGGTGCCCCTGAAAGACAGCTGAAACTGAAATTGGTACAAGCTATGGTATCCTGTGATCCTCAGCACAGGAGGCACCTGGGTGGGGCAGCTAGAGCCAGTACCAGCACAGGCCATGGTGTCCTGGTGCTCTCCATGTAGGGACACCTGGGTGGGGCAGCTGAAACTGAGTGTAGGCCAGGAGGTCCTCTGGTGCTCCACACAGCAGTGCCCTGGCCAAATAGCTGAAGCCAAAGTGGGCAAAGGCCATGAGTTTCTGGAGTGTTCCACGCAGGAAGTATCCTGGCAGTGTGGCTAGAGCCAAAGCAGGCATGAGCTGAGGGTCCCTGAGCACTCTGACAAAAGAGTGCCTTAGCAGGCTATATGCAACCAAAGTGGTGCATGCCTAGAATATTTGGGGGTCTTATGTTCTGGGTCCCATTGGCAGGATGGTTGGAGCTGTAGTAAGCACTGACCAGGTATGTCTTGATCTTTGTCATGCTAGAGCTGCCTTAGCCTCTAGTCCATGCCAGCCCCAGTGGCTGATATGGACTAGGGGCCTGGGGCTCACTGAGGCAGCAAGCAGGTCATGGCATCCAGACCCTGGTCCAGTCTGTGCTATCATGGTAGAGGGGGGAAATGTATACTGTGGTACTCATTGGCACTTCCAACTCAGAGAAAATTTGACAGCTCTGCCACTATTTGGTGGAGTTTGAGGGCTAGAATTTTTATATCTAAGTCACTCTTTTTAATTACAACTTTTCTGTGTCCCAGGGTTTCTGAGGCTGGTGTGGACTAGGGGCTGGGGGCTTGCTGAGGCAGCAGGCCAGCAAAAGCATCCAATCCCTGCTCCATCTGCACTATCAAGGTGGAGGGTAAACATTTATAGTGATGCTTGCCAGCCCATCTCAACCAGAGAGAGTTCTAGCAGCTCTCCAACCTTTGGCAAGGTTCCAAGGCTACTAATTGTCCTTTTAAGCCTTATTTTTGTGTGTGTGCTCTGAAGAAGACAAATCCACTCCTAGTCCATTAGTACTATCCCTATTCACTGCAGCTCAAAGCATCAGGGATAAGGGTTCCCTTTATTACCACATCTCTGTCTCTTGCCATTCTTAGTGTGGTTTCTATGTATTTTCTTATGCAGAAGATGCTCAGTGAGCCCTCAGTTCTTTTCCAGGAGGAACTGATCTATAAATAGATGAAGACTTGGTATTTCCATTCAGGAATTGAGTTCAGGGTCTTCCTATATCACCAGATTGGACAGAAGCCTTAAATTTAAATCATTCGCATTTAAAGCAATTGATAAGTATTGTACTTATTGGCATTTATCCATTGTTTTCTGGTTGTTTTTGTAGGTCTCTGTTCCTTTCCTCTCTTGCTGTCTCTCCTCGTGATTAATGACTCTAGTGTTCTGTTTGGCTTTCTTTCTCTTAATTTTTTGTTTGGCTATTATAGGTTTTAGGTTTGTGATTACCATAACATCCTATGTATATAAGCATTCTGTATTAAGTTGATGGTAACAAGTTCAAACATATTCTAAAAGAACTTTATTTATACTCCCCCTCCATGTTTTATATACATACATCATATTATACTTTTTATTTTGTAATCTCCTTATTTTTAAAGATAAAATTGATTTTACCACTTTTATATTTAAACTTCATATTAGCTTTATAAATGACTGTTGTACTACTTGTACTGTATGTTTGCTTGACCTGATATTTTTTTCTTTCATAATTTTCTGGTAATTATGGCCTTTCCACTTATAAAGAAGCCCCTTTAACATTTCCTGTAAGGTGAGTTTAGTAGTGATGAGCTCCTTTAACTTCTGTTTGAGAAACTATCCCTTCTCTAATTCTGAATGGTAACCTTTCTGGATGGGGTTGGATGTAGTTTTTCTGCTTTCTTTTTAGTACTTTGAATATATTCTGCCCCTCTCTTCTGACACATCAAGAAGGCCTTATGGAGTTTCAGTTGGATGTTGCTAGTTGCTCCTCATTGCTTTTAAAACTATATTTTTGGCATTTTAATTATTATGTGTCATGGTGTGCACCACCTTGAATTCATCTTGCAAGGAACTTTCTATGCTTCCTGAACCTGGATGTCTATTTCCTTCCCCTGGTTAGGTAAGTTATCTACCTCTTTCTTTTCTTTCTGTGACCCCTAGTTTGTTCACTTGATATTGTCCAAGGGATCACTTAATGTATCCTCATTTTTCAATTTTTTTTCTTTTTAAGGTTGAGCTTGTGTCCATTCCATTGATCAATTTTTTCTGCATACTCTAATCTGCTGCCTCCCTCTGGTATATTTTTCATTTAATTTCTTGTATTTTTCTCTCTCTTTATTGAAGTTCTCACTGAGTTCATCCACTTTTTCTCCAGTTTTATGAACATTTTTATTATCATTACTTTGAACTCTTTACCAGATATACTTGTTATCTCCTTTTCACTTAGTTCTTTTCCTGAGGTGATGGCTTGTTCTTTTACTTGGAGTATGCCTCTGTCTCCTCATTTTGCTTGATTCTCTTTTTTTTTTTCTATGAATTAGGTAGAACAGCTAGATCTTCTAAACTTGAACAAATGGCTTTTGTTTTGGCTTTCCTTTATGTAGGCTGTGTGTGTCTAATGACTTTGGCTAGCTGGAGATGTGTCTGGGGGTTGGGGTCCCCAGGGCTCTTTGCACAGAGTACAGCCTAGAAGGAAAACTGAAGCTTAAGTGGTGCAAAGTGGAATATGTTAGAGGTGCGGGTTCCCTTTGTCTCCATCTCTGTCTTATTGCCATTCTCTATGTGGAATTTGGGGGAATTGCTATACAAATAGGTGTAGATTTGGTGTGTTGATGCAAAGGTGACTTGATGGTCTTCCTACATCATTATCTTGGACCAAAGCCTATCCAGCATTAATTTCCAAACTTAGAAATATTTAGCCATGTATGTGCTCAGCACTAAAGAGGTAAATAAGTGAGATTTTACTTGGCCATAAGAAGCTCTTTTAGATGAAATTAGTTATCATTTATTGAGCTTCTATGTGCTGGCTACTGGGTACTTTATTACCTTGTTTTATTCTGACAAAATTCAGACATCTCAGCTAATATAAAGGACTATTGTAATAAATATCATTCGTGCTCATCTCTATCCAGTTTTCATGTCTTTTCTGGCACATGGGAAACTATAATTAATTCCCAGGTGACTTGAAGTCAGACAAAGCCATAGGACTAGTGCTAGCCAGTGAGATGTGAGTTGAAGTGAAACGAGCCACTTTCTGGACAGGCCTTTATAAGCTTGTATGCCTGCATACCTTTTTCTTTTTTGAATAAATTTGGAGGCCACATATGAAGATAGCAGAGCCACAGGAGGAGAACAACCTTCATCCCTTAGTGTTTGGAAGATTGGCTCAATACACATTGGACTTATTATGAGCAAGAAATAAATCGTTCTTGCACTAAATGGCTAAAATTTCAGTATTTATTTACTTCTATAGATAAGCAGAGTATGTCCTAACATACATAAATGTGCACACATATACCTTACTAATATATAGAACATAGAGTGGTCAAAGGATAGGATTAGATATTAAAGTCTATACTTGCCTAACTATAAAGACCAAGCTCTTTCTACTGTATTATATAGCCTCTAATAAACAATATAAAAATCGCTGTTACATGAGGACTCAGACTTCATATGGTCTATAAACTCAGAATGAAGTAAATATTTTTAACTCAGTGTCTGGATGGTAACGTAGCTGGTCTTTGACTTAGATCTTGAATGGTGAAGAATGTAGGGCATTGTCAACAAAAAGAAAGTTGTATAAAACCAGGCTTTAGGGGTAGCCATGAGAATAGCCTCTTTGAGGAGGATATATATATATATATATATATATATATATATATATATATATGCTGGGAAAACACAGAATATAAGATTAGAGTGCAAGAGGAGCTATTTTCTAGAGACTTTCAATGTTAGACTGAGGAACTCTGATTTAGGACAGTAATAAATGGCTGAAAGGTGCTAGACTAAGTCGATATTTTCAGTAAGGATTTCCTGTTTGAAGTATGGGGTAGATTGTGAATACTCGCTAAGGTCCCTTCCAATTCTGTATGTGTTCAAATATACATCTAAAATGACTAGTCCTTTTCAGGGAAAATTAAAGCCAATATAATTGATAATCATCAGGCTTTTTAATAAAGTGGTAATCATCTAGAGTTAGAAATCTTCCCATACTTAGACCAGCACATAAATATTTTTACATTGATTTTGCCACGAAGAGAAATGTACGAGGAATGATTCTGCTGCTATAGTGATTGATAGGTGGTATCTACAGGTATATAGGCTAAATTGAGTAACATTTCTGTTTCTATTACAAGTAGGTTCTGCCGTCATTGCCTTTTGTTCAGCAATTTATTATCACCACTTTCCTGGGACTTGATCACCAATTATTCTGTCCTCTATTTCTCATTTCATCTCTCTCAAAGCATTTCTTTCTTAGATAGTCCCTCTACTCAGAGGCAATGGGAAAGGTAGCATTATATGACTGCATATGAGCATAGGCATACATTGACTGTCCTATAAATGCTAGCAATCTGTTGAACACTAAAGATTATATAAATCTTAGCAGCTTTACTGATGCTTCATACACAAGCAGCTGTTGTTTCTTGGTCGCCTGATTAAATATGCTGCAAAATTTCTCCCAAGAAAATCTCACCAAAGTTGATTCCAGCAAATCCTTCATAACATCTCTGCTAGCAACTTCAGTTTCTAAGCAATTCAAAGAAAAGACCCAATCAATAACAATTCTTTCAAGGGGGCTGCTCTTTCTCCTTTCGAGACAAGGTATTTATAACACCAGAACAAGTGTTCTAGTGTTGGCTCTGTATTAACCAGCAGTCACTCAACATTTTTTAAATGAAATTCTGAATATTTTAAAGACGTGGATTAAACTGTTTTTGACAATATGTCTCTACATAACTGTATCTGTATGTCATATATATGTACGTATATATTAAGTAGAAAAATTATGGGCTATATATTTAGAGACAAAGTCAGAAAAATGCTTGAAGCTATCAAATATCAAAATTATGAAATATTCACTGGAGAAATCAAATCAAAAGTCTACCCAAGGTTCTAGTTCAAGATGGGAATATACAAAGACCCTGAACTTATCTCCTCCATGGACACACAAGAACTACACCTGTTTAATTCATCCTGAAGTTGAACTGAAGGCTAACTGAACAGCTTCAGCACAACAAAAGATAGACCACATTGTGAACGGCAAAAGAAACACCCACCACCTCTGATGCTGCAAACTAGTTGGGAGGGATAGTACTTTGAGCAGATTCATCTGACCTGGGACACAGAAAAAAATCTTTGGTTTAGAATAGCCATAGGAATATAGAGGAACTAGCCCTTGCACCCTGCCAAATGGCAAAGGAGCTACTGGAATTCTCTCTGGGTTGGAGGGGTTTACATCCCCCTTCAACCTTGATAGTATGAAAGGGAGTAGGGTAGGGTTGCCCTAGCTGGCCTCCTGTCTCAGTGAGCCCAAGGCCTCCAGCCCACAGGAACCCCAGCTATGCAATGAAGGTAGCACCTGTGCAGTCCACACTGAGACACCCCCGTCATTGCTCACTATAGCTCCAACTATTGTGCCAAGGTGACACCTACAGGCCCACATCACTTTGGCTCCAGCCTGCCAGTGAGATGCCTAATCCTTAGAGCACCTTGACAAAACTTAGCCCATTTTCACTAGGTTCTGGCCACCTGTCAAGGTGTTCCCTCGGCAGAACACCTCTGGAAAACCTGGCCTGAATCTGCCTTGACTCCAGTTGCCTCACCAGGATACCTCCTATGCTGAAGCAATCCAGTAAAACCTTGCCTGCATCCAGCTGTCCTGTCATAATACACTCCCTCCTCCAACCCATGTCCCACTTCAGCTCCTACTGTTGGGATGCCTGCTGCATGGACATTCAGAGGACCCTACCAGCTCATGTAGAATTTTGGTTTCAGAGATCCCACAAAGGGCTCCTCTGTAAGGAGAGTCCCAAGAGACCCCAGTTTGCATCCATTTCAGTGCCATCTATCAGCTTCTGGTCCAGGCCTACACACATTTTAGCTCTGGGCATCCCACCAGGAAAGTCCTAGCACAGAGTGCTATTGGACAGCATCAAGTGAAAAAACATATTATAGGGGTCTCAGAAGTAGAAAAGAAAAAGGGGCAAAAAAACTTACTTTCCTAACCTAAAAAAGGAAATACACACTCGGGCTCAGGAAGAGTTCAAATAAGGTGAACCCAAAGAGGTCTACACCACGCGATAATTAAAATGTCAAAGGTTAAATGTACAATCTTAAAAGCAACAAGAGTGCTTGCTTCGGCAGCACATATACTAAAAGCAACAAGAGATAAGCAAAAAGTTATGTACAAAGAAAACGCTATAAGTCTATCAGCTGATTTTTCAGCAGAAGCTTGCAAGCCATAAGGGAATGGTATCAAAATGCTGAAAGAAAACCAAACCAAACCAAAACACCTTACAATCAAGAATACTCTAACCAGCAAGGTTATCATTCAGACTTTAAAAAGAAATCAAATAGTTAACCAGAAAAATGAAAGTTAAAACTTGGAAGGGGACTTCTTTAAGTGAAAAAGGCCAAAATTAAACATAAGAAAATGATGAATAAAGAGTCAGATAGACTTAACAGGTGTATACAGAACATGCCATACCCACCCCCAAAACAGAATACACATTCTCTTTATACATTCTCCAAGATAGATCACATTAGGGCGTGAAACAAATCTCAATAAATTTAAGAAGACTGAAATCATATCATGAGCATTTTCTAACCAATACAGTGGAAAACTAGAAATCAGTCATAAGAAAACCAAAAACAAAAATAAAAAACAATGAGTCACTGAAGAAACTGAAGAGGTTATCAAACTATTCATGGAGACAAATAAAAATGAAAACACAATGGTACAAAGTCTTTAAGATGCAGCAAAAGCAGCTCTAAGAGACAAATTCAAAGTCATACAGGCCTACATCAAGAAAAAATTTCAAATAAATAATAACATTACACCTCAAGGAACTAAAAAAAACCAAGATTGGCAGAAAGAAGGAAATAATAAAAAAACAAAAATAAATGACATAAAGACTAAAAAATAGCAAAGATTAATGAAACAACTGGTTCTTTGAAAAGATACACAAAATTGATAAACCTTCAGTCAGCCCTATCAAGAAAAAGAGAGCACTCAAAGTTATAAATACAAGAGGGCAAAGAACACCCTACACTGCAGAAGTAAAAAATTATAAAAGACGACTATTACAAAAATTATATGCCAGGAAATTACAAAAGAGAAGAAATGCATAAATTCCTAGAAACATTTAATTTTCTGAAACTAAATTAAGAAGAGAGAGAAAATATGGACAGACCAATTTAGTAAGGGAATTGAATTGGCTATCAAAATTTCCCAACAAAAGTCCAGGACAGATGGATTCACAGGTGAATTCTACCAAACATTTAAAGAAATGTTAATATGTATTCTCCTCAAACTGTTCCAAAAAGAAAACTTCCAAATGCATTCTATGAGGCTGGCACTACCCTAATAACAAAGCCAGATAAAGACAATACACAAAAAGGAAACTATATACTAATACCCCTGATGAACCTAAATGTGAATCTTCAACAAATATTAGCAAGCCACATTCAACAATACATGAAAAGATTCATTCACCACAATCAAATGGGGTTTATTCTAGGGATGCAAGGATGATTCAATATTCACAAACCAATCAGTGAGATAAAGCACAGTAACAAAATAATGTAATTCATATGATCATCTCAATAGATGCAGAAAAAAAGCATTTGACAAAATGCAACATCTGTTCATAATAAAAATTCACAAGTAGACAACATGTTTAGAGAGTTTAGACAAGTTTAGAGAGAACATGCCTCAACATAATAAAGGCCATATATGACAAACCCCCAGCTAATATCATACTCAGTGGTGAAAAACTTAGAGCTTTTTTCTGTAAGATCAGAAACAACACAAGGATGTCTGCTGTTACCACTTTTATTCTGCATAGTACTGGAAGTCCTAGCAGCAGCAGCAGACAGACGGAAGGGAGGGAAGGAAGAAAAGAAAAAGAGAAGGCACTCAACCTGGTAAGGAGGAAGTGTAAATGGTACTATATGCAGAACACACACACTACACATAGAAATTCCTAGATTCCACCAAAAAACTATTTGGAGTAATAAATGTATTCAGTGCACTTGCAGAATACAAAATTAATATATAGAATTCTGTTGTGTTTATATACACTAATAACAAAGGAGTAGAAAGAGAAATTTTTAAAAATTCATTTACAATCACACCAAAAATAATAAAATACCTACCAATATACTTAACCAAGGAGGTGAAAGACTTGCCATTTGTAAACTATAAAACATTAATGAAAGAAAATGAAGATAAAATGCACAAATGGAACACATCCCATGCTCACAGATAGGAAGAATATTGTCAAAATGTGGAAACTACCCAAGGCAACCTATAGATTCAGTGCAATCCCTATCAAAATATTAACAGCATTTATCATAGAACTAGAATAATACTAACATTTATATGAAACCACAAAAGATCCCGAATATTACCAATGGAGTCTTGAGAAAGAAATACAAAGCTGAAGGTATCACAATCCCAGATAACAAAATAGTATAGTAGTAGCACAAAAACAGACACACAAATCAATGGAATGGAATACAGGATCCAGAAATAAACCCACAACTACATGATCAATTAATCTAAAACAAAGGACACAAGAATATACATTGGGGAAAAGACAGTCTCTTCAATACATGGTGTGGGGAAAACTAGAAAGCTACATGCAAAATATTAAAAGTGGACTATCTTTGGGGCGCCTGGGTGGCTCAGTGGGTTAAAGCCTCTGCCTTCAGCTCAGGTCATGATTTCAGGGTCCTGGGATCGAGCCCCATGTCGGGCTCTCTGTTCATCAGGGAGCCTGTTCTCCCCCCCGCCCCCAGCTGCCTCTCAGACTACTTGTGATCTCACTCTCTGTCAAATAAAATCTTAAAAAAAAATACCATATGATCTAGTAATTCTGTTACTGGATCCTTAAAGAAAATGAAAACACTAATTTGAAAAAATAAATGACCCCTATATTTACTGCAGCATTATTTACAATAGCCTATGTATGAAAGCAACCAAATCATTCATTGATAGATGAACAGGTAAAGAAGATGTGAGCCATGTGTACATACACACATATAACACAAACACACATAATAGAATATTAGCCATAAAAAGAATGAGATCTTGCCACTTGCAACTACAGAGATGAATCTAGCAGGTATTATGCTGAGTGAATTAAGTCAGAGACAAATAACATGTGATTTCACTTGTATGTGAAATCTAAAAAACAAAAAAAAATGGACAAACAAAAATGCAGAAACATTAAAAAATTGATCAGGTAATAAAATTTCTTAATAAATTAACTCTGAAATTTAAAAAAAATGCAGAAACATACTGATTATACAGAGAACAAACTGGTGGTTGCAAGAGGGGAGAAGGATGGGCAGAAGGACAAAATGGTGAAGAGGAGTGGGAGATATGGGATTCCAATTGTGGAATGAATATATCATGGGGATAAAAGATATGAGATAAGTAATGCAGTCAATAGTATTGCAGTAGTATGGTTTTATGGTCACAGATGGTAGCTACACTTGCCATGAGCATAGCATAATGTATAGACTTCCTGAATTACTAGGTTGTATACCAGAATCTAATATAACTTTGTATGTTATCTATACTTTGATTTAAAAAAAAAAGTCTAAAATGTGGTTTGCAAAACTATTACAAAGGCAGAGTTCTACCTTCTATGCAAGAGTTTTGTGAAGCTCTCTGGTGTACAGTGTCAAATTTATATTTACATCTCAACTGAGATGTCACTTCCTCTAAGACATTTTTCTATTTAAATCTTATGCTTTTTATGTATACCTATACTGTCCCCAGTAGTTACCATCATCACATTTGTCTGATTTTCCATTAATATTTACTTTTAAGAAAGGAACCACACTATCTCAATTATTCTATCCTTAGCAATTAGCACAGTACTTGATACATAACATGTTTCTCAGTTTTAAAAGTAAATTGTTACAAGATTTAGTGAAAATTTATATGTTCAGTGTATTATCTTAGAAGTGGTACACATTAATTACAATGTCACGTTATATGATAGACTCTCAGCAAATGCACTGTTTTTTCTCTCTCCCCAAGGCTTTTATATATGTTATCCTCTAATCCTGGAATGCTTTCCCCAATAAATTTATTAGTGACTCTTACTCTCCATTCCAATATCTGGTGATGTAGTACCTCTTCAGGCATCCCTCTTTGACCGCTCCCAAATCCGCAATTTCCTTTATATATCCATTAACATCTCTCATTGCACTTATAATCTTCATCATCTTATATATACTTGTTTAAATATTTGCTTAATGTATGTTCTCCCACTAGCAAGTAAGCCCCATGCTGGCAGATGAATGTTCTTGCCAATCACTGTATCCCATCATCAAGCAGAGTGCATGGCATACTAAAGGAATTCAGTAATGACTTCTTGAGTTAATAAATAAGTGACAATAAATAGATTTAAAAATAAAAATAAAATTAAAATTTTAAAAATTCCCAGCAATACTCCAATATTTTTCAGGGAAAATATACATATTACTTACAATAATAGCTATATATAGATAGAGAAATGTAAAATGAAATTCACTAGACTTTAAAAATGGGAATCACTCATTAAGAGTATATTTTTTGTTATTACTTGCTCTAGTTTCTGGTCACCCAGAGACCTTTGGATCTGAAATTTGATTTTCTTTATTAATATACATGACAAGCAAAACTATTTGTGCAAATATCCAGAGCTGAGTCATCTGCCAGAAACATCCTCAACTATATAATACTCGATTTATAAACCAGTTCATTGAGTTTAGTCATGGTGAGCTGATAATCAAGAGACAGGCAATATTCATTACATGTACATTCATTCATTCTTCATGTTATTTACTATATGCCTACTGGGTACCAGCACTATGTCCAGTATTGCTTTGCTCTGCTTAACTGTGCATAAAGGGTTAACATCAGGCCTGGGCTGATACAGAATTGGGAATTCAGTGTCTGTCTTTGCAGTACTGTTTCCTTGGAAACTAGAGAGTTAAGATAAATGTGGAATGTTGGTTCTGCCTTGTCTGCTATATGAAAATACACCTGGATTGGGGCAGCTGGGATTGGGCATGCAGGCCTGGGGTCTATGTGAATAGAGGTGTAAAATATTGATGAGAAACGAAGGAACCAATTTCTCTGGGTCAAAATGACCCACACACTCCTTGGCTCTCAATAGAAGCAGCCATGCTCACCCTATATGGGCATAAGGAATCTGTGGACTCAGGTAGCGATAAATCTCCCTTGAGATGAAGATGGCCTAAGTTCTGAGTCTCGTTGCCTATAAAACTAAACAAATTAGGATTGGAATAACGTATGTCTATGTTCCATGGGTTAGATTGCCTTTCCAAGCCTGTAACAATGCTGTACACTGACAAAATCTGGGACAGATCCTCCAAATTCAGAACTACACCTCTCCGCCCCCCAAAAAAACACCTTTTATAGTACAACCTCCCTGTAAGGTCCCACTTTACATCTTGCTGGGCTTTCTATTTTGCTTTGTCTACTAACATCTGATGCTTTTAGTAGCTTATGATGATCAGCATCATGGTAAGAGACCCGCATTCATGTATCAGCCCTACTACTTCTTGGCTCTGTGGACTTGGCAAGTGATTTAATTTCTTACATCAGTTTTCTTCTGTAAAATGAGTTCACACTGAAGAAAAAGTGATCACACTTGTTAATAATGCAATCTTTGCAGCCTGGTTGCATAAACTAAGCTACCATTAATAAATGGCTGTGTATCTAATTTGTAACCAAGTTACTGAACCTGTGTGTCTTGGGTTCCTTAAATACAAAATGGAGAGAATTGTACACATACCATAGAGCTGCTATGAGGATTTAAAAAGTTAGAATATATAGTTGATACAATACACAGCACATATAATTCTTCAATAAATGCTAGTTATTAATTATAATTATATTCAAATTAAAACTTAATAGTTATTCTTTCAGTGTTTCTACTTCACTGAAAGCAATGAAATGATAGGTCATTACCCTGGGAAGATTAAGTAGTTACAGAGGGGCTACATATTCCAAGTATGCATGAGAGAAAATAAAAACAAAATGCAACTAATCCAGAGTGGTTATTTTTCCTGTTTTAGACTGGAGAAAAAATTAAGTGATGTTTAAATGAAATAGCGTAATTACAAGTAGCAAACTAATTGAACAAGACCTGGGTACATATAGTCACCTTGGTGATCCAGAAAAAATCATCTCAATTGGCTCAATTTATTTAGTATTCATTCCTCCTTGTTTCTTCAGGTATTTATATAAATTGATACATTTCTTCCTTTCTTAGAGGGGGGCAGGGCTCAGTTTTTTCTTCTCTAAAATGAGAGTGTCAGATGACTTGTATGACCATTTGTACTTCCAAGTTTCTATTACCCATTCAAGCTAAGGAAACTAAAGCAAAGGACTCTCAGATGTGAAGCCCCACTGGATAAGAATTATATATAATATATATATACATATATATCTTGTTCTTAGCAAGAGAGAAAACAAAGGAAGATAATGGTGTAACTCAACTTCCCCTTTAATTAAAATCCCAGAGATTTTTTAAAGGATATATATCTATCTTATATTCTTCATCTGCTTACTTTAAGTTTTGTGAAGAATTTCCATTTGCCGGTGTGGAAACTGAATATTGAGCCTCTCCCAGAATCTAAAGTCATGTTTCTCTCTCACATAGTCCAATTCTGAAATTTTTGTGACATTTTCATTAGTTCAGTAAAGTACTCTGTAGTATATATACTTGCCTTTCCTTTTCCCCCCTCACCCTCTAGAGGGAGAGGGAGGCGGAAGGAAGAAGGTGGGGGAGAGAGGAAGAAGGAGAGGGAGAGAGAAAGGGAGAAAAATATATATAAATGAATCTGCTCTCAGCTGTGGAGACTTTCCTAGTCACCTCCCACCCACTCTCACCCAGCTCACCTGGCAGCTGTTCATAGCAATCATTTCAATTAAAGTAAAAATCATTTTTAATCAGGGATGTTGGTTGGCTTTGTCTGTTCTGTCTTGTGGCAAAGTTTCCTCAAGTTCCATAGATGCACTATAAATGATTCAAACTCCTCTGTCATTTATTATGTTCATACACGAGTTTAATGTGAGTGGGCTGCTTGAGAAATAATTAATTGTCTTTCTACAGCTGGGGAGGAGTCCTTCAGCTACATCAATCTGGGGCTGAAGGATGCTATGGGACTGTTCTCAGCCATCCCAGCCAGTGAGTGACTGCTTATAGACAACTGAAATCATAAGCTGGGAAGACTGATGTATAATAGAGCTCCATATGGAAATTCACGGTCATTATTGCCTTCTCTGTGGGGGGTAAACTCAGACTTAGGAAATTTACATGATGCATAGGTGTGTTCTGCCCAATCTTCATGGAAATCAGAAGCTATAATATTGCATTACTCTATGGGGTTTGGAACTGGAAAGACCTCAGTTGAAGTATGCTCTTTAAAAGTTATGGACTTCATGTTTTTTAACCTTTCTTCATAGCCGAAAGATGGGGAAAATGATATATACTTTATAGAATTTTTATAAAAATTAAATTAATCCATTTAAGGTGCTTAATACTGTGTTTGGTATCTAGTATTGGCTCAGTAAATGCTTATTATTCTTATTACTTAGCCTACATCATGGTTGTGATTCCCATTGATTCACTCAATTTCATGTAGCAAAACACCCATCCCAAAATTCTGTGCTACATCTTCCAAATTTGCCAGCAGGGTCAAAAAGAACATGGTCATCCCTATTTCTACAGAGACATCTAAGATTGGATATTTATTTCTGAAAATAGTTTATAGCATCATTTTAATATGCTTTATAATCATGTGAAGGATGATGTATCACATAGTATATCCATGTACAAACAATATTAAGATAAAGACCAAGAAATGTTTCTAGGTCTGATGGGAAGAAAGCTTCAAGCACTTTTAAAGCCTATAATAGAGAATTGTCCAGAATACTGAGGTTTGGGCCATCACAAGGCCACCCCCACTTATTACAGACTTTACCCTAAAGCTAGTAATGGATGAGGATGCATTCTGAGATCCTATTCACATTTTTATCTACAAGAAGAAACAGCACCACTTTAACCCAAGTATAAGTAGTCAGGCAACACTTCAAATAGCACTGTGATCTGGGGAAACTGTTCTCTTCCAACTGTACTATTAGCAATGCCTCTAATTAAAACCTACCTAGAAAGAGGCTCAGGACAATTTAACATTCATAGAAATAGCAAACATCTGATAAGTTATCAGAGATATTAGGATATTTATAAAGTTTTAGGCATAATAAAATAAATATAACTGTATGTGAGGATATCTAGTGTATTTTGCTTTTGTGATACTTAAGGTGTTGATAAAATTGGGCATCTATGAAATGTGAAAATCTTTGTGGCACATCTCCAGCACACATTGGCTGAAGACTAGTTGATCCTATCTTCCAAGCGTGAATCATACATATAGATAGAAATGGAACAAAGACACAGAATCAGGAACCCATATATTTCAGTCTTAAGCATTGTTTCACTAAGACGTGGACTTATCTGTTGGATACCTTTATATTTAAGACATGGAACTAGGTACCTTACATATGTTCATTTCATTTGATGTTAATCTCAGCCCTGATTTGCTACTATCTCTATTAAAAAGATGAGAAAGAGTGATGCTCAGAGAAGGAAAACCACTTCCCCATGATCTCATAGCTATAATCCCAGAGCTGGATTTTACTTTCAGTTATACAAACCTGATCTCCTATTTCCTAAATTAAAAGCAGGGGAGGAGTTGAGTAATGGGGATTGAGGGATACTAAATACCCATCATACAAAGCTCCTCCTTGAAGCAGGCATCTCTTTCAACATCATAACAATTGCAAAATATGAAGGTTCATACCTTTATTTAATGAGTGCTTATTATTAGTCTATCATTGTTCTAGGCCTGACAAATACAGATAAGAGAAAGGATGGGAAACAAAATGATCTTTTTAAATAAGCTTATAATCAACAAATCCATCTAAAGGGCAGCTTTGGAACTCTGTCATTTCAAACTAGTGTTTGATCCAACAATAAATCTTCTGGCTTATGCCCCATTTGAAACAAACCTATGTCCCACAGTATATATTAGTAATTCTATAACCTGGTCAGTTCTCCCCAAAACATAATTAAATGTTAATATGTTGGAAATATTATATCAGAGATTTACAGAGTGGAGGTGGCAATAATACATTTCATGTAATCTTGCTATTGAATAAAAGTGTTGGTTGAAGACTAAAAGGGAAAGTTGTCATTAAACCATCAATTACCACATTTTAAAATGGCCAATTTAGTTTACTGATTAAGTTATTTGAATAAATAAAAATAATCCATTTTGGAAAAAAAACACATAATGGAACTGAAGCTCTAAGATGAAAACAAAAAAATTCACTACACCATGGAAACAACTATCAAAATAAGCCTTAGCATGTAGACTTAATTACTGACTCTTGTAAAGTATGTGTATAAATAGTTTGACTTTGCAAATAAATGCTATCTGACAGCTATTTAGCAAAATGAAATTTTGTTACAAAGCCTTAAATTTTATTTAATTATGTGCTATAAATATAAAATGAGTCCAGAGAATAACATGAGAATCTCTCATTTGATTAGCAAATTGCTGCTTATGCCTTACTAGGTGAATATGAGCTGATTTTTGTTGCTGCTGTTCACCTATATATACCATGGTTCTAGATTTGTGAGAAGGAAAGGAAGGGGGAATGAGGGGGAAATCAGAGGAGGAGATGAACCATGAGAGACTGTGGACTCTGAGCAACAGACTGAGGGTTTTGGAGGGGCAGGGGTGGGTGGTTGTGTGAGCCTGGTGGTGGGTATTGAGGAGGGCATGTATTGCATGGAGCACTGTGTTTCACGAACAATTAATCTTGTATCACTGATAAAATAAAAGTATTTGGGGGAAAGAATAGATTTCTTTTTCTAAAATACAGCTGTGATCTCTTTGTTAATACCCTGTTACTACAAGTCTGGGGTTTTACTGAGTTGGCATTCAAGACCTTCTAGAATTTCATTTAACTCCCTTTCCAGCATCATCTTCTACTCTTCCCCTTCAGTTGTGGTCTGTTTTGATATATTGTTATTTGTATATGCTGCTCTTTCCATGTGTGATTCTCTTCAAGACTTACCTATCCTAAAAGACAGTGACAACACCATGGTGGGTCCTAAACATAATCACCTATACTATCCATTGGTTCTCATAAGTGAGCACAAATAAACACACTTTCTGAATTGAAAAAACTGCAAATACAAGTTGGGAGAATGATAATGAACACTTGATTATGGTTGTTTAGTATCATTTACTACTCAACCTGCAAGTAAGCAGTTCAAAGGGAATATAGGATCAAAGATACAAGCAAAGAAACAAGACTTTCCAAAGCCCTTCCTATTTCACAGAGGTGTATATTGAAATTAGGTCATGAATTTACCCATTAGAATGACAAGACTGTTTGATCAGAGTAGTTCAGAGCCACAGACTTATAATACTTGCCATATATGGCTGGGGAACAGATCATGCCAAGAGTCAAGAGTGCACTTAATAACATCTATGATTTTTTTTGTTTTGCTAGATTTTTATAGTTCTGCATTCTACTTCTAACTGTACCACTGGACCTATAGGTAGTTGGGTGGTAGCCCAACATATAAATAAAATAACATGTGCTTACACTGCAAACATAGGTCTAAGATAACTCACATAGGTTGGGTACCCATTCATCTAATCCTTCAACCTAGTCACTACTTCTAAACGACTTCTAAGCTATTTCGAGATAATGTTTCAGGGTCAAACTAGCATATCAACAACGTGGAACATTTTCTAGATAATGCCATCTATCTGCAGCTGAGAGTAAACCTTTCCCTCCAAACCATAAAGAGCTCTCTTGGGTTTTCACATTCTATTTTCCATAAACACCACAGGAGTGGATGTGAGAAAGTGAGTATATCAAGTCTGGTATTGGCCAGGGACTTTATTGTTTCATTTATTAAAAGAAAAAAAAGAGAGATAAGTCTTTTTTTTTCTGCTTGGACAAAAAAGTTAATTCTCCTATTTCAAATGTCTGTGGCCCCTGCTCATCTCTGAATCATGACCCTTTGTCCGACTGTTATGATGAAGAGAGAAACCAAAGATAAAGCCATAAATGCTATCAGGTAGTTAAATGATAGAGATACTTATGGAGTAAATGCCCATGCTTGGCCCACTGTTTTAGGAATGATCCCAGAAAGAAGCATTTCTATATCTTAAAAGGAAAAAAAAAAAAAAAAAAAGCAGTAGGGCAAAATGGACTTCGCACAATTCTCACACAAAATGATCAGCAACGTAAGAAACAACAACAGGAAAGATAAGAAAATAAGGGCATTTTCAAAGAGACTTATGTCATCTATTTCACTACATGCTGCATATTTGTGCTGAACAGGAAGGAAAGGAACTAGCGTGTAAAGCCAATAGCTGTTCTCGGCACTGAGGGCACTTCATGTTGCTCTTGCAGTGAGATCCTCCTAACCTCTTGTGAGGTCTCCAGTTCTCCAATGAGGACATCAGGAAGTAAATAGAGTGTAACTTGCCCAGGATCACGTAGCCCCATGAGGCAGAGCTAAGATCCAAAGGTAAATCTGACTTGCTCTCTAGTCTCTCTTGGCTGAGCCGGTCTGGTGCTATTTTGTAATAATTATTAGAGGATGGGGTATTATAGGATGACTATGTAGGGAGAAAAGTGAAACTGCTCTGAGAGAATAAAAATAGATTGAGGTTGTGGAGAGGTTCCAGTACCAGTGAAGTTAATTAAAAGTAGATATTTAATAAAGTTTGCACTGAAACCCAGAATGGCAGCTGTAATCAAATCCATGGGAAGGTAAAGTATACAGGCTCCCAGTGTGTGAAGGACAGAGCTATTTCTGAAATCAAAACAGTAACATGAAGAGATTACAGTTTGACCCATTTCCTGGCATAAGAACTTGGAATTTCCAGATTGCTCAGAACACCAATAACCTTACCACAGCTTGAAAATATTATTTAGGATCAACTGATCTGCAGGCAATGTTGAGAATGGATGCTGAGGCACTTGAAACAGATTTATCTATTATTTAAATTAAAAATGTTATTAACGTCTTTTATGCAGAGATGGCCTGGGGGCCAGATGGCTGTATAATCCCATATTCTAGAGCTCACAAAGCATATTTGACTTAAGTTTTGAACTTATAGTTTCCACATTTAAAAAGGAAATTATTAAAGCCCCATATAGACCTTATTCTCAGTAATTAAAAATGACTTTTAAAGACTTCTAAAAAATAAAAAAATAAAACTACCAGGAAACAGAGAGTGCAGATTTACTTCTAGGATGATTTGTGAGGGCAAGTGATATGCCATGAATTGTTGTTTTCCCCAGATACTTATGTCCTCTTCCAGTGCCAACTAAGGGAAGTCAAATTGTTTTCAGCTATTAGGGATTGAACCCTGTTTCTAGAGGTTGTAAATCATTATGTTTCTTAAAAATAAATTGCTTTAGGAACATATAAACATATTTTTATCTACAAAATGAGAAGCCATTCCAATAAAAAGTGAAAAATGCAATTGATGGTTCAGTGATTTGCAAACATCTGGCTAAGTATAGCTCCTTGAACGCACATTATCTTTGGCTTTGTGAACCATGGAGATGTTTGTCTGAAATTATCACTTCCATCTGAGTTGATAGCTCCCCTGAAAAGGAGTATTCAATAATAATAATTAAAAATTTCAAAAAAAAATAAAAGGGAAAAGAAAGAAGCAAATACCCTTAAGAGACAGTGTAGGGCTTAACAGCTTGGACTTTAAAGGGGATAGATCGAGGTTTAAATCCCAGTTTCACTAATAGTGATTTGATTATCGGTAGCTTATTTTAACTTTTATGATACTTAATTTCCTAGTGTATAAAATGAAAAATTTAAATAAAATAACGCATACAAAGTGTTTATATAATACTTGAAATAATAATAAATGTTAGCTATTGTTAGATTGAACCACATAAAATTGCCATTTGTATATGACAAATAGTCAATCATTGGCAGCTTCATATGATTTCATATAGTTCAGTCTACATTATAAATTCCTAAAATACTTAAAGAGAGAATGGTAAGTGAAGGCCTGATTTTCCCAGCTGAATGAAAAAAGAGAAATTTTCCAAATGGCAAGGAGGCATCTCACAATACTGCTAGAAAGAGAGCAATGCCCATTAACTCAGAAATGGTATTGTGTTTTCAGAAGAGGAAATGCCAAATGATACATCCCAGAATGGGACAGAGGGAGGATTTTTGGCAAATTTGAATATTGAGGACGGTAGACGAGTAATTACCTACAGGTCTATAACTTTTAGTGGTGATTTTTTAAAAAGAGTCAGTACATCAAAATGGAATAAAAAAAGTAAATGAACATGGGACACCGGGGTGGCTCAGTCAGTTAAGCATCTGCCTTTGGCTCAGGTCATGATCCCAAGGTCCTGGGATGGAGCTCTGCATCTGGTTCCCTGCTCAGCAGAGAGCCTGCTTCTCCCTCTCCCTCTGCCCCTCGGCCGGGCTCGTGCTCTCTGACTCTCTGTCTATATATCAAGTAAGTAAATAAATAAATAAATAAAGCTTTTTAAAAAAGTAAATAAACATGGAAAATAGTAAATTCAGAATACTTTGTTGAGTAAATTTTCTATAAATTCAAATCAGGATTAATGACAACAAAGAGAATTTCTTCTTCTTATTTATAGTCTTTTTCCAAACTGTCTAGAAAGCTATCTTAGAACATTTTGACTTTTTTCACACCCAGAAGACAAATAAAAATTCTTTAAATGCTGAAAAAATTGAATTCTTAACATTTTTAAAAATTCTTTATATTTTGGGCACCTGGGTGGTTCAGTTGTTAAACATCTGCCTTTGGTTCAGGTCATGCATGATCCCAGGACCCTGGGATCTAGCCTGCATCCCCCTTCTTGCTCAGCGGGAAGACTGTTTCTCCCTCCCCACTCCCCCTGCTTGTATTCCCTCTTTCTGTCAAATAAAATCTTTAAGAAAATTCTTTATATTTTTAAAATTCTGATAAATTTCAGGCAATGCCTATCCTGCTTTTCATATACTTTTAAGTAATTCTAGTAGTCAGCTTTCATTGTGGTAGTGACTGAGAAATAAACAAGGATATCCAGGAAATAGAACTGTGTATTTAAATCCACCTTGACAAGAGTCAAATGTCCCCTAAAACTTTGGAGTTGCCATCACCTCTGCCTATATCCTTCAGTTCTCTTCTTGTCATAATTGTGCTTACTTCATCTCAATTCACAAAACTATTTGTGTCCCTGAGATTGTTTATAATGAAACATTCTGCAAATTGAATGAATGTGTTTTTCACATTTGCTTCCAAAATATAAGGTCCTCCAAGAATCATACAATGCTAAATAGACACACTGTACCAGCCTCACATTCAGAAAAACAAATATCAGAGATAAAGGAAACTGAAGTATGAAGCAGAACAATAAAAAAAATCTCCACAGAATAGGCTCCAGGACCCAGGACTTGTTTTCAAGTATTCATAGATTCATTCATTACTTCTTTCCTTCAACTAAAATGAACTGAACTTCCTACAATTGGGCATATAATTTAGAACAAAAATATTAAAATTTGCTGTTTTCATAAAATTTTCTGTCTGGAGGGGGAATCGGTGGCAACACTCAAATGAATAAATACTTCAAATTGAGATGAGTCTTGCACAGAAAACAAGTAACACATTACAAGAACTTTTTCTGGTGTCAGTTTATGAATTCCTTCCCTAAGGAAGTAACACTTGAGGTAGAAGATGAAGGGTGAAAGAGTTAAGTTGGAAAAGTTAAAGAGTAAATGGAAATTGTGAGACGAAGGAAAAGAATATCCAAAGGTCCCAAGGCTGGAAAGAAAATGGCTTTTCCTAGAATCTGAAAGGTCAGAATGTCTGGAGCACAGAGAATGAAGGGAACTCTAAGATTTGGTTGGAGAAATGAGCAGGTCAAGTCCAATGATCTTGAGGACCACATTAAGTTTTTTTTACTTGTTTTGCGTTATTTTTTCTTATGGGCTAGATGGCTTAAATCAAGGGATGAAAAAAAAATCAGCCATATATTTTTTAAAATTTGGCTCTTATGTATGGTAGAGAATAACAAAGAGAATCAGATCAAAGACCAACACTGCCATCTGTTCAAGAGATAGTGATGACAAAGTACTAAAAATCAACTGGGGCCAAGGACTCAGTCTTCTTTTCAATCAGTTATTTTGTCTCTATAGGTCGCATAACTATGGACAGTGGTTGTGGAAGCAGTGGACTGGTGTGCATTTTCTGGCCACAAGCCTAAAGAGCAACTCACCATGGTCTCTGACGTCTGTTTACCAAGTTAGTATATCATTTTGGGATCAAGGGGCAAGAAAATTTAAAAATAATTTTTTCGGCAAGTTTTATATTTTTTAAGCAAGAAATTCCCTTTACTTCATAAACTCAACTATCAGGAATTTAGTATTGTTAACTTATGATAAAAGATGCCTTCTAGCTCAAGGAAAATTTTAAAAGACAGTGGAGGGGATGATTGAAAAGACTCAGAAAACTACATGTGGAATTTGACAAAAGCAAATATAAGCAGTGCTGATAGCAATTGGAAATGTTTAAGATAGCTACACTGTCTCTCCTTCTTAGTCTACATTTTCCCTATCTGACATTTTCTTCATGTTCCATTCTCCTCTGCAGACTGACTTACTCTGTTATTCATATTATCAGTGCCCCATGATCTCAAATTATCTATGGCTTTGGTCTGTGAACCTCCTACTCTGACAGAGTGACTTTCCAACCCTAGAGCCATCTTCCTCTGAACTTAGGCTTTTTGTCTCTTGGTTCAAATTATCTTTCAGGCATACAAATGGGTAATTTCAGTTTGTGGTTGCTTTTCTCCTAGTTCAAATATCTACCCTAGAAGTAACTCATTATCACACTCGGAGAGTTTGATAAACATAACTGCCTATTTTAAAGTCCAACATCAAATCAGATCAATTTAGAAGAGAAAGCAGGACCTACGAGAAAAAGTTCATATCTTGGATTAAAAAGAAAAGAATAACAACTACAGTGATTTTTAAAAGTCAGAAAAAAACAACCACTTCAGTTTCTACTCTTAACACTTTTTTTAAAGATTTTATTTATTTATTTGACAGAGAGAGAAAGATTACAAGTAGGCAGAGTGGCAGGCAGAGAGAGAGGGAGAAGCAGGCTCCCTGCTGAGCAGAGAGTCTGATGTAGGACTGGATCCCAGGACCCTAAGATCATGACCTGAGCTGAATGCAGAGGCTTTATACCACTGAGACACCCAGGGGCCCCTACTTCTAAAAAGAATATTAAAGTGTAACTCAGATAATAATTTTTAGCAACTTATCTATAAGTCTTCCTGATCAAGCAAGACTTCAGCACTGGGGATCTTTGACCTGTTTTTGCAGGGTTACCTTCCCAAATAACCCCAACCTCCCAAGTTATGAAATGTTAAAACCAAGTTTTAGGACAGAATGTTATTTCACACTTTGAGTACACACATATCATTTGCCTGAAGCTGGGTTTTACAGTTTGGAATGTGGAGAAGCCAAGTGCTCTCCTGATCTGAAACATTTTTTTCTCCCTTAGAGACACCATCACTGAACTACTCCAGGAAGATGGAGGAGAGAATGAGACATCACTTTTGGTTGAGTGGGAGTCAATAGTGGAGGAAGAAGACTGGGGATGGCTCACAAAGTACACTCCAATTTTCAAATTTCTGGACTTTCCTGTGCTGCCGAATAGACACTCTGGAGCCATCTAGTGGTATAACATCATTGATACAAATGTTGAGAAGAGCTGGGATTAGCCTTGAGAAAGTCCATGTGCAACTCTACTGGAATCAGACTGTCAGAACAATCTTACATTGAGGTGTCATTACTTTAGAAAGGCAATGCCAGTTGAGGATGTCCTGATCTTGGGAGACCAATGGATATCCTCACTCTGACTCATTCCCTCTGACTACAGCTTCCTCTAGCACTCTTCCAAGGTGTACATCATCTAATGACCTAGGTGGAGTGGAATTTATAAACAATATTTTTTAAATAAATCGATAAAATACAAGGCTGAATTTTTGCAGTAGTAATTAGGATTTGTTGATTTTATTCCTGATACCTACATAACTCCACCTATTTTCAAATGAACACATTTGGGCTGAGGTTGAGTTGTCAAGGGAGTGTTTGATAGCTTTAAGTTGTAAGGGTATTGCTTTGTTTGGACAGATATTTATGGGGCTTGGGGAATAGAAGGACTAAGGCCATTTTCTTGTTCCTGAAGCTAAAGAACAATCCTCTATGAAGATTTATACTGGATGGGACTGATTTGCAATACTTAGAAAGGTTTTCCTTAGAAACTGTGCTGATAACTTTCTATTCATTTTACCTCATTTCTTTTACTTGGTAAACTAAATTGGGCTCTGTGGCAGTTGTTCTAAAAAAATCGAGCATGCATTAGAGTCACCTTAATGTCTGTTAAAATATAGATTTCTAGACCTTACCATCAAAATTTCTACTTCAGGTGGGTCAGGGTAATGTCCAAGAATTTACATTTATATCAAGTTTCCAAGAGATGCTGATATGATCGACTGAGAGACTGTACTTTATGAACTACTAATGTGAAGAATCAAGGCATAGAGGTTCACTCTTTATTTTTCACTGACCTAAGGACAAGACCCACACATTCTTTCAGAGTTTCCCAATGGGCAACAGGTTTTTACTGTTTGTAATTTTTCTATTTTTAAAACTAGACCTGATTCTTCCAATAAAATCCTTTGCAGAACGCAGATATATAACATATAAAAGCAAAGCTGCTCTGATTAAAATGAAGGTTGGGGAACAGAAGTTCACCTGTTCTTCCTTACTTTCCACACAAATTTCCAAAGCAAATACAGAACCGTCTCTTCAGAACACTTAAGCCACCACAGAGCAGTTGGAAAACCAAAGCAGTCAATATAACAGCCATCCCCCTAATGGTCACCAGCTACACAACTTATCAGACGGTTGTGTTCATCATCCAGACTTCTCTCTCAAATACTATTTCCTACAAAATGTCGCCCTTTTTACCTCACCATTATTTTTCATGGGGTTGGGGTGTGAAAGAACTATGAATAGAAGAATGTGCATTTCTATTTTGAGGATAACTCTTGATTGCATATTTTGTCTCACAGGAGATACTGGAAATGAATGGTAGAAAACATCAACACTGTATGAGGAGTACCTTCTGAATGGCCTGGTTCATGAACATTTTTGGAAACATTTTTAAACAATGCCTTTTAACTTAAGATTTCGCTCCTTAAATAGTCTGATTCTGGTTTATTACAGAGCAAAGAGAGAGAAAGAGGCTAAGAATTGTTATCAATTTGCAGGTTTTCTAAGCCTCAGCCTTTATTGAGCTACCTATGGGAATATGTAACCATGTGAATATTTCTCTAATTAGATATTTCTCTTTTTTCCTCCTCCAGATGAGTTCTTGAACCTAAACCATTACTTAAAAGTGGAAAGGTGGAAGGCTCTGTATCTCTGAGTGCTGGGCTCGCTTCGGGGTATAAATCTGGGATAAACTCGCTTTGGGCTGCAGAGAATTGTATTATTCCCTGTGAGATAGGAACCAAAGAGGAATAGTCCCGTGAGTTTATTGTTAGAGCTATAACAATCAAGGGAAAACAGACCAATCATATTAAAGTCATGTGTTCCTTTGTTACTGATGTACCAATAATGTAAAGAAGTTTCAGAATAAAGGAAACCCACTGGGATGTAGCAGTTCACTTTTTGCTTGTTTTCTTATTCCCATAGACTGAATGTGAATTTCACTGAGCATGTTTCAGATAGTCAATATTCTTTCTCCAGAAATTTCCATTACAGTCCCTATACTCATTGTCACTGATCTGTTTCTTAATCTGACCTACAGGAAGACGCTTAACTGAAATCACTTACTATTCCATTACATCTACTCCACACTTTGTTGGATCCCCTCAATGGGGAATCCAAGCCTCTCTTAAAGAGGCCAAAGACAAAATTAGCAAATGCAAAGTAGATTAAGAAGCTAGGAATAAGTGGGATGATCCAGAAGTAAGTACTAGTAATGCTTACAAAAGTGAGTCCTGCATCTATTACCAAGGATCAACATTAGAGAATCCAAATTTATGTTTGAATTCAAGAGGTGAATATAGGGCTAGCAATGTGAGATAACTATTAAAAAGCCAATTTCTGAACAAATTTAGGGAAGTGGAATTAAAATAAGAATAATGTGAGTGAATGCAAAACAGACATGATAAATGTTTGGTGACTTATTTCATGGGTTTGTGTTATTAGGCATTTGTGTTAAAGTATGTATTCAGAATATATATAAAATATGTCATTATAATTCCCAAAATGTTTTGTCTACTCTTTTCCATTCCTTAGACTAGACATACATCAGATGCCTGAAGACCAGTCTAACAAAAACAAAATCATCCAAATTAAATTTCCAGGGAAACAATAACAGGATATACATGGAAAACATATGATAGCATCTTACTGTTTTCTTCTCCAACCCCTTGGAATTTTGTAGCAACAACCAGATACCAAAGTAACCTTAGTTAGTCTCAAATTAGTTCACTCTGAGTATGGAGCACACAAAACCTCAAAGCAAACCATACAAAGAAATTCTCAAAGGACATTCATCAGGGACTTTTTATAAGGTGCTTAAGGACTCTACCCATGACAGAATGTGGGAGGTGTAACATTAAGATATGAAGGTAAATTGCCCAACTTCGTATCACAAGGTGATATTAGAATTTAAAAACATCTCCCAAGAATTACTGGGATGTTTAAAAACGTCTCCCAAGAATATCTCGTCCTAGCCGCTCTTTCTTTCTCATAATCAGAACCTATATGTAACTCTCTCTGTATTTGCTACTTTTAATTGAGGAAGGGGAAATAAATTTTAAAAAAGTATTTCCCCCATACATGCAACTGCTCAGTTTACTATGGAAAAAAAATATTTTATAATACACTGAGGACATTTGGATAGTGGTCCAAATAAATCCTCCAAACGGACAGACCTATGATTTTTCAAGGGTTGTTACAAAGACTATGCCCTTAAGCCAAACAAGCATCATCTTTGGGGAGATTTTATTTGTGTGATCAATTCATATCTGGACAGTTCGTCTGTTGGTTGGCATAGCAACTAACTGAAGTTCATTGAACTTTTAGATGTGCGTGCTAACAGTCTAAAGCTGATTTTTCCCCCATAGGGACCAGAAAAGGCTTTCTTTGTTAAACCTCTCCAGTTGCATTCAAAAATACATCATTTTCCTCAAGCCTGCAAACACACACATTTCAGATTTGGGAAGTAATATTAGGAAAATTGCTTCTATCATATAATACCATAATAAGTTTCCTCTATTTCCTGAAAGAAAGGCTAAAGTTAAAGATTACCTTGTTTTCTATTTGTTTCAAGGACTTTCCATGGTAATCTTAGGAGATTCTTTCCAAGAATTTTTGAGGGTAATATTTTTGTTGCAGAAGTATGGGCATTGATCTTTCAGTGTTGGTATTGACTCTGGCCTTGATAAAGTTTTCAGTTTGGAAATGTTAGGTCTCCATTGCTTAAAGATCTCCAGTAATTTATTTTCATGCTGTTTGTTAAGCAACGAGTTAATCGATGCATATTTAAAGAGGAAAACTTGTCATGAACCTATACTAAGCACTGTGGAAGATGAAGAAGAACAAGAGATATCATTGGCTTTTAAATAATTTATAATATCTTTTAACAAAAAGGACCAATGGAAAGGGAATACTAGCAAAGATGTTTCTACTATGAACAGTATAAAACATACTTTAAAAAGGACACATTTCTAGTTCTATCATACCTTCTTGTTGATTAATTCCCAATTGGGAAAATATTATTACTATGGATTGAAGAAGCTTCATGTGTAGGGCAGTTGTTTTTCCTGGAAGATGTAATATCTGACCTATGTGTACCTAAGAAGATCATCTTACCATTCAAAGATATAAGAAGAAAAGATAGGTTTTAAAAATTACTCCCTTATAAAGAATGGAATGCTGTTCTAATTATTTGTTCAAGGGGCATCTTGTTCCTTCCTATTTAAAGTCTGCAGAAGTACCCAATTTTCCCAGTTTCAAAAATATTTTATTTGCCTCACTTTTTTTTTTTCTGGAGTACAGAAAAGATATCTCTAATGGGATTTTGTAGTCATTTTGCGATACTGGACCTGTTGGAGGCCTCACTGTTCTGATTAAATAATTACCATCTGACTACTCAGGAAGACTATTTCCTTCTACCTGGACCTGAGCCAATCTGCTGCTGATGAGGCTATTACACTTCAATGAGTTTATTGATCAACAGTGATTAGGTCAAGTTGCTGACAATGTGTAACTGACCACTGCTATTTATAAACAACCAGTCAGCAGCCCCAAACTAAGGCTTAGCTGCATGTGGTTTTGTGGCCAGATAGACTCTGGCCTCCTATGTCTGGGGGTCTTTTATAATGAAGCTGATGTATTGTAGGGATCTTCATTTATAAATGTCCTTTTTGAACTGAAGGAGCTGCCTTTGTTTGATACAGAAAAGGGGGAAGTGAGAAATGTTTAAAGCGGGTTGCAGGAGGCTGTGGGCATATGGAAAAAAGGAGAGTTGAGTGCCAATTCTGAACAAAACCCTGCTATATGATTTTGAAGGGATACGTATGATAAGGTTTAACATTAACCTATACTGCCATCCTGTGGAGCAAAGGAGAAATTTTTATCCTAGTGACTAGCTGACAGCACTGCAGGGAACTTAATGATAAATAGGAGGCCAAAGGCTGGCTTCAAACGATACACTTTTAATTAAAAATATCTTGAGTCCACATTACTACTGCTTCAAATGACAGGCTTTGGGGTATTTTCTAGAGTATTAAACAAAACAATCCTCTGAGACTACCAACAGTCTCTAAAGGCCAGAGGCCAAATCTCTCTTACACAATGGAAGGGCTGAGGCTCTGAACCTAGGCTCCTTCATCCCATCTGACAAAAAACAAACAAGAAGAAGAAGGAGGAGAAAGAGAGAGAGAGAGAGAGAGAGAGAGAGAGAGAAAGAAAGAAAGAAAGAAAGAAAGAAAGAAAGAGAAAAATTCACAAGTGAGACCTTCTAAAGGCCAGATTAGAGAAAAGAAGAAAAGGCAAGAGACACAATTTTAGTAACAAATGAGCATGAGTGGAAAGGAAATGAAAGAAGAAAGTGTTAGATCTGAAACCAACTGACTCTGCATTTAAGTCCTGGCAATCATTTACAGAGGATTCTTAAAGGAATCATTCCCTGTTCATGTCAAAGAAAAACTGTACCAGGTGGAGTTAAGCAGGCAAAGAATACATTATTTAAGACAATTGCAATAGGGGTCCAAGAGCTAGAAGAAAAGTACTGGAGGACTTTAAGGGGAAGGTTAGTCAATGTAATTAGACCATCTGTGTTTGCTAATCGATGCTTATGGAAGTTAGGGTCCTACCCTTTCACAGAGAATAGGAGATAGGGCCCAATTTTGAAGAAAAAGACATTCCTAAGTAGTAAAACTGGCAAAAGTCTGAGTGAAAATTTCCATGTCAAGGAGCAGATAAATAATTTATCATTGTAAATTTTCTAAAATAAGTGATCTTTAAAAAGAAAAGTTAGGGGCCTAACATCAGGAAAACACTCTTCTGAAATTTAGTCAGATTCAGGAGAACTTTGGTCAACCAGTCTCCCAATCTGTAAAATGGCGAGAGTAATTCCAACCATCTTTACCTACACATGTGAATGTGGACATTGGGGGGGCGGGGGGAGGGATAAAGAATATGTGAATATCTTGTAAACCACTAAATACAGTATATACAAAAGATGATATATTGGGGTAGATTGAGCTATTGGTCTTAATTCTCTACTTCTCTGTAGTGATATTATATATTTACCCTCTTGCCTTTCTGGACGGCATGCTTTTCCACCTTTGGGTTCGCCCGTGTGACTTGTTTAGCCAGCTGGCTTTCAGGAGATGTATCATGAGCAAAGGCTTGTATTCTTGCACTTGGACCATTACCATGAGAAGAACATACTATAATAGCTCACTGGTCCCAGAATAAAGAGAAGCACAGGGAGCAGACCTGAAATGAACTCTCAACCTGGATTCAAATCCAGCATCATTTGTATATACTGTAGGGCCCCCCCCACACTTTGGTGCCCCAAATCTTCAGATCTTAAATGGCGATTAGTTGTGGGAGTAGAGAAAGTAAACATAAAGCAAAAAAAATCTCAGAAGAAAGGTGGGTGTATTCTCATCACATATTCCCTACCACATATTTGAAGGAAAACAGGACCCAACGAAATGTTGCATCTCTTTGAAAAAAAAATTCATACACAAGTGTCTCCTATTTTTCAATTTTCCCTAAATTGATTCCCTGAATCCTTTGTTGAGGAATATTCCTATGATAAGCTAAATGAAATAGGGTTGCCAGCCTGAAACAAGAAATCTGAAAGAGTTTGCCAGGTACAGAGGAAATAAACAACTATGAAAAGGTGAGCATGAGATGGATAAGAATGAGTACTTATCCCCCTTTCTTTAGCTCTCACCTCCTACACATACCCCAATGAACAAACCTGCGTCATTTGAGCTGAAAGAATTCATCTCTGAATATACATCTGAGTTAAAATCCGTCTGCAATGGTCCTACTGTGGCTTTTGAGAACAATGCCATCTCTTAAAATAACTGTTTTCAATCGTGACCTTCAGCATGTCTGAAAGTTTGTGATGATGAATAGTGAATGGTGAATGGCACGCTATAGAGTGGCCTCTTAATTGCTCTCAGAGAAGTCACATAGGATTTTTAATCCTTGTGTTTATGCCAATGCTTGGAAAAGATCACTGAGTTTGGATCTATGTAGAGCTACAAGGCTGAATCAGAGATGAAAATTTCCATTGGAGCCAGCTACTCAGCCTTTCATGAAACAATTTGGAGAGGCGGAGGCAGGAAACACAGTGTGTAATGATGGTGTGCACAGAGTTTGGCATCACTCATGTGTGCGCTTAAATTGTGGCGCTACCACTGAGGAGCTGTGTGGCCTTGAGCAAGTTTGTAATCCATTTGCGTTTCAGTATATCTGCAAAATAGGAATCGTCGTCACCGCCAGGGTTGTTGTGAGGATTTAGCATGCTAATATATGTAAAATATGGCACACAGTAAGTACACAAGAGAAGACAACTGTTGCCGTAGCTGTTATAATGCATTAGGGAATTTTTTTCCCAGCACAGAATAAGGTAAGAAACCAGTCTGCTCATACAGGGTTGGAACCTGAAGGCCAGAGTGGCAAGGATGGGGGCTGTGGGATAGGGCAGGGTTAGTGGTTGTGGGATTGGTGAGGAAAGAGTCTGATAAGACAAGTAGGTGGGTATGTAAGGAATCTATCTGGACAAAAGGGAGACCAGAAACAGGAAAAATGATAACAAAAACAACTTCTCAAGTCTAAGCATTCCAAGTTTGCTCCTGGAGCATCAGATTCATTTTGATGACCCCAAATTCAGTGATTATAGTGGAAAGTATGCTTTTCAGTCACAATAATCAAAGAGAAGAAGATGTGATAGTTAATTTTATGTGTCAACCTGCCTGCCTCCTGGGATGCTCAGATACTTGATTAAATTTTATTCTGGGTGTGTGTGTGAGGGTGTTTCTGGATGAGATTAACATCTGAATCAGTAAAGCAGATTGTCCTCCCCAGTGTCAGTGGGCCTCATCCAACCTGCTGAAAGCCTGAGTAGAAGAGAAAAGGCTAACAGGGAATTCACTCTCCTTACCCAACTGTCTTTAGGCTGGTCCACTAGTTTTCTCCTGCCTTTGGACTGACTCGGACTGAAACTTTACACCATTGCCTCTCTTGGTTCTCAAGCCTTTGGGCTTGGACTGGAGCTATATCATCAGTTCTCCTTGGTCTCTGGCTTATTGCAGATCTTAGGACTTCTCAGTCTCCATAACCACAAGACCCAATTCCTCATAATTAATACATAAATAAAACATATTGCATACATATGTTAACATGTTATATATTTATATACAAATATGTATATTATCTATTATATTATATATATGGTTCTGTTTCTTTGAGAACCTAAACTATTATAGAGAATGTTGCGCACAACCCTAAAACAATACAAAAGTCATCTGGACTTAAGATGTGAGGCAAATTACACTGGGAATTCACCTCCAACATCTGTGTTCCAGGGAAAACAGGTAATAACCAACATCATGGGTAGCTCTGAAGAAGTAAAGCAGGCAGTTGTCAGGAAGTCCAGCTAGAAAAAGCTTTGGGGAACATTATTAGAAAACTAGAAAAATCAGGAGCTTCCCTCCAAGTAGAGTGAGCAGAGCAATGGGGAAATTACAGGATCACTGGGGAGATTCTGAGAGACAACAGAGAAGCTTCTGAGAGCAAATCACCTGAGTCCCAACTGAGTAGAGAGTCGAAGTGAGGGGAAGAATCTTCATTTGGGGAAGAAATGGAAATGACAAAAACAGGCTTTTTTAGTTTTGTCAGAACACATTTGGAGCTGAGGATTACAAGTAGGCCTCAATTTAGACACAGGGCACGACATGATGTCTCTTTCCCAGAAGCCAGGTAGAAGCCTGGTCACTAGGAATAGAGCACAAGACACAGAAGGGCTGGAAGCCAATATGACTGGATGTGAGCCACCTGAGATTCGAGGTGAGATTGAGATTCCAATTAGGGTCCTATTAAAGGATTCAGACAGAGGACAGCTCTGATCCAGGTTGGACACTGCCTTGGAGACAAGAGACCTTGACAGGACTTTTGCAATGACCAGACTACCTGCTGGGCTTTTGAGCAATAAATCTCCCTGACATCTCTTTTTCCATGCTTGTAGAAAGGAGAAGTTCCCTGTCCTTATCCTTGCCCAGGTCCTTCTATTCGTGAAGCTTCCCCTGGTGAAATCCTGGAAGGCAGATTGACCCACCAAACCCAGAAGGGTGGTGTCAACTCACTCTACTCGTGATACAATCTCAAATTGCTCTTTAATCTCTGAGTGATGTCCTTGTTACTTTGTCATTTTTGACTTGACTACCCTTCACACTTCAGACTTGTTCACTACTGTTTTCTTAGAACCATTCTTGAATCCCTTCCCTGCATTTGTTGAAGACAAATGATAAGTACACAGGGGTCTAATTACTGAAACAGACTTGGAAATTAACTTGTCCCATCTTTGCCAGAACTCTTGAAGGCAGGATGGATTTATTGATCAGATACATGCATAGAGGCTTTCCTTTACCCCAGCCATGGTTTAGAATATATCTGCTACATGAACACTCCACCACACTTTGAACAGTACCATTTCAATCTTAATCAAAGGAACAGGAAGATGATAAATGTCCTAGACACAAAATGTATAGTTTCAACTTTCTTAAGAGTTACCATAGGATGCCAAATAGCCTCACAGGATTCTTCGGAAACTTAGAGTATGAGATGAGAAGTTTGAAATAAAGGGCAATTAATACCAGAGTAGACTCTTTCCTGATAATTTTCTCCAGTTTTCCAACTCCATCGATATGGGTAATCACTTCATGTGTTGAAGTGAATTTGAAATTGGGAGATGAGAATTTATTAACTTTGAAGAGGTTTAAAATTCATTATGAATGCCTCTTTTAGGGAATTAGATTTGAATTGGAAAACTTGTTCAAATTCTAATGTTATAGGGACAATAAAATCTTTTTTTTTTTACAATAAAATCTTAAAAGTCATTAAGGCAAATGGCTTCTGCTTCTTCCAAATTTATTATGCTCCAGTAGCAAACTAGGCAGCAATTCTCTACCATTACTGAATTTCAGAAGATTGGGGGTTACCAAAACAATTTGTAAGACTATTGCCCTCTCTCTTCATCCTATTTTCACACCCATTCTCCAGCCATTTAAGATTAATCAATTTGAATGAAGGCAACAAATACATGCAAGTGGATTCTGTGACTTGAAGCAAGAGATGCTGAATGCCCAGGCTGCCCACTATTTGGCAACAATTAGGGAGTCTACTTGAATGTGGCAAGACTGGTTAGACTTGTTTCTCAGGACTTTTCCATTAGGGCAGTCTTTGGGCTACTGCTTCAAAAGACAAAGACATCATAGGAGCAGATATAAGCTATGATATTGTGATTTAAAATAAGAAGTATATATTTGCCATTTCTGACACAGAGCTCCTAAGTGATGAGATAGAGGTGTCTTTTATTATGTTAATAAGGTGACTTTGGGACAGCACCTAAGAATGAGGGCTGGTTGCCAGGAGAACCCACCATGGGATTAGAAGTTTGGAACTTTAGTCCTATCCCCCTAATTTCTGGGGAGGGCAGAGGGCTGAAGATTGAGTTCAGTCTCCAGTGGCCAATGATTTAATCAATTATACTTTTGTAATGAAGCCCCTATAAAAACCCAAAAGGACCATGTTTGAAAAACTTCAGGGTTGAAGAACACATGGAGATTTGGGGAGCCTGACATACTTGAGAAGGACATGGAAGCTCAGTGCCCCTTCCCCATACATTGGTCTATGTATCTCTTCTATCTGGCTGTTCCTGAGTTATATCAGTTTATAACAAATGGTGATCTAGTAAGCAAAATGTTTCTCTGAGTTTTGAGAGCCACTCTAGCAAATTAATCGAACCCAAGGAGGGGGTTTTGGGAATCTTCGGTCTATATAGTCAGTTAGAAGTATAGGTGACAACTTGAACTTGCTACTGGAATCTGAAATGTGTTTGTGGGTCGGGGGAAGGAGAGCCAGTCTTGTGGGACTGAGCCCTTCACCTGTGAGATCTGATGTTATCGTCGGGTAGATAGCGGCAGAGTTGAGTTGAATTGTAAGATATCCAACTGGCGTCGGAGAATTTCTCCTTGGTGTGGGGACCCTTATACACACGTTGTAATTGGGTCCTGAATTCTTATAATTCTTTAAAGGCATTTCAAGTGGGGCCTGACTTTTCCATGCCATAATCTCAGGTATCCTTTTCTCCCCACTGAGCTAGGCACCAGAAAGCCTGTTATTAAATATCCTTTTTTCTTTTATACACCCACCCTGTTCTGAGATCAAATGTGCTGTGTGAGAATTAATAAAAGATGTTGAGAGCAAAACATTCTTAAGTGAGTTACTGCAAGAAACTTGTTTTGTTTATTTAAATGCTGAGCTCAGATTATGCTTGCATGTTTATAAAAAGCTTTTATTATTTGAAGAAAATGCTCTAAAATGTAAACAGAAGCTGGCTTTGAGTTGCAGGATTACTGATGGCATATCCTTGGAATTTTTTCTTTCCTGCTTTTATTACTTTTTTTATTAAGTGTATGCTATTTTTATAACCTAAGAATGGTATAAAATTAAAATCCTATTCATTTTTATGAATACTTTAATATCTTCCTATTTGTGTGTGTGTGTGTGTTAGCATGTCTGCATCTCTGCGTTATTATATCACAAGGGACTCTTTTCCTATATTATACTTTCCTCTTCGTTTTCCCTCAGAATTATTTTTAAGCTATAATCAATGCAAAAGAAAATCCCAAAGTGCTTTACTTTTCTCACACCACCTACCGCTTTAATTTATTTTGAATGAACTCAGTAGATCAACAATAAGGAATCATTACACAACCAAGCATTCAAAAAAGACAACATACATCTTAAGTGATATATTGCATACTATACCTGCTTCCCAAGAGATACACAGGGCAGGCATCTCCAAGAGATTTAGCTTTACTAAAGACCAAAGACATACAATTAATTATCTATGACCCCAAGATTGTTCACAAGTCCCCAAGAGATCAAGAGTGTGAGTCCTGGGAATGATGTCAAGATGTTGCTTGGAAGCACTTAGAATAAGAAAGTGATAGATTAATTGAAGATTAAAGATTTCTCATGAATTGGTATGTGTGCTCTAGGTTTGATTTAATCTGTACAATATCATTCAGACGTGAATGACATTATCCTCATTTTGTTGATGAAAACACTGAAGATCAAAGGGTAACGGGGCTCTCTTCATCTTGTATACTCTTTAGGTGGCAGATTTAGGATTTAAGGCCAGGTCCTCTGACTCCAAACTTCCAAACCATGACTTTCAGGAAAATGGCCAAGAGTATACAGAAGTATGAGCTTTATGTTCTGTATATATAGTTATGGGGGTGGGAAAAAGGGAGTAGAACATGGAACAGAGCATGCAAGAGGGTAGAGGTAGGGTAGGGTAGGCAAATGTTCAAATCTTCACCTATCTCTAAACAATGCTGACCCTAAAGTGCCCCTTTCTTCCCTTATATTGCCTACATTATTTCCCTAAATCCAGTCTCTTCTCTAGGTTGAGCTATAACACATGTGTAGGCTTAAAAAAAAAAAGTCTCAAATAGTAATTAAATCTCAGAGATTCTAGGTGATTTCTGAATATTTAGAATCACCTTATTTTAAACAAATTCTCTAGAAACTTTTGTATTTTTTTTAGCAATATGAGAAAGATATTGGTGTTGGCAGGACTACTTATATGATAGACTGAGTAGGCAAGCCTTCAACTTCAAAATGATTTAAAGAGATACTTTGCTTCAAAATATCTGTAATCAAAGTGTACTGGGATTTAAAATCAGACAAGGGATTTAAAATCTAGCCCTGACCAGATAAGCAAAATAGAACAAACCACTTCACCTCTGTGGACACAGGAATAAATGCCTAAGATACATGCTTACCCTAAGGCACACTGAGAGGTAATGAAATAATTGGGCTTGGAGCCCCGGTCGATTGATTCCTAGCCAACCATGTCAACCAAGAAATAACCCACAGCAGACCCCAAGTAATTGATTGACACTTTCTACTTTGCCTACCTGCAGCCTAGAGGCTGGACTCTTTTTTCTGTCTTAATAATCACAGAAACTTTCTGCTTCAAATGATAAACTCTGAGAGCTCTGGAATACCCCCTACCACTCCCCAGCCTCCACCACCGTTCCCTCACCAGCATTGAACACAGCATAGAAAGAAAAGAATGGTTTCTTTTGTTTTTTGATAACCACCAGGTATCAAGTACTATGATGTTTGCACATTAACTCACATGTTCATGCATGTTATCTCAAGTCATCCTACCTATTTATGTCATGATCATTGTTATTCTCAACTTAAAATTGAAGACACTGAGGTGCAGAAAGGTGAAATTCCTTTCCAAGTTCATACTGCTAGGGAGTGACTAAAACAGGATTGAAGATTCAGCGTTGTTTCTCTATCCCATGCTTTCTCCCACAAAACTCTGAGGAATGGGTTCATTAGATTTGAGAGGTTTTTATTAACCTACACAGTGTCTAGCCTACCAGGAACATGTCCTTAGGTCCAAGAAAAGAGGGGAATGGAGAAACCCATTTTGCACAGTGGTCAGCACTATTCTTGTCTTTCTCTTTGTACACTACATTGGATGAAGGTAAAGCAGGCTCCTTTTCTATTACCTAGAGGGTCAGAAAAATGGTGCAAAACTGGAAGAGTAGCATCTCTGCCATCGAGAGTCTATGTGCCCCACAGGGGCTTAGGTACCTCCTTGGTTCTCTCTTCTCTGAGTCCTGTTCATTTCTCACTTGGGGTTGACCCAAACTCTGCAAAGAATGGATTAAGGAATGCTAGTATGGCTTTTCATTCCCTATCCTTTGCAGCAAATGAATTGGTTCTGGTTCAGCTGCCTCACGAATGAAAACCTTCCACAAAACAGCATCAGGAAGAAAAAAGCAAGCCAATCTTGCAGAGGGCAAGGGCAGCAGAAGTCCTGTATCTGTGACAAATAAGTTTATGAGATTTCCTGAGGCCTTAAAAAAAAAAAAAAACGTGGCAATGACACTAGGCTCCCTCAGTGAACAAATAGCGGTCCGCTAGGTGGCAGCACATCCTTCCCCCTGACTTCCCTGCCTGTTGATTTGGAGAGCCTGCCCTTTTCAAAAGGAAGAGAAAAGGGGGGGAAAGACAGAGCATAAAAGGGAGTAAAGAGAAAAGAATATTTCCTGAGGGTCTCCAGTGTGCCACACCCATATATTATATATATATATATTTTAACATACATTAGTCCATTTAATTCCCATAGCTTATTGAGGTAGATATCTTTGCTTTAAAGTTACTTATAATCAGTACCAAATATTGAGGACTTACTCTATGCCAACTACTTTACTGTATATTCATTACCTTACTTAACTCCCTTAATAACAATCCCCAATCCGGTTACTATTACTAACCCTCTTTCACAGATGAGGGAACCAAGGTTTAAAAAGAATAAATGACTTTAAAATCATACAACTACTAACCAGGACACTGAAAGTTGAATTCTAGGAGGATAATATCAGAGTCTGTGAATGACCGAATACACTTGTTGTGTAAGAAAGATTAAATAACTTAAGAGGTAAAGAGTAACAGAACTAAAACCTATGCTTGTAAATATTTTTTTTTCTGAGTATAAAATGAATACATATATTTGTATACACACATATATTTTTATGGAGAAATTTTACATATAGGAGGCAGATCAAAAGAATGCAATTATCATCTATAGTCACACAATCCAGAAACAGCTACTATTAACTTTTTCCCTTCCATTTCTCCCCTCGTGAATGTATCATAGTGCATAGCATACTGCATATATAGTGTCTGAATAGCATTTATTTCACTTAATATTTAAGAATTTTCCCAGACCATTAAAGTATGTTGGAAGTACAATATTCCATGAAATGCATGACATAATTAATTATACACATATTTCAGAATCTGAATTAGTTCCATTTTTTTCACTACTCTCAGTTTTGTGGTAATGCATAGCCTTAGCTACAAATCTGAGTACACGTCTCAACTTCTTTCTGCAGGCAAGTTTCTTATAAACAGAATTGCCAGATCAAAGGATAATAACCACATTTAAGTTAATAGCTACTATCGAATTTATTTCCAGAACGATTGTATCAGTTTTCATTTGCTCCAGCACCATACAACATTTTCAGATGCATTTACTCCTTTGCTTTTGACCCTGTTCTCCTAACTCACGGATTATTTCACCTACAATTAGATCACTTCTCTCCAGAATTGTGTCTCCATCATCCTAGACCCCTCTGTTCTGCTTTCAAATATGCACCACATTTCTCTTCTATCCCTACTCAAAAGAAAGAATTTATTTGACCCTGTACTCCTTATGCTACACCTTATAACTTTCTGCCAGCTCATTAT
>CM052815.1:24919248-24933285 GCA_028533885.1 Nasua narica | reverse complement strand
ATAATTCCTTATTATACGTAAGATATATAAATAATACACAAAATACATGAATAATACAGAATTGAATAAACACTATGCATAATAACGCATAATGCATTTTATGTCCCTAAAGCATTTTTAAAATTAATATTAGATGTGTATATATCAACAAAATACTGAACTATAAGGGAAGTTCTATGTGGGTATGTTAATTATCTGTATATGGATAATGAAATATTCAAATTCTCAGGAAATAAGATAAATCCTGTGAAGAAGATAACTGATAATATTACCATCTCCATAAGAAATCATGACCTGATACTGATGCAGCACTCAAAATTCTGCTTCCAAATCACTCAGCCTATTATGCACTATTTCATTGCGGTGTTCCTTTTTTATTTCTATAATAATGATAACAGCCAAACTCATCAATACCTGGTGAGCAGAGCATACTACCACGAGAGAAAATCTATTGTGAAAGATAAACCAGTTTCTCTGAGCTGAAATGACACTAAATATATATATACAAAAGAACAAAGAAAAAAAGACAATGTGGTATCTGGAGGGAGAAAATTCACTCTCTTTGCTGCAATTTTAGAAAATGGGATGTAACAACCCCTTTTGGTTTGGTGTCTGTGCATGTCTCAATATTTTTATAGAAAATGATAATATAACTCCTAGTATCAGAAGGGAGCTGACATGGCCAGCAATTTTTAGTGGCCTCTAAAGAGGTGGTAAGACTGATATGGATTACAGCTTTGAAGTCATCTGTACATTCACCAGCATTATTCAATGAAATAAAATTCCAAAATGTTATCTTAGAATCAGAATGAGGCAGAAATGGACAAAACACTTAATCCCACAATATTTTTCTTCCCCTAGATAAAAAAACAAATCCAATCGGCAAGCATGCACTTAGCTGGCCAGTCAAGGAAGCCTGCTAAGAGTGGGATGATAGTAATATAAGAATATAGGTGCTAAAGTCAAATTATGATACTTCTCTCCACTACTGACTAGCTGTGTGACCCTGGGCACACTGTTTGACCTCTTTGAACCATGATTTCCATTTTAGAAAAACGGGGAAAATAATCACAAAACATCTTATATGATAGGTGTCAAGTTTTTCAAAAGTGAGTAGTGTCTTTCATAGAAAAGGGGCTCTTAGTTCCTGCTTATCTCACCTCAACAAACACCTTTATTTTACTCTTGGGTCAAAATGAACTGAAGTTTTTTGTGAATAGCGATATGGTCCCAATTCTAAGAGAGGTTGTGATCCAGCTAAAGAAACCCAATTGGGGGGAAAAAAAACCACAAAAAACAGACTAAGCAATTTTTCATAAGGCCCATTCAAGAAAAAGTAGTGAGGGGCGCCTGGATGGCTCAGTGGGTTAAAGCCTCTGCCTTCAGCACAGATGATCTCAGGGTCCTGGGATTGAGCCCCGCATCGGGCTCTCTGCTCATCAGGGAGCCTGCTTCCCCCTCTCTCTGCCTGCCTCTCTGCCCTCTCTGCCTACTTGTGATCTCTCTCTGGCAAATAAATAAATAAAATCTTTAAAGAAGAGAGAGAGAGAGAGGAAAAGAGAGAGAAAGAGAAAGAGAGAAATAAAGAGCATTGATCTAAGTGTTAAAGGATTGGTAAAGTTCAATTAGGAGAGGAGGATTAGGAGAGAGTCCTCCAGGGGGCTGAGGGTTTCAGCAAATGTGAAGGCAGAAAAACACATTTTAGAGTAATTAAATGAGAGAAGAACCCTTTCTCATAGTCTTGATACTTGACTATAGTTCATGTTCAAAGTTGAAATAAAAACTTGTCCATCTTAGGCCTGATTGAAGGAAGAGTTCAGTAATAAAAAGAAAAAAAAAAGAAACACCTTAATTAAAAATTAGATGAAGGATGTAATCAAAGAAATAAAAGTACAAGTAACTAATATATATTTTTGAAATGTTAAAACCTACTAGAAAATAACTACAAACTGAAAAACATAAAATCACATTTAACCTTTCAACTCTTAAATATCAGAAAAGGAGGAGGAGGAAGAGAAATAGCTATTGTTGGTACAAATATGGGATAATAGCCACTCACAAACATTGCTCGTTGGCATGAATTGGCACAATTTTTCTGGAAATCAGTTTGCTATTGTTTGTCATAAAATTTTGAATTTTTCCTATAACTTAGCTCAATAATTACTAAGGAATTCATATTTAATTTTTATTTTTTAGATGTATTTATTTATTTGAGAGAAAGAGAGCACATGCAAGGGGAGGGGCAGAGTGAAAGGGAGAGGGGAAACTGACTCCCCCTGAGCACAGAGCCTAACCTCAGGACCCTGAGCTGAAACCAAGAGTCAGACTCTTAACCAATTGAGCTACCCAGGTGCCCCAAGAAACTCATCTTTTAAAAAACAGTCATGGATACGTACAAATATATAGCTAAAAGAATGTTCATGTTGCCTTCAAATAATAGTGAATCATTGTCAACAATCTACCCACCTTACCATGGATGACTGATTAAATAACTTATGTCATATCTGTTCATGGAAATTCTACGAAGTTGTTAAACATGTTAGACATGTATAAGTAATGTCACATTATAGCCTGTAAAACAATATTGCAATGTAAGTCCTTTAAAATGTGTATATAAATGTATACAAACGGAAAGAACAATTCCTATTTTGAGAGTGGTCATTAACTGTTGATGCTTGTACTTTTAGTTTGTACGTTTGTGTCTTCTGAATTTTCCAAGATGAACAAGTGTCCCTTGTTTAATAAGATGTAAAAAACAAATTAAAACTGGGAAACACAGAAACAAATGAGGAAATCCTACTCAGTGGAAAGTAGTTCTTCAAGAACTGTGTATGGGATAAAAACACGGAGGAAAGGACAGTGAAAAAAGAGAAAGACTAAAAAGGAAGTGGATCATGTTTAGCCGAATTCTATCTTGTGTGATGTCTAATACATAGTTTTTTCAACACTAATTAATGTGCATCTTGAGTGGGTGTGAAATGGTGACAGAGAATAAATGGAGCATTTCCAGGGCTCTTCAAGGCAAACAGCTAATTTCGTGACATGGGAAAGTCTTCATCTGCAGCTTCTGAGAATAATTATATGTTGCAGCAATCCTCAGTGCCTTTCCCTGTTGAATTTCCTTTCTGTTATCATAAGGTCTTCAGTAAGATCTTATTAAATAATGGCTTTGCCTTGTCTGTCCTATGGGGCATTAAGAAAGGATATATGCATAGTATCAGGATTATAGGACTATAGTGAACAGTGACCATTAGACAGAAAGAAAGATGACGAAGTCCCAGATTCTCAGGGAAGGTGATGGCAACACCAGGGCAAACACCTCCAGGATGTCAAGAGTAAACTGCCCGTGCAGTTAAACTGTCATTTCACATTCAATTAAAATACAAATGGTGAGTTAAAATCATAATACTTTGAATATTCCAGGTCTTCCTGCCATCAGTGATACCCAAAGAACTCAGAATCACCCCCATGTCGCATGGCACTGCACTATCCCCAAATATGCATCAGTTGATCCCAATTCAAAAGCTATTCTTAATCCCTGATGCACAATAATTACAGATAGGACTTAAAATGATGTTGACATTTTCCCAGGCCCCACCAAGATAGAAATACAAGTGAAGTCATATTAGTGGTAATAACTAAAAATATGCCGGCCAATTCCTCACCTACATAGTGGGGGGCTGTCAAGACCTTTATCAAGCCTGTCATAATCACTTCTAAAGGCCACTGAAGAGTCACTCATAATCCATAAACCTTTATACCGTGTTTTCACAATGCCTTGATTCTAATACTTTGGCCAGCATCTCTTTTCTCATGACACTGGTATCATTAATTCACCCAACAAATATTTGTTTAACAGCTCCTATATTGCATTCTCTGCTTGAGCCACTGAATAGCAGTGAATGAAACAAGCAAAGTTCTTGCTTTCAGGGAGCTCACATGTCAGGGGATATGGGTAATATATTAGGCAAATAGAGAATATGCTAAGTGATGACAAAAGCAATGAAGAAAAATAAAGCCCAGTAAGGAAATGCAGTGTTATGGAGGTAAGGGCAAGCTTTTTAAATAAGAGAGTCAGGAAAATCCTATTTGTGCAGAAACCTGTGTGAAGTGAGGGAGCAAGCCAAATGGATATCCATGCAAAGATTCTAAGAGTAGTATCTGTGAGGACACATGGAGCTCGTGGGCACTTTCCCTATGTCTCTGGGAGTAATGTTCAGACTGGTGGAGAGCCCAGTAATATACAATTACTAATATACTTGAAGCTATATATTTTCAAAAAAATTTCCCCTAATTATTACTAAATAGAGGCTACCTGTGTTCCAGGCTGAGAGGGAAAAATGTTTCTCTTTTACATTCTGTATTAAAATCCATCACTACAGGCACCGAAAAAAAAGCATTGCTTTAATTAAGAATCTCATGGTTCCTAGAGCAACAACTCCATCCACTTTTTCTCTTTAGGGCTAAAGCAAAAATTGACATGTTTATGTACTTATTCATTCATTCCTGAACTTATTAGGCACTTACTGAGTACACAGTGCCTGTTGAGCCTCACGCAAGCACAAAGTATGCAAAGGTGAATCAGTCAGCAAAGAATTCTCTTGTCAGAAAACTCATTTTCTAGTGGGGAGGACAGAAAGAAACAAGTATGTAGTTATTCCAGTTATTTAGTATATCTAATCCTCAGTTTCATTGTCTATAAAAATTAAGCATAATATTCTCTTTGCTGGATTATTAGAATGATTAAACAGTTATTTTAACAGATTAAAAGAAAATACATAAAAGACCTAGCAAAATATCTGACCCATGTAATAGTCACTAAGCACATATTGAAAAGCAGCACAAGGCAGGAGAAAGAACACTCTCTAATGTAGTAACTCTCAAACTCCGTTAAAACACAGTAAACCCCTGCAGGGCTTATTAGACTGCTGGGCCCTACCTCTAGATAATCAGATTCGTAGTTTGGGTGGTGCCCAAGAATCTGCATTTCTAGCAGTTCCCAAATGATGCTGCTGCTGTTGTCAGTCCAGAAACCACATTTGAGAACCACTGGCCTAAGGAATCAGTACTTGAAATCCCATCCTAAAGCCATTCTTTGTGATGTTTGTGGTCGTGAGAAAATAATTTCTCTTAGTTTCTGATCCCATATCACTCCACTGGACATAATAACACTTTTTTCACAGGGCTGCTTTGTAAAGTGTTCACTAGTACAGTTTGGCATGTAATATAGGAACAATAAATATAAATTATCTCTCTTTCATTTTACTCTGTCTCATTTCTCTGAACTCTGAAATTACTATCTAAACCTTCCAGAAATTTCTAATTTTTATGAAAGTAATTTTATAATATCTTCCCTACTTGACAGAAAGCTCCTCAAGATAAAGGATATTGTTGTATACATCGCTTGCCTAACGTAGTGCCTGGAATATAATAGATACTCCCGCAATAAATGTATATTATCTTTATTACAACTGGGCCCTTCTAAAGATATCATATGCCTTTATTGTCTTACGTCTTTGCTTGTTTTTCCAAGACACGGAAGTTCCAATAAAATGGAAGAATAATTTTGCTCTGTTTCAAGCATAACTCAAAAATCCTTTGCTACTGATTAATCACAAAAAAAATCCCTATTCCTAGCAATTGAGCAAAAATAATTAAATAAACATTCTAAAGTGTGATATTAATCTCTCTTCTGGCAAGTGTTCATGGAAATACTGCTCCCATTGTTTCTCCACACACCTGGCCTCCTTGCCATCTTGCTCACTATTCCCTTGTGGCCCATTCTATGTCATCCAATACAGGTACTCAGGGCCAGTTTCACAAGTGTGTAACCTGTGCAGTCAGTACACAGAGCTCCATGCTTAGAAAGGCTCTATGCTTGGTTTAATACTTACTGTCACCATCTATCTGTTCTTCTTAATATTAGAACAAAGGAGCTTGAATTTTTATTTTGCACTGGTTCCTACAAATTAGGTATCTGATCCTGCTGACACTAAAGCTAGGATTCTAGGGCGATGAGGATGCTGTATCAACAATCAAAAAACTGTTGTTCTTTTTTTTTCATTTTTTGGCAAGCCATTGATAGGTTCCTCAATAACTATATAACCTTGGGGAAATCACTTCAATTTACTGAGCCTAGAAAACCTCATCTATAAAACCTCATCTAAACTTAATGCTCTCGTATGTGCTTCTAGTTATAAAATACTATAAAATCTGTTAATTTCTAAATACAGAGAACTTACAACTTAAAAAAAGGAACCCCTAGTTTAGAGAGACACATTTTCTAAATCTATTGAATCTATTTAAGAAGAAAAACAGATGGTGAATGTATCCTAAGATGCCATTATTTCTCAGATAACTATATACCTTGCATTTCCCTGTAATTTCCTGGGGATAGTCAATCTGAAAATCTTTCTATACCTTACTCTGAAAAATGACACATCAACAACATGCTGGGCCTCCTAATTACCAGGAATGTAGGGCCCATTAAACTGTGAGCATGCATATGCACACCTAATTATGTTTATGCCTACTTATAAATCAGCAAAGTGAAAGCATATGCACGCTGAAAATTACCCATCATTAACTTTCCTAATTGTACCCATAAAAAAAGGGAAATAATTCACTTCAGAGTATGTTTTCATCCTTTGGGCAAAGCCTGCACTCATCTTGTTTAGGTTTTGAAAAATTGTCTTCTTTCTCATAAATGGAAATCAATTCTTTGGATGCCAAAACACAACACAATTCTTTCCTGGGTGTTGAGCCGGAGAAAATGAAAAGATTCAGATATGAATGTCAGAATACTAGAGCATGGATCTGGAAGCAAACAGCCCAGAGAGGAGATACTAGGTAAATGAAAACAATTCCATCATTCTGATGAAGAGCGCAATGTAGATGGAGACAGGCCAACTACAGATACAATGGGCTGCAACACGAGGGACAGATCCTCAGGGAAAAAGAAGCATTAAATTTAGATGTCGGACAGAAGACTCAATTTCATGACAGTAATTGAGATCAATTGGAGCACTGTCTGCTCTCCTCATTCACAATTTCCCTTGTAGTTTCTCTAACAATTACTGTTCTATTACCGGTAGGATTAAGATAAGACAGACAGGAGTTCTGCATGCCTAATTGGGCTCCCATATATGGTTTATTGCTCTCCTTAGAGACAGAAAGCCGAAAGAAAGGGAGGAGGGCAACAACCACCACTTTTGATGTTCACAATAATGGGAAACCATCCTGGTCCTAATTCAGAGGTACAGAGTGCTGAATAATAAAGCTGAGGATGTGCCTCCTGATAATTCTCCTCTAGGCACTTTGCGTGCGTTATTTCATTTAGTGCTCACAACAGCAATGCGGAGGCTGCATCACTGTCCCTGTTCTACAAACGGAGAAGATGAGGATAAGGAGATCACCTAAGTTGGCCCAACCACTGACAGGGTGAAGATTCAAACTCCAACTCTTTCTGACTCTAAAGCCCTTGTTTCAAGCTGTGCTGCCACCCAACTCAAAGTACCCCAAGTCTCCAGATTTAATCATTTTTATTTTGCTAAAGATTCAGATAGACTTTTATTTCCTCTTCACTATATTGAAAGTTTTAAAAAAATAAAACATCTGGATTAATGACTTTCTAAAATGCAACTTGTCCCATGTGACTTTACTGACATCTATTGACCTATGCTAGAACAATGTTTTCCTTTGAGCTTAACCAACACCTTTGAAGACCCTCTTCCATTCTAATATTTGTCAAATTATGAGCCTATGCTTCCCTAAGCAAGAAGGTAGAAAATCTGATCTAGACTCTACCAGTAAGATTCACTTGCGCAAGAATTTAAATGAGAACTAATTAACCAAAGGAAGCCATGTGTCCAGGGCATTAAACTTTAGGAAAACAGAAAGTTGGATGAGTCCAATTCTTCATAGATGGTAATGGCAGTGCTTCCAATTTTCAATCTTGGACATCCCAGTTGTACCATGGCACCTGACATGGGGTTGAGCATTAATTTTGCTCTAGAGCTCAATATTTAGGCTCTTGTAACTCCTGAAGATTCTGTAAGCTAATATTCTAATAATTCCCTTTTCTGTTTTTACTAAGCAGAGTGCATACAATTATTTGCAACCAACAGCTCTAATTTTGACACCAACTTAAGGAAGTATGAACTCTCTTCCTTGTCACCCATTATATTCCCCAGAAAAAAAAGCTCCAGTGACATCCCCTATTACTTTTTTCTTCATACCAATGTTCTAGTCAGTGTGACTTATGCTGTATTCCGTCTACTTGGAAGGCATTCCTATACAATTAGACACTGCAGTAGGCTTATTACTACAACTGAATCCACAGAGTGATCAGTTTCAAGGACCATCCAATGCTCCCCATTATTTTAGATATGAATACCTAGGCTAAGCTCCCGCTTGAGGCTAAATATAAGGACTTGATCACCATCCAGCTACCAGTAATAGGAATATTATGGGAGCCCTATGGGAATAGGGCTTTGACTGTGGGGGAGGGAGTATCCACACATAGGCAGATGAGCTCCTCTTTACACAGTGCAGTGGAGCTGACAGTGGGAAGGAAAAGTGCAGTGTGTTGAGTAACACAAGAGTTACTTGATTCTAACTTTCAATATGGGGTTTGGTATTGCTACAAAGTATGAGGTACAACACATTTTATTTAACTGTTCTTAGTTTATGGCTTTCAAATATTAAGATAGAGGGTATGTTCGTCTCTCTCTCTCTCTCTCTCTCTCTCTCCCTGTTTTGTTTTTTTTTTTACTCAAGCCTTTGACTTTGTAAACATCAGGGATGGGGCCTCCTAAAGCACATACCAACACCAACAGACCAGTAAAGCATTCTACCTCCGATCATTCACAATAGCACTTCACAGTAGCTTCCTCTAAGTGTAACAGGTAGTTCAGAAGAGCCTGACAGGTTGTCTTCCAAATCCTTTGGAATCTTGTGTCTCCTATGTATACCTCCAATCTCTATATCATGTTCCTAGATGTCTCACCAGACATATTTAGGAAGGAAGCCATCTCCACGGGGTTGCATGTGTCTCTTTCACAGTCCATATCCATACAAAGTCCCTAAAGCACAGTAAGCCTCACTGTGCAACACAAAGAAGACATTTGTCTTTGTGTAGGAGTTTCCCCACATACAACTCTGGCTGACCCTCAGAACAGGTTAGCCCTGGTACAGTGCTGCAAATGTAAGCCCCAAAATAATTAGCAATGCTCAAGCCCCAAAGAAACAAGTCACTTTTTTTTTTCTGTTTGATACAATGCGCACCTAGCAATAATGTTCTAAAACACTTCAGTAAGAGAAAGTGGAGACTGTTGTTTGTATTATGAGTGTGGTAATATTACTAGTAAGCCCTGTTAAAAGAAGAGAATAAAGAATTCTTTCTCAGCTGACAAAATGACAGCCCCTCTTCTTAAAGGAGCATGCTACACTCTCCAAAACTATCATGAGTCGTTCATTGTTCTTAAAGGTGAATCTGTGTTCTTAACGTGCTGGGCAACAGGTTTACCAAAGATCAAAATTCAAGCTCAGAAGGGGCTCCATGATCTATGCAAGGACTGCCCAGGAGAACTGTGAAAGACGATAGCAAGTTGATTAGACAGCAGAGAGCACTTGTGAAGGGTCCCAGGCACCCAGTTCTAGGCCTCAAAGCCCACTTTCTTTGACAGGTGAACCACAGCTGTACTACTTCTGTGACTTGTTTAAAAGTCCTGTATAAATGAAAAACTTCATTCCTATTGACTTTCATCCTCATTTTAAATCTTCATCATCAGCACTACCACTTTTCTTGTACTTTGTCAATCTGCACGTGGGCAGTCTCCAACCAGAGAGTTAAGGCAGCTTAACCAAAGTCACAATAAGTCGTGTCTCTAAATCCTCAGTTTTGTGCTATGCAACGGTCCTTTCTGCTAGATTTGAAATAACGTGAATAGCTGGTACATTACTGTAAAACTATGTCTCTGATTTTACCACTCTACTTTCTTTTCAAACTTTTTAATTACTTATTGATCCATGCTATAGACTGAATGCTTGTGTACTCCCTAAATTCACATGTTGAAACCTAATCTCCAGTGTGATGGTGTATGGAAGGTGTGAGGTGATTAGGGCATAAGGGCATTTCATGAATGCAATTTGTAATCTCATAATAGAGGCCCAATAGAGCAACTCACCCCATCAGCCATTAAAGGACCACAGCAAAAACACGCCCATCCAGGAACCAGGAAGCGAGCTCTCACCAGACGTTGAAATTGCCAGCACCTTGATATTGTACTTCCAGCCTCCAGAACTGTAAGAAATAAATTTCTTTTGTTATAAGTCACTCAGTCTATGGTACTTTGCAAATGTAGCCCAAACAGATGAAGACAATCCACAAATAAATGTTTTTTGCACACACAGAAATTATTATTTAAATAAATCTTAAGGTGAATCAATTGGTGAAACATTTCTAATTTGCTAAATTCATGCTTTATCTTTTTTATTAACACAAATAATTGTATACCAACCTTACATTTACTTGAATGAGGCTTATTTCCCATGTGTATTACAAATTTGTTTGCTTCAATTTCTCTCTCTTAATAAGGCTTAGTAGTGATTTCCTGCCATTAAGTAATACAGTTAAAAAAAAAAAAAAAGCTGTACAACCATAGCACTTAAATTCTTTGGACCAGAAACTCATTTGAGAAGCCTATAAAAGCTACAAATTCTCTTCTCAAGAAGAAATAGATGCGCATACATGCAACTTTTTGCATATAATATTCTAGGGCTGATATAATCAAAAAAGTCTGAAAGAGGACTCCCTAGATGTCCAAGGAATACCCAAGAACTGGGTGGAAGCCTGGAAGCTTCTCCTTAATACTCTGCCAAGAAGATAAAAAGGAAGGGAGTGAGTGGAAAATAAAAAGCAAAGGCCCAAGAATTTAGTTGTAGGAGGAATAATAGAAAGGAGGGGGGTAAGGACCATGGACTGATAAGATCATGGAGACCAAATGGCAGAAATGGCCAAAAGGATTTTTAAGGTCTCTTGACCGTAACATTTAAATTATTTACTATCATCAGGTAAACTTACAGTCATGTAAGCTCCTATTTGTTCACTCAAATCTCCAGTAAATTTTCCAATTGCATCCTTGCCTCACATGAGACGAATTTGTGGGGCAAGTGTTTAAGAGCTTGAGGCTGTTTTTGACATCTCTGAATGAGAATGCAGAAACAGAGGAACAGATGCAGGACACAGAAGCCAGAAATCAGAGCCAGAACAGATAAGGAGAAATACAATTTTTCAGAATGTGAAGAAATCTTGGAGTGTTAGATTTTCCATAGGATATAGAACTGGCTTTGGAACCAATTTTATCTTACTTTAAGTGGGTAGGTAACCTCGGTGGATTTCTTACTTACTCTAACATTTTCTTAGCTCTTGAGAATTTGCAAAAAAGAAGCACATTAATTATCTCATTTTATCCACTTAAAAAGCCTGTGAAGTGGGCTGCGTCTCCCATTTACAAATGAGGACACGAAGGCCCAGAGTATAAAATAACCAAGATCACAGAACTAGAAAGACTATCTGGGGTTCTTTACCTCATGCCCTTTCCTCTGGGTCTCACTGCTTATTTGAAAACAAATGCTAAAAAATGGATAGCTAGCACTTGATCTCTGTTATTGTTCTTTCTCTATTGTGCCTGTGCCCTGGTCCAGAGTCTAGTTAGAGCCCCAATATACTATTAACCTCATTATTTCCAGGGCCCAGTCTCATCAGAGAATTGGCAGTTAAGGTAGAACCTATTCTGCATCACTGCCTGATATGACTGGTTCAGACTTCTCCCAGAGGTTCATTGTGCTTGGGAAAATAAAAAAATCAGAATTAAAGACATTTTGCAGAAATGATTTGGCCATCAGTACTTTTCAGTTCCAAGACATTGCAATCTGGATATATTTGTGACTGAATAGTCCCAAAAATCACACAGAGAAGCCCATCTGCAGGAGTCCAGCTTGGCAGTGATCACTCATTGATGTTACGTGAGTATATTTTACATTATAAAATAGTCTTATGTGTTCAAAGAAAAATCCAAATATTTTTTCTTGCAAGAGTTATTTTCTGATTGTTGTGTTGGATTAGAAGATGTTTCTTGCAGTTTAGCACCATGCTCTTGTGCATTGAAGAGAGTACCCTGCTTCCCTTTGCCACTGCAGCTAAAGTAGGTCATTGTCAGAATCCTTTTCTGCCTCCTCTTTCTAATGTTCCTTAGCCCTATCCCCAGCCTGTTATCCTCCATCATAGCCCCCAGTTCATTTCTCTCCTTGCCCTTATCATGTGTGGTCTAGTGATAAAATCTCCACTCTTCTGTACCTTCCACAAGGCAGATATCATATCTGTTTGGGGGTACTAGAGTATGCAGCTTAGCACCTAACACATATGAGGTGCTCAACTAATATTTGATATTTGTGGGATCAAAGAATCTGAAATGTATAAATGAATGGTGGTGCTATCTTTGCTGGTGACTTAAGAATCAGTCTACGTAAATCAGACCCTCCCCATAACCTCTGTTCTAATAAACAGCTGTGTTCTTTCGGACTGCGCCTATTCCCACCATCACTTATTCACCAGTTTTAGGAACAACATTCCTCTGTCCCTGAGTCCTTGCCTTGGACTGCTGTTTAGGACTGGCTTCTTCCATCTTGCATTTCCCAGTTGTTCTAAGAATGACTTTATATCCCTGAGTACAGACACTTTGCTTAGGCTTTCTGTTCTACTGTTTATTTTCCTGACCCCACCGTGCTCTGCCTAAAATGATGCTGCTTCTCCCTTTTCAGGGATAGTGAAAGTAAAGCAGTGATTCACAAACCCTTAACAGCACAAATACCTGAGTGTTTGCATGTCATAGCCACTACTCAGGGCCAGACTCTACAGCATCAGTCTCTAGGGCGAGGTATAAGGAATTGGTATTTTGTGACAGGCTCCTAGCTGATCATGATAACCAAGGGGACAGGGTAGAGAAGAGCTTGGAACATGTGAATTTGAGTATCTGTTCAGAGATGGATTAACTCTGTGACTTCAGCTATTTAACCTGAGTTGATTCCTGCTCTGCAAAATGGCAGAAGGGGTGGGGCAACCTACTCCTTGTAACCCCACCTCCAGCCCACTCAGAAGTAGATCAATTATGACCAAGAATTCTGTAAGGGCCCAGGCCCAACATTTTTAATTTAAGCAGACAGCTTTCCTAGACTCCAAATTGTAAGATAAATCCATTTTTTTTGAAAATGTATTCAAGTCACAATATACCAAATAATAATTACACTTAAACACAAATGTGGTATGGAATATATGATTATCCAAGTAATATATAATCAATAGATTAAAAAAACTTTTTTAAACACTCTTGTGCTCCTTCCAAAAGCCATTACCCTGCAACCACCAGCACCCCAGTCACTGGTTCTACCCCCCACCTCTGAGACACACACACACACACACACACACACACACACAATTTCCACAGCCAGTTATCACAGTGTCCTTTTATACTCTACTACATATAGTCTAGAAAACATGCTGACTTATCGCCATTGGAGTCCCAAGGCTGGTAACAAGAATGTCCCCATTGTGGGAGGCAGTAGGAATCTGACTCCTGCTGCTGATCTAATCCTTATTACCTTGTCCTAGAATTCCAAATTAGTCTTTTCTTACAAGTGACATTACAAACAATGCATAGGATTTTAAAGTAGTGCCGTAATTTACTTACATTAAAAGTTAAATAGAAATTAGTGTTTTAGTCGGGTTAAATTTCTTGTCCTTAAAATAGAACAATAGCTGTTTCTTTCTGATCCAGATTTAAGGCTATTCCTGCTAACTTTGACCCACTAAGAAGGGTAAGGCCAATTTCTTCCACTATAGGGTAAGGTACAGCTTCCCCATTCCTGACAAGGACATGACCAGCAGTGCCTTCCTCTTGGGGCAGGGACTGTAAGGTATACATCTCCATCCCCTATTGAAAATACTGCCCTCCCCAGACAAAACTGATCAACAGTCCA
>CM052815.1:24902954-24919148 GCA_028533885.1 Nasua narica | reverse complement strand
TTCCACAAAGAAGAATGAGATAAAAGTTTATTTCACTGCGTATTTTCTTGCCACACTTAAACCTGTATTTGTGGTTCTCTAATGTTTCATTGAAGTGGAAAGAATATTGAAATTACTAAAGATCCAGCCAACACCAATTAATATTTCAGTGTGCTTATATTATCAGTTTCTAAAATATTGTTGGGGGAAATGCTAATAGGTGAGTTCCATCCCCCCAAATTTTGTTGTTAGTGTTCAAATAATTCTAGGAAACAGTGTCTGTGGTATTCTCTTTTTCTACTCATTCATATTTTAAAAGCTGTTCTAAATCCTGATATAAAAATCCTACTAAACATATTTAACTTATTGTTTTCCCTTTTTATTTATGTCCCCATCTCCTCAGGAAGATCCTGTACCTTATTGATTTTAGAGACTGTGTTAATATTTTGAACATGTTGATTCAGGAATGATACTAGAGTTGCCCTTGCCCCCTCCCCACCATCTGTAAGTGCATGTTTGGGGCTTGATAACCCCTCTTCAGAGATACTATGGAGACATTGGCAGAACTAAATTTCTTGGCTCCAATCTCTCTCATGTTGATTCTGAGGAAAGACATTGCAATTTGGAAGTAAAAATAGCTCGGGAGATTGTAAATGGCAAAAGCAGAGGGAAAGAGAGGCAGAAAATGATAAGAGATGTAGCTAAATATTTATATATACAAAAAATGAAAACATGAGAAGAGTTCCTTCTGAAATACATAATTAAGCTCAAGACAGAGTAGGCAGATGGAGTCAGTAATTACAGGTTCCTAATGTATCTAAAATTCCCAAGAATGAAAGTGTTGCTACTGATTTTGTAGCTTCACAGTTTATAGCTTGTTGCTGTTTATAATAGGCTCTGCTCCATTAACACTTGATGTTCCAGTTAGATAGCTTGCATTTTAAATATAAACCTAGCAGAGCAAAGCTATGCAATTTCTGACCTACTTAGACTAGTTGTGGGAAAACATGTTATAAATTACAGTTATTATGCATGCATTACAATGATTCATTATTACTATCATCCTCATTACTATTAATGAGGCAGTTGTGTTATCATAGAAAAGACCCTGGATCTGGGACCTCATCTCATTCAAACAAAGATTTATTGAATGCTTGCTATTGGCTAGATACCCCTGTGAGCCCTTGGGATACATCAGTGATTAAAACAGACTTAGATTTCTGCCTCATGGAAATTTCATTCTGGTAGGAGATGGGGAGATAGAAAACAAATAGTAAACAAAATAGATAAGTAAATTATATAGCACATTAGGAGGTTATAAAAGAGGAGATTGTTTTAGGGAAATGAATTTATCAGTAGACCAGTCAAAGCAATGCTCCTGGTGAACATGACATGGGGGCAAAGACTTAAGGATACAGACATATGGGTATCTGTGGGAAGGGGAGAGGGGATAGTAAGAGCAAAATCTGTAAAGTGAGAGAATGTCTGGTCTGTTTAGGAATATCAGGAGGTGAGCTTGTCTGGAACAGGCTAAGAGAGTGGGAGAGATAAAAGACATGAGGTCAGAGAGGTGACACAGAGAGAGCCTTGTTGGCCATCATGAAATTCTTGGCTTTTATTTTGAGGGAAATTAGGATTTGTTTCAGGAATGCAAAGGAGTGCAATAAATTGACTCACATTGAAATTTGGGACCTGCTTGCTAAAGGATTTGTTTAGAATTCTTTTGGAATTTTATGGGTTATATTTTCTTTCATGTGTATAATAATAGAAAATAATGTCAATTCCAATTACCTAGCACTTAAACAAGGGGATGAGGTAGATGTCTTACTTTTAACCAACAGAGTTCTTCTTTAGAAAAGCACTATTAAGGAGGGCACATGTGATGAGCACTGGGTGTTACACGCAACTAATGAATTGTTGAACATTACATCAAAAACTAATGATGTACTATATGTTGGCTAACCGGACATAACAAAAAATAAATAAAAATTAAAGAATTTTAAAAAGGAAAAGTATTATAGCATTTTTTAATTAAAAGTGTGCCAGTTTGTTGTCATTCTGGAAGACTGCCATGTGCATGCCCTATAGAGATAACATTTCTCTACCTGATGTTAAGAGAGTAATCTTTCTGATGATGAGAAAAGTTATACAGAGAACTCCAGTCCAAGACCCCACACAGACAACTCCTACCCTATTTCCACAATCAGGATTATAATTCTATTGCTGTAACTCTTATCCCTTCACCCCTTTCAAACTCAGGAACAACTGCAGAAAGTCAAATTTGCTTTCAAACCAATCACATAAGAAGTCCCTTCATCTAGTTAGCTTGGTTCCAGCTTCTCAATGCCAACAACCACCAACTGGAGCACACTTGAAGCTTTCCCTTGTTTTCATTATAAAGCTTCCCTACTCCCCTGCCTGCATTGAAGTCTGCCAAGGTCAAGCAATAGTCATGGAAGCCCTTGCTATAATAAGCTTTGGACAGAACAGATTCCCTCACTATAGGAAGCTTTGAAAGGATAGCCTCAGTTCATGTGCACTGTGCTTCCTTCCACAGAACCATCTTCATTCTCCACAAACAAGGAAGAAAAGATGGGCAAAGGCAGGGAAGAGAGAAGTGTCCCCGGAAAAAACAAATCATTTCAGTCTCTGCAGTTTCTCCAGTTTCTTCCATGAACTCTGTGGCTTAAAGCAAAACAAATTTATTATATCACAGGGTCTGTGGGTCAGAAATCCAACTATGTTAGCTGAATTCTGTGCTGAAGGACTCAATAAGCTTATAAGATTCCAGGGATTTGACAAGGACAAAGACAAGGACCTTGTCTGAGGTTTGGGAATCTCTTCCAAGATCACTAGCTGTTGACAGATATTCATTTCCTGTGGTCGTAGGATTTAGGCTCTCAGTTCCAAGAGGCCACTCACCATTTCCTACCTTCTTTTAACCCTTCTCTATAACAGGGAGCATTTCTTCCTTCAAGTCCAAGAGTAAGCACCCTTCCTCCTCCTCTTCCTTCTCTCTCTTCTCCTCTCCCTTCTCCTCCTTCTTTCTCCTCCACCCCTTCCTCCTCCTTTTTCTTTTGAAGGTTTTGTCTGATTAAGTCAGATCTACCCAGGATAATCGCCTTCTTGAAGAACCCAAAGTCAACCAGTGGAGGACCTTACTTACATCTGCAAAATGCCTTCACCTTTGCCATATAAAATAATTCCATCATGTCTGCTGGTCCACTCCAGGGCAGGACATTATACAAAAATGTGAACATTAGAGGGAATTCTACCTATCACAGATGTAGTGACCATATTAATATCAACATAGATTTCAGGGTAAGAATATTACTTGAGTAAACAGGAATATTACATATGGATAAAGTATCAATTCAGCAAGAGGGCATGATAATCCTAAATTTATGTATACCTAAGGACAAAACCAAAATAAATTTATGTGTACCTAAGAAACAAAAATTGATAGAACTATAAGGAAAAATAGAGAAATACAGAGTTTTCTTTGGAGACTTCTACCATTCTTCAGTCAGTAGTCAGTAGCCAGCTTTATCAATTAATAACACAAATAAACAAAAAGTCATGAAGCACAAAAGAACTGAGCAACACTATGAACCAAATGGAGAAACTGACGTTTATAGACCATTTCACCAAAAGTATACAACACATTCTTTTCAAAGGTACATGGAACATTCACCAAAATATTCCACATTCTTTTTTCCAAAGTGGCTGCACCAATTTGCATTCCAACCAACAGCGTAAGAGGATTGCCCTTTCTCCACAACTTCTCCAACATTTGTTGTTTCTTGCCTTGTTGATTTTTGCCATTTTTACCGGTGTAAGGTGGTATCTCAGTGTGGTCTTGATTTGAATTTCCCTGATGGCTAATTGATGAACACTTTTTCATGTTAGCCATTTGTATGACTGTCATGTCTGTTAGCCATTTGTATGACTTCTTTGGAGAAGTGTCTGCTCATGTCTTCTGCCCATTTTGTGATGTGATTATCTGTTTTGTGAGTGTTGAGTTTGAGGAGTTCTTTATAGATCTTAGATATCAGCCCTTTGTCTGTAGTGTCATTTGCGAATATCTTCTCCCATTCTGTGGGTTGCCTGTTTGTTTTGTGGACTGTTTCCTTTGCTGCGCAGGAGCTTTTTATCTTGATGAAGTCCCAAAAGTTCATTTTTGCTTTTGTTTCCCTTGCCTTTGGAGATAGGTTTTGAAAGAAGCTGCTGTGGTTGATGTTGAAGAGGTTACTGCCTATGTTCTCCTCTAGGATTTTGATGGATTCCTGTCTTACATTGAGGTCTTTCATTTAGAGTTTATCTTTGTATATGGTGTAAGAGAATGGTCCAGTTTCATTCTTCTGTATATAGCTGTCCAATTTTCCCAGCACCATTTATTGAAGAGATTATCTTTCTTCCATTGGATATTTTTTCCTGCTTTGTTGAAGATTAGTTGAACATAGAGTTGAGAGTCCACATCTGGGCTCTCTATTCTGTTCCATTGAAACAGGGTGGAGGTTCCTCAAAAAATTAAAACTAGAGCTACCCCATAACCCAGCAATTACACTACTGGGTATCTACTCCAAAGATACAGATGTAGTGAAAAGAAGGGCCACATGTACCCAGTGTTCATAGCAGCAATGTCCACAATAGCCAAACTGTGGAAAGAGCCAAGATGCCCTTCAACAAATGAATGGATAAAGAAGATCTGGTTCATATACACAATGGAATATTACTCAGCCATCATAAAGGATGAATACCCAATTTTGCATCCACATGGATGGGGTTGGAGGAGATTATGCTAAGTGAAATAAATCAAACAGAGAAAGTCAATTATCATATGGTTTCACTTATTTGTGGAACATAAGGAATAGCATGGAGGACACTAGAAGAAGGGAAAAATGAAGGGGGAGAAATCAGAGTGGGAGATGAACCATGAAACATTATTTACTCCAAGAAACAAACAAGGGGTTTTAGAAGGGAGGGGGATGAGTTGGGTGAGCCTGGTTTTGGATATTAAGGAGGGCACAGATTGCATGGAGCACTGAGTGTTATACACAAACAATGAATCATGAAATAAAAAACTAATGATGTACTATATGGTGACTAACATAACACAATAAAAAAATAATAAATTAAAGTTCAAAAAAATTCCACATTCTTGGCCATAAAACACATTCAAAATAATAGATAACAAAAAACAAAATAAAATAATAAATATCACGCAAGGAATGTTCTCCAATCACAATAAACTTACTAGAAATTAATAATAGATACCTAGAATAACTACAAATAATTTGAAATTAAACCACACTCCTCCAAATACTCTATAGATCAACGAAGTCCCAAGGGAAACTAGGAAATGTTTTGAACTCAATTAAAATGAAAACACAACATATTATGGAATGATGAGATTTTTTTTCTATTTTATTTAAAGTCCTGATTCAAATTCTCCAAATATTGTTTTACACTGATATCTCAACTAGACAGTCTTCCCTTGTTTTTGTTATAAAAAATTTTGATACCTAAACTGGATCAGCCAGATAAACATTCTACCTTTCAAAACAAGACTAAGGTGAGCTTTGTTTGTTGTGAGATGTGTTATACACTATAGTTTCATAAATAGCTTGAACATGCTATGATAGTCAGATGTTTCCATATGATTATTTTATTCTCAGAGCACAAAGGTTCATTTTCTTTTATTTTCTTTTTAATTGAAGTATAATTGACATATTAGTTTCAGGTATACAACATATTTATTCAACAGGTCTATATATTATGATATGCTTACCGTGATAAGTATAGTTACAATCAGTCACCACACAAAGTTAATTTAATATTATTGACTATATTACCTATGCTTTACTTTGAATCCCTGTGACTTATTCAGTTTATGACTGGAATTTTGTACCTCTTAATCCTTTTTACATATTTTGCCTGTCCATCACCCTTTTTTCATAAATATTGTAGAATCCTACCAATTAGGAAACTGAAATCTAAGGATATGTGCCAAGTAGGAATATAGCTCAGACTTGAGAGCACCAGTTGTTCAGATTTCCTATGTGCCCTCTTACATTAAATTATCTTATTCTTATAAACCAAAGAAAACTTTCATATGTATCATTAACTAAAATTGCTTCCTATTTATGTATTAAATACAATGCCCATTGGTAACTCCTTCCATAACTGTTTCTTCTACTCCCTTCTATATCCCCTGTTCCTCCTAACTCACTATTCCTTACACGAAATGCCAGATTCAGAGAAAGGCAAGTCCTTTAAATTTAACAAAAATAAAATAGCTCTAAAATGACCAACATAAATTCCTTTTTATTATCACCATTATTTCTAATATTTGTTGAGGATTTATTAAATATATGCAATGTTCCAATGCTTGACCTGCATTATCTAATCTAATCTTCACAAAAACTTCAAGCGACAGAGAACCCGAAAAATTGACTCTCTTCTCTAGGCTGTATTAGAGTTGGTAAAATATGTTGGGGGTGAAATTAATCTCCAATTGTTTTAGAAAAACTAGCTGTGGAGTCAGAGCAAATATAGATCCATATTTACAAGTTGCTTTGGAGGAAACATCCATCTCCCTGACAAATCTTTTATTTTTGAAAGTTTGTTCTCACTACAGACATCTATTTGTTTCATTTTCAATAGAAGAAAGATAAAATTAGTGTATTTAGCTTTTCCTTCTATTATTTTTTTAGTTTTGGAAAAGCTCCTAGGGTTAGCTGATACACAAGGGAGGCCTATAATCCCAGAGAGGCTGCACCAACAAGGCACCACAGAGCTATGGCTGCAGAATCAGCAGGCATCAGGGCATGGGATAAACATAAGAAGAACACACCAGACTCGAGAAGTACTAAATGCAGCTATTGTACTTCAGTACCCAGTTGCTGGTAAGTCTTTGGTGGAAAGAACACTGGACTGAAATCAGTAGGCGGCTATATTCTAGCTTAGCAATTTACGGTAGTATTTTACATGAATTTGTGCAAGCCACTTTCCTTCTTTAGACCTCTGCTTTTCTTCTCCTTGAGAAGAAACCATTAATTGGAAAGGAATCTGATGTACTGGTAAGGACACCAGTTTGGAGCCCAAAAGAACTGAGACTGAATATGAGCTCTACTAGCTACTTACTAGTGTCCTTTGACAAGTTACATAACTTCTCTGAACCTCAGCTGTGCCATAGCGAGTGTCAGAATGGAATTTTTAAGAATGAATGTTTTATCTCAAATACTTTATAACAAGTTAAACAGATACTCATCTCTTAGGGATGTTTTGAGGATTAAACTAGAACATAGCTAAAATGCTAAACATATGTAGTATATATGCACAATAAATGTATCTGACATTCTTTTTTTTTTTTTTTTTTTGCAACAGTAATTGATACTTCTTTCATCTCTATTCCAGAGGTAAGTGAATAAATCAATTCCATCATCCCCGCTAGGATATGTATACATCATACATACACACATAGCAGATAGTGTCTTAATAAATATGGCTGAGACCTTAAGAGAAAAAAGTACCCAAAAGATATCATAATGAAGAATGAGAAGAAGAAGAGCTGTACCTTGTTAATTGCTCAAGCTTTATAGACAGATATTCTATAGAGATTTTACGTATAAAGGGACAGCCTTGACTCAGCCCAAATATCATTGTATCGCTATCTTAGCAAAAGCTAAAGGACAGGGATCATTGCTTTGTCTGAATTTCCTTGTGGCAATTTGACCATAGTTTAATAACAACTTCCTCCCATCCAAATTATAAGAACATATTATGAGCAACTATACGCCAGCAAATTAGACAATCTGGAAGAAATGGATGCATTCTTAGAGACATATAAGCTACCAAAACTGAACCAGGAAGAAATAGAAAACCTGAACAGACCCACAACCAGCAAGGAGATTGAAGCAGTCATCAAAAATCTCCCAACAAACAAGAGCCCAGGGCCAGATGGCTTCCCAGGAGAATTCTACCAAACATTTAAAGAATAATTAATACCTATTCCCCTGAAATTGTTCCATAAAATAGAAATGGAAGGGAAACTTCCAAACACATTTTATGAGGCCAGCATTACCTTGATCCCAAAACCAGACAAAGACCCCATCAAAAAGGAGAATTACAGACCAATATCCTTGATGAACACGGATATAAAAATTCTCACCAAAATACTACCCAAAAGGATCTAACACTACATTAAAAGGATTATTTACCACGACCAAGTGGGATTTATTCCTGAGCTGCAAGTTTGGTTCAACATCCGCAAATCAATGTGATACAATACATTAATAAAGAACAAGAACCATATGATACTCTCAATTGATGCTGAAAAAGCATTCAACAAAGTACAACAGCCTTTCTTGATCAAAACTCTTCACAGTGTAGGCATAAAGGGTGCATTCCTCAACATCATCAAAGCCATCTATGAAAAACCCACAGCAAATATCATTCTCAGTGGGGAACATCTAAGAGCTTTTCCCCTGAGATTAGGAACATGGCAGGGATGCCCACTATCTCCACTGCTATTCAACATTGTACTAGAAGTCCTAGCCTCAGCAATCAGACAACAAAAAGAAATAAAAGGCATCCAAATTGGCAAAGAAGTCAAACTCTCACTCTGCAGATAATAGGATACTTTATGTGGAAAACCCAAAAGACTCCACTCCAAGACTGCTAGAACTCATACAGGAATTCAGTCAAGTGTCAGGATATAAACTTAATGCACAGAAATCAGTTTCACTTCTATACAGCAACAGCAAGAGAGAAGAAAGAGAAATTAATGAGTCGATTCCATTTACAGTTGCACCCAAAACCATAAGATGCATGGGAATAAACCTACCCAAAGAGGCAAAGAATCTGTACTCTGAAAACTACAAAGTGCTCATAAAAGAAATTGAGGAAGACACAAATAAATGGAAAAATGTTCCATGCTCATGGATTGGAAAAATAAATATTGTGAAAATGTCTATGCTACCTAAAGCAATCTACATATTTAATGCAATCCCTATCAAAATACCACCAATTTTTTTTCAAAGAAATGGAACAAATAATCCTAAAATTTATATGGAACCAGAAAAGACCATGAATAGCCAGAGGAATGTTGAAAAAAAGAAAACCAAAGTCAGCGGCATCACAATTCCAGACTTCAAGCTCTATTACAAAGCTGTAATCATCAAGACAGTGTGGTACTGACACAAAAACAGATCATAGATAGATCAAAACGTAGATCAATGGAACAGAATAGAGAGCCCAGAAATGGACCCCCAACTCTATGGTCAACTAATCTTTGACAAGGCAGGAAAGAATATCCAATCGAAAAAAGACAGTCTCTTCAACAAACGGTATTGGGAAAACTGGACAGCCGCATGCAGAAGAATGAAACTGGACAATTTCCTTACACCACACACAAAAATAGACTCATAATGGATCAAAGATCCATTTCAGTGTGAGACAGGACTCCATCAAAACCCTGGAGGAGAATGCAGGCAGCAACCTCTTTGACCTCAGCTGCAGCAACTTCTTCATAGAAACATCTCCAAAGATAAGGGAAGCAAGGGCAAAAATGAACTATTGGGACTTCATCAAGATCAAAAGCTTTTGCACAGCAAAGGAAACAGTCAACAAAACCAAAGACAACTGACAGAATGGGAGAAGATATTCGCACATGACATATCAGATAAAGCGTTAGTATCCAAAATCTATAAAGAACTTCTCAAACTCAACACCCAAAAACCAAATAATCCAATCAAGAAATGGGCAGAAGATATGAACAGACATTTCTGCAAAGAGGACATCCAAATGGCCAACAGACACATGAAAAAGTTCTCAACATCACTCAGCATTGGAGAAATACAAATCAAAACCGCAGTGAGATACCACCTCAAACCAGTCAGAATGGATAATATTAGCAAGTCAGGAAATGACAGATGTTGGCAAGGATGCGGGGAAATGACAGATGTTGGCAAGGATGAGGAGAAAGGGGAACCCTCCTACACTGTTGGTGGGAATGCTAGCTGGTACAGCCACTCTGGAAAACAGTATGGAAGTTCCTCAAAAAGTTGAAAATAGAGCTACCCTATGACCCAGCAATCGCACTCCTGGGTATTTACCCTAAAGATACAATTGTAGTGATCTGAAGGGGCACATGCACCCGAATGTTTATAGCAGTAATGTCCACAATAGCCAAACTATGGAAAGAACCTAAATGTCCATCAAAAGATGAATGGATAAAGAAGATGTGGTGTATATATACAATGGAATACTATGCAGCCATCAAGAGAAACAAAATCTTGCCATTCGCAATGACATGGATGGAACTAGAGGGTATTATGCTAAGCGAAATAAGTCAGAGAATGTTAATTATATGATTTTTCTGATATGAAGAATTTGAAAGGCAGGGCAGGAAGTCATGGGGGGTTGGGGGAGGGAAATAAAACAGGATGGGATCCAGAAGGAGACAAACCATAAGGGACTCTTAAACCCATGAAACAAACTGAGGGTGGCTGGGGGGTAAGGGGGGGAGGGATAGGGTGGCTGGGTTATGGACATTGGGGAGGGTATGTGCTATGGTAAGTGCTGTGAAATGTGTAAGCCTTATGATTCACAGACATGTACCCTGGGGAAAATAATACATTACATGTTAATAAAAAAATAAATTTAAATATACTAAAAACATAAAACAAATAAATTTTAAAAATTTTAATAAAAATATATATAATTTATAAGAATTGGTTAAAATAACTACAAATCAGATATTTGTACCAAAATCAAGTTTTCTCTACATGAATAACAATAAATAAAAATTCAATAAATGTATTATTCATAGTTTAGAATGAATACAAAACTACAAAAATGAAGAAAAAATTAACTACCAAAGCATAGAATTGGAAAGACATGACTTCTGGGATGAAAGTGGGAGTAGTTCACTGACCTACCTCTCAGTTTACATGGTGAAAATTATGGAAAAGAAAATATAATGACCTCAAAATGATTATAAGGGCAAAAAGCAAATTAAAAGAAATTCAAGAAAGCCCATAAAAATTCAGAACTGACTTCACTTTCAGAGAATGGAGAATCCTAAACATGAAAAAATAGAAGAGTGTTTTTTAAAAGTGAATTAAGAGGATATTTGTGGCTCTAATGAAGATACAGCCTAGACTATTGGCTAGCTAGTTTGAAGGATAGAACTAGAGAATAAGAGAACTGAGGGAAGCCCTCCTATAGTCAAAACAAATACCAAATATTTACCTCAGAAAGCATCCCATGAAATAAGACAAATTGATTGTATTTGTTTGTATTTATACCCTAGAGCATTATTGAAAACAGTGGAGTAAATACTCCAATTAGTGGGACTTAAATAAGTTAAGTGTGTGATCAGGGGAAGAATGGAAGAGAGACCTACAAGTACTGCTCTCATTCCAGCAGGACTGTGGGTCTACAGGATATAAAATATCTGTGTCTTCCCGAACAGCAACATCAGAGGTCATCACTATGGTTCTAAAACAGAATTCAGTAAAATAATCCAGCCAGTCACTAAACAAATAAAGAAGCAAATGAAAATAGCCAGCCCTGGAGGGAAGGGACAAATATTCAGAATTGCTATATTATCTAAAAAGTACAATGTCCAACAATACAAGAAGGCATGCCAAAAAACAGAAAACTATGTCACATTCACGGGGGGGAGGGGGGGGAGGCGGAAAACAGAAACTACCAGAATATTGTCAAATGTTAGATTTAACAGAAAAGAGATTTCAAAGTAGTCATTCTGAATATGTTCACAGAACTAAGAAAAGCATGATTAAAGCAGCAAGGGAAGAATCACTATAATGTGATTCTTGAAATCTGAAACTAATATAACACTAATGTTAACTAACTGGAATTAAAATAAAAACTTTGAAAAAAGAAGGGAAGGTATTATGAAAATGCCATAACAATGAGAGAATATCAATAAAGAGAAATTTTTAAAAAGAACTGAATGGAAATTTTGGAGTTGGAAAATACAGTAACTCAGAGGTCTTAGACTCTAGAATTAAACTGATAAAAGAGTTAATGAACTTGAAGAATAATAGAGATTATTCAACCTAACAGAGGGGAAAAAAAAGGATCAATGGAGCCTCAAGGAATTATAGTAGAACATTAATCGTGCCAACATATATGACATGGAAAAAAACAAAAGGAGACGCGAGAGAGGAAGGAGAAGAAAAAAATATTCAAGAAGTAGGATTGAAAAATTCCCAAAGTTACTTAAAAGATATAACCTTTATATCCTGGAAACTCGATGAACTCTGAGACCTATAAAAAGACACATCATAACAAACATGCTAAAAATCAAAGACAAGGAATGTTCTTGAAGACAACAAGAGAAAAATAATGTATCATTGACCACTGACGAGTGAATGCAAATAAGATTGGCAGCTGACTTCTCAGAAGAAACAATGGTGTTCAACATAGTTGAAAATCAATACCAAGCTTTACTCACATTTCTTTCAGAACACTACCAAAAAAATAAAGTTCAAAAATAGTTGAAAACTGAAACTAATCTTTACTTACGTTTCTTTCAGAACATTACAAAAAAAACCCTAAAGCTAACAGTGAAAACTTTCATTTTTTCTATATTCTTTTTTTTTTCCTATTTTCTCACACCTCCTAACTCCTCTAGATCTTCTTACTCTCCATCTATGTAGTCTACTTTACCAGACGCTTTCCATGAAGAACCAGCCTATCTGCCTCTTGTCTTTTTGTTCCCTCTCCTTTTTTTAATTTCTCCCCCTCTGGTGTTGTCCGTACCTATTCTAAAACTCAGCTTACAAAAATTGAAAACTCTCTTTGAGATAGGACAATATTGAATTTTCAAGCAGGTAAATATAAAATTCTCTTTATTCAGAAAGGTTGGACCGTGGGAGTATTGAGGACCATCAGAAATAGCACAGTTTAATCTGTGGGGCCTGATTCAGGGGTTATGTGGGTCTTCACTTTGAAAGAGATGTTTGAACCAACATCTGAAGGATGACAAGGATTAGCTGAGTGAAGAATGGGTAAGAACATTTCAAGCAAAAAGGATTATTTGCACAAATACCCTGAGATAGAAAAGAGAATATGTATTGGAGTTGGAGGTGCAGAAAAAGAGCTTTGTTGGTTGAAAAGCAATGAGTAAGTTTTAAAACATCTGTGAGGTAGGGTTTGCGGTTTAGACAGGGACAGAATGTGTTTTACTTTGTATTCCATAATAAGCAGTGCTTTTTCTCTATTTTTCTTCCCATGGCCGACAATTAGTGACTCTAACTCCTTCAATCATGAATTGTTAAACCTACTCCCATTGACCTACCTGGAAAGAATCCACTGAAGTACAATATCTTAATTCAGAGAGTTCCAAGGAAATATAGTTCTATTATTTTTAAGCACAGACAGAAATTGGAAATGTTCACATGGTACTTCTTACAAGTCCTCTAAGGATGTTTAAAGGGGTGTAAGAGGCTATCAGTCATTAGTAGCAACATTTGCATGTAATTAGTCCTTTGATGCCTTATAAACTAATTCTTAAGAAAACTTTAAAGCTATGTTTATACTCTTTTTTTTTTTCAGAAAAAGAGCATTTCTGTCAAATTTCAAATAAGGTTTTATAAAAATAAAGAGGTTTTACTAACATCATTTGGCTCACTTGGGAGACCCTAAATACATGTGCAGGATCTCCTCGAAGACAATCAGTTTTGACTTTAGATCAGTGCTGAGGAAGCCTCCCTGCCTGAGGTAAAAACAACAACAACAACAACAACAACAACAACAACAACAACAACAAAATAGAATTTCCCTCACCTTACTTAAAGAAGTTTTTACATATCTGCCCCATCTGCCATCCAGCATTTATATTTTTTCTACTTTGGATATTTCTATCCTGATTATATCTATTGCTACATACCAGGGATAGGGGAGAGGAAGGAATGGAGAGGGAGATTGTAAGAAAAAATGTGCCAGCTGCTCAAGATTGTTCCCCACCAAAATATTGCATAAGGGGAAGAGGGACTGTTTTATTGAAGTTTTTTTGAACATGAGTATGTTGAGTTTGAGTATTCTTGTATTTTTGTGATTTTGCATTTGATTCAGTGTGAGAGATAAGAATGTATGTGATATATAGATATATATACACACATATGTATGTGTATATATCTTTAAAAACTTATTCATAAAACAATAAACTGAAACTTCTGGTCTATATATTGCAAGTTCCTTTTCTTTGGATGCCTGCCTGTGCGAAGCTTATGCAATGGAGACTACATTTCTTATGTTTGAAATGTCTGCCTACAGCTACTTATTTCCTATTTTTAAACTGTTACTGATGAACCTGTTAGTCAGCAATATTTATCAATTTTATTATGCTGAGCAGGAAGAGGTGCTACATATGGAAACCTTGACTTTAAAGAACTCATAACAACAAAGAGAATACCAGGAATCAAATTGCTAACTATAGTCTACTCTCTTGAGTAAACAAATTAAGGCAGTTCTTTTAAAGAGCACTCAAGAATGAAAGGGTGGTAAAAGACATTGTTGTTGCAGGGAAAAATTATAATTCCTTTTTTCTAAGTCCCATCTTGTGGGCTATATGTCAAGAAGGTGGTTTGTTGGTTGGTTAGTTTTCATTTTGAGCCACTGGTTATCCATAAACTCTCATTCTCTATTCTTTCTCACCAATGAGTACTGTGGAATAGGACATATTTATTTCCTATTTGACAGTCTCATTTGTACAGTGAGGGAAAAAAATAAAAATAAAATAAAAATAAAAAGAGGAGAGGGAGGAAAGAGGTGAACCCAAGACAGAAGGGCATTGGAAGACAATCTGAAAAGATAAGGACATGTCAGTAGGAATCCAGAGGTCTAGATTCTAGTAATTACTTGGCCATTCAATGTATGAAATTATATCCTCTGCCCTTTATGTTAGTTGAATAAAGTGGTTACCCTCAGTTTTCAAAATATATTCTGTGGAGGACAGATTACCTTGACAGGTAAGAAGTAGGATTTTTATCTATTTCATGGTATGAATTTGATTGGGAAAAGATTCTGTCCCTAATACATATTTGAAAATCTTTGGATAAAGTGCTCTCTCAGATTCTTCCTGGTGGCAAAACTATGACAATTGAGTGTTCTTCCAGGAATACTTGACCTATCAAAGTGTGGCTTCTGGAAACTACAAGGGATTCTCTTGTTTCATAACAGTTTGGTCTCTTGAAGGTTATAGTTTCCTCTTACAGTCTCCAGGAGTTCAGAGATGTTCTAAAAGGCCACAGAAGAACCATGAGAGACTCTGGACTCCAGGAAACAGTCACAGAAGGGAGGGAAGAGGGGAGATGGGGTAGCTGGCTGATGGGTATTAAGGAAGTCACATGTTGTGATGAGCACTGGGTGTTATACACAACTAATGAATCATTGAACACTACATCAAAAACTAATGATGTGGGGTGCCTGGGCGACTCAGTTGGTTAAGCATATGCCTTCTGTTTAGGTCATGATCCCAGGGTCCTGAGATCTAGCCCCAGATCTAGCCCAAAACATTTTAACCTTTTAAAATATATTTTAAGGTAAAATATTACCACAAATGTTAATTCTCTCACTTACTTCTCTCACTGCCTGCTTCTCCCTCACCCTGCCACTCCCCCTGCTTGTGCTCAATCTCTCTCTCTCTATCAGATAAATAAAATCTTTAAAAAAATTATGTACTATATGTTCACTAACTGAAATAAATACATAAATAAATAACTGAGCACAGAAAAGATATTTTAAAGATTTCAGTGATCTCAAAGGGAGGCAAAATACAAAGTCTCATTTGTAAGATCCACTTTAACTGCCATTTTTTCTCACTCTCATTGTATCTATATTCTTCTTTTACATCAAATTAAATTCCATGATCAATTAATATGATCACTACTATGGATGTATTTCAAACTTCTTTGTCCCTCTCTCTGGTGTTTTTCTATTCTTGTGTTAAAATTAATCTTGCTTAAATGCAACTCCTCACCTATGCAGAGCTGTATCAGTATAGCTAAATGTGGCTGGAGTAAAACATTTTAACCTTTTAAAATATATTTTAAGTTAAAATATGACCACAACATCAACAGATGAATGGATCAAGAAGATGTGGTATATATATTCAATGGAATACTATGCAGCCATCAAGAGAAACGAAATCTTGCCATTTGCAACAACGTGGATGGAACT
>CM052815.1:24868190-24902454 GCA_028533885.1 Nasua narica | reverse complement strand
ACACACACATACATACATACTAACGACTCCCAGCTAGGTTGTGTCCTCTGAAATCCCTCATAAATCCAGTCACTATGCTTGCCCCAAAATCTAGACTCTTCTGTCCAATTTCCTACTTGACAATCTCCACTTGGATGTCTGGTGAACATTCCACAATCACTGTGTCTAAAACAGAACTCATAACCTTCTACCTCATTCCTAAACTTACTCCACTCACTTTCCTTGTGTCACTTAATGGCACACAACCCTATTCTTGCGTTTACTAAGACCAGAAATCATTGTCTTAATTTCTCTGACACCCCAAATTCAGACCTCAGGCCTCAGAAAGTCTTCCGCTTAAATTTTATATCCCAGATCACATCATTTCACACTTCTCCAATCTAAGTCACTATTATTTCTTTCATGGATTATTGAAATTGATTTCCAACTGATTTATCTACTTTCCCCTTTGCGCCTCTACGGTCTATTTCAGCATAATGGCTAGAATGATTGTATTAAAATGTAACTGGGTCATGCCTTTTTTCTGCTCAGAACATTGTGGTCTTCTCCATAACACTCAAAATAAAAGGCTTACAATAGCTGTGAAACCGTATATGACTAACTTACAATTAGTTCTATGAACTCATCTTCTACTAGTCTCTTCTCACTCCATACAATCTGGCCTCCTCACTTTACAGGTACATGCCAAACATATGATTGCTTAAGAACTTTGTACAGACTTCTCTGCCTATAATTCTTTCCCCAGATAGCCACATCTTATCAGCCAATGATAAGAAAAAGCCACGTTACCTTACCTTTTTCAAGACTGCTATAATGGTAATTTCCTGATATTCCACCCTGATATCCCTGTTAAAAACTACATACTTAATATCTTGCAAACAAACTGAAAGTCTTTAGGTAATTCAAATAGGGAAAAGGAATCACTCTAGATCTTTAAAATAGGACATTTAATATAAGGAATTGGTGATAAAGCTGATGGAAGAGTTGAGAAGCCAAAAAAGAAGATGGTGAGGCAACCCAGATATTACCCAATCCCCTAGGACTGGAAACTCATAGAACTAGAAAGACCAGCAAAAGGTTACCAGACCTCAGATTCTGGAACTTTCCTTTGTAAACTAAAACCATTATGGAGGCTGCCCAGGGATAGCTGGGACATAGAAGAAGGGACTATTTGGCTAGATGCCCCAAAAAGGAGAGAGATACAGGAGGAACACCTAAACTTCTATCCCCCTTCTATCTTCCAACCTCAATGTTTCACATCAGGCAAATTAACACAAAAGTCAGAGGAACAGAGAATTTAAGAAATGTAGTTCCTTATAAAGCATAGCATGACTGATGTAGGCAGAGAATAAGTAGGCAGTTGCTTGCACTTACAGTCTTCTAAGTGTACCACATAACACAATTGGTTGATTATCAACACAAGATCACTGATCCACAAGGGCATGGATTCCTTCCATTTTATTTACTGGAATATGCCTAGAACTTAGAAATGTACCTGGCACACAGTAAAGGCCAAACATATTTGTTGAATTGAGTGAATATAACAAAATACATGGTGGAAAAATGGACTTGCTTTTTAATTGTGCCATAAAATTGGTTAATTACTTTTATGAGGTAAACTTATCTACCTAAAGTGAACTTTATTATTTACTAGGAATTACCCACAAGGATTTAGTGGTCCTTGGATTAATACTGGTTGTACCTTACATAAATTTGTTTCAGTCTTCCTCACAAGATATGGGTGTTGAGTGCCACCACTACTTACTTTAGGAAACTAGATATTGCTAGATATACCGTATATTAACCAATGTAGAATGTTCATATAAATCTTCTTTGTTGTGATTTGTTCATTCAGCATAGATTTACTAAAGGTCTGTCTCTGGCTTTACAACTGCTAGAGCTACAACAATTACACAATTCTTGTTTGTAAGAGGAATACTGATGAGGATTTACGGGGCCAGAAAAAAAAATAGAAAGTTTAATATTAGAAAGTACTGTATAAACTATTAAGTTGTTAGTGTAGCAGGACTTTACCCCTAAAGAGCAACACAGGCAGCACACAGCATGCACCAAGTTTAGTGACCATATAGTGCTTCAAACTGCACCCTTCAGTTTTGGTGGAAATAGGACCAGGCTGTATTTTTCCCTTATATTTTTTTTTCTTCCTTTTTTTCTTTGCAATCAGGCTTATAGTTTTTTTGTTTTTTTTTTTTCTTTTCTCTCTCTCTCTCTCTTTTTTTTGGGGAGGGGGAATCAGGGTGCTGCTGTTTTTTTTTCCTTCCTTCCTTTTCTTTGGAATTAGGCTTATAGTTTTATTGGATTGTCTGTTTGGTTGTTGTTGTTATTGTTCTTTTGCTTCTCTCTCTCTCTCTCTCTGTTTTCGAACAGGCGTTTTTTTTGGGGGGGGGGGACTTTTTTTCTTTCTTTTTTTTTTTTCCAAAAAACAAATCAAAGCACACTTAGATAAAGGTCCAAACACCCACCACTGTAAGCAAGGAGGAATTCTGCAGAGGACTGACCAGTGGAAAAGAGCAGCCAAAACACAACGGCATACACCATGAACACTTCCTGAAGTGCCAGGACCTTGACAGTGTATGACTTCTTTTTAATATAAAATTTCTCTGAGGTACGGGAAACATAAAAAGCTTTCATAACACCCAAAACATAGAAACTTAGCCAAAAACACAAGATTGAAGAATTATCCCCAAAAGAAAGGTCAGGAATATATCACAGCCAGGGACTTGCTCAAAAAAGATATAAGGAATGTATTTGGACAAGAATTTAGATCAACAGCCATAAGACTATTAGCTGGACTTGAAAAAAGAATAAAAGATACCAGGAAAACCCCTGCTGCAGAGATAAAAGACTTAAAAACTAGTCAGGCTGAAAAAAAAAAGTATTCTAACTGAAATGCAAAACTGATCAGATAAATTATGGAAAATAATGAAGCTGAAGAGGGAAAGAAAACTATTAGATCATGAATATAGAAGCTCAGCAATTCCACAAACTCAATAAAATCCATATCATAGGAGTCCCAGAGAAGAATGGGAAAAAGAGGCAGGTTTATTTGAACAAACTATAGCTGAGAACTTCCCTAATCTAGGGAAGGAAATGGACATTCAAGTCCAAAAGGCACAGAGAACTCCCATCAAAATCAATAAAAACAGGGCAACACCATGACATATAGTGAAACTTACCCCCCCCCCCAAAAAAAAAGATAGAGAATTCAGAAAAGTAGCCAGGGAAAAAAGGTCTTTAACTTATAAGGGTAGACACATAAGGTTAGCAGCAGACCAATCCACAGAGACCTGGCAGGCCAGAAAGGAGTGGCATGATATATTCAATGTGCTAAATGGGGAAATATGCAGCCAAGAATACTTTATCCAGCAAGGCTGTCATTCAGAATAGAAGAAGAGATAAAGAGTTTCCAAGACAAACAAAAACTAAAGGAGTTTGTGAATACTAAACCATCTCTGCAAGAAATATTAAAGGGAACCCTTTGAGCAAGAAACAGAGACCAAAAGCAACAAAGACTGGAAAGAAACAGAGACCATCTAAAGGAATAGTGACATTACAGGTAATACAGTGGCACTAAATTCATATCTTTCAATAATTTCCCTGCATGTAAATGGACTCAATGCTCCAATGAAAAGACATAAGGCATGAGAATGGATTAAAAACAAAAAACTAAAACCAAGACCCGTTGTTATACTTCTCACAAGAGACTCATTTTAGACCCAAAGACATCTCCAAATTGAAAATGCGGGGGTGAAGAACCATTTATCATGTTAATGGACATCAAAAGAAAGTGGAAGAAGCCATACTTCCATCAGACAAGCTAGATTTTAAACCAAGACTGCAGCAAGAGATGAAGGACACTCTATCATAAGAAAGGGGCCTATGCAACAAGAAGATCTAACAATTGGAAGTACTTATGTCCCTTAACTTGGGAGCAGCCAAATATATAAATCGACTAATAAAAACTTAAAGATACTCATTGATAACAATACGATAACAGTAAGGGACTTTAGCAGACCAATGACGACAATGGATAGATCATCTAAGCAGAAGATCAACAAGGAAACAAGGGCCTTAAATGATTCACTGGACAAGATGGACTTAACAGATATATTCAGAGCATTTTGTGCTCAAGTAACAGAATACTTCTCTAGTGAACATGGAATATTCTCCAGAACATATCACATGCTGGATCACAAATCAGGCCTTACCCAGTACAAAAAGATTGAGGTCATAGCATGCATATTTTCAGACCACAATGCTATGAAACTTAAAGTCACCCACAAGGAAAAATTGGAAGGACTACAAATATATGGAAGTTAAGGAACATCCTACTAAAGAATGACTGGGTCAATCAAGAAATTAAAGAAGAATTTTTAAAAAATATATGGAAGCCATGAAAATGAAAACATGATAGCACAAAACTTTTGGGATTCAGCAAAGGTGGTCTCCTAAAAGGGAAGTATATAGCAATACAAGGAAGGCAAGGAAACCAAGAAAAGTCTCAAATACACCATTTAATGTTAAACCTAAAGAGGCTGGAAAAAGAACAGCAAATAAAGCCCAAATCTGGCAGGAAAAGGGAAATAATAAAGATTAGAGCATAAATCAATGATATAGAAATAAAAAACAGTATAACAAACCAACAAAACTAAGAGTTGATTCTTTGAGGAAATTAACAGGACTGATAAATCCATAGCCAGATTTAGCAAAAAGAAAAGAGAAAGGACACAAATGAATAATATCATGAATGAAAGAGAGATCACAACCAACACTGCAGAAATACAAACAACTATAAGAGAATAGTATGAGCAATATTATATGCCAACATATTAAGCATCTGGAAGGAATGGATAAATTCCTAGAAACATATAAACTACCAAAATGGAAACAGGAAGAAACAGACAATCTGAACAAACCTATAACCCATGAAGAAGTTGAATCATTAATCAAAAATCTCCCAAAAAACATGAGTCCAGGGCCAGATGGCTTCCCAGAGGAATTCAATCAAACATTTAAAGAAGAATTAGTACCTATTCTTCTGAAACTGTTCCAAAAAGTAGTAATGAAAGGAAAACTTCCAAACTTATTCTATGAGGCCAGCATTACATTGAACCCAAAATCAGATAAAGATCCCACTAAAAGGAGAGTTACAGACCAATATCCCCAATAAACATGGATACAAAAATTCTCAACAAGATACTAGCTCATCATTACATTAAAAGGATTATTCGTCACGACCAAGTGGGATTTATTCCTGGGCTGCAGGGGTGGTTCAGCATCTGCAAATCAATCAATGTGATATACCACATTAATAAAAGAAAAGATAAGAACCATATGATCCCTCTCAATAGATGGAGAAAAAGCATTTAATAAAATATAGCATCCTTTCTTGATCTCTTGACACACACACACACACACACACACACACACACACACTCTCACACACCCCAGAATATTACTCTGCCATCAAAAAGAATGGAATGTTGCCATTTGCAATGATGTGACTGGAACTAGAGGGTATTATGCTGAGCAAAATAAGTCAGTCAGAGAAAGACAAATACTGTAGGATTTCTTTCATATGTAGAATTTAAGAGATAAAACATATGAACATAAGGGAAGGGAAGGAAAAATAAAGTAAAATAAAAACACAGAGGGAGGCAAACCATAACAGACTATTAACTAAAGGGAACAAACTGAGGATTGCCGGAGGGGAGGCAGGTGGAGGAATGGGGTATTTGAGTGATAGGCAACAGCAGAACACTTGATATAATGATCACTGTGTTATATGTAACTGAGGAATCACTAAATTCTACCCCTGAATCTAATAATACATTCTATGTTAACTAATTTGAATTCAAATAAAATCTTAAAAAAAAAAAGGTGTGATGGAAGTGTCACTGTCATTTTTTAGCTTAAGCCTCAAGAAGTTTTGTAGCTTTCACCATTGCTCTCCCAAAATACTGCACTAAGACTACCATACCATCAAGAAGCCCTAGAAGTAGGGATACCTGGGTGGTTAAACATCTGCCTTTGGCTCAGGTCATAATCCCAGGGTTGTAGGTCAAGCCCCACATTGGGGTCCTAACTGAGCAGAGAGTCTGCTTCTCCCTCTCCCCCTGCCTGCTGCTTGTTCTCTCTCTTCCTTTCTCCCTCTCTCTCTCTCTCTGTCAAACAAATAAATACAATCTTAAAAAAATACCCTAGAAGTAGATGGAAATGTTTTAAACCTGATTTATAGTGATGGTTGCCATATACCATAAAGTTACTAAAAATCATTGAGTTTTACTCTCGAAGTAGGTAAGCCTTATGATGTTTAAAATATATCTTGGGGTGCCTGGGTGGTTCAGTCAGTTGAGCATCCAGCTCTTGATGGTAGATCAGGTCATGATCTCAGGGTCCTGAGACTGAGGCCTGAATCAGGCTCTGTGCTCAGTTTGGAGTCTGCTTGAGATTCTCTCTCTCTCTCTGCCTCCCTCTCACACACTCTCTCTCAAATAAATACATACATATATACATACATACAATCTTTAAAAAAATAAAATATATCTCAATAAAACTGTTGAAAAAACAAATGAAAAGAGGCCCTGAATGAAGATCACATAGAGAGAAAGGTACAGGCCTCCCAGACATCCCAGCTAAGCCCAGTCCCCTAGGAACTTCTAGTTCAATGCAGCCAAGAGTGTGTCAAACAAGACCCATGAAACCAAGAATTCTGAGAAACTTTTGAGAAAAAAAAACTCAGTTATTGTAAGCATTGATAAATCATTGGTACAACACATCTGTATGGATTATCCTTCTTTTAATTTTTAACCTGTACCTGGAAATCAGGTTATTTCCTTGAATTTGTAACCCCATACACAAGTACGCATATCTACAAACATTGAAACAAAGTGCCTACATGTATATGACATATTTTACTGAAGGACTGGAGAAAGGATTTACAAAAGAATATTAGGTAACGTTTTCTTAAAATTCTTTCACTTTATCCCTCTTTCTCTCTTCCCTCCTCCCTCTCTCTTTCCTTCTTTTTTTCTCCCTGCTTCCAAATATCTTTATGAGACACCCACACTTACATGGCATGGTTTACTTCTTGGTTTCCTTATGTTTCATCATCTGAGGTCTCAGTTTTATTCCCAATGATCTGTCAAAATATTTTCCGAACCAAAAGTAACTCCTTCCTACAAAAGCATCCCAGAACTAGCTGTAAAGATTATCCATTATCTTACCACTGTATATATACATCATCTTGTACAGTGAATGACAATGAATCCTTCATGCACTCCACATTTTGTTTCACAATATGTCGATCTATCTATCTATCTATCTATGGAGTAGCTCAGATTAGAAAATTTAGAATCATGTTGGCCCTTTTCTACACCTTTTCATAAACATTCTAATCTCTCATGTTATATTTTCCTTCTCAGAAATACCTCAAGCATGTATCCCCTTACTCACATTCCAGGACCAGAGTTCTAGGCCAAACCTTATTCATATGTCACCAACACTAGCATAATTTCACCTTAACTTTCTTTTCTACCTTTAATTCATAGCTCTTCAAAACAATGCTCCAGGGCAGGAGTTGTTAATTCACACAGGCCAAATTTTAAATTTTATCATCAAAATTGAGTTATTATGACAAAGATCACATGACCCACAAAGCCTCAAATATTTACTGCCTGGCTTTCAGAAAATGTTTTCAGCAACCCCTGTTCTATAGTCTCCCATAATAATCTTTCTAGAGCACAAAACATTTTGCATGGTTCATTATTTTAAAATTAATATCATTTACTATATATGTTTTTAAAACTGGAGGAATATTCATTGATTTGTTAACAGGACTTATATATGGATGGTGGAATTCTATTAATAAATTTCTATACTTTGGTATTTTGTATAATACCATGAAATACTACTTTATACAACAGCATGGATGCCATATTTTATAATAACAAAGAGAAATGATTTGAAAAGAATGTAAATTCACTTATTTAAGACTTCCAATGATAATTTTTGCTTTCAAAAAAAAATCTCAATCCTTTGTAAAATACATAAGGCTTTTATAAAATCCCCAATCTTCTCTTTCCAGCTGCCTATGCTCACTTTGCTCCATACACCCCTCACAGACTCTAGATTGGTAGATCTCAAACTTTAATGTACTTAAGAATTACCAGAAATTCAGATTCTTAAGCTCCCTTATTTAGTATATTTAGGGTGAGACTAAGAATTTACATTTTTAATAAGCACCCATGCTGGTAGTTCGGGTCACATTTCAGTATTTTTACGTTGTGAAATCGCTTACCTAGCTTAAAATCCTGACTCCAATATTCACTAGTTATCTGACTTTGGATAATAACATAAACCCACTAAAGCTCAGTTTTCTTTTCTGTGAAATGAGATACTGTTTTTGCCTCATTAAGTTTTTGGTAAGGATTAAATGAGATGGTTTAGATTAAAGCATTAACACAGTGCCTGACTCAGAATAAATACTTGGTAAATGCTTTTGATTTTCTTTATAGCTTCCTTGTTATTATCAACGATAACATTATTTTAATTATAAAACTCTCTTTGAGCCATAATGAATTCCAGGCCATTCCCCATGTCACTTAAGTGTCTGCAAGTCACATTCCTTTGCCATTACACATTAGTGTCTCTTTCTATAATATCCTTCTTCACCCCAGGCCCAGGTTTGTTTACTCAGTTGACGTCTACATCTTCTAGCCACTGATTCATATGTCATCTCCATACATCCTTTGCTTAACTTCCCTCACCAAAGCTAAATCCAGTTCTGTCTTTCTCTCTCTTCTGTACCCTCATAATACTTTGTATGTACCACTGCACCTGTACTTATTACATTATATTAAACTTCTGCATGTTTTTATAAGCCCAGAAGAGACTGTAATATCTTTAAGAGTAGTATCACGCCAAACCTATCTTTGCATTATCATTATTGTCATCATCATGGCCACCATTTATTCTGGATCCCCAAGTGATAAATCTAATATTAATTGTGTGTTTCTGATGCTTTGATATCTGGGGACTTGGTGACCCTGGAGAGACTGCCCTTCCCAGAGCTAGTTATTTCCTAGAGATAGGAAATGAATTACCTGTAATTACACTTTTATATGCAAACCCACCAATCCCAAGATCAAACCCCCAAATACCTCCTTTATCAATCTATTTTACTCAGGGCTACTATTCTGCCCTAATCACCCAAGGACCAGGTGCCAGGCTACTAGAGGCAGCCCCTGTGCCCCAGAGACCCCTGGAATTATTTAAACTGACCAATCCTAACCTTCCTACCCTGCTGGACCACTTCCTTCCCAAGGAAGCCACATGAAGCCTCTTTTCTGCATTTCCTCCTACTCCTAATGCCTGAGGACTTCCTGGTGTTTTTGTGTGTGCCCCAAGGAAGAGTGTACCTGTACCTTTGAGATCTGAATATAACCCTCCCCTATCATATCTGCCCCCTCTCCAGGATTGATTTGGACATGTTTACTAAGATATGTTGCTTAAGTGCTAACATACTGATTAAAGTGTCTATGCTAGTTTCATCTCTTTTTCAATCTGTTCCCTCATAATGTCAACAAAATCTACTGCCAATTTTGAGGGTTGGGAGTTGGGGAAACTTACAGGGATTCTTAATTGGTTCCTTTGCAAAGTGGCTTATGTCATATTTCTAAATGACTGCAGCAAATGAGTTAATTTTGAAATGAACTTTGAAAAGAATGTTAATTTATTTGGATAAAGGTAGTGTGAGATTGGTGCAAAAATCATTAAAGTAAGAAAAAAAAGGCAATTTGGTTCATTAGCTATTAATAAGAAAATAGCTCTGTAAGTGATAAGAATTCACCATTGGTGCTAAGCTCTAGAAATCTCTATCTCCCAGCAGCTAAGACTATTATGGAGTTGAAGAAATTAGAAATAAGACCCTCTTCAGAGCAAGAGAACAGAAAAAAGATCTCAAAGAAAGTTGGAAAAATGATTCATGAGCAACAACTTGGTTAAGAAAACATCTGTGTCCTGTAGGGAAAAATCTCCTGAGCTGAGATTTCATTGACAGTCAGGCTTGTAGCTATAAGATCTAGGACATGTCATGTCCTTTCTCAGAGTTTTTTCTCATCTGCAAAATGAGATGGAATCCATTAAGTAACTAACTGCTCTCTACAGTTCTACTTAGGCTTCTCTTTTTAATTTCAAAAAGTGCCACTAGGTGGCAGCAGGAATTAAATAATATCTCTGCCTTCATTTTTTTCAGGATTTCAAAAATTCTTTTGCAAGAGTAGGAATCATTTTGGAGAATACCATCACCACTGCTGCCACAAAAGCAATTTTGAAAAGATGTTTAAGGCTCAAAATAATTTAAAAAACTACAGTAAGTTCAAACTCAATAGAGTCAGCATATTGTTACCTCAGCAAATTGTCCAGTGACAGAATTTATTTAACCTGCTTTCCCAATGAAAAAACTGTAATAAGGTATAAATTTTCATTATTTATAGATTATATCTCTTAATTCTATGAATTCCAAGAGCATATATACAACTACCTGCTTAGTATTTTCATTTGGATGTCTAATAAGTACCTCACATTTAAATAAAGAACTGTTTCTCTCCCCTAAACCTGATATTTACCAAACTTTAACCATGTTAGAAAATGAAAGCAACATTCTCTTCATTGCTTAATCCAAACATCCAGGAGTTGTGATTTATTTCTCTCTTTTCTTCCCATTCTACATCCAATCCATCAGAAATGCTTTGACCTCACCTCCAAAACACATTGCCAAGTTACCATTTATTTCTAGCTTCACTGCTGCAATTGCTGTCCACGCCACCATTATCTATCTCAAGGATGCCTTCAAAAGCCCCCTACCTGGACTCTCCTTTTCCTTTTTTCCCCCTACAACCCATGATCCATATGTTAAACTCTGTGATAGTTTAAAATATAATACCTGTCATGACACTAACTTCTTAAAGTCTTCCAAAAAATTATCAGCATCCCTCAGGTTCAAACTCCATAACAAGATCTATGTATTTCTTTATAATCCGATGGTTGCCTGTTCCTCGTATTGCAAAAAATAATCAGATCCGCGAGAGACCAAGTGACACTCGAAGAAGTAGGAGAACTCAGATTTATTTTACGGCAGCGGACCCAGATGAGCTTGTGCTCAAGGTCCTGGGCCTTGGGCAACAGGGTTTATAAGGCTTTTATAGGGGACTGCAGGCAGTCAGGTTCCAAGGGCCATGCTGACTGCTAGTAGGTGGGTTTAAATTGGGAGAGCGGGGCTGCTTTAGGTGGGAACAGTAGTGCAGGGAGCCTGTGGCAGGAAGCCTGTTTACAGTAGCCGAAGCAGCTGATTATCTCTTGCTCCCAGTAGGGCTTCTGGTTATCTCTAGCTTATTGTTAGTAACTTTCCATCTTCTGGGGCCTCCTGGCCTGGGTTTGCGCTGGGTAATTTTCCTCTTCACTCTTAAAACTTACACACTCACTCACAGTGTCCGAGCAATACTGAACATGTCCCACCCCTTCACACATGCACACCAATCACTCACTCCTATCTTAGAGCTTTGCATTAGTTCTCTCTTTTACCTGTAATGCTCTATGACCTGTTCTATCCAGTGCTGGCACCTTCTCATCATTCAGATCTAGGAACACCCATGTTTGATCGAGCCCACCATCTATAGTGCCAACAGCCACTTTCCATTGCATTAACCTAATTTGTTCCCATCTCTGCATTTACGACTCTCTGCATGGCCTTGTTTGCCCATTTGTTAACGTGTTTATTGTCTTCTCTTATAAGAATGTGTCACTTAGACTAGGAATATGTCAGTTATTTACTTCAGGTCTATAAAAACATTGCAAGTACTCCACAGATAGTTTAAAGTGAGTAAATTAATGAATTATGGACAACGTTAGATCTTTCTTGAAAGATTGAAAAGATATACCAACGTGGCACTGAGAAACAGGATCACTGCATTAATGATCTTTGGTCTTCGCTGAATTTAGTTATTGAGAATAACTTTTTTTTTTCCCCTGTGAAAATCCTTTTCTAATGAGCAAGTGGCATTCTTAATGTTTAGTAAATTTGGTTCTTTCAACAACATTTAATAACAAAATCACATTGTGTCCTAACATGTCTTAAAATGACAATAATGGAATACTTACTCTGGGCTAAGCCCTGGGCTAAACACTTCACTTTTACAGTCTATTAATTCTTATCACACCCCATATGATTAGGGTACATATTGTCATTTTCATGAATATTATAATCAATGGGGCAAATGAGAGTATTATTGCCAATCCTGCCCAGGTTTGACAGCTAATATGTGCTGAGCTGGGATATGTGCTCAGCCCTCACAGTAGGGTTCCAGAGGCAGTCCACCTAACTGCTTTGTTATCTTGTTTGCCAAGTCAGTTTCCCTTGGCTGTTGTAACAAATTACCACAAACTTAGTAACTTAAAATAATACAAAGTTATTCTCTTGTATTTCTACAAGTCAGAAGTCTGAAATCATTTCCACTGGGTTAAAGTCAAGGTGTAGACAGAGCTGGTATCTTCTGAAGGCTCTAAGGGAAGTTGTTTCCTTGCTTTGGTCAACATCTAATGGCCATCTGGATTCCTTGGCTGTCACTCCAAACCATATCACTCCAATCTCTGCTTCCGTCATCACATCACTCAATTGTCCCCTGACTCTGATTCTGCCTGTGTCCCTCTTATGTAGACCCCAGTGACAATATTGGGCCCACCCAGATAATCCAGGATAGTATTATCTCAAAACCTTTAATCTAGGCACATCTGCAAAGTCTCTTTTGCTATATAAATGCACAAAAAGAACTCTCACAGGTGCCAGGGATTAGGTTGTGGATGGGTTTAGGGGAATATTATTCAGCCTCCCAGATTCCCCATGCCAGCTGGTGGTAGGAAGGCAGACTCATTTGCTACCTGAGTAACTTATCCACACACCAGCCTCTCTCCATATGCAATTTGAGCTAATGCTACAGCAAAATTACAGAATACAGAACATCATGGACCTTTGGCATCACCCATAAGTAACTGATGCTGAAAATGCTTATAGTCTACTATACATTGATAATAAACATGCCGACAAGAGATTTAAGACTATTTAAGCCTGAAAGATAATAAACACAGATATTTAAGACTAACTCTTAATGCATTCCCTTTCTGCCTTTAGTTGGAGCTTCCTACTTAATAATCCCTTTGACATACTTTGGATGATTTTTATTTAAAAGAGGAGAATACTTTTTACAAGGTTCAAAAACCCTTGCCTAGTCCAGATATGACTTAAATGAATTAACTTGAAAGAGAATTGATGCTGGGTTTTATTAAACCAACTCCTAGATGCTAGTTACAGAAAATGAACAATGATATAGGCAAGTAGTAAAATACCTTGTAAAGTCCCCAATAGCTTCTATAAATAAATTTGCAATTCACTTAGGATGTAAACAGCACAGAGTAAGATTTGAATACATCAGCAAGGCTGTAAAATGATACCTTGGCTTTCCTTCACTTGTGACCTCTCAATTACAAAGGCTTCTCAAAAGAGGGTTTGTGGTAGCACATCTTTCCCAAATTGCTGCTCTCAGCATGTCTGGCCATGTAGAGCTTCCAGTGCAACTTTCATTTCATCATATCCCTGGGGGCAGAACAACTTTCCAAGTCTAAAGTAGAATAGTTTAAGCACAGGACCATTTCCAATCAAGGTCAAACTGTCTCTTAGGGTACATTTTTAAAAGCCACTACAACTGAGAGTTTCAATTCATTTTTCTTTTGCAAACAGATGAAAATATATGATGCCACTAGGAGAAATGTTCATTTTGCTATAAAGCAACATTGTTAAATTGTTTTTGGCAGAAGGTGATATCATTTAGTTAAAAAAAAAAAAAGTTCCACACAAACACTGTTGAAAATACTTCACTCCATGTTCCTTTCTAGGAGATTGAAATAGCAGAGTAATAAAGTAAAGGCTCTCAGAAGTCTGGAAATAAGAAATCATCTGTAACTTTGTTTCATCCAGTCTTTTGACCTCTGACTCCCTTATCTTCCTGGATATTGACTACCCTCATGATGTAGAAGGTAGAGGGATGTTCTTTAATACAGGCTGGGTAAAAAACTGATCCAATTTTTTTTTTTTTTTTTTTTGTGGTCAAGTAGCAAGGATCACAGTAGCTCAAGTGTCACAGGAATGGTGATGTGAAGAAAATGATCCTTTCTGAAATGGATGGAACTAAGGAGTACCAATTAGAAAATTCAGAAACAGGAGTTTTAAGAGTAAGCAAAGGGGGCCTGGGTAGCCCAGTCGGTTAAATGTTTGCAGAAATTACACTTTGATCAGATCTCTGAAGGTGGAAGAAAATTCAGAGACCAGGTTTGTTTGTATCCAGTTGCTTTAGTGTATCTCCCAGAGGGCAAATAACCATGCTTTCTTTCTATACAATCAGCTATGGGTTGTACTGATTCTTCTCAAGAAAGGCTAAGCATTGAGGGCCTGGGATGGCCATACAAAAGCAATCCACGAATCCTTTGAAGAAAAGTCATTAAAAGCCAATTATATTAGTTTTCTATTGGTTTGTAACAAATTACCCCAAATTTACTACACCCATATAACAACACTGCAATTTTATGGGTCAGAGTCTGGGAGGCCTGGCTTGTTTCTCTGCTTCAAGACTTAAAAAGCTAAAATCAAATTGTCTTCAGGGCTGTGTTCTTTTCTGGAGTCTCAAGGGGACAGTCTGCTTCCAGGATCGTTTAAGTTGTTGGCAGAATTCAGCGCTACATAGTTGTATGACTGAACTCCCCGTTTCCTTGCTGGCTGTCATCTCGGTGGGGGGGCGGGTAGTTTTCATCTCTGGAAGCTTCCTGGCTTCCTTGGCTTGTAGTCCCCTTTGTCTTCAAAGACAGAAATGGCAGATCAAGTCCCTCTCGTGATTCTAATCTTCTATTCTTCTGCCTCCCTCTTCAACTTTTAAGGGTTCATTTGATTACACTGAACCCAACCAGATAATGGTTAAAACCCTATTTTAAGGTTAGATGATTAGCAACTTTAAAATTCCCTTTGACATGTAATAAAACATTCATAGTCATAACATTGAAGGCAAAACATCATGGAGGCCAAAATCCTGCCTAGCATACCAGTCTTACTTTATATGTGAAACATAAGACTGAAACTTAAGTATGCACTGCATATATTTTAACTAATTTGCTTTGGCCTTTTCATTTAACAGGTATATCACTGTTAGGGGACAATCCATAGACTGAAGAAGGGAAGACTCGATACAAAGTGTATTTCCTTAAGGGATATCCTGTACCTCAAAAGAAATAAAAAAAAAAAAGTCTTAGTACTATGTAGCAGTTGCAGGAGACTCAGATCCCATGAAAGGTCTTGTCCTGGGATTCTTCCCCAAGCATGACCTCCACTGGTGCCCCAAGCCCACACCTATTTACTCTGAGTATTCAAATCACTTACTGGCTTCCTGGGAAAGGAGATAATTTACCAGCTGTGAACCTAGTCTACCAAACTGGTTTGTAAGAAATCAGGCACTATCTGCCTTGAATTTCTTTAAATCCTCAGAAGTAAATGCCCCAAAATATTCACAGGACCATACAATGAACAGGATCCTATACAGAGATAGCATGAGAATATAAATTCATATACCTACAAACAAAGAAAAGAAAAACTGTCCACTAAAATTGCAAGAGGTTAAGGAAATTAATAGAGGAAAATATCCTCAGTGATTTGCTATGTGATCTGAGACATAGTCTCCTAATTTTTGAGAATTGGTTTTCTCACTTCTGATGAGAACTGGAGATACTAAGGTTCTTTTCCTACCTTCTCACTCTGATTATAGTATCTCAACAACAGCCCTTCTATTATATGTCCTCTTTGAGAGCCTTGAGTTAACATGTTTAAGAACTATTAACCATGTACTATTTCCCTAATCAGTGCTTATGGGGGGCTCTGTGGGAAATGAAGTTACCAAGACAGCCCTAAGGACTCTCAGTTTGGAAAGGAAAAAAGGGTAATAACTCAGTGACCACAATACAAAGAAATATATTGAGTTGAAGTGTATCAAAGGGTGATCCTGAGACAGTTACAGAAATAGTTATTTAAGTCCATCAAAGTCATCAGAGAAAAGCGTCCTTGCAAGAACACTTATGAACAGAGAGAATGAAACCTTATTTCATCACTGGAAGCTTCTGAACTTCTCAGAAAGATTTGACTGTTCACACTCTAAGAGTCACTACCTCTTGGAGACCTGTGGACCTTATGTGTTGACTGAACCATTCTGTGCTAATTTGCTTACCTAACCTAGGTGCCTTAAAATAGGCACCAGAGCAGTAGTTATATATCGATTCTAGAATTAGATAGTCCCTATAGCTACAGAACATTCAAGACAATGACATGTGCATAACAGATACTCTTTTTATAGTTGGCTAAAAATATTAACTAAGATGAATGTGGCTAGTAATGCTGCAAATTTTGAACTTCATGCTCAACAGTTAAGATCAATATTCTGTGATATTCATATAGAAAATCATCACTTTCTAAAATTGTCTCTCTTATGAAAAAAAACATTCTCATGTCATACTCCGAAGCACCAGAAGAAGGCAGAAGATGCACACGGTTGAGATTATCCAATAGCTCTGGATTCTGTTATGTAAACTAGCCTTTTAGACAATATCTTACTTACACTTTGCTGAACCTAAATTGAGTGTTAGAGTCTTCATTCAGAATTTTTCCTAACAAAATAATAAAAAAAATATATATAGTGGGTTTCAGTTTTACTATATGTGGTAATCATAAATTCTGAAGATTCTTTAGTAAGGAATAATATATATTGAATCTTTAGTTAGAAAATAGTATCAAATATCTGGTAAATGTTTATGTGAATGGTGAAATTTCCCGGGGTTTTACAAGCATGAGCTATTAAGCAGAATTCTAAGGTATTCCCCAAGATTTCCCTTTCCCTGATGTATGCATCCCTCATAATCTCTTGGATTGTAATTCTGATGGTTTTTACCACGTGATTAGGCTATGTTATTATTGGCACAGTTGACCTTAAAATAGGGAGATGTTCGAGGTAAGCTGATCAAATCACATGAGTTTTTCAACAGTGGAAAATTTTCTCTGGTTGGTAACTGAAGGAAGTTAAAGATTTGAAGCATGAGAAGTATTTGATGTCCCATTTCTGGCTTAAAGATGAAGCAAGTCGTGCATTAAGAAATATGGTGGCCTTTTAGATTGGCCTCCAGCTGATAGCCAGCAAGCAAATAGGAACTGAAGCACTACAACCACAAGAAACCAAATTCTGCCAGCAGCAAGTATAAAAGTAGAAGTAGATTTTTCATCAGAAATTCTAGACACTAACATAGTTTGGTCTACACTTTGATTTTAGCTTTGTGATATCCAGAGCAGAAAACTGACTCATGCCATGCCATACCTTTGACCCCAAAAGATAATAACTGTTTGCAGACTCTAAAGTTTCGGTAATTTGTTATATAGCAAGAGAAAACTATATAAATAAACTCAATTTTTGTAACAAACCATGAAATAGCAACTATTATCCTTATATCTATTGTTTCTAATTTTGTTGAGGTATAGTTGACAATAATCTTATATATTCAAGGCGTACAATATGATGATTTGGTTTCCATGTACTTTGTGAAATTACCACAATCAAATTAACATATCCATCACCTCACATAGTTACTGTTTTTTGTGTATAATGAGAACACTTATGATCTACTCTCTCAGCAGTTTCAAGTACACAATACAGTATTAGAAACTATTCGCCATACTATACACTAGATCTCCAGAGCTAATTTCATTTTATAACAGAAAATTTTTACCCTTTCACCAACATGTCTCCATTTCCCCGTCCTCCAGGCTCTGGTGACCATCATTCTATTCTCAGCTTCTGTGAGTTTGACTTTTTTAGATTCCACATTTAAGCAATACAATATTTGCCTCTCTCTGTCTGGCTTATCTTACTTAGCATGTTGTCCTCCAGGTTTGTCCATGTCATCACCAACGATAGGAATTCCTTCTTTTTTACGGCTTATAAATAATATTTGTGTGTGTGTGTGTGTGTGTAATTTTCTTTATCCATTAATGATAAATTAGATTGTTTCCATAGTTTGCTGATTGTGAATAATGCTGCAGTAAACATGGGAGTGAAGATATCTTTTCAAGATATTGATTTCATTTCCTTTGGATATACATCTAGAGGTTTAATTGCTCAGTCATGTGGTAGCTTTAATTTTAATATTTTGAGGGATCCCCCTACTGTTTTCCGTAATGGCTGTACCAAACTACATTCCCACCAAGAGTGTGAGATGATACCTTACTGTGGTTTTGATTTACATTTTTTTGATGATTAGTGATGTTGACCACTATTTTATGTACCTATTGGCCATCTGTAGGTCTTCTTTGGAAAAAATGTCTGTTTAGGTTTTTACCTATTTCTAAATTGGACCATTTCGTTCTTTGCTATTGAGTCATTTGAGTTCCTTATATATTCTGGATATTAACTCCTTGTCTTATCTCTAGTTTGCAAATGTTTTCTTCCACTCGGTAGGTAGCTTGGCTGAGTGAGAGGTTTTTAGTCTGATGTAGCCCTACTTATTTATTTTTATTTTTGTTGCTTGTGTCTTTGGTGTCATATCCAAAAAATTATGGCTATGCTCAAAGTCAGGCAGCTTTTTCCCTGTTTTCTTCTAGGAGTTTTATGGTGTCAGGTTTTACATTTAAGTCTTTAATCCATTTCTAGTTAATTTTTGGTATGGTGAAATACAAGTCCAATTTTTAATATTCTCATTTTTAAAACAAGGATCCTGAGATAAAGAAAGGAATGATAACTTGTCCAAATGACACAGATAGTAAAAGGAAAAGCCAAAACTCAAAACTAGGCAAAATGAATCCTGTGTTCTCATTCACTAAGCTTGTTCGCTTCTAAACGGAAATGCTAGTAAATTCAGAGGAAAATATTTAAAAGTTATCTGGCAACAGGGCAAAATTTATCATAAGCTGACAGAAAGGCTTCCAGTGTATTTTTAAAACTCATTCCAACACTAAAGATTTAAAGGATGTAGTAGAACGTAACAGGCATGTGTTAAAAGACACACAGACTTGGCATCTGGTGATCCTGCCTTCATCATTTACTGAATCAGCTTAGAGAAGTCAATTAACCATCCTAGCAAAAAATATTCCATTCATAACTGATACTAAGAAATCTACCCTCTAGCCTTATTGTGCTACTTATAAATTGTTTCACATAACGATATATTTAATAAACGTCAGTAATGTTTTTGCAGAAAATAAGACTCATGAAAAAATGTTAAATGAAAATAGAATTTACATATATACTTACAATTACAATCTTGTGTGTGCAACTATCATACTATGTATATATTTTTTAAAAAGTATACAAAGAAAAATAAAATAAATGTATGTAAGTAATCCCACAGAAGTATTTGGGAAAAATTTAAGGAAATACATTCAAGTGTTAATCTCTTAGGGTTTTAGGATTACACACGACTTTTAAAATCTCTGTTATGGTTCACTGAAATTTCTAAACATATTATATTAATTCAATACAAATTTATTAAATATATGCTATATTCTTTGTTTACATGAGCATTATTAGAAAAAAAATTGCAACCTCTGGGAAATTTTCTTCTATTCCCTCAATATTTATTCTCAGATGCCCAGGACTTCTACCCTGTTTTTACTCCATCCAATACTAAATAGAAAAGGTTTTCTTGTTCACTTCTCCTACTAGACACTTCCATCATGGACTATATCTTCTCCTATTGTATTTTTAGCACCTGGCATATTGTCTGGCACATAATAGGATCTCAATGAACTCTGAATTAATTCTCTTGTCATTTACATAAAAATGAATGAATCTTGAGAAATAAACTCAGAGTGTTAGGACCTATTAAATTTGGCCATGTTTTAAGAATGGGAGTCTTTTCCCTAGCTTTTTTTTTTTTTTTTTTTTTTTTTTTGCTATTTTCTGGATCCTAATGCCACGTTAAAAAGGCTGGTCAGACTGTGATAGGAGCCTCTTCTAACCTTATAGTAAATACTCATCCCTAAATTAAGCACAGACATGAAGATTGTGTCTGTAAACAATTTGTTTAATCTAAAAGTAAAAGTGATTATCCAATTAAAGTGAAAAGGGAAGACTAATTTAGAATGCACTCACTTCTAATGAGTAAGAGAAAAAAAATCTATGACATTATGGAGCAGGTGCTGAGAGCAAAAAGGGGAGAGACAGGAAGGGGGAAATCTATGTATTTCATGAGAACATCAGGACTAGAAAATACAAGGCAGAAAGCAGAGTTAAAAGCATCTTATAGCCAAATTGACATTACCTCCAGCCAGTCTTGGATTCTTGGTGAAAAAAGACTGTAGGGGCTGCTGAGGAGGAAGCATGCCGTGAAGAGTATATCAATACATATTTTATAAAGTTCTATCCTGGGAAATTTTCAGATCCCACAAATAAAGAGGTATCATACTTTGAAGTCATTGTTTTCTGCTCTTGTAATATTTTGACCAGTGGCCATCTCACTACACAAAGATAAGCAGAGGAATGACTTCTAACTACACCAAATTTGTGTGGCCTCAAAGTTTTGCTTGCTCTTATTGTTATGGACTGAATTATGGTCCTCTAAATTTCTTCTTTTGAAGTCCTAAATCCCAATGTGACAATACTGGGAAATAGGGCCTTCAAGGAGGTAATTAAGGTTCAGTGTGGTCATAAGAATATGGCTCTATCCAATTGGATTAGTAGCTTTATAAGAAGAGAAAGAGACCTAGAGAACATCATCTCTCCACAAACACACAGAGAAAGCAGCTGTCTATAGGCCAAGAAGAGAGCTCTCACCAGAAATCCATCCTTCCCACTCCTTGATTTTAGACTTTGAGCCTCTACAATGGGGTAAAAATTAATTTTTGTTACTTAAGCTTGTCAGTCTGTGGTATTTAGTTATAGCAGACTGAGCTGACTAAAAACATAGATTTCTGTGGCAGCGAAAACTCAGTTAAGTGAATAAACTGTGTGATCAGCTGTATCTTCTCAGGAAAAATGATTCAATGTGACTGGCCTCTTCTTCTACCTCATTTCCTAGACTGGAATCAGATAGATGCTTTCAGGAACCCTTTATTTGCTCAGGTCAGCATTGAGACTACAAAATAACTAAGGGAGTTAAGAGTGAAGCCTGCAGGACAAAAGGAAAGAGGCACTCTCTGCCTCAGTGTTTGATGTGTGAATCCTAATCTGTCCATGTGAAAAGGAAAGGTCCTATCCTCATAGTTTGGTCTCCAGGACCAAAAGTGTAATTTGAAGGACACAGCTGTGGTTTGAAATTTATGAATCAAGAACACAGCCTTGAATGCTAAGAACCTAAAAGAGAGAGAGAGAGACCGAAATGATATTTCAGGCCTAAGAGTACTCTATATTTGTAGCTAAAATTTGGCAAACGGTCCTAGCACAGCCTTCTAGTCAACTGGAAGAGACAACATGGAAGCCACAAGAATTTTTATATAATAGGCAAGTCAAATAGGATGACACAGACCTCTTCCCCCCCTGAAATCCTCCTTAGTTTTTAAGATAGAATTCTAAGATAGGATTAGAGTAGGCATTCCTGCAAGTAGGAGACATTAGGCCCATTTTACTGTACCAGTTGTATCAGAGAAGACAGACCATAAGTTTGATCTTCCAAAAACAAGTGTCAAAAAGAAGAGTCAGGTGGACGATTCTTCACTGTCATACAGACTGCCTTTCTCTACCTCATATGGTGCTCTAAAAGTTCAATGCTTTAGCACAACTTCCTGTCTTTGATGTGAGAGTCGGGACTATAATCTAAATTACAGTCCATGTAAACATGATGCACTTGTATAATAGTAATGATATGATTGAAATGTCTCAGTTCCCCCACATGCCATACATTGTGCTTTCCATTTTACACATATTATCTTATATAAGCTTAATAGGAACCTAGGGTACTGTAGCTGTCTGCTTTTATATATATATATATACCTTAATATCCATTCATTCTTAACCTTTTCAATAAATCTCAGTCTGCTCCTGGGAACCATCCCTTCTCCATTTTGTTAACTAACTTCCGGTGGATTGACAGTAGAGGTGAAGCATGTGACAAGTCTGAGCCAGTCAGCAGTTCGTAAACAATATGAAGACAAGGGGCACCTGGGTGGCTCAGTCAGTTGAGCAGCTGACTCTTGATTTCGGCTCAGGTCATAATCTTGGGGTAGGGGAATCAAGCGCTGTGTTAGACTCTGTGCTCAGTGCAGAGTCTGCTTGTCCCTCTCCCTTTGCTCCTCTCCCTGCTATCACTCTCTCTCTCAAATAAATAAACTTAAAAAAAAAAACAATATGAATGATAATGGGATTTTCCTTGAAATTTTTAGTTTACATTCCTATTTTCCTCTTGACTGAACTGGGATATACCCTTGAGAGTTGCTAGTTTTGGTGTCTTAAGTGGTTAAATTGCTACCATGAAATGGCTGAATTAACAAGTAAATGAATAGTAAAGTAAAGCTATAAAAAATAGAGATAGAAATTAGATTCAGTTGGTATTGTTTGAAGCCTGGATCAAGCCTCAACTTTAGATGATATGTTCAATTATATACAATTTTTTAAAAAATCCTCTCAGTGAAGCCAGATTTTCTGGCACTTGTAACAGAATCCTCAATATTACATTTCATTTTACACATGAATCCCTGACTATTAGAGAAATTAAGTAATTTAACCCAAAGCAATACTGTTACCAAAGAAAAAAAAAAAGGAAATGCTAAGCTTTATATACAAACATTTGGAGAATTTGAGTGCAAAATTCTCCATGTCTGAACTACAGATAATTAACAATCAACAGTTTGAGGAATTCATCAAAATAAACACACTGAAGGATGCTGGCCTCTTCTCTCCCCTTGCTGTTCTTCACTCAACAAGTACATGTCAAAGTAGGATTCCATCCTGAGTCTGACCAACCCTATAGTCTATACCTACCATACTTTTTCAGGCAGGAGAATCAATAAAGGATAACATTCTGTCACAGAGAACCTGATCGTTTCTCATTGGAGCCAAGAAAAGAACAGCTGAAGTATAGGGAGAGGTTAGAAGTGTTCTATGATTAAGATTTATGGGCCTGAAACACATATTGAGATAGAATATGTGAACTGCCTTCAGGAACACAGGACATAGAGTCTCCTTTCTTTGACTACTAGAAGCTATTGGAGGGATTTGGACTATCAGAAGAATCTCGGCCTTGTTCAGAGATGGCTAAAAGGACATGACTGATATTATTTGGGGTACAAATGTATATTCCTAAAGTATTTTCCCCCAAAATATTTTCCTTGCAGAACTAGTATCAAAAATTCCCTATGAACATATTCTTGGTTACAATCAAAGAAACTTGAATCTGGTAAAAGAAGGAAAAAAGGAAAACTGTACTAGGAACATGGTGGTTAGCTATTAAGTTGATAGTAAGTTAAGAATCCACCTTGGTTAATGGCCAGATCTTTTATAGCTGGGAGCACAAGAGCGGTCTGATTAGAGACAAGATGCTACCTGCCACCAGACACTAATTACTACTAGCATCAGTGCCCTGTTCATAAGATACTGTTCCCATTCCAGGAGTGAATTCTAAACTGTCCCTCTGCTTTCTTCCCTCTTTGGTTCCAGATGAAAGTCCCCTGGAAGAATCCATTGGCCAGGCTTAGATTAATTCCTTAAACAGAGCCCTGATCCATGTAAAGGCTCACCCCAAATCAGAATCTTTAAACATAAAAATGAGCAAATAAGCAGAGAGTACCTGCTTCATTCTATAAAATGTTTAAAACAAAACAAAACAATGAAAAGAACTGATACTATAATTTTCCTTGGAGATTCACAATTTTCTTTTTGTATTAAAGTCTCTGAGAATTTTTATAGCAAAATAAATGAACAAAAAGCCTGTTTACAATTCAGCATTTCCCAAACTTATTTGACCATGGTATCTTTTAATGATAGACTGTATTAATGCATTGCATATTTTTCCTCAGGTTGTTATTTGAGACCTGTTATTTTGAGCCTTTTCCAGACCTTTTATCTATGTTCTCCCTTAGCTTTCTATAAATGTACCTTAAAATGCCAACTTAGAGGCAGAAACAAAATAGCCCCATTTTTCCCTTTCAACTAAGATTATATCTAATACCAGTATCCTCTGGAATTCATTCACAGAACTTAAATTGTGGATCCGAGTTTACAAAATAAAAGAGACTAATGAAAGCCAAGAAACTTCTGGTCTTAAGTTGAGATCCTAAAGGAATTTCAAGCAAAGGACAAGGGATGAAAGTATACTAGCTCAAAATAATGAGGAGTTAATGACATCCTTTATTAGAATTATGTAGGAAAGACTCTAGCCTATACTTCATGGGTGTTGATCCTTAACCATATCACAGATATCTCAAGCCTAGGCTCATGCATACATTTTCCTTTTCCCTGGAATATTCTTCCTTCTTCTCTGGTTGATTTCTTTTCATCTTTCAGATTATCAATTGGAATAGACCTTTCTCTCAAAAGCCTTTCTTTGACTTCCCTTGCAAGCCTTTTCTCCACTGACTAAATCAGGAGTCACTGTTATATGCTTCCATGGCACCTTGTACGTTCTTTCCACAACAAATATCTCAGCTTGTATGACTGCTCATTTAATTATGTCTCTACAGAATGAGTTATAAAAGAAAAGCAAGCAATGGGTCTATTTTCTTCCTTCTTCAGGACATCTCTAAGAATTTCATCCACCAAATAATCAGGTAGATGATATTTGTTTCCTACTGCATAAAGGTAGGTCTGTTAGCTTCCTAAGGTTGCTATAACATTGTTATAATAGTGCACCACAAACTCAGTGACTTAAATTGACAGAAATTTATTCTCTAACAGTTTCAAAAATTAGAAGTTTGAAATGAAGGTATTGGCAGAGGGCCATGAAAAGCCACTAGGGAAGGGAACTTCTTTGCCTCTTCTAGCTTTTGGTAGATCCAGATGTTCCTTGATTTAACAGCTGTAGCACTTCAATCTTTCCCCCCTTAGTCACATAGCATTCTCCTTGTATGTCTATGTCTCTGCTTTCCCTTATGTGAGCACCAGTCCTATTGGATTAGGTCTCACCCTAATGACCTTGTCTTAACTGGATTATATCTACAAAGGCCCTCTTTCCAAAAAAGGTCATATTCACAGGACTTCAACATGTCTTTGTGGGAACATAATCCAACTCATAACAGTAGAGTTCATGTTCACCTGATGCATCCATAGCTTCCTCCAAAAACTGTTAAGGCATAGCATGTACTAAGTGGGAGTTTTCTCTTGCTGTAGACAGACACGTGTGTGTGTGTGTGTGTGTGTGTGTGTGTGTGTAACAAATAGTTGAGATTTGAGATAAGACTTTATCTGATTCTCAGTTGCTATGCTACTTTCCAGGAGGGGAATGGCTAGAAGGAATCAAAAGAAAGATCTACTGTAAATCCCTACATTTTTTTAAAGATTTTATTTATTTATTTGACAGAGAGAGAGAGAGAGATCACAATTAGGCAGAGAGGCAGGCAGAGAGAAGGGGGAAGCAGACTCCCTGCTGAGCAGAGAGCCCAATGGGATGCGGGCTCAATCCCAGGACCCTGAGATCATGACCTGGGCCGAAGGCAGAGGCTTTAACCCCCTGAGCCACCCAGGCGCCCCTAAATCCCTACTTTTAAAGAAAGGTTATGAGAGATAACTTGTTTTTCTTAGCACTCAAAGAGATGGGAAGCAGACTAAAGTTGGGTTTAACTTGAACTTGATACAGCAATCTGTTTGGGTCAAATGAATCTACAAAAAGAAAGAAGAACAAAAACACCCTTCGTTGTTTCAGGAATGAGAACATGGAATCACATCTTTTTCCTTCTTTCTCTTCCTTCACCCTCTTCCACTGTTTCTTCTCCTTTTGTCTTTTTCCCGGTTTCCCTATAACCCTAAATAAAAGTGAAAATATTTTTTCTACCTGTCTCTTTTTTTGCAGGAAATCATTACCTCTTGTTTTCTCCTATCTTAATCAATGGTTTACAATCTTGGCTAAGGATTAGAATCAGCTGGAAGAGGTTTAAAAATACAAATGCAATGGCTATGCCTATGGGGTTTCTGTTTCAGCATCTGTGATTCTATTGCAGGATTGAGGTGAGATCCACTGGCTCTCTAATGCTTCCAGATGGCAGTTCCAGCATTAATACCTTCAACTGTAGAATTCTAAAGGCTAAATGATTTGTTTCATAAACATACCTTGAACATTTAGTATTTTCATTACTTTAAAGTTTGGGTTAAGTCTTTCTTTCTTCCTATAAAATGGATTAGCCCTGAATTATATGACCTAGGTACTTTAACTCACCTCTTGCCTACTGTCTCCCCACCTTCTAGATTTTTACCTTTATCTCACCTAATAGACTGAACCCCTTGAGGAGGGCACTGCTTCTTTTTTCTCTGTGTCACAATTACCTACCACAGGATTTAATACACAGTCTACCTTACTGCATTTAGTTAAATGATGAATTGTTTCTACAGTTTGAGTTTCCAGGAAACAGCACATTTCTCCTACTCTCAATATCTCAGATTGGCCTCAGCCCTAAACCAATCTAAGGTAAAATGATGCCCGAATTTGAGGCTACATCTCTCATGCCAACATTAAAAATAAATTATTTTCCTTTGATCTCAGTTGCTTATGGAAAGACTATGAGGTAACAGAAAGATCTTTTCTTCTTTAGGAAAAAAAAAAAAAGTTACTAATGCCCAGGAGGGGTCCAAGGTTCTATTTTTACATGTTCTCTGAATTATCAATTTACTGCTAGGCTTTGTTTTCAATTTTAGGGCTCTGACAGAGTTGACTCTGTCTTTCAGAACTGACTATTAGGCAAGATCATCTAAAAGGTAGCCTTATTAAAATAAACACATTTAGATTCAAAACAAATTTGGTGTTTCAAGAGATATTTCCTAGAAAGGAGTGTGAATAACAAGTCAACTGCTTAAGAACCATTTTATGACTTGTAATTAGAAGTAGTTTTCTTTCCATGCTAGGGTGACCTTTTTAGTAGAGAGGTGGGGTTTATTTAAATAGTACCTCATATTTTCCAAGTGCCATGGAGTTTGTACTTTTGCTTCATGCACTAATGCCTTAGTGCCCTTCACCATACCTACTCAGGTAATTTTCAGGTGCTCCAGACCCTATAATGCAGAGTTACTTACTTGATTTTGAATTGTTATAAATTTGCATTTGAATAAAAGAAACTTTCAAAATGATTTTATCGAATTTTTAGTATAGAAATAAAGGCCATAGGCCTGGACAGGCAGTTAAATATAGTATGAAAAGGCACAGATTTGGGGATCAATGGAACTGAGTCTCCTGTACCACATTAATTATGTGACCTCTGCAAGGTTATTTCATGTCTTTGAATCCCATCTCCCTTATTTGTAAGGTGGAAAATTTGAACACATAGCTTACATGCACTTTTGAGGACAAGAGAAAATGAGATATAAAGCCCTTGACGCATAGCAGTAAGTGTTCAATAAAATAGGGCTCCTTCTACTTTCCATGATTGTCCTTTCTTCACAAAATTAAAATAGCCACCATACCAATCTCTTCTCTTTCAAATTATTAGCTTTATTAATTAATTTTTGTCCTCAATTGTATCTATATCATGGCCTTAATTGCTATAAAAAAGTAACAGACAATGTAAATGAAACAAAGATACAGATGAGAAGTCAAATTTCGACTTACAAATATAGTCTGGAAAATGTCATTTATGCATTAATATTTTTTGGTGTATCTCCTATGTGTCAGAGCCTATGCTTATTATTAATTCTTAATTCTTCTTCTCCAAATACTGGCAACATATTATGTTGCCTTTCCCTATGCCTGGGAGACTAGGCATCACAAGAAGTTCCAATATGAATTTGGTATTGATATATACCCTGAGAAAGGCATAGAGAAAGACTCTGGCAATTCAAAAGGGGAGACATTCCTTCCATTTGGGAGACAGCAAAGGTTTCTGGAAGTATTAGCACTGAATGGAAGATGGTACTTGGAAATGGAGAAACTAGAAAGAAAAACATCTTCACTAGAAATAGTACCCTGAGGAAAAGCAAGGAAAAAGCAATGGGTGCATCTGGAGAAGTGAGAATTCAGTGTTGTTGAATCAAGTAGTTCACTTGAAGAGAGATGTGAGAAAAGGATTAGTTTCATGAATATTTTGCAACTTGAAAGTACTAGGATTATGCAATTTAGCAATCCTAGTAGGTATTTGAATCGGCTTTAAATAATCTGAAGCTGGGAATGTGTCTTCTTGTGTTGGAAAGCAATAAATTCTGGCTTAAAGAGGACTCCTTTTTGACTGTAGTCTGACTGATTAAAGCCTCGATTGAGAATATATATTGAACTACATCTTGAACTACATCAATAGATGCCCCAAATAACTGGATGAGAGTACCATGATCCAGCTCAAAACCACACTTTGAACATTTCCAAAGCCAATAAGTGATGAGATGAGAAAATCAGTTTCTTACTAAATCAGTCATGTAATCAGTTATTGGAAAGCAAATTGTCAAAAACAGGCTTTTGTCTTGATGTATCTGCTTACTAAAACTTCACTCAACATTCGAGGCCCATCAAAAATGCCATTTCTTCCATTAAAACTTTTTTGCCTGTTAATGTTGCTCCAAGGTATTATCTTTGTTCTCTTCTCTTTACAGTCACTCTTTCAGTAATTTTATCAGCCACATGACTTTTTCAACAATGACGCCTAAATATATATCTCTGTTCCAGACTTATGTCTTACACAGTTGATGTGTTCCTCCAAATCATTCAACATCAGTACTTGAATGACTAGCAGACATCACAACCTAAGATGTCCAGAACTGACATCTGATCTTCCTCCTCAAGGTGCTAAACTATCAGCCTTCCCCATCTCAGTTAATGTCAACTCCATTATTTCAATTTCCTTGGCGAAAAAAACGTGGAGCAATCCTTGACTCTTCTCCTTTCCTCATATCATCCATCCAGTCAATTGACTAGAGAACTCTTACCTCTATCTTAAAAAATCCAAAATACTTCTAAATCTCATCACCTCCTAGTTCAAATCACCATCATTTTCTTAATTGTTGCAAATAGGCTTCGAAAAGATCTTTTTCCTTCTATACTTGCCTTCTCCCCAAGCCCCAGCTGAATGTCAGCCAACCAACTAAAATAAAAATGAAAACATACCACTTTTCTACTAAAATCCTTGCATTATATCACCACTTCACTCAGATGAAGAGCCACACAATGATCAATCTATAAGGTCTTTGTGATCTACCATGCTCTATTCATATTTCATTACCTCTCTGACCTCAGGTCCCACTAATCTCTCTCTTAAATCATGCTGAGCTACACTATCATTCCTCTAACAAAATTCACTCTCATCACAGAGCCTATCTACTGATTCCTCCCTCTGCTTGGAATGACGTTCTCCAGGTAGCCTCATGCTTTAGTCCTTCAATTAATTCATGTCTTTCTCATATGTTCCTTTTCAGTAAGATCTATTGTAATTTCCTTATTTGAAATTGCAGCTACACCTCCAGCATTCCCAAACTTTCTTACTTCATGCATGTCTCCTTCTCACTTATTCATAGTGGGAAGTTATTTTTTGATTGATTAATTGATGTATTTACTTATTTTTAAAGATTTCTTTATTAGGCGCCTGGGTGGCTTACTCAGTTAAACATCTGTCTTTGGCTCTGGTCATGATCCCAGGACCCTGGGATCCAGTCTCATGTCTGGCTGCTCTGTAGGGAGTCTACTTCTCCCTCCTCCCCCACTCATTCTCTCAATCTCTCTCTTGCTTTCACACTCCCTCTCAAATAATTAAATAAAATCTTCAAAAAAATATATAAAAATAAAATAAAAGATTTATTTATTAGAGAGAGAGAAAGAGAAGGGTCAGAGGGAGAGAGAGAATCCTGAAGCAGACTCCCCACTGAGCGCAGAGCCTGACATAGGACTTGATCCCAGAATCCTGAGATCATGATCTGAGGCAAAATCAAGAGTGTGCTGCTTAACGAACTGAGCCACCCAGGCACCCCTATTATTTATTTTCTACGTTCCTATGTTGGAACATAAGTTCTTTGGAGAGCATGCATATTTCCTGTTAGGACAATTTACGTTTTTTAAGTGCCCAGAATCATGTCTGACAAATGACAGATGCTCAAATGATACTAAATAAAATTAATTAAAAGATCTTTCTCTTTCCCTTTCTATCCACCTTTTCATTTTACTTTGTCATTAATACCTGTAGCTTCTTATAGAATTCATTATATGAAGAGGTGCTCAGTAAATGTGTCATGAATTCAAATGTGCTCCACATTTCAGTGGATTTTTTAGAGCCGTAGAGCTTGCACATTGTTAAGACAGAAAGCAAAATAGAGCACTATTTGCTTATATCTATTGATAACAGTGAGGAAAAAAATCACCTTATCTTAAAAAAAAAAGTGTATTTTGTTAGCAGCAAAATCTAGATACTGAATTCCCTAGATTAGTGGCTTTTAAACCACTACCTTTTTCCACATCCTCCTTGTGGTTCTAGGATGTGCAACAAGGGTTACTGAAAGTATAAGAGAAAAGTGACAAGGCACTTTAACCCCACCCATCAAGGGTCCTATATGAACCTTCCTGAGTTTCTTCTCACCTAGGCCAGCTCTGGGATTTCTGCTTTTCATATTGAGCTTTTGAGTAAGATTTTGTTGGAATAAAGGATTCCACTGCAAAAGGAGATTTTGAAAACAACTAAATTAGGTCATTTTCTCAACTCTACTTATTTTGATCTGAATAGACATCATTTCTCCTTTCAGTCCTTGCCAACTCTGAAGCTAAATGGAATCACACTGAATATCAAAAATACAAGATTTTAAAAATTCTTTCCCGAACTGACACTATTTTTTAAAAGTGGGGCAAATGATTTTTTCTTACTTTGTTTCTAACTACAGCTTTATTTTATTTATTTTCCCATTCTATCTTGCCCTTGGTAGACTGAAAGGCTGAATGATACTTGCTACAAGAGTGTCCAAGAAAATTCATGTCTGCTGTTAAATAAAACCAATAAAGAAGGAAGAAAGGAAAATCAAAATGACAGAACTTATCATGTCATAACATGTCATACTGTCAGAATCTTTAATTTGATGTCTGGAAGAAAAAAGCCCCCACCTACAGATGTGCTACAACTAGCTATTTTGAGTCATCCAGGGATATTTAACATCTAGTCATATTTTATTCCCTTGCTTGGTAACTTTTTCTTCCTTTATTTTAAATTTTTCCTAGTTTGGCTTGTAATTGTAGTCAACAAAAGTGTATTAATACGTCTCATATTCTTTCTTGTTTGTATGATCCTTATTTTTCCAGGAAAAATAAATTTGGAATTTTCCAAATTTCTTTTTCTTCCCCTCCTCTTTCATCTGCTTAGGGGCATTCTTAAGTGGGTACTTAGTATCTTTGTGTAGCTTTATCCCGTGAGCAATCTGAAATTAAGAGATAATATACTTTTTAATTTTCAACCACCAGTAAAAATCCAGATTTTTTTAGCCAAATATAAAATCTATTTTAGAATATTTCAATCACTTAGCTTTACATTAGAATTTTTTTGAGAGCTTTTATTTATTTATTTGACACAAAGAGAGGGGGGTGGATAAGCAGGGGGAGTGGCAGGCAGAGGGAGAGGGAGAAGCAGGCTCCCTGAAGAGTAGAGGGCCCAGTACAGAATTCCATCCTAGACCTGAACCCAAGGCAGACACTTAACCAACTGAACCATCTAGGCACCCTTTTGAGAGCTTTTAAGTACTGATGTTTTGGCCCCAATAAGGACCATTTAAATCAGAATCTCTTAAAATGAGGCCCAAGCATTTACATTTTTTAACAGTGCCCCTGATCATTCTGATGTGTGGTTAGAGTTGAAAAACAGTTCTATAGGAGGCCTGAGTTCCTAAAAAGTAGACTAGACATTTATTTTAAGTTTGGTTGCCAATGCATAATACTTGAAGAAATTAAAATGCAGTAAGAACTGAATTTGCTGTTGCCTCGCTAGTTCAATATGACCTAGAGTGACTTAAAGTGGAACCAGAAGTGGATTTGCTGTGAATTTGATGAAATTTAAGCTTCAATGTGCTTTCTTGCTCCTGCCCCTATAAGGGCTAGGAGTTGCCAAGAGTTGGACAGTGTTCAGGGAGGATAAGCCAGGTAGCAAACAGAAAGTGTCTCTAAGGATTACTTATAAATTGCCTAAAGAGATCTCCAAAAAAGGGACCTGACTCATTTAGTCTACAGTAATTTATTGTAATATCTTATTCTACATGAATATTCATTTTCAAATCTAATTTTATATTTGTAATATTTGCATTCCTTTTTTTAAAGAAAGACTCATAAATATTATGTGCTTGAGGCCTTGAAAAACCTAGATCTGTCCCTGAATGGGACATATTTAAAGAAAGCAAAAGAGATCATTGGTCGTATTCCTAACTAGAAACTTAAATGTTAGAAATTCAGGCTAAAGAAAAGTTATCTTTCAGTTCTTTTGAGTGACTTTTGTATATAGTTTTAAATTCCATTCTGAATGCCCCAAGAATTTCCATTTGATGAGATTCCCATTTGATATTCACAATGGCTTTTTCCTCCCTGAATTCAACCCCAAGACTTTGAGCGTTATTATTATTACCATCATTATAATCATCACAGATATTTTACAGATAACATTTCACATTTATTAACTCATTTAATACTTATATCTATAAGTTAGGTATTTTTGCTCACACTTTAAGAGAGGATGCAAACTGAAAGATAAATTTCTCTGATCAATATCTATAATTCAAACCCAGAACTATCAGATAAAGAAGCTTGTATTCTTTCCATCATTAAACTCTCCTTTTATTTCAGCAAGATCTGTGTTTCTAGATTGACCTGAAATGTAAGCATTACCCTCAGGTTTTTACTTTCAAGTTCCAGACTTCGGATGATATTCCAAGATCATAATTGTAAGCAACTTTTGTTTTCTTTTGTTTTCATATACCAATTCTAATTGACAGTGACTAGCTGAAGTCATGGGTTAAGAAGGATTCTAAGGGGTAAGTCTGGGATCAGCAGATGATTATGGTAAGAAATTAATGTCGGTCTTTTCTGCATGAAGAAGGACTGGCACACATACCAACCCTACATTATATTGTCTAAGCTGCTGATTGTAGCCAGACTTCCACTGATTTTCCCTCATTTGCATTTTAGCCAATAGTCTGTTAGCCTTACCAACAATTTCCAGTCCTGAATGCTTCTCTCCAGACCATTCAACCAATATCAATGACAGAATGTTCAGTAAATATTGTTCTATTCAGGTCTCAATACCATTAGAGAAGTTTAAAAATCATTAGGTCCCATGGGGCGCCTGGGTGGCTCAGTGGGTTAAAGCCTCTGCCTTCGGCTCAGGTGATGATCCCAGGGTCTTGGGATCCAGCCCCGCATCAGTCTCCCTGCTTAGCAGGGAGCTTGCTTCCCTCTCTCTCTCTGCCTGCCTCTCTGCCTATTTGTGATCTCTCTCTCTGTCAAATTAATAAATAAAATCTTTAAAAAAATCATTAGGTCCCTTTATTTCCCTTAATTTTTAAGTGGAAGATGTATACTAATTTTGGGGTGGACATGGAGAAGCTGTGAAAATTAACTTTAATGTGGTAAAGCATCTGCTATATATTGTGTTGTTTGCATAGCGCTACCATTCAGTGTCAACGTGCTAAACTCATAATATTTTTCAGAATCTTCTACTGTGTGTGATCCAAATTTACTGTTGGTATAAGACTGAAATTTATGTGAGATTTGCAAAGCAGAGTGAGTTGGTAGCCATTATTTCCTGAAGGTTTTCATGGATAGATACCATGGGAGATCAGGTATGGAGATGCCTGGACATTTGAGTTTATCCTTGCTCAGTAAGAGAAGTATATGAGGTGCTAGTGAATTCCAGTTTATTTTCTTTCTCTCCTGTCCTGTGTCCAGCTCTTTTTCCCAACCACTGGCTACACTAACCAACAGCAACAAGACTGGGAGGAAACTGCTTTCTTCTGACTTCACCATGTCTCTTTGTAGTTTTACACCAGAAGTTAAGGCTAGATCACCTTGCAAGCTCCACCCTGCTCTCCAGTGCCTTTGC